>OX637282.1:2430000-3065000 GCA_951799465.1 Leptophobia aripa | reverse complement strand
CATAAATACATATAAAAGATTGGATATTTCTACTAAAATACCGGATGCTATTCCCATAGTATCATTGAATACAAAGCAAATTCCATAAACGTCAAATGGATTAATCGTTTATTTGAATTTAGAATAGTTCCTTTATGATAAAATTCGAATTTAGAATGCACTCTCTTTTTCGACTCGGGTGACAGAGAAGGCTATACGATGTCGAAGTAACCCGTCTCTTTCTAAAACTCGATGTGCGATTTGCTATTCAGTGTTATTGATTTATGTTTGATAATCATTTTTTTTAAATTCAATTCGTATTTTTGTTTAACTATAAAATATATTTTTACCGCCACAAATAAATCACTAAAATTGTATAAATCTTAACATTACAATATATTTCGTGCACAATTAATAATATGCCAATTAGGCGAACCCGATCCCATTAAATTCGTTATGTGTAAACCGGATAAGATCACAGCATCCGTCTGATCATATAGTTGAGAATACCACCATTTCTGAAGTAGGTTAGATCCACCTCAGTGTCGTAACGTACCTTCACTTGGAATGACTTTCCTGTTGATACCTAGAAATAGAAAATATTTATTTAAATCATATCACAATAAACATAGCTCGTGACGTCAATTCCTTTGCTAGTACAAAAAAACAGAAAGTAAATATCGAGAAATAAGTGTATATAATGGGTGACTTTTTAGTTACAGGTAAGAATAATATACAGAGAGCGCCCTCTATGTATGAAAAAGTAATGACTCACATATTTTTTTTGTTATAGAAGAGGGGGGTTAACGAACAGGAGGCCTACCATAAAGGTGAAGTCGCGGTGGAGCTCGCGAGTGCGTTGCCCGCCTTTTAGGGAGTGGTACACTTTTGAACTTGGTTCGGAAATACCGTGTCAAACAAGTGTTGTTAAAAACTATAGAATACAACGTTATTAAAACATACAGCGCTAAAGCGCTTTAATGTGGCCACATTATTAAGCGGTAATGCGATTAAATTATATTACCAACTGTTAATAAACTTCGATATTATATGCATAAAAAAAAACCAAAATTATTAAAAAAGTCTTAATTAACTGCTTACCTTTACAGTGAGCAGTTGGTGCGTATGCAGATTCTCTGGGACATGGATGGAGTACACTTCGTCACCGTTGAGCCCTAGGGTTTCGGCACTTTCTCCCGGCAGGAACTCTAAAGGCATTATGCCCATACCCACCAGGTTCGAGCGATGGATACGTTCAAACGACTCGGCAATCACCGCCTTGATACCCTGGAAAATATTAAATTTTGGAAATAAAAAATAATTGATTTTTCAATAATAAAGTGAATTATAAATGATGCTACTTGTGACAAGAACACAAATGGTCGGAGAGCAGGTGGAAAAATCAAGTATTTCCTCCAACTTTGAATTCGTTCCTATTGGAGTAGTCTTGGACCTTAGGGTACAAGTGCACAGGCGCTTAATAAAGACTTAGGGAGGCTCCTGGTAGTCAGTACCGGCGATCCAAGAGCTGGTGCTTTCCTTGCTCATCGTGTAAGCATCGCCTTACAGCGAGGAAATTCCGCCATTATTGTGGGTACTCTGCCACAGGCACCAAACTTTTTAAATTTGTTCTAGTTTTGGGTTTTGTTTTAAGTTACTTATATTAGTTAGGTTAATATTAAGAATATTTTGTGTTTATTAAATAATTCTGTATTAGTTAATTATATCTTATTGGAAAATTACCAGTAAATAAGGACCCTTCGCAGCCCAATCACGACTCGAGCCAGAGCCATAATCCTTTCCCACTATTGCTATCAGCTGAATATTCTCCTTTGCGTATCTGAAATAAAAGAAACACCATGTATATTTTGGCCATGTTTAAAGGTAAGGTTTTGCGTATCATCTCAGACTATTTAGAACCCTCGAAGCCTTAGATATAAGTAGAAACTTAAACTCATCGATTTGGGCCGTTCATGCTGTTTGCTGTATACAAGTAATCTTTGATGTGATTTTATGTGGAAAATATATAAATATAAGTTTTTAATAATAAAGCAATTTGTTAGTGAATAAGGTGTAAATTTATAATTTATTTTTTAATATATATTTTTTAATTTTATGACATTTAATTTGTAATTATATGATAAACTATTTCTTGCCCGATTAAATAGATATGTACCAAATTCGATGTTATATTCTGTCGGTCTTATTCATAAAAAGTTATACATTTTAAAATGTGCTATATGGTGCTTGTAATGTTATATATTGTTTTAAATCCTACTTGAAAAAAATGTAGTCATAAACGCATTTTAGGCTAAAACTATTCTATAAAGTTATACAGGCCCGGACTCAAGTTTAACTGTGTTATAAATATGGCCGACATCGAACAGCTGATTATGACGAAATATTTGACATTTACCAAAATGTGTTATGTCAAACTTTCAGTTAAATTATATATTGTTCCTAGTGGGAGTGTCAAACTGTTGCCTTCGGGCTTCAGTCGAATGGGCAGGCACGACCGGGGCAGTACCACTATCTTACTGAAGACCGGCGTGAAGCGGTACAATGGGCTTCACCTGTTGTATTTGCGTTTCGTCCGGTGATTGAGATTCCCGGAGCCCATCCCTCTTCCCCTACCCAAATTAAATAATGAAGGTGCAGAACAAAAAGAAACTACCCCAGGGAGGTACCACTCATGTCAGCGGTGGAGAATCCTCCTCTGGGCGTCCACCAACGGGAAGTTCAACACCCGCTGATGGCCGCACAGGCTGCCCTTCGTACTCTGGGGGGGGCAACTCTGCGCTACAAAAAAAACACCGTTCTCGGGGCAAACAGGGCAAAATTTCCAAGGCGTCCCCCATCTCACTCACTGTGGATTTCTCAAACATTAGGGGGCTCAACTCCAACATCAACGCAGTCCACCACCACCTAGAGACTGCGAAGCCGGCCTTGCTCTTCCTTACTGAGACCCAGATATCCTCTCCGGCTGATACTTCCTACCTCTCCTACCCGGGGTATAAATTGGAACATTCCTTTGTGCCGCGGGCGGGAGTTTGCGTGTACGTCAGGGAGGATGTCTGCTCTCGGCGCCTCGGGACGCTTGAAGGCGTGGACCTATCTAGCCTATGGTTACGCGTAGACTGCGATGACCATCCGCGTTTCTACGCCTGCTTGTATAGGTCCCATAGTGGAAATTCCGAAACTGACCGACTCATCGAGCACATTCAAATGGCGACAGATTCCTTGCTCGAAAGGGTTCCAACCGCTGAAATCGTGATACTTGGCGACTTCAATGCCCACCATGCCGAGTGGCTTGGCTCTGAAACCACCGATCACGCGGGCAGATCCTTTCACGACTTAGCCTTGGCATATGATCTGACACAAATGGTCCCTGCGATTACGCGAATTCCAGATGTGGAGGGTCATAAACCTTCTTTGTTGGACCTTCTGCTGACTTCACATCCGGAGAACTACCAAGTCTCCATCGACCCTCCTTTGGGTTCGTCGGACCATTGCGTGGTCCGGAGTAGAGTGCCAACCACGCGCCCTCCACGGCCTCGCTTTGCGGGCTGTCGTCGCGTGTGGCATTACAAGTCAGCAGATTGGGATGGGATGCGGTCCTTCTATGCATCCTACCCTTGGGGGCTGTTATGCTTTTCGTCGGATTCTCCAGATGTCACCGCTGACTCTGTCGCCGAGGTGGTGCTGCAAGGCATGGAACTCTTTATTCCATTCTCTGCAGTGCCGATCGGTGGCAAGTCTCAGCCCTGGTTTAAACGCTCCTGTATGGCGGCTTCACGTCGAAAACGAGAATGCTTTCGAGCCTGGGCAGACGCGGTGTCATCTCGCGGCTTAGAGTCCGCCGAACTTAAAAAAGCATATAACTCAGCGTCTAGGTTTTTAAAACGAGAGATTGCCAAGTCAAAGTCAGAGCACATTGCCAGTTTTGGTGAGAGATTAGCTCGCCTTCCATCTGGGACTCGTGCGTTCTGGTCTCTGGCCAAAGCTGTCCAAGGGAATTTCTGTCAGCCGTCCATTCCATCTTTGCGTGGGAGGGGTGACTCGCTGGCCCATACTGCGAAAGAGAAGGCTGATCTTTTAGGCACCCTCTTTGCGTCAAACTCGACTTTGGATGACCATGGTAAACCACCACCGTTAATCCCGCGGTGTGATACTTCTATGCCGGAAATTGCATTCCGGATCCGAGCGGTCCGCAAGGCTTTATTCTCCTTGGACATCCATAAGTCGAGCGGGCCTGATGGCATCCCTCCGATAGTTCTGCGCACTTGTGCTCCTGAGTTGGCTCCGGTCCTAACGCGTCTCTTCCGGTTCTCATACTCACTCGGCATCGTCCCATACGGATGGAAGATCGCTTCAGTACACCCGATCCCTAAAAAAGGCGATCGCTCCGATCCGTCAAACTATCGCCCAATAGCCATAACTTCCTTGTTCTCCAAAATAATGGAATCCAGCATCAATTGCCAGCTCTTCAAGTATCTAGAGGGCCACCACTTGATTAGCGATAGCCAGTATGGCTTCCGGCGTGGTCGGTCAGCGGGTGACCTTCTAGTATACCTAACTCATAGATGGGCGGAGGCAATAGAGTCCAAGGGGGAGGCACTGGCAGTTAGTCTTGACATAGCGAAAGCCTTTGACCGGGTGTGGCATAGAGCACTTCTTTCAAAGCTTCCTGCGTATGGGTTGCCCGAGAAATTGTGCAATTGGATCTCCAGCTTCCTGGCTGATAGGAGCATTAAGGTCGTTATCGACGGAGCTTGTTCCGACCTCAAACCTGTGAATGCCGGGGTCCCACAAGGCTGTGTCTTATCTCCGACCCTCTTTCTTCTGCATATCAATGATCTGCTGCAGCATAGCAGTATTCATTGCTATGCGGACGATAGTACTGGAGATGCATTATACACAGGCCGCGCAAATATTTCTCGGGCTGATGTCGATCAGTTCCGGAACAAACTTGTGTCTGAAGTCGAGACCCAACTAAGTGTAGCCTCGGACTGGGGACGACTTAACCTAGTCCAATTCAACCCCAAAAAGACACAAGTTTGCGCGTTTTCCACTAAAAAAACACCCTTTGTCGCTACTCCTCTCTTTGAAGACACCCTCCTTAAAGCCTCAGCCAGCATCGGAATACTGGGCGTCGACATATCGGACAATGTTCAGTTTCGCGGTCATCTGGAAGAAAAGGCTAAACTTGCCTCTAAAAAGCTTGGTGTGCTCAGTAGGGCGAGACGATACTTCACTCCGGGCCACCGCTTGCAACTTTATAAAGCGCAAATTCGGCCCCACATGGAATATTGTTCTCACCTCTGGGCGGGAGCCCCCCAGTACCAGCTCCTTCCTCTTGATCGCATTCAACGTAGAGCGGTTCGATTAGTCGCTGACCAGTCACTCTCCGACCGGCTTGATCCTTTGGCGCTGCGTAGAGATGTTGGATCTCTCAGCATCTTCTATCGCATTTACCATGGGGTGTGTTCGGAGGAGTTGTTCGGATTAATACCTGCAGCTAAATTTCATCTTCGGACATCAAGGCAGAATGCGAAATTCCACCCGTATCACCTTGATGTCTGTCGTTCCACCACTGCGCGTTTCGTAAGACACTTCTTACCACGCACCACCACGTTATGGAACAAGCTGCCCGCCACGGTATTTCCGAACCACTACGACTTAGGGTCCTTCAAGAAAAAAGCGTATAAATCCCTAAAAGGCCGGCAACGCACTCATGAGCTCCCAGCCACTTGAGTGTCCATGGGCGGCGACTTCACCTTTATGGTGGGCCTCCTGCTCGTTTGCCCCCTCTTCTATAAAAAAAAAAAAAACAATAAAATATATATTAAATTAATAAAATTTAACACGTGCATATTATATTGTTTATTTAAATTAAATTGCACTCTCAATAAAAAAAAATGCGTTGATGCAATGACAATAACAACGACTAATATTTGCATTTTTAGACTATAAATAAGTAATTAAAGCCTGCGGAAACATTAAAAACGTATTTTTGGGAAAATTTGGAGGCTGATTTCGTTATAATGGCAACAATTTGATCCTAAAACGGAAGTATAGATATATAACGTAACATTATAAACCGTCAAATAAGACTAAAAGGTACCATAACTAAGGTTTGATTAAACAGTTGTATTATAGTTTCTATTATATATAATATATATATATATATGATAATGTAGCGTTTACACGCGATGCCACAAACCTCTCAGCGGCATCGAATATGTCCATGACGTCACCACTGGGTTGATGTTTCGTTTTCGGTCCGGCGGTGTCCACCATTTTGTTCACCAAACGAATGTTCGCGAATGTTCCACGGGACATCACGGCATCGTTGCCGCGACGGGATCCGTACGAGTTGAATTCTCGCGGGGTTAAGCTAAAAAATAATATGAACAAAATAGCAAAAAGATTTTAAAAAAAAATATTGTGTAGATTACTATATGAACGACTAATAAGTATGTAATCGATCAGGGACTTATCTATTAATATTTTTTAGTTATCATCATAGTATGAACAACCAGCAAGTTAATTAGGAAATTATATAGAAAAAAATAGTTAATGACAGAACGACATCAAAGAATTCATAATAGAGTGTCTGTTTGGGAAGTTCATTAGTTAAATCATTACTTTGTATTGAGCCTGAGATAATTTTATACGATTCGAGAGTACGTGGTTAATCAATATAATTATTAATACTAAAAGGGATTTTGCGTATTGTTATCTTATATATATAAAATTCTCGTGTCACAATGTTTGTTCCCTTACTCCTTCGAAACGGGTTGAACGATTCTCCTGAAATTTTTTGGCCATATAGAGTGGGACTGAGAACCGGCCAACGTCTTTTTGGAGATTTTTAGAGATGTTTTCGGGATCAGCTTGGTATATAATGTTATACTACTTATAGTAATGTTATGTTGCTCTAATTTAGGTTAGTTACTCATTAATATTGAATTTCATATTCAAGTAAGAAATAAAAATAATTAATGAAGCAGACATTGAGAGATTTGTGTAATAATCTGTTAAAAACATATTTAAAAAAAGATGCATATGATAACACTGTTTATTGAAACCACTAACCCTCTTCCAGCAAGATATCTGGCAGCAGGAGAGTTCCTCGCGATGGAGCCGGCTGGGGAGATGTGATCTGTCGTCACGGAATCACCTAAAAGTAGGATACATCTAGCGCCCTCTATGCTCTTCACTTGTGGCAGATCCTGAAATGCAATTGAATGTTTTGGCTTTTAAAAATGTTTGTTAGACTCGTCGCTGCGCAAACAATAACCTATAAAAAATCTTTTACCAGTAATCAAACTCTGTACCCCAGAAATGCTTACTTAAGAATTAAGGTATTTTTTTTTGTATATTACTGCTGACCTGGCACGTTGTTTTGCTATAAAATAGGGGTTGGTGATAAAAGGGTAAAAATTAAGGGTTGTATGTATTTCTTAATGCCACATAATAAAATAATAAAAACAGAGAAAATCGTCAAAAAATTAAGAAAATAATTTTTAAGAGTTTTCCACACCTAGAGGTATGGAAAATAGTTGTTGGCCGATTCTTATACCTACCTAATACGCATATAAAATTTGGTAAAATCGGTCAAGCCGTTTCGGTAACGTAAGGAGTAAGGTAACTAATATTGTGACAGGGAAATTTTATATATAAGCTAAAATATTTGTTATCTATATGAAATCTTACCCTACTCATTCCTTCGAAGAACGGTGGTCTCTTGATGTAAGTAGAATTGGGATCCCAACCATACAATTGCCCCTGAGGAACTGATAGACACTGCCATGATGGAGAGCCTTGCTCAATTTTTTCATATACCTGAAATACAATTGATTCAAAGTTATCAGGTCAGGTGTCACCAAGTAATAGTCCTCTATTACTTGGCCTAAGCATTCCTTCGAAAAAAAAAACAATTTGACTTTGGCGTTCTTTGTTTAGTCTGTGGACTGGCTCAAGGCGCCACTAGCGTTTTTGGGTTTTGCCGCCATTTTGGCAAAATCACACGATTAAACTACAATAGGTTATCCTATTGTAGTTTAATTGTAAATGATTAAAATTCATATCGGAACTATATATATCTCCTTATTACTTATTGTGTGTCGACATAGTGTATATAATTTAAGAGGGTGTGATTAAACAATGGACACTTGTAATTATTTCATTGCTGACAAAATCATTCATCACACATAACTTAAAAAAAAATTTACTCTACAGTTCACAAAACAATTGTGTAGAAAATCCGGCTATGCACTCACAAACTCCCAGCCACGTGAGTGCCTATTGGCGGCTTCACCTTTATGGTGGGCCTCCTTCACAAGAAAGAAACAATTCCTTCTATAAAAAAGTGGCAAGAAACTCTCAGCCACTCCTTAAAATTGTTAAGTATATTAAGTTGTAGCTGCAACCATCGACAGTTTATATAAAGTATGACTTTAATGTTATTAGTTCTTGATATTAACTTACCTCTTTAAACATTCCCGGGATAACATGTTTGTTCTCCACCTCCTGTATTTCGGAACGGGTCGGCCAAATGTCATTTAGGAATACTGGCGATCCGTCCGACCTATTTCCTGTAAATAAATAGAATACAATGATATATGTCCAAGATACTTTTTTGTAAGTGAAATATTCAGTTCCTTCGAAATTCATATGACATTTTGCGTGCCTATCGGGTGGGATCCTTAACATGTTAAGGATGTATTTTTTTGTTGCTTTTTTATTATATAGCATTCATAAATACATACGAACCTTAATGTTTACCTTCAACCCTTTTTTTATATGTTAATACACAATTTTTTGAACAGTTTTTTATTTCTTTTATATTTTTTTAATTTTTTGATCATGATCAAAGCCTTTTTGCCATCGCGATGTTTTTATTATTTTTAGCAAAACAACGTTTGAGGCATCAGCTTGCTCAGACTCTAAGAACTAATGATTGATATCAGAGATATCTCAACATAATGTGACCGTGTTATTAAATAACCTTGTGTTTTTTATTAGCTTTCAACACTACATAAATACAACAAATGATGGATGATAAATTATATATAAAAAAGTATATAATATGTATTAAAATATTATATAAAAGATATATTATGTTCATACCGAGTGGTTGGGTGTGGAAGTCAATATCAACGGTGCCTGCCAAGGCATACGCGATGACAAGAAGTGGTGATGCAAGGTAGTTGGCGCGGGTATTCGGATGAATTCTACCCTCAAAATTACGATTTCCAGAGAGTACGCCACAGCATACTAACTCATTCTGAGAACATAATTACTTTAAGGTTATATACATTACCAGATTCTATCTACTACCAGTACTACTAGACCTAGGCTACTGTTATATTGGATGCCGTGGTAAACACAAAGTGGATTCGTAGGCCAAGGGATGTAATAAATGTAAAAAATGTAATAAATATTAATGTTGGCTCTCAAATACCTTGTATGTCTTTCTGTAAGGAATATAAATGAAATATTTCCAAGTCTTTTCACATAACATGTCCTGCTTACCTTCTCGATCGTATTAGCGATATTATCGTCAATCGGTCCTGAGTTACCGATGCATGTCATACATCCGTAGCCGACTACATCGAAGCCTAATTTCTCCAAATACGGAATCACGCCAGACTCCTAGAAATATTAAACAATCAACTCAACATTAACTTTCCTACACTGATCAATAAGGTAAGAATTAAAAAAAAACTCTACAATTAAGTTTACTTTTAGTTTTCAAATCAAGGGCGTAGAGCGGACGAGAAGAACATTCAAGAAACTCTCCGCTACTTCTTTAAATCGCCAAGTATGTTCTACACAAAAATTGTTGAACGCTGCCAATCATTACGCTTCAGTGATAGTATCAATATCTCTATGTATAAAAAGATTTTAAAAAATATTGGTATTTATATATAATAAGGTTTGATATAGCAAAACAGTACCTTAAGGTAGTAAGTGACGACCCCAGAGCCAGGTGATAGTGAAGTCTTAATATATGGGGCTACAGTTAAGCCATTCTCAACTGCTTTCTTTGCAAGGAGACCTGCAATTATAATCTTATCTAAGCAATTCCAAAATATCGCCCAATTTCAGAAAATACATGATATTTCATAAACAATATTTTTAAGATTAATATACTCAGCTCTAATGAGACAGAGAGAGTCGGCAACTAACGAGTTTATAACTGTGTGATTTGAATAAATAATATTTAACCCAGAAATCGAAGTCCGAATGACAAAAAAAAGTCATGGAGTGGTAAAAATAAATAAAAGGTAATGATAGCCGTACCAGCTCCAAGCATGACACTGGGGTTTGAAGTGTTTGTGCACGAGGTGATGGCCGCGATGATGACAGAGCCGTGGGTGATGGTGTACGTGCGCCCATCGCTGAACGAGAAACTGCCTGATGACGAAAGTGCGCTGGGAGATAGGCCGTAGCCCTTAAAGCCGACCTGATGTATAGTAATAAGATATATATTTCATTCATGTTTAACCAATTCTATTGTGAATATATATGGCGGAGCCATTAAAATATTTTAAAAAGAAAGTACTATCGACGCTCAACGACATTAGCAAAGAGGCTTAAGGGTGTAATTCTTCCACACCGTTGATTTCTAGGGGATTTCTGAGCACCTTTTTCTTAATTAAATAAATATAAAGAAATGTAGCAACATTTTTGGTAGTTTTTATGTTACCACGTATTCTTTTCACGACCGTGACACAAATACTAAACATACGGAACTGTACCGCTGATGCATCATTTCTTCGACCTTGCTGAGACAAGTTCGTATTACACGGATTTGTTTATTCATAATGTTCTGTATTGTATTCGATTAGTTTTCCAATATAATTTTATACAGGTTGTAGGTACTACATATAATTCAAACAGATGAGTGCTCCAGGCCAGGGTTTACCAAAGAGGGCGCTGTAGAGAGTAATGAGGAACGCCGTATCATCTGTCTCTATTTATTATTCGAAACAATAAACCAAATGTACATATATTCTGTAAACTTTTAAAGTTGGGCTATTACTGGTGTGGTATGGAGTTACTATCAAACATACGGGACCCGAGACAAAAAACTTGTTAATGTGCGGCCGCCTGAATAAAATTGAGAAATCCCAGCTCAATATGATAAATTATATATCTACCTAATTTATTATTATATAGGTGCAATAAATACCTAAGAGAAATATCGAAGAAGAAAATATGAATTCTATATACGTAGAGGAACTAAAAACGCTGACTAAGTGAGACTATATATTATAATAATAATTTTAAAACGTTTTATTTTTTTAAATTGTAGTCAGTTGTGTCTTGTTCAATTAAGTGTTAGTTTTATGGTAAGTAATGTTACTTATATTTTTGTTATGATAGTGGCGTTAGAAACTATAATGAGATTTTATATAAAGTACGAAGGACCACCTCATAAACATGACCTACCGAACGAAAGAAAGAATCATTCATATATCGTGGAGTATTAGCCTAAGTAAACAAAGTCAAAAGAAACTTTTAGAATTAGAGACTGTAGAACAAATAATTATATTATTAATTTTATCTCATTTCAAACCCCCAGTTTTTTATTATTATCCCACGTAAACAACACTCATTAACTAATACAATTCGTTAAAGTGTAAATTAAATTATTTTCTAAAAAATTTCAATCACAACTAATTAGTTGGGAATAAATGAATTAAGGGATTATAATTGTAAATTACTTTAAAAACATATTATCCTATCGCACGAAATATTTTATTAATATTTGATTGTTTAGAAATTTGGTGGGAAAAAAGTCTATTCTTTCAAAGTATGATTAAACTTTTTGCGAAAATGATTTATTTATATTACGATATCGCTAAAACATAGTTACATGCAGGTAAATATATATCTTTATTGACACTGCAATTACAATTTAAATGTGAAAGCTATCCAAAAAAACATTCATATTTTTCGAGGAAATATATTTTTTTGAATGCGATATAGACCAGACTACACGCACTGTTGGTAGTAAACGGATATGTTAGCACACGTATAAATAAAGCTTCTAATCTCAACTTTAAAAATCTTGACATTTTCACCTGACGCGTATGTTTTATTTTATATCATGAAAAACAATTGTGAATTGAGGCATGTTTTAATTTATTTTTAATACAAAAAGCTATTAAACACCACATTTTTATCAATGCGGTCAAAAAATATGATAACGTTGATAAATAATGCCTTTAATATACCGACATTACATTAGACAAAGTTATTTCGTCTATGGTTTTGACTTGAAAAAAAGGAAAAACATTCATTTCTTCGTTTCTCTGCCTTAAAATTCATGAGGCAAAAGTGCTGAAGGGATGGTTTCATACTGGTCAAGAGTATATAACCTAAACCTATGTTTTTAAAACGTATAGTTGTCTACAGCCAAGATCGAATGATGGCCAATACATTTTGGTTTTTTTAATAATTTATTGGAATGTTTTATAGATATATATGAGTATCACAATTGAAGTTTATTTTAGTATATTACTGTTGGTTGTTATTACATTGGAAATGAAAAATATTGTTTGCGCCTTTAACACCATAGAATAGTTGTATTTGATGGCACATATAATTTACGATAATATTTTGATGAATCCCAGGAAAATATGAAGTCATTAAGAGGGATATCATTTACCTAATTACGTACCTGCTTTATGAAATTAAGATGCACAATTATTGTTTACAATAATTAATTAATTACTAAGTAAATTTGTATTTAAAGTGTGGTTACGATATTTGTGTACCAGTTAAGATATTACATTCGTAGTGTCGAGTATTATGTGTGTATAATAGTGATTGTTAAGATGTGTTGGGTAAGTTTTTATATTGATTTATATTGTATGGATTTTAACAGGTTGTAAAATTTGATTTGTTTGAAAATAATAATAATGTAAATTCGTAATTTTTAAATATGAACATTGGATATCAGGATAACAGTTTGTTATATTAGTCTCACTTTAGGATTAGAATAAAAAGGGTTGCTTGCTTATAAGACTTCGCTTCGTGTATTGTTTTTTAAACATTATGTCTTAACCTGATGTTCAAATTTGTGTTTGGTTGGGTTTGGGAGGACTTTTTCTTATGACATACTCTTCATTTACGTATTGTGACAAAGAGGCGGTTTTCACTCACTCAGAAGGCATGTCAAAATCTGTCACTTAATAACGAAATAATGAAAAGCAAATATTACATTCAAAAAAAGGTTTCAGTCTTTAAAGGATCGTAGTCATTTGCGTAGTTGACATGTATGAAATTCAGTCACTGGGTACATGATTACTGTCACTTTATGACGCTTACACCGAGCAGCAAATCATTAATTCAGAATATGTTTTAGTCTTTAAAGGATCGTAGTCATTTGCGCAGTTGACATGTATAAAATTCAGTCACTGGGTGCATGATTACTGTCATTTAATGACGCTTACACCGAGCAGCAAATCATTACTTCAGAATATGTTTTAGTCTTTAAAGGATCGTAGTCATTTGCGCAGTTGACATGTATAAAATTCAGTCACTGGGTGCATGATTACTGTCATTTAATGACGCTTACACGGAGCAGCAAATCATTACTTCAGAATATGTTTTAGTCTTTAAAGGATCGTAGTCATTTGCGCAGTTGACATGTATGAAATTCAGTCACTGGGTGCATGATTACTGTCACTTAATGACGCTTACACCGAGCAGCAAATCATTACTTCAGAATATGTTTTAGTCTTTAAAGGATCGTAGTCATTTGCGCAGTTGACATGTATGAAATTCAGTCACTAGGTACATGATTACTGTCACTTAATGACGCTTACTCCGAGCAGCAATGATAATTCAGAAAAAGGTTTGAGTCTTTCAAGGATCGTAGTCATATGCGCAGTTGACATGTATGAAATTCAGTCACTGGGTGCATGATTACTGTCACTTAATGACGCTTACACCGAGCAGCAATGATAATTCAGAAAAAGGTTTAAGTCTTAAAAGGATCGTAGTCATTTGCACAGTTGACATGTATGAAATTCAGTCACTGGGTACATGATTACTGTCACTTAATGACGCTTACTCCGAGCAGCAATGATAATTCAGAAAAAGGTTCAAGTCTTTCAAGGATCGTAGTCATTTGCGCAGTTGACATGTATGAAATTCAGTCACTGGGTACATGATTACTGTCATTTAATGACGCTTACACCGAGCAGCAAATCATTACTTCAGAATATGTTTTAGTCTTTAAAGGATCGTAGTCATTTGCGCAGTTGACATGTATGAAATTCAGTCACTGGGTACATGATTACTGTCACTTAATGACGCTTACTCCGAGCAGCAATGATAATTCAGAAAAAGGTTCAAGTCTTTCAAGGATCGTAGTCATTTGCGCAGTTGACATGTATGAAATTCAGTCACTGGGTACATGATTACTGTCATTTAATGACGCTTACACCGAGCAGCAAATCATTACTTCAGAATATGTTTTAGTCTTTAAAGGATCGTAGTCATTTGCGCAGTTGACATGTATGAAATTCAGTCACTGGGTACATGATTACTGTCACTTAATGACGCTTACACCGAACAGCAAATCATTACTTCAGAATATGTTTTAGTCTTTAAATGATCGTAGTCATTTGCGTAGTTGACATGTATGAAATTCAGTCACTGGGTACATGATTACTGTCACTTTATGACGCTTACACCGAGCAGCAAATCATTAATTCAGAATATGTTTTAGTCTTTAAAGGATCGTAGTCATTTGCGCAGTTGACATGTATAAAATTCAGTCACTGGGTGCATGATTACTGTCATTTAATGACGCTTACACCGAGCAGCAAATCATTACTTCAGAATATGTTTTAGTCTTTAAAGGATCGTAGTCATTTGCGCAGTTGACATGTATAAAATTCAGGCACTGGGTGCATGATTACTGTCATTTAATGACGCTTACACGGAGCAGCAAATCATTACTTCAGAATATGTTTTAGTCTTTAAAGGATCGTAGTCATTTGCGCAGTTGACATGTATGAAATTCAGTCACTGGGTGCATGATTACTGTCACTTAATGACGCTTACACCGAGCAGCAAATCATTACTTCAGAATATGTTTTAGTCTTTAAAGGATCGTAGTCATTTGCGCAGTTGACATGTATGAAATTCAGTCACTGGGTACATGATTACTGTCACTTAATGACGCTTACTCCGAGCAGCAATGATAATTCAGAAAAAGGTTTGAGTCTTTCAAGGATCGTAGTCATATGCGCAGTTGACATGTATGAAATTCAGTCACTGGGTGCATGGTTACTGTCACTTAATGACGCTTACACCGGGCAGCAATGATAATTCAGAAAAAGGTTTAAGTCTTAAAAGGATCGTAGTCATTTGCACAGTTGACATGTATGAAATTCAGTCACTGGGTTCATGATTACTGTCACTTAATGACGCTTACTCCGAGCAGCAATGATAATTCAGAAAAAGGTTCGAGTCTTTCAAGGATCGTAGTCATATGCGCAGTTGACATGTATGAAATTCAGTCACTGGGTGCATGATTACTGTCACTTAATGACGCTTACACCGAGCAGCAAATCATTACTTCAGAATATGTTTTAGTCTTTAAAGGATCGTAGTCATTTGCGCAGTTGACATGTATGAAATTCAGTCACTGGGTACATGATTACTGTCACTTAATGACGCTTACACCGAGCAGCAAATCATTACTTCAGAATATGTTTTAGTCTTTAAATGATCGTAGTCATTTGCGCAGTTGACATGTATGAAATTCAGTCACTGGGTACATGATTACTGTCACTTAATGACGCTTACACCGAGCAGCAAATCATTAATTCAGAATATGTTTTTGTCTTTAAAGGATCGTAGTCATTTGCGCAGTTGACATGTATAAAATTCAGTCACTGGGTGCATGATTACTGTCACTTAATGACGCTTACTCCGAGCAGCAATGATAATTCAGAAAAAGGTTCGAGTCTTTCAAGGATCGTAGTCATATGCGCAGTTGACATGTATGAAATTCAGTCACTGGGTGCATGATTACTGTCACTTAATGACGCTTACACCGAGCAGCAAATCATTACTTCAGAATATGTTTTAGTCTTTAAAGGATCGTAGTCATTTGCGCAGTTGACATGTATGAAATTCAGTCACTGGGTACATGATTACTGTCACTTAATGACGCTTACACCGAGCAGCAAATCATTACTTCAGAATATGTTTTAGTCTTTAAATGATCGTAGTCATTTGCGCAGTTGACATGTATGAAATTCAGTCACTGGGTACATGATTACTGTCACTTAATGACGCTTACACCGAGCAGCAAATCATTAATTCAGAATATGTTTTTGTCTTTAAAGGATCGTAGTCATTTGCGCAGTTGACATGTATAAAATTCAGTCACTGGGTGCATGATTACTGTCACTTAATGACGCTTACACCGAGCAGCAATGATAATTCAGAAAAAGGTTTGAGTCTTTCAAGGATCGTAGTCATTTGCGCAGTTGACATGTATGAAATTCAGTCACTGGGTGCATGATTACTGTCATTTAATGACGCTTACACGGAGCAGCAAATCCTTAATTCAGAATATGTTTTAGTCTTTCAAGGATCGTAGTCATTTGCGCAGTTGACATGTATGAAATTCAGTCACTGGGTACATGATTACTGTCATTTAATGACGCTTACACCGAGCAGCAAATCATTACTTCAGAATATGTTTTAGTCTTTAAAGGATCGTAGTCATTTGCGCAGTTGACATGTATGAAATTCAGTCACTGGGTACATGATTACTGTCACTTAATGACGCTTACACCGAGCAGCAAATCATTACTTCAGAATATGTTTTAGTCTTTAAAGGATCGTAGTCATTTGCGCAGTTGACATGTATGAAATTCAGTCACTGGGTGTATGATTACTGTCACTTAATGACGCTTACACCGAGCAGCAATGAGAATTCAGAAAAAAGGTTGAGTCTTTCAAGGATCGTAGTCATTTGCGCAGTTGACATGTATGAAATTCAGTCACTGGGTGTATGATTACTGTCACTTAATGACGCTTACACCGAGCAGCAATGATAATTCAGAAAAAGGTTTGAGTCTTTCAAGGATCGTAGTCATTTGCGCAGTTGACATGTATGAAATTCAGTCACTGGGTACATGATTACTGTCATTTAATGACGCTTACACCGAGCAGCAAATCATTACTTCAGAATATGTTTTAGTCTTTAAAGGATCGTAGTCATTTGCGCAGTTGACATGTATGAAATTCAGTCACTGGGTACATGATTACTGTCACTTAATGACGCTTACACCGAGCAGCAAATCATTACTTCAGCATATGTTTTAGTCTTTAAAGGATCGTAGTCATTTGCGCAGTTGACATGTATGAAATTCAGTCACTGGGTGTATGATTACTGTCACTTAATGACGCTTACACCGAGCAGCAATGATAATTCAGAATATGTTTTAGTCTTTCAAGGATCGTAGTCATATGCGCAGTTGACATGTATGAAATTCAGTCACTGGGTACATGATTACTGTCATTTAATGACGCTTACACCGAGCAGCAAATCATTACTTCAGAATATGTTTTAGTCTTTAAAGGATCGTAGTCATTTGCGCAATTGACATGTAGGAAATTCAGTCACTGGGTACATGATTACTGTCACTTAATGACGCTTACACCGAGCAGCAAATCATTACTTCAGAATATGTTTTAGTCTTTAAAGGATCGTAGTCATTTGCGCAGTTGACATGTATGAAATTCAGTCACTGGGTGTATGATTACTGTCACTTAATGACGCTTACACCGAGCAGCAATGATAATTCAGAAAAAGGGTTGAGTCTTTCAAGGATCGTAGTCATTTGCGCAGTTGACATGTATGAAATTCAGTCACTGGGTACATGATTACTGTCACTTAATGACGCTTACACCGAGCAGCAAATCATTAATTCAGAATATGTTTTAGTCTTTCAAGGATCGTAGTCATATGCGCAGTTGACATGTATGAAATTCAGTCACTGGGTACATGATTACTGTCACTTAATGACGCTTACACCGAACAGCAATGATAATTCAGAAAAAGGTTTGAGTCTTTCAAGTATCGTAGTCATTTGCGCAGTTGACATGTATAAAATTCAGTCACTGGGTGCATGATTACTGTCACTTAATGACGCTTATACCGAGCAGCAAATCATTAATTCAGAATATGTTTTAGTCTTTAAAGGATCGTAGTCATTTGCGCAGTTGACATGTATGAAATTCAGTCACTGGGTGTATGATTACTGTCACTTAATGACGCTTACACCGAGCAGCAATGATAATTCAGAAAAAGGTTTGAGTCTTTCAAGGATCGTAGTCATTTGCGCAGTTGACATGTATGAAATTCAGTCACTGGGTACATGATTACTGTCATTTAATGACGCTTACACCGAGCAGCAAATCATTACTTCAGAATATGTTTTAGTCTTTAAAGGATCGTAGTCATTTGCGCAGTTGACATGTATGAAATTCAGTCACTGGGTACATGATTACTGTCACTTAATGACGCTTACACCGAGCAGCAAATCATTACTTCAGAATATGTTTTAGTCTTTAAAGGATCGTAGTCATTTGCGCAGTTGACATGTATGAAATTCAGTCACTGGGTGTATGATTACTGTCACTTAATGACGCTTACACCGAGCAGCAATGATAATTCAGAAAAAGGTTTGAGTCTTTCAAGGATCGTAGTCATTTGCGCAGTTGACATGTATGAAATTCAGTCACTGGGTACATGATTACTGTCATTTAATGACGCTTACACCGAGCAGCAAATCATTACTTCAGAATATGTTAGAGTCTTTAAAGGATCGTACTCATTTGCGCAGTTGACATGTATGAAATTCAGTCACTGGGTGTATGATTACTGTCACTTAATGACGCTTACACCGAGCAGCAAATCATTACTTCAGAATATGTTAGAGTCTTTAAAGGATCGTACTCATTTGCGCAGTTGACATGTATGAAATTCAGTCACTGGGTACATGATTACTGTCACTTAATGACGCTTACACCGAGCAGCAAATCATTACTTCAGAATATGTTTTAGTCTTTAAAGGATCGTAGTCATTTGCGCAGTTGACATGTATGAAATTCAGTCACTGGGTGTATGATTACTGTCACTTAATGACGCTTACACCGAGCAGCAATGATAATTCAGAAAAAGGTTTGAGTCTTTCAAGGATCGTAGTCATTTGCGCAGTTGACATGTATGAAATTCAGTCACTGGGTACATGATTACTGTCATTTAATGACGTTTACACGGAGCAGAAAATCATTAATTCAGAATATGTTTTATTCTTTAAAGGATCGTAGTCATTTGCGCAGTTGACATGTATGAAATTCAGTCACTGGGTACATGATTACTGTCATTTAATGACGTTTACACGGAGCAGAAAATCATTAATTCAGAATATGTTTTATTCTTTAAAGGATCGTAGTCATTTGCGCAGTTGACATGTATGAAATTCTGTCACTGGGTGCATGATTACTGTCACTCAATGACGCTTACACCGAGCAGCAAATCACTAATTCAGAATATGTTTTATTCTTTAAAGGATCGTAGTCATTTGCGCAGTTGACATGTATAAAATTCAGTCACTGGGTGTATGATTACTGTCACTTAATGACGCTTACACCGAGCAGCAATGATATTTCAGAAAAAGGTTTGAGTCTTTCAAGGATCGTAGTCATTTGCGCAGTTGACATGTATGAAATTCAGTCACTGGGTACATGATTACTGTCATTTAATGACGTTTACACGGAGCAGAAAATCATTAATTCAGAATATGTTTTATTCTTTAAAGGATCGTAGTCATTTGCGCAGTTGACATGTATGAAATTCTGTCACTGGGTGCATGATTACTGTCACTCAATGACGCTTACACCGAGCAGCAAATCACTAATTCAGAATATGTTTTATTCTTTAAAGGATCGTAGTCATTTGCGCAGTTGACATGTATAAAATTCAGTCACTGGGTGTATGATTACTGTCACTTAATGACGCTTACACCGAGCAGCAATGATAATTCAGAAAAAGGTTTGAGTCTTTCAAGGATCGTAGTCATTTGCGCAGTTGACATGTATGAAATTCAGTCACTGGGTACATGATTACTGTCATTTAATGACGTTTACACGGAGCAGAAAATCATTAATTCAGAATATGTTTTATTCTTTAAAGGATCGTAGTCATTTGCGCAGTTGACATGTATGAAATTCAGTCACTGGGTACATGATTACTGTCATTTAATGACGTTTACACGGAGCAGAAAATCATTAATTCAGAATATGTTTTATTCTTTAAAGGATCGTAGTCATTTGCGCAGTTGACATGTATGAAATTCTGTCACTGGGTGCATGATTACTGTCACTCAATGACGCTTACACCGAGCAGCAAATCACTAATTCAGAATATGTTTTATTCTTTAAAGGATCGTAGTCATTTGCGCAGTTGACATGTATGAAATTCAGTCACTGGGTACATGATTACTGTCATTTAATGACGTTTACACGGAGCAGAAAATCATTAATTCAGAATATGTTTTATTCTTTAAAGGATCGTAGTCATTTGCGCAGTTGACATGTATGAAATTCTGTCACTGGGTGCATGATTACTGTCACTCAATGACGCTTACACCGAGCAGCAAATCACTAATTCAGAATACGTTTTAGTACGGTCGACACTCAGTGCTACACTTCCCGTTAAAGCCTACTTACCTTGTTAGTAAGACATTCTCTGAAGTCCTGCTTCATATTTGAAACGGAGACACGATCTTGCGGTCTCTTGGGACCACTAACAGACGTCACCACTGTTGTCAGGTCAAGTTCTACTACCTGCAATGGTATATTAAAATCTATGAAAATCTTCTGGCTTGTGTATTTTCTTTTTTCAAGGTACGTATAAAAAAAATTAGATAAATTTAATAAAATAAACTAGGTTAAATAAAATTCGTATTTTATTTTCGGCAAATTATATACGCATTTTAAATTAAATACCTATACGATGTTTCAAATATCTCTTTTAATAAAATCAAATGATGCAAAATTTGTGAGTAAGTAAAGTGAGTATGAATCGCCCAAATGTTGAGGGTATGGCAGAGGACTATTTTGGAATCCTTGTAGCTTTTAAGAAGTTATTGACCTACCCAAGGGATCGCTGATATGTGGAATAGATATATCTCAATATCTTCAATATTTCTATCTTCAACTCAAGTATGTTACCCTTCATATGTTATTTTTTTTAATGTTTGCTTCACGATCTTATCGTGACACTCCAGGGTGACCGGCAGAGGGTCATAATCATGAGAAAATCGGTTAATCATATAATTATTGTCTTGTTGTCATTGCCATGTGTTAATAAATGTGTTTCTTGCTTCCCGAACGAAACATCGTTTTGAATTCCATAAAACGTCGGACATACAAAATCCTATTTGAAATATTTAGAAATTATATTCGCACTCACCTCCGAGAACACGGGATCTTGTTCGGGGTTAGTATAGTCTCTGAATTGTTTGGTCGCCTCCAAATATTCCTTGATAACACTGATTTTTTCCTCAGATCGGTCTGAGAAGGAAAATTATATTTCTTATTTAAATACAATTCAATCCATTAAATGTTAACAGCTATAAAATCAACAATAATTTTATTCACACTTTACACTTATGAATCGTCAATAAAAAATTGACTCTACGTTTACTGCCAGTTGGGCGTAGAGCGGACGAGTAGAACTGGTAAGAAACTCCGCTTTTTTATATTGCATTAGGGAATTAAAAAGAGAATTCAATTTGTTATATTGTATGTATGTCTTATTATATATATATTGTATTTTGTTTTATCTCTTAAATGTTTCAAGTTCCCATATAATTGTTTTGTGTGTATTTATTTTATTATCTTATAAGTTTATTGATTTTTTTAAATATATTTAGCACATAAGATGTTTGGGGACAGATGTAATAAAATAAAGTAAAATTACTAGTCTGTCTGAGGTAGTCCAAAGAGCGATGGTCGACAGGAAAGTGTGCGACTGTAGCACCAAACTCCGGACACATGTTGGCCACTGTAGCGCGATCCGCGATACTCAACTCAGCGACGCCGGGACCAAAGAACTCAACGAATTTACCCACCACACCCAAAGAGCGGAGATGCTGTAAATTTTGTTATAAATCAATAAAATTATACATATAATTAACAAATTAAATAACTTATTATAAATAGCAAAATGTAAGCGAACCTGTTCATAGTCGGAGGGACTGATGGCATGATAATAAATGAAAAACAAAAACTTCATATAAACTATAACACAAAAATAATACAATACAATTTCTAAATAGTAAAACTTTTTAATATATCTGTTATAAACAAATAACTATCGGTACATTTTATATTTATTTAAAATTTGTTAGTGTTTGCCAGTTAGGGTTAAAAATTAACAAAATAGTATTATGTGATAGTTTAATTATCTGATATGTGAGTTAATATTTTAAGAAATTACATACCTTAGTGATAGTCAGCACAAGATCGGTGGAAGTAGCTAGTGGGTTCAACTCTCCCACCAGTTTGTATCCCACTACCTTGGGTAGTAACATGCTTATTGCTTGACCAAGCATCACAGCTTCAGCTTCGATTCCTGTTCATTTAATAATTAGGATATATCATTTGTTTGCTGTGTTTTTTGTATAAAATTCATTTGTTGAACTGGTTTCAAGCCATTTTGTTGTATTCTAATTATAGATGGATAATCACCAGATTTATATTATCTTGACAAAAGCTTTTAAGTGTGATTTTGAGACTTATGGTAACTCACCTCCTGCTCCCCAGCCCAAAACCCCAAGTCCATTGATCATGGTGGTGTGGCTGTCAGTGCCCACGACAGAGTCAGGGTACAGTACATCATCAGTAAACACAACACGTGCCAGATATTCCAAATTCACCTATACAATGATTTTAGTAGTTAATCGTTTTAAGAATAATTCATGTACCAGCTTTGTGTATATTGTTTCGTGTATAAATTAAATTGCATACAATTTTCTAATATAGAAACTGAATTCTTGCTTCAATTGATTACCTGATGAACAATCCCAGAACCAGGCGGCACAATCAACATATTATTGAAGGCTTGTGCACCCCACTGCAATTAAAGATAGAGATATTATAGATGAGATATTAGTGACCCTCCCTACACGTGCCCCCTGAGTGGTGCCAAACGAGCAACAACGCCGAGTCTCAGGCGGCGGACTTTGCTAACCTGACTCCATAGAATACACTATGGCTGCTAACAGAATCCAGGAGGGATTAAATCCCATCTAAAAAGCCTGTATGCCGTTACATTCCCTGGGCAAGAACTGTAACTACTTCTCGCACACCCCCCCTGGGTGTGAGAAGTAGTTAAGTTTTTAATGAAAACTGGAAAATGATATGAGTGATTTGTCATGTGATCCGTCTAACCCTTGGCGCCATGAGGTACGCGGGTACCTCATGGTGTGAAATATATATATAACTAGTTGTGGCAATTGATATTTTTCACATAATCATTTAGTTAAATTAATTTCATAACAAATGCAACGACCTATCTAAGGTTAAAGAACGTTGGATAACAAATATTAAAATTCCACTTAATTGTACATTTACAACGCGTCTCCTTTTCAAGAGTAAAATGTAAGATATTATATTTGATTACAAAACGACCTACCTTTAAAAATTGAAACCTTTCCTTGTTCCTCTCAAATTCCAATTCTTGATTCTTGTTAAGCGCATCCGGACTGAAATATAAAATATTCAAAAATACTTTAAGCACAATTATTAATTAATTCATACAAAGAGACCTTATTCAATTTACTAAAAAGATATTAAGTATCTGAGAAAATAGAGCCATGCATCACAACTCTATGTCATAAAATAAAAGGTTTGTGTTTGAATGGTGGATTATGATTTAAGTGAATACAATAAAGAATAAACATACATTCTTGAGAAGTCAACCTGCACAGAGTGATCTATCACAAGATCAGCTGGACAGATTGGATTGATCTTATCAGGGTCTCCACCTAGCTGTCCGACTGCATCTCGCATCGCTGCAAAGTCTACTACAGCTGGCACACCCGTTAAGTCCTGCAAAATATAACGTGGAATAGTAGCGTTTTGTAATTCATATAGATTTTGCTTTCGCTAGCAATGGCATTTTTTTATAGTCTGGAGCCTACACTGTCATTACTATGGCCTTATAAAAAGGAAATGTTTAAAATCTAATATAAAATTATTTTTTTTATTTAAAGAAAAGATCAAGAAAAGATCAATCAATTTTTCTTTAGATTAGACTATTCAGTAATCAGATGTTTTATCTGAATATTTTAGTTGACAAGGCCATAAAATATTTACTTGTAGGATAACCCTAGCTGGTCTAAAAGCAACTTCAACATCGTCAATGGTCTGTTTCTGCTCCCAGTCCAAGACATTAAGCACATCTTTTTCCAAAACTTGAAAGTTGTCACAGTTGCGTACACATGACTCCAACAAAACACGGATACTGTATGGGAGGCGATCTGAAATTATTGAATATTTTGTAATACTATTATGAATTAGGAGCATTAAAATTCTACAAACTGCTTATTTTTAGTTTGAATATGTTTAGGAAAGAGGAAATAAATCTCATTTTTTGGTTGTTAAGCTCAGCCCTAGCACATTTTTATTTTAGTTAGTATTTATTAATTTTAAGCAGTTATTCAATAGTCAAATGTCTTAATATATAACAGTCTTTGTGAATACAACTGTACCCTCATAACATACCATATTTTTCTCCAAGCTGGGTTATATCATAGTATTTGTATGACTTTCCATTGACTTCCAATGATTTCAGCAAGTTGCTGTAGGGGTTGTTTGCTGCGAATTACAACCAGTTTTTATAATAAATTTTAAATAAACTATTGTATACAACTCCAACTATTAATAATGCTGTTCAAGTTACCATGTGATCAAAAAGTATTATGAATAATGTAATTAAATGGAGATTCTGTTTTTTTATTTTCTT
The DNA here is from genome assembly GCA_951799465.1 of Leptophobia aripa. Lineage (NCBI taxonomy): Eukaryota > Metazoa > Arthropoda > Insecta > Lepidoptera > Pieridae > Leptophobia > Leptophobia aripa. The sequence goes on along the minus strand of OX637282.1, from coordinate 3,039,934 downwards.
TAATTTAGCATACATATATTGAGGGCTGTTTAATTTATGAGTTCTAGAAAATAAACATCTCCAAGGTCAAGACATAAAGGTTACATTGTAATTAACTTTTCAATTATGAAATTACAAATTCCAAGCCTATGTAAAATTAATGGCATAAATTTAAATATTTAAGAATTACAATGAAGTTTGGATATTAGTGACCTTTAATTAATTACATTTTTAATTAAATCTTGATATTATACCTTTAGACCAAAGGTTAAATGATCATGCAAAATAAACTTTTTTTATCAATTGATAGGTTAAGTGCGATATTGAAGGTGATAAACGTAACTATTTTTTTATCGTTAAGATAAACGTAATTTTAAAATTGTAATTACTCAAAACAACTTAGTAAGTAACATATATATCTAAAATGCTAAGTTAAAACAGTTCCGAATTTAAAAATTACATACCAGCCATAACCACCCAGTGAAAAGTCACGTAGAAAAATAAGGAGCGATATACACAGTTACAATTTTACGTATATAAAATTTTCAGAAAAACGTAAACAGTAATTATGATTGTGTACCGATTGTGTGAGACGTGAGTTGTGACTTACAACATTTGACACCGTCACCCCACAGACGTCGAAAGTACGTTACGAAATACACTCGAGCACGTATTTACGAGTTACGACTATTTACCGATTATTTACTGTTATAATTAAACGCGAATATTTTGTTCCATATATAACGTAATTTTTCTATCTTATATATGCAATTAGTAGCAATATAAACAGATGTGTTGTTATCTGGGTTTTGACTACTCATTATGTAAAGTGGATTTCGGATGCATTAACAGCGAGTCAATCGTTTGATACTTTGTAGCCATATCATTGATTGCCTCGGTGGCCATATATAATATCTAGAAAATAATGGACTTCAGCGTCACCTCGGTTGAGGTCAGCTCATCCGTGCTTAATTCTAAATACTACAGAATGCAAATAATACAAGATTGCCGTAACAATTTATTAACAATCTATTTTTAGACCTATTTTGAGCGAGAATTGTTACGTGTACAAATGCATAAAAGGCCGTAGATTTTCAGAAAAAATAAAAAAGCTAAACGTCTTAAACATCACATGGTATTAGTTTATACTAGTATGATAAAAGTTGGTAGTATAAATTTTGGCATAATGGAGATGATATACGGTCTGTGGTACTATGTTGTTTAAAAAAATCCGTTGTGACTTGTGTGTATAATTTTATATTTTATGTTTAACATTTATCGGGTTTTGTTTAATTTAATTCATATTCAGTATAATTAAAATAGTAAAAATGAATACTTTCGATTTAAATTCGATTTCATCTGCTCTTAGTGATCCTGGTAGAACAACCAGTGGTGTTGATTTTTCAGGACGCTCTCTAAAGTTGAATACCGCTGAAGATGGTATGTTATCATTACTCCATAAACTGCACTATCACAATAATTTTATTTACATACAGTTTATAAACTAAATAATTAAAAAAATAATTTTCATTCAAAGTTTATTTATAACCTCTCAAGATTTTTTCTTTTAGAGTAGTTAGTTACTCTAGAAATAATATAGTTGTAAAGTTTATTTTATTAAAAAACATTAATTTATATAACTTAGTGCTTTAATTATATGTGGTTCACGTTCTTGTACAAAATATGTTTTATTTTTATTTACCTCTAAGTTGTCGCACCAATTGGCAGTCCAATTTTACTATTGCATTCTTGTAAATTGAGATCTTTTTATTTTGTTAAAACTATGTTTCATAATTATTTTGGAGATATTGTATTAACTAAAATTTATAACATTTGCAGCTCAACCAATTGTTGATGCAATCAATGCATGCCCTGATCTTCAGTTCCTTACACTCACTGGAAACACCCTGGGTGTTGATGCTGCTAAGGCTATTGCAAAGGCCTTAGAAACCCATCCAGAACTGACAATAGCTAGATTTTCTGATATGTTTACTGGACGTATGAAAACTGAGATACCACCTGCTTTGGTAAGAAATATTAATATACTTTTTGCACAATATATAAATAGCAACAAAAATACATATACATATATAGTGTAATAGGTGGATCTTTTCCAGGCAATCCTATAAAAGAAACTGAAGAACTAAGAATTGTGAAAAGGAAGAACATAATATATTCTGTATATAACTAACAAATGTTCATATAGGCTTTATAACTACATCATCGAGGGTAGTTAATTATATTTATAGAGAGAAGAATGAATTTAATTTAAAAATAATATAAAAGTAAACACAACTTACTGTAGTATACTGTAAAAAAAAAAAAAAAAAATATTTTTATCCTTATTCTATGATTGACACTATAATAGCTCTATACTTCTATATCTTAACATATTTAGTATCATCATCATTGATATTATGTATTAATTAATTTTTTTAGAGTGCTCTTGGGGATGGAATGATTCAGGCTGGAGCTCGTTTGAATGCCTTGGATTTGAGTGACAATGCATTTGGGCCCATTGGAGTAGAGGGACTTGCAAAATTATTACAAAGTGATGTTTGTTCACAATTACAAGTACGTAATTAATGTACCAATACATTATATTAATGTGGACCTTGTAAGAGGACTGTGTTTTAATTCTTAACAAAATTAATATATGCAATATATTAATGTGTTTTAATTCTTAACAAAATTAATATATGCAATATATTAATTTATATATAAGTTATTATTTATTTGTTTTTATATAAATAATGTAAAACTTTCAGGAGCTTCGTCTGAACAACAATGGTTTGGGGATCACGGGAGGTCGGTTACTGGCCAAGGCATTGTCAGCAAGTCCTAAGAAATTAAAGATATTCATTGCTGGTCGCAACCGTCTTGAAAATGATGGTGCAATTGCACTGGCAGGAGTCTTTCAGGTTTGTAAAATTTACAATAAAGTTTTGATTGCTTTCTTTTAAAATATTTATTGTTTCATTGATTTTTCATAATATTTCAGAATATGGGTACTCTAGTTGAGCTAGCTATGCCCCAAAATGGTATTTACCATCTCGGTATTACTGCTCTTTCCAAGGCATTTACACAGAATCCAAGCCTTGCTTGCCTAAATCTTAATGACAACACCATTGGACCTAAGGGGGCACTTGCCATCGCAACGGCGCTTCCTGGGTAAATAAATTATTTTTAATTTATTGTTAGTAAACAAGATTAATCAACATTATTTTAAATATTTGAAGCTTATAATTATTTCTTATATTTTCAGTTTGAAAAATTTAAAATCAATCAATTTTGGCGACTGTTTACTTAAAAGTAAAGGAGCCAGTGCCCTGGCCAAGGGGCTTAAGGACAACTTGGTACCATTAGAGGTAAACATTTTAGAACAGTAATTCTTTATAATATATATTCTATTTTCAAATGTCTACTAGTTTTATAGTACCCACATTTTACGATTTCAGTCCCTCGACCTAAGTCACAATGAAATTGGCAGTGCGGCGTGTATGGAGGTTGTCGACGCTTTAAGTGCTCTACCAGACTGTGCTGATCGACTTAGCAGAGTTGTTTTAGCAGGTAATTTAATAACATTGTCTACCATAAACGGTAACATTACTAATAAAAACAACAGCCATTCTCCCTTTTTCTCAATTCTTACCCCTCCCAACTGTCATATCTTTACCATACCATTTCCTTATGGTACGACAACACACCCTATCTCTTCTGTCACTTTTAATTTCTGAAACTATGACTAGGAATAATGACTGCTTTGTAAACCATTTATAAAGCAGCTGTAAAGTTAAATTGTTTTTCCTTTAAAGAGCCATGTCAGTGTTTAGTAGAATGTTAGCCACTGTAACTTTGTCTTTTAATTGACACAGGCAATAGTTTGGGTGGTGCATCAAATAAGAAGAATATAAAAGACAAACTGGGTCCTTCCGCTGAACTCAGTGACGGTGAAGGCAGCGAGGATGAATGTAAGTTATAATATTACATTTGTAGAAATTTTCATTATTAAATTGACTGAACTATGTGTTTTGTAGTATAGGAAAATACATTTGGTTTAGACATTCACTTTGATATGTTTAAGTTATTTATATTAATACCTTGAGATTTTTAAATTTAAATATTACATAATAACCCAGTCCAGGTAGTAGCCTCTTGTATAAATTGATGATTTTTCAGTTGTATCTGATTCAGAAGAAGAATCAGAAGAGTCTGACGCAGAAGAAAATTCAGAAGACAGCGCGACGGAAGATGCACAGCATATGGACACTGTAGTTAACATGGGAAAGGAGATTGTATTGGACACATCTGGTAAGATTTTGTAATCCATCTTCTTGCCACATTTCTGATACATTGTATATCTTTCTTGTACATTAGTAGTACTACTACATATGTACAGATAGTTTTCATTATTAAATATCTTATAACATAACACTTATATATCTAGTAATGCATTTTTTTCACAATCATGAGCTATGTTCATAAGGTTCTTAGACAATTTAGTGAGAGGGATTTTATATAAGACCTCAAAAATCGAAATATATAAAAAAAAATATTTAAGAGTGCACACATTAATCAATTAATAAATTTTTATGTCATCTTAAATATAATATAATATGAAGATTTATCTTGTTTGAATGTAACAAGAAGCATTTTCTTTATGTTTGATAGCATAGCATTATTAAAATTATGCCATTAGATGTATATAGGAAGGACCACCTTAACAAATAATATTGTTGAATATAATTAAATACAAAAAAAATATAAGACTATTTTATTATTAATGTTTTGTTATTTTATTTATATACCAATAAATTTGCAGGAGTGGAAGAAATAAATTCAGATGTCGGCAAATTTATCCAAGAACCGACTGTTGATAACTTGACAAGGTTAGGGCCCAACGCTGCGCACGTAATTGATACACACTTTCAGGTATATATATACAAATTTTAATAGATTATAGGTATACATTATTTTTACATAGTACTACACCTTCATGTTAAATCTATGTTTATGATTGAAGGTTCCACCCTTATCAGTTGGCTCATTCATGATAAGATGAAATATTATCTCTTAGTCAAACTGTACTAATACTAACTGTACTAATGTACTATTTCAAAACACAAACTCAAGATATATAAATGTATAACGATTTATTAGAAACAAATAATAATACAAGAAAATATTACATAGGCAAAAGCCTATCTAGATGTTATTTTTTTATATAATAATTTCAGACAATACATGACCAGGAAAGCCTGATTCAAGCATATGTGGAAGCACTATTCTGTGTCTCCGGTCTTTCCTCGCAAAGTTCAGTAGCAGGAGACGTCGCAAGGGATTTGTACCCAATGTTGGTTAAGAGAGCCAAACAACAGTGGGTCTTGGCTAACAATGTACTTGTGGCATTACAACTTATTAAGGTAATTTTAATACTATTACAAATAATAAGCATATAATGCTAAGCTGGAATTTCTATATACACTTGCTAAAAATATGAATTGTTGGTTGCCAATGGTCTCCAGTTTAATATTTAACTTTTGATGTTCCCAGAAAAGGTTGTGGTAATAGTGCATGCAGTGATTTTATGATTTGTTACATATGACCGCGTAAATTTGATTAAACACTATCTTTTTCAGTCGGAAAACAAAAGTTTCAAAGTCCGTTGGTGTATACCGCCATGTTTCACAATATTGGCTTCACAAATTGACGCCCAGTACTTCCCTGCAGCGCTTCGGGATACACTACGATTCTTTATCAGCAGTAAGCTGCAGGGAATGCCGCCAGATGTGAAAGCGGCTATTGATTTGCACCCGAATTTACACTCTTAAATAAACTTATTGTTTCAACCTTGGTTTTCCCTAACCTATTAAATGTGATATACCTAAATGATGTTGTGTTTAAATTATTAAATATTACAATAAATTAAATAGTTTTATATTAATAAATTAGGCTACATTTGGTATTCGATCTGGCCAGATAATTAATCAAGTATTTTTCACATTAAAAAAAAGTTAAAGGGTGAACCACCCTTATCACTGAGGGGTATGCAAAATAGATGTTGGCTGATTCTCAGTCCTACTCAATTTGGCCACAAAATTTCAGGAGAATCGGTCAAGCTATTTCGGAGCAGTACAGAAACGAACAGTGTGACACGAGAATTTTATTTAGATTAGTAGCATTAGCATAGAATATGTAATCTTTTATGAAGTTTCTACGTTATAATAAAACTTTATCTGTGCCGTATGCACTAAATAGCTTTATCTATCAACGTATGTTTGACGTTGCATCTAATGTCATTTCTGTGTATATCAGTCAAAAGAATGTGTCATCTGACCATCAGATACCATAAAATCCAAAAATAAACATCAATATAACAACAATACAAATTACAGGTTATATTTAAATATATTGTTAATTTAATTACTATAGAGAAACTTTTTTTTTGTAAGTATAGGAATAAAAATGAATAATTGTTATGGTACTAGTTTGTTTTTAATATTAGTTCTTTGATCGACATGTATTTACCTATTTGAATTTTGAACAAAACTTATTAACAGTGTTAGATTTAAATGTTTTAGTACAATGGGCACATTAAAAATTCAACTGCAGTTTAGTGGCGGGGCAGAGTTATTGTTTGACAAAATAAAGAAACGAGAAATAGAATTACCATCATTCAAAAAGTATTTCCCGGAAAGCGAAAGTAATAAATGGACAATCAAAGAATTATTACTTTGGATGAAAGATAATTTATTAAAAGAACGACCAGAGTTATTTGTACAGGTAATAAAGAGATATTTGGTTCTCTTTTATTTTCATAGTGATTTGTATCTTAGTTTTATTAAATAGGCAAGATTGAATTAATGTTCTTCTTTACTAGTAAATAAAGCCATCAGGAATAAAATTCCCGTGAATGAAATAAATGAAGTCTTGTAGAAACGGTATTTCAGCCTGTTTTATACTTGACTTGCCTAAAAGACAAGTAGATGTGCTGCATATTACCATTAAATGCATGCACAGAAAGACAAGCTTACATGATTAATAATTTAAAGTATATATAATTATGAAAACTCATCTGTTGTTCTGTGATAACAAGAAACAAAATTAATTAAATAAAACTCATTTTCAAAAATACTACTATAACTTAATCTGTAGATACATAAATTAGTATATTGTAATTGTAAATGTTTTGAGTTGTTTCTTTATCTGATTTATGATCTTATATAGCACGTAATTAAATAAACTCATGTTTTAGGGTGATTCGGTACGACCAGGGATCTTAGTTTTAATAAATGATGCAGACTGGGAGCTATTTGGCGAATTAGATTATGAAGTACAAGAAAATGATGTGATTATGTTTATATCAACATTACATGGTGGATAGTTGTATTAAATGATTGTTTATTTTAAAATGTTTTATTTTTACAATCAAGTATATACTTAAAACACTAACAACCTTTTAGTATAAGATTTTTGTATGCCGTGAACTAATTTAATTATTGTACAAATCTTCCATTTATACTAAAATAGACATATGATACCGTTGTTCAATACACATACTTTTAATTATGTTGTATTAGGTTTGACATTGGCCCGAGTCATTAATCGGTTTCAGAGCAAAAAATATGTTTTTAGATGCTAATTGTAGTCACATGTGTGGTCCCAATGAATGCGATTACGTCATCGATTCTAAATCGTCATGTTGAACTTGGCTCTAAACTAAAATTATACACAATATCGATTCGACCTTAGTTACTTAGCTTCTGGCCAGTCAGCATTTTCGACTGGTCAAACAAACATCCTTTTTTTAGTTGGATTGCATGCACTTTTTCCACTTAACAAATATTGATTTATTTTGGATTTATTCCGAATTCAGTATAAAGTATGTGTCTATATTTAAAACGTAAAAAACTCTGAAGTACTCAGACTTCTAATTTTGTAGTAATTATACACTTGGTAGCTTAAGCGCTGACTAAGTACAAAGCAGTGAAGCATTCTATAATACATCCCTATCACTTTTCTCGCATTCTTTACGGGAAACCTTTCAGGAAATTTTAGAGGTATTTAATTAGGGCTCATTCATTACTCAAAGTCAAAATATCTTTATTCACTAAGGTATATAAAACCTATAACCAATCATGTCAATTGAAATATTAAAAAAGGACTTCAAGAACAACTAACGATATCCCAGAGTCATTCAAAGATTTCTTTGAATTTGAATATTGAATTATTTATCTATTTATTTTTACCTGCTGATAACTTAAAAACCAGAAAGCCGCCCTCTTAACAGGCGCGGACAGCGTGCACAACAGACCATTATAACTTAGTCATTAAACACAAAAACAAAGAAGACGTAGAAAGAGTATTTCAAGCCAAGGAAACTCCCGGAGAAAAGACAGCCCGTGAACAAGTCAATATTGGTATTAGTATGTGTAAGCCCATACATCTTTTGCGTCATAAAAGCTTATATGTGATATTTTAGAGCCCATACAAATTTCAATATTAGATCATACATCACCCTTGTAATAATCGAATCTTATAATATTGGGGTGAACGTGAATGGTAGGGTCGAACCTTTCAAATATTTAAGCCAATTACGACAAATTGGTTTTGCTTTTAAATCTTTTAAGGCATTCTTTTTCTGCAACTACACAAGACATTTTTTAATGTAACTGACAAGCACTCATAGCATAATATATCTTAGTATAGTCCCTCAACATTTATACAGACCTTATAAGGAATATTTTTTATCTAAAGTGTATATTTGTGCGATCGTGTACCGCGTGTTCGTAGACCCAATAAGAATCTTATATCAGCCATCTGAAAAATGATTTCTATTCCGGATTCAGAATTGATAAGTGATCGAATTTGTCCATTAATAATGCATCAACAATAGTTTTTATAATCGTTCTTTTACATTCAATTTAATAAGTACTTGGCGATAAATTTATTATTAAAGAAACAAACAGATATTACTATACATAAAAAGGAATTAAAACCTATATAAAAAAAGTTATATTAAGACGTTGATGATGATATCGTAAGTGTTGTTTTATTTTCGCTAGCAATTTTACAGATTGCAATTGGTTTTATTTATTTATTATACGGAAACAGAACAAACACATCACAAAACAATACTAAAGGAGAAAGGTATTAGATAAAAGATATATTTTATATGCAGTCACATATACAAAAATCAATGGGAAGAATGAACGCCACACAAATATATATATATACGTCAAGAAAATGAGCATAAAACGGTTCGTATATTCTGTGTAATTATCTCTGTATTTGTGTGATGTGTGTTTTTATAAATAAATAATCGCAACAGGTGTGTTCGGAATTCACATATTTACACGAAGTCCACCATTATTATTTGTGGGTTGCCTGGAAGAGATGGCAGCGATAATGTCGTCCGTTGCTCTTATATGTACTAACATCTATTAAGGTTATCTAAATAATAAATTAATTAAAGACATATCCATATTGAGTCTTAGCTAAAATAAACTCTAAATCCTGTTATTTGGCTTTAAAAGGAAAGACTTACACGGTTGTCGCATGCATAAAAAGTTTGTCTTCACTTCTCTATACAGGCCTCATGCTCGTTATTTCCATGACCATATAAATCTTTATTATTAAGACGTATTCGATATATTTTCTTCTCACCGCAGTAAATGATTATTAAAACAAAGGCATTATGTTTTACGCAGCGGGTGTTATGTTTTTTTATTCAAACAACACGCCCTAAACATACTTGTAATGATATTACTGGTATTAAGATTCAATCCTGCGTGGTACAGGCGACGATAAAATGCAATAGCAAATTATAAATACAATTTGTTTGTCGTGTTAAAAACATGCATCGTTTTGTTAGATACAATTTAACATTATATAGAAGTTTGTGTAGATTGTAGATTTTTTCGTAAATGTAAAATTAAATTAAATTATATTCTCATCCTTCTTAGAGATTATTATATAATAATTATTATTATAACAGTGGTTGTTCTAACAAAAATTTATCTATAAATATACCTACCTATCTATAAAAATGATTAATTGACTTTAATCATGTCAATATTTCATTGGCTTGTGATGACTGGATGTAATTTGTAGTTAATGGTATAATAAATACATATTTAGTTTCTAAGTTATACATGCATATGTCTCTATATTGGTCCTTGTTTTGTAATTGTCTGTAATATCATGTGTAATATTTAGCAACATATTTATAAAAAAAAACAAATGATAGCTTAGTTATATTTAAGTCATATAACGATCGATCTCATCCAGGTAATTCAAGTGAAGGTTAATCAGTGATAAAGTAAAAGGACTGTGAAACTTTGTCTACTGACTTTTCTACTGTTTTGTGTTCAGTCATATAACAGTTGTCAAATTAAGTATTGTAACTTGCTTCCGCGACTGTACACATCAGACTAGGGTGAGTAGGGTCAAAACCCCATCATATTCCTGACATTTCTAACTGACTGTACATACCAATTAAATGATATGACATTTAAACTTTACGAGTACAACGTGATGATTTTACGAGCATAAGATCATAGAAAATCTGAGAGAGAGAAACAATCGTGTTACGTCCGTTTATTTAATCATTATATAGTAATAAGACTATAAACGAATTAACTAACTGAAAATAATTTTAAAAAGGTTGGTCCTTGTTGCAGAGTACCTACCCATAATGCTGGCGGCATTTCCTCGTTGTATCGCGATGCTAATACGCTGAGCGAGAAAAGCCTACTTAATTCTTTAATAAGCGCCTGTGCACTTTTACCGCAAGGTACAAAAGTGACTTATCCAATACGAATTTAATTAAAATTAATAATTATGGACATTTTAGTTTTGATTATATTATATAATAGTTTTATATGGAACGTAACAAAGGGATAAAAAGGCCCTTAATTTAAATGCAAGACACAATGCTGAGAACTAACCAATTATCGACTCACTCAATGTAATAAACTTAATAGAATAATACGAATACAGTACAAATACTAATTCCATTTTAAACACACTGTCCACACCGCAGTAAATTAAGTAGTACTGAAATCAATTATTTTGTAATTTAACTACTATTACCATATATAAAACTATTCGCTCCAAATGATTACGTTTATATAGAATCTCGGAAATATACAAATATTTAGATTGCCTGTCTTCAAGCAAGCAAAGAACTATTGAAATAATGTCCCATTCTTACACCTGTATGTAAAATTTAAAGTGTCTGTAAAAATAAACAATTATTAATACGTTTTTCATGTTATATGCTAAGGCTTTAAGGGATTCTCTGTCCCTGTCTTTTATAGGCTTAAAGTGTTTGTGTCGCGTTCGCACACTCGCCGGGGTGAATATTGAGCGTGCGTTGCTACCGGGATGGGTTCAAGTTAGGGGCGTATGTCGATAGATTCTATCGATGATTTTAGAAAAACCCTTATCAGAATAATAACAAGTTATGCATTAAAAATATTTATTAAATATATTATTTTAGTATTTTGTTGATTATTGTTATATCTATGCATAATTATTGATTATAAAGTGCCAATGAACTAAGAACTGTTAAAATATAACACATAACAATCTTAGGCCTTGAATTAATGTTATTCATTCGCGATAAAAGGTATAAACAATATTCTCTATGATAATCTAAATCATTAGAAGGCAAAAAATAATTTTAAATCGGCATGTAGTATCTAATGTCATAGAGACTTATACTAGTATTCATTTCATTCTTATACATCTTGGTAGATGAAAGATTATATATCGATAACTCACCCCAATTGCACATCACTATCGGGAAACACGGAATCTTTAGTACTAGGGGTCGCTTGGTAGCGAGTGAACGTTTACCGGAAAATGTGGTAAACCTCATAAAAATTAAATTTTGCCAAGATTCAGATAGACAGGTGATTTGTGTGTTAGTTTGTGACATTCACTGTGTCTGTGTCGGGATGCGAACGTAACGGAACACGGGTGAGTTATGTAACGAATATAAGTAAATATTATTCACCTTACGAAAAGGGTGGACTACTAGTTTAAACTTAGGCTATTAAATATACTACAAGAACATAGAATCTTTCTTCCTGAAACCAATGAATATAAGTTAATAATTCCTTTGAACCTTTGGTTCTTAAGCTTCGAAAGCTTCTTTCTCTGTACGGCCACATAATCTAAAGTTCATTACTAAGCGAACAATGATTTATAATCATCTATAGAACAAATGTCTACATCATATATAATTTTAAATTACAATTATTTAATATTCCTAGGGTAAACCTATGTCTAGGTTAGTAAAGTAACCGACCGATCGTGTGACAGAAGTCTGATAACTTGCCTATTGAATTCAGGAAACGCAAATGAGGCCAGGACCCACTGAGCTTTGTTGCCCCAGTGTTTGTATGTAATATGTTTTGTACAACAATTTTTGTAAGGTGAGCATAGTAGGTAAATTCTACAACGAATTTTATGTTAAATACCAGACAGGATTATATATCTAATGTGAGATAGAAGTCCAATAAAAATCCTAGAATATTAAGATCATTTTGTATTTATATTTTGTTTTGGATACCTTATTTACGTATGAACGACTCGAACTCCGACGAAGTATTTGATAGGTCGTATAATTCTAAAATATAAGTGTTTTTAAATTTATTGTAAATTGTTATTATCGGTACTAAAGGATTTAGACCAATTTCCAACAGTTATTTAGTTAGCCTGGTGCCTTTTGTAGGTTATTAAAAAAAAGCCATATTTAGTATGGCTTTTGCACTGCAGTTTATAGGAAAATAACTAAAACCACTATTTGAATGAATCACAATCGTTATCAACATTCTTAATATTAAATTAACTAATATAACTTAAAATAAAACAAAATAACTTAATTTCTTAAGTTATAAACTCATGCAAACGTCAAAATATTTTTTTTTGTATATAGGAATTTTATATAACGAGCTGACCCGGCAAACGTTTTGACATATACATAAAAAATAGCGATGCTAAAATAGGGGTGAATCGTAGAATGGGAAACATTTAAAGTTAAGATAAGAAAAGTATGGGATGAATATATGAAAAACAGATGTTGGCCGATTCTCAGACCTGCTCACTAAATTTCATGAGAAACGGTGAAGCCATTTCGGAGTATGGTAACGAAGATTATAACAGAAGAATTGTATATATAGGAAATACGATTCATCTTACCTATTGCTAATAAGAGATTCTTATGAATGTAAGTAGTAATTAATTAGCCCTCTGGGCTTCAACGACTACTTGCTTAAACCGAATCGATCTGACATCACTACGCCTTACTGATCTTTTGCTGTCATAAATATTAATAAAAAATACGTTAAGTATTACTTAAGGTATTCCTGCAATAACCATTACTTTGTAAAGGGTTTGAAAGGTATTTGGGTTATTTAATTAAAATGCGTCGGCCCCTTTGCTTTTACATGTAGAATGTGTAATTTACAATTTTACATAAGAGATTTTTTTAAGTGTAATTTTCTTACTCATATATTAACTATAATATTATGTAATGAAACGACAAGTGATGATTTTAATTTCTTGTATGGAATTATAGTAAGTATAGTATGCTATTAATAATTGTATCGTCTGTGTGTATGTGGTGTAAGTATATCTTACCAGCGTACCTCAATGATGTAGACCCACATACACGCCTAACTGTTGTCTGCGCCCGGATATATTAGATTCATATTTTTTAAAAAGTATCTTCCTCACCCATTTTGACACCCAGTTTTGCTTTAATTATAACAATATATTGTAACAGAATGAAGTATCTCGAGTAAACCGCAGCATTAGCAAATGGTTTCAATTCCTGCGCAAATCAGTGTTATATTGTGTAAACGGATTGTTAAATTTGGAAATAAATACAGAAAAAAAAATTCTCATTTTTTTTTGCAAAATGCCCGTTTCCTTACGTCAACCTGCGCTTATATTCATTATCAAGTATAAATAAAGATCTTTAGTTCATTGCGCCTCGACGTAACAGCCTTACAAGTTACAACTCTGTAACCTTACAAAATATAGGTTTAGACGTTGTGTAATGAGTATTGAAGAATAGTATGTTACACATATGTCATAAGAAATAATTGTGGCGTAAGTAAGGCATCATTACTTATTGACTTGGCAATAATTTATCATTGTAATTAGGTGAAACTTTCCCCAGACACCTTTTTGTTTCGTGCTTTCTTGTAGTAATTTATTTGCGTAATCACACTTTTAACACAGACTTAACACGCGAGTAGATTTATTGGTACAATCAAAGCTTGTTAGTAAAAGCACATCGCAGCTTTGGCACGAAGCTTTTTCGATGTCCTGGAAATGCTTTACGATACCACTACAACAACGCTACAACTTTATTAACGGTAACCCATTCCATATTCAATATTGAAGATACATATTTACATAAAGAAACACTGTTTTAAAAGAAATCTTTAATCGTTTTTATCAAAATACATTTCATTTAAATGAACTAAATGACCCATTTTGGAGACTTTTATTATATTCCTTCGGTATAGCTATGAATTTAAATGCCAGTCCTATTATTTCACGGATCACCTAAGAACCAGTGATTCCAAATATATGAGTTTTATTAATTGCATAACAAGATATAAATTAACAAAGCTAGATGATTTTGTGAAGTTCTATGAAAATCAGGCGTTCAGAAGTATTTCCACAGTTCCATCCATCCATAGGTAGTCATATAAACCAAATTATGCGTCTCTAATTTGTATTGCTAGCAATAAATTGTTATCAGTTGAAACCCAAATGGATCTCCAGGGACGTCAACCATTACCTAAATTCAATTTTGGGTAAAAAATTGTCTTTGAGGGTTTGAGCGAGGGAATATTCCTTAGGGACAGTGTTGGTGTATTTTGTTTAATATATAGTTAATGCTAGTTTAATTTCGTATCGGACTTCAATAAATTCATTCTTAGTCGTTAAAATTTGTTTTTTTGTTTATTACATAGAAATAAGTAACGATGAAATCTGTAAATGTCTGTAAGCGATTAAGAGCTTGTAAATCTGTGCTAAATTAACTTATAAAAAAATAAACACATTAAATAGCCTACTGAGTCATTAAAATTTTATTAAGTTATCTAGAATCTACCGTGTTAGCCACCAGGGTAGTAAAGTTAATTCTGTACAATTTTAAAGAAAAGCGAGCAAACGAGCATGAGGCACACCATATACGTTGCTGAGTTGTGAGTGCGGCCTTTTGGATAATGTAGGAAACTTTTACTATAATAAAGATATTATAAAAATATACAAGTAACGACGATATTATTGATGTCAACAGTGAATGGTGAAATTCCATTGTGATTTAGCAATAAATAACTTAATTAAACAATGTGATAAATTGCGAGAACTGAAATAAGAATTCTCTACGCGATCCAATAAATAAAGAGGTCCGTAGAAGAACAGTCTCATCCAAGCATAGACGACCTGGTACAGCTTCACGGAAGACTCCGAATACAGACGCCGGCCATACTGAAAATGAAAAGTGGAGGCCGCAGATGGAAGAAGAGGAGCAGAAGTGGACGTTTTGAATTACTGTTTTAGTTCAATATTTTTCATACATCAATTTGATTTCTATTTCACTATATTTGGACTAAACTACCTGTCTTTTCAATAGTAGCGATTCAAGCAAATGTATTATTCACAAGATATCGAAATAGTAAACTGGCACTTTATTAAGGCGTGAATAAAGCAATTTCAAATGACCACTGCAACTGGGCAAATAACAAGGCTGCCGGCACAGTGTTGCCAATTTAGAACATTTCCGCAATTTTCGGGTGACTTGACTGGAATTCATTTAGCAAAATGAATTTCCTACCGCTTTCGTGGGCTACTTCTATTTCAAAGCTCATTTTTATTATTTATTTGTACTGTGGTACTGTCTGCATTCCCTCCGTACCACTGAACATTCGTTTAATCCACCAATTTTTATTTAGTATCTACGAGCTGCCCCTTGTTCATTTCGCCAAACATTCAACATTATTACAAATTATACAGTTATATTTTTTATTACTTTTAAATTGAATTGAATGAATGATAATTAAATTGAATAAGTGATATACGATATTTATGTTTTGTTATTAACGTGAGTTGTCAGGATAAATTGGAGCTGTCAGTTGTGTTTTCTAATAGGTAACATGAATTGATTATTATATTGTTAGTATTTAATGAGTAGGTATCATATTTTAATACTTATTATAATAAGTATTAAAATATAATACCGGGAATATATTCCCGACCAAAAACGCAAAAATCTTATTGCGTCCAGCCTATTTTGAGCTACATTTTATATACATTTTATCATTTTAAGATCGGCAAAACGTGGCTATTTCTAGTGAATGTCAATACATTAAATAAGAGTTAAGTTATCTATACTTTATTACTTTTATATTATATAAGGTTTGAGTCAGTGTAGTAATCGAATAAGTGTTCGAAAATTAATATATTTTAATTATTTGGTCAAACTTCAACAAAGAAAATTTAATTTTTGACTAAAAATCTATCCATACATCTTTCTCGGACAAAACATACGAAATACTCATAAAATCATCCTTTTGTTAAAGACTAGAATAATTTATGCCGAGCCCCCTAATATATGCAACGAAATTTATTAATTTCAAAACACTTAAAATATAATAAAACTTTTCTTGTCGTTAAAAACTTTTTACCTGTTATTCCAACTAGTTAATGCTCATATAATTTAGTTCCCATATATTTCAATAAAACTTCACATGATGAAAGCCTTCCGTGGTATATTATTTACATAAATGCATTATTATCGTCCTGTGTCGTGAGTTCTGACGCTCATTGAAATGAAATTACACCCTACACTTGTGTAGGGTTGCCAGTTCTGTTTTTATACTTACCACGAAAGTTTATGATGCCATTAAAGTCATGTATGTTCTAATTGCGATTGTATTAATTGCTATAGCAACACTACCCTAGCCATCATGTAAACTAACAAATCCAAAAATCATGTAATGACTGCAAATAAATATATTTTCGTTTGATTTCATCATTTTTTTTGGTTGTTCGATTTTCGATATTTTCACAATTAGAGCAAATCAAATTGCAATTTTAATTTAAAAGCAAACGAACATTCAATTTGTTGAGATATTGTATACATGGTTGAAATTAGTAATGTTTAATTTTTATTTCATATTGCCTTAAGTTTTCACGTTTAATATCCATCAGAAATAATTAATATTAAACGAAAACCATTTATAACTACAATTAATAACAATCATTACTGGCGACCACGGAGCCTGGATAGGAGCTGAAACATTGGGTTAAATTTAATAATTAAAATATACTCGTTTTAAGCTCCGCAAATATTTTATTTCCAATTATGATTTCAATTGTAGTGTATATATATCCAAGAATATATTGTATTTAAAAATGAATGCAAATTGAACTGGTTTGGCCACAGTCTCCGAATCCTAGTCACATCTACAAGCGGACGCTTGACTTCAATCTTCAAGGGAAGCAGAAGCTGAAGAAGTAGGGACGAATAGAGCTGGAACCACTTGGAGGGAGATAAAACGCGAAGCTGCTGATAGAACGCTATGGACGATCACTGTAGACGCTCTCGGCGCCATAGGACTGGACTTGACTTGACGTCAAGTAATTCAGTCAAATGAGTAACAATTTTCTGTCATAAAGAATTCACAGTACGTACCAGCCCTAGCTAAGTAGTGCATTTTGTTAAATGCTCCTTTAATATTTAATTTGTTTTGTTAAAGGGAAGGTTTGCGACAAATGACAGTAATTAGAACATTGTAGTCATTGTACGTTTGTATTATTGTGAATTGTTTATTTGTGTTTAGTCCGCATTTGGTTTGAAACAATATGAATAACAAAGATGCGACTTATATTTTAATTATACGCTTATTTTCAACTTTAAACTGTGTTTCTGGTATAAATCAAATATATAAATGTTACTTACTTACACTATCTCTTTGTAGTTAAGAGACGATTTTGTGTATATTTTATTAAAGTAAATAAAAACGCTTTTCTGATTGAATAAGATTGCGTAACATAATTTGTTATCTTCCTGTGGAATATAGTAGTTCAAAAATCTTACAAGACAAATGAGTTTGACGACTCAGCTGGCGATTCCCGGCCAACAAATTTTATGAACATATTTGTTATCCGTGGTCTGAGTTATTTAAAAAAAATATGTATTCAAATTGTGTTACTTATTAATCGATCATGGCTTGACTTGGACCGTGAATAAAATGTGTTCTATATTTCAATATATCCTGAGACAATTTACGCCGATTTTTGTGTCGTATATATAACGGTTTTGTTATTCATATTTACCTTCACTGTATTCACTGTATTCATTTCACGATAGTGTTCAACTCGCACAGATAAAAAATGTAATGCATGATTTGTCAATTCAGACCTTGAATACTGAATCGATGTTAGGAGTGTTTTAATAATAAACTTACAAGTGACAATTTACAAATGGGTAAAGAAGACACTGCTGATACATAATTATTTATTTACAAAAAAACAATAGCATTAAATATAAGAAAATATTGCAGGCCATAGGACATTTCTTTTACTACCATCATCGTTTAATATCACTGCATATGGATTATGTAAAGAATATGTTCCTTTTATAACTAACGGATCACTATATATCTTCGTAACAATATCTTTAGCTAATAAATTCGCTTCCTCGTTACTTATAGGCCCTTTAACAATAGGCAAAAAGTTGATTGCGGGGAAATCTCGGACTTGTATCACCAAATTTCCAATTACAGTTTTAATTTTAGACTTCCATACTAACAAATTTACATATGGATTGTCGGTTTTTAGTATGTATCGGTTATTATTATCGTATTTTGCCACCGTAATATGACCTAAGTCAACATTCAATTTCTCATTGAAATTTGAATTTGGATTATTGAAGTTGTCATCGAAATATTGTAATGGCAGAATTTTTGGTATCACCTCATTAATTTTGTTTGTGTAGATGTCTTTAATATTATTTATCGACCATTCAGGGCTGTTAAATTGATTATATTGCGGACATTGATTTATTGTGTTTGGAGACACCGGGTCATTAACCTTATAAGAATAGTATGGCGTATTTTCGTTAATATTCTCAGGTTTATACGTCTGTTTAATTCGATTTAGGTGTGAGTTATCTAAGTCTATGTGAATTTTATTTCGATTAATTAAATTTTGATATGGTGACACGTATGATTTAATTAATGCGTTAGCATTATCTTCTGGATCAAGTGTTGTAAAGGGGGAAGTTTTGTAATGTACATTTAAAGGTTGAACAATGGATTCTTGATTAGGAAGATTCGATCTTCGTGGAGCTATGTGTTCGTTTTCGGGGATCAATAAATTAATTGATTCTATTGGGATGGAATTAGTATTTAGTACTTCCCATTTTGGTTGGATTTTACCATGAATTAACGGCTCATACAGTGATGGCGTGTACACTACAGGATTAGTCGTTATCACGCTTGGTTTAAATGTGCTAGGTACAGCCGGATAACTGTCGCCACTCCATCCGGGGCTCGTGGATAAATATTTATTTTCTAATGGATTGTTCAAACCTTCAGGGAGGTTTAAAGGTTTTAAGTTTATACAACTTGATCTATTCAATAAATCTATCGTTCTATCTTTCAAAGGTCTATTCGGGTCGTAATAATCAAGAGAAGGTTTTGGTTCATAAATGTTATCATTATAGTAATGAGATTTGAAAGGGGATTGCATTGACGGTATATCATAGTTAGTAGGTGATATTTTATGACCATCATTACCCAAACTATATAATTCAGTGGATTGCACACGATGTGCGCTGGGTAATGGTGATGGTGATACCATTTGTAAATTATCACCTGATGGAACGTTGAGTGTCTTGATATTGTCGGATAATGAATTCCACTGGCTGTATTCTATGTATTTATTTAGATTTGCTAATCTATCTGGGATCATTTTAATTGGAGATTGAGGTGTGTCGTAGGATTGGTAATTACTTATTACAGGACTTTTAAATTGTGATTTTTTATCTTCTTTAGAATCATATTTAAGTGGAATGTTATATCTTGGGGTAAGTGAAGCAAATGATGTTATTTTTTGACAAGGTTTATCTCGATGGAAATTATAAGAGGGAATTTTTATCTCTGTGTTACCTGGACCGGATAAGTAATTGACATCAAATGAAGTTGGTTTACTGAGTGTTGGTGTCGCGGGTTCTATATTTGTAGTAATTATTTCTCGTAATAATTTAGGTTCGGATTGTATTTTAGGATTGTGAGTGTGAATAGAATATATGTTGGGTTTATAAATTTGGTTTTTGAAATTTCCTACGGTATGCTTAGGATTTCCATCTTCCAAACTCTGTATGTATGTGTTACTTTCAGGATTTTCCATGTTTTCTCTTCCATTCCATATTATAGGATTTCCATTTGTAGATGGAGTGCGGGGAGATCCTAATAAATTTTTCATCTTACTGTATGTATCCTGCACTGAAAATACGCACGGCGGAATATACAATTTATATGGAATAGTATTTTCTATATTGTGATATTCTATTGATTTGTAGGGACTTGTTGGTTTATTTTGGATTGTGTTTGGAAATGCTTCAAAAACAGGCTTATCATTATTTGTTTTATGGTGTGTTGGTAAGTATGACAATAATGGCGGATAAAAATTATTGCTTGGATATTTGCGATGTACAGTTGGTGGGAAACTCGATTTTATTTCTTTGAAGAGTTTATTTGTGACTGTTATTGGTTGTCCATTGTATGTATAATCCGATTTATGTGTGTAACTAGGTGTTTTATTTGTGTTAGATACAAAAGGTCGAGATGGATACCAAATCTGGTTTAAATGTGATTGCACATAATTGGGATGTTCCACGTAAGTGGGACTTTGGAAAATATATGGGTATGCACTTTTGTGTGGTATCGGATTTTGATATGGTTCATTTTGAGACAAAACATATTGGAATGGATATGTATATTCTGGTCTTGTCGCGTCATATGTTTTACATGTATATGTGTAGGGATGCTGGGCACTTACTGAACAGGTTGCAATGGCTGCATTTTTTCTATACGAAACATGTGGGTTTATGTTATACAAGTAAGCTCCGAAGAGCTGACTGAGACTCGGTGTCGTATGGGCGTCAAAGATGACATTCGCTTGTCCTGGATAAGGCTCATGTAGGGTTGTTGATTCAGCTGAGTAAGTGGGTAAGTTAATACAAGGCACGTTCATAATAGAATATGGGATCATCCCTTTCCTCTTTACATATGGTCGATTTGGTCTAGTAGCAATACTTCCACATGGATATTCATAACTATATGGTTGATGTTTACTTAGTTTTAGTGGGTATACACTATCATAAACCAATGGTCGGAATTTATGATTCCTATAAGGCAACACTTCACGAGACAGATATTCTGTCTGTGGTATATTTGTATATAAACTAGGTGCATTTACAGCCCAAGTTGGAATCGTACCCTTTCTCTTTACATTTGGTTGACTTGGAACTGTAACAGAATTCTCATATGGAACCTCAAAGTTATATGGTTCAGGTTTATCCAAGTTTTGAGGTGAAGCAGCATCACTAATCTGTGAAAAAAGTGGTGTACTTTGTCCATCATTAGGATTTTCACTGAGTTTTAGTGGGTGTTTGGTATCGTAAACCAATGGTCGGAATTTGTGATTCCTATAAGGCAACATTTCATGAGACAGATATTCTGTCTGTGGTATATTTGTATATAAACTAGGTGCATTTACAGCCCAAGTTGGAATCGTACCCTTTCTCTTTACATTTGGTTGACTTGGAACTGTAACAGAATTCTCATATGGAACCTCAAAGTTATATGGTTTAGGTTTATCCAAGTTTTGAGGTGAAGCAGCATCACTAATCTGTGAAAAAAGTGGTGTACTTTGTCCATCATTAGGATTTTCACTGAGTTTTAGTGGGTGTTTGGTATCGTAAACCAATGGTCGGAATTTGTGATTCCTATAAGGCAACATTTCATGAGACAGATATTCTGTCTGTGGTATATTTGTATATAAACTAGGTGCATTTACAGCCCAAGTTGGAATCGTACCCTTTCTCTTTACATTTGGTTGACTTGGAACTGTAACAGAATTCTCATATGGAACCTCAAAGTTATATGGTTCAGGTTTATCCAAGTTTTGAGGTGAAGCAGCATCACTAATCTGTGAAAAAAGTGGTGTACTTTGTCCATCATTAGGATTTTCACTGAGTTTTAGTGGGTGTTTGGTATCGTAAACCAATGGTCGGAATTTGTGATTCCTATAAGGCAACATTTCATGAGACAGATATTCTGTCTGTGGTATATTTGTATATAAACTAGGTGCATTTACAGCCCAAGTTGGAATCGTACCCTTTCTCTTTACATTTGGTTGACTTGGAACTGTAACAGAATTCTCATATGGAACCTCAAAGTTATATGGTTCAGGTTTATCCAAGTTTTGAGGTGAAGCAGCATCACTAATCTGTGAAAAAAGTGGTGTACTTTGTCCATCATTAGGATTTACACTGAGTTTTAGTGGGTGCTTGGTATCGTAAACCAAAGGCCGGAATTTGTGATTCCTATAAGGCAACACTTCATGAGACAGATATTCTGCCTGTGGTATATTTGTATATAAACTAGGTAGAGTTACAGCCCAAGTTGGAATCGTACCCTTTCTCTTTACATTTGGTTGACTTGGAACTATAGCAGAATTATCATATGGAAACTCAAAGTTATATGGTTCAGGTTTATCTAAGTTCTGAGGTGAGTCGGCATCACTAATCTGAGAAAAAAGTGGTGTGTTTTGTCCATTATTGGGATTTTTACTGAGTTTTAGTGGGTGTTTGGTATCGTAAACCAATGGTCGGAATTTGTGATTCCTATAAGGCAACACTTCATGAGACAGATATTCTGCCTGTGGTATATTTGTATATAAACTAGGTGCATTTACAGCCCAAGTTGGAATCGTACCCTTTCTCTTTACATTTGGTTGACCTGGAACTGTAACAGAATTCTCATATGGAACCTCAAAGTTATATGGTTTAGGTTTATCCAAGTTTTGAGGTGAAGCAGCATCACTAATCTGTGAAAAAAGTGGTGTGCTTTGTCCATTATCAGGACTTTTACTGAGTTTTAGTGGGTGCTTGGTATCGTAAACTAATGGTCGGAATTTATGATTCCTATAAGGCAACACTTCATGAGACAGATATTCTGTCTGTGGTATATTTGTATATAAACTAGGTGCATTTACAGCCCAAGTTGGAATCGTACCCTTTCTCTTTACATTTGGTTGACTTGGAACTGTAACAGAATTCTCATATGGAACCTCAAAGTTATATGGTTCAGGTTTATCCAAGTTTTGAGGTGAAGCAGCATCACTAATCTGTGAAAAAAGTGGTGTACTTTGTCCATCATTAGGATTTTCACTGAGTTTTAGTGGGTGCTTGGTATCGTAAACCAAAGGCCGGAATTTGTGATTCCTATAAGGCAACACTTCATGAGACAGATATTCTGCCTGTGGTATATTTGTATATAAACTAGGTAGAGTTACAGCCCAAGTTGGAATCGTACCCTTTCTCTTTACATTTGGTTGACTTGGAACTATAGCAGAATTATCATATGGAAACTCAAAGTTATATGGTTCAGGTTTATCTAAGTTCTGAGGTGAGTCGGCATCACTAATCTGAGAAAAAAGTGGTGTGTTTTGTCCATTATTGGGATTTTTACTGAGTTTTAGTGGGTGTTTGGTATCGTAAACCAATGGTCGGAATTTGTGATTCCTATAAGGCAACACTTCATGAGACAGATATTCTGCCTGTGGTATATTTGTATATAAACTAGGTGCATTTACAGCCCAAGTTGGAATCGTACCCTTTCTCTTTACATTTGGTTGACCTGGAACTGTAACAGAATTCTCATATGGAACCTCAAAGTTATATGGTTTAGGTTTATCCAAGTTTTGAGGTGAAGCAGCATCACTAATCTGTGAAAAAAGTGGTGTGCTTTGTCCATCATTAGGATTTTCACTGAGTTTTAGTGGGTGTTTGGTATCGTAAACCAATGGCCGGAATTTGTGATTCCTATAAGGCAACATTTCATGAGACAGATATTCTGTCTGTGGTATATTTGTATATAAACTAGGTGCATTTACAGCCCATGTTGGAATCGTACCCTTTCTCTTTACATTTGGTTGACTTGGAACTGTAACAGAATTCTCATATGGAACTTCAAAGTTATATGGTACAGGTTTATCCAAGTTCTGAGGTGAGTCGGCATCACTAATCTGTGAAAAAAGTGGTGTGCTTTGTCCATTATTAGGATTTTTACTGAGTTTTAGTGGGTGTTTGGTATCGTAAAACAATGGTCGGAATTTATAATTCCTATAAGGCAACACTTCATGAGACAGATATTCTGCCTGTGGTATATTTGTATATAAACTAGGTACAGTTACAGCCCAAATTGGAATCGTACCCTTTCTCTTTACATTTGGTTGACTTGGAATTGTAACAGAATTCTCATATGGAACCTCAAAGTTAAATGGTTCAGGTTTATCTAAGTTCTGAGGTGAGTCGGCATCACTAATCTGTGAAAAAAGTGGTGTGCTTTGTCCATCATTAGGTTTTTTACTGAGTTTTAGTGGGTGTTTGGTATCGTAAACCAATGGCCGGAATTTGTGATTCCTATAAGGCAACACTTTATGAGACAGATATTCTGCCTGTGGTATATTTGTATATAAACTAGGTACATTTACAGTCCAAGTTGGAATCGTACCCTTTCTCTTTACATTTGGTTGACTTGGAACTATAGCAGAATTATCATATGGAAACTCAAAGTTATATGGTTCAGATTTATCCAAGTTTTGAGGTGAAGCAGCATCTCTAATCTGTGAAAAAAGTGGTGTGCTTTGTCCATTATTAGGATTTTTACTGAGTTTTAGTGGGTGTTTGGTATCGTAAACCAATGGCCGGAATTTGTGATTCCTATGAGGCAACACTTCATGAGACAGATATTCTGCCTGTGGTATATTTATATATAAACTAGGTAGAGTTACAGCCCAAGTTGGAATCGTACCCTCTCTCTTTACATTTGGTTGATTTGGAACTATAACAGAATTCTCATATGGAACCTCAAAGTTATATGGTTCAAATTTATCCAAGTTTTGAGGTGAAGCAGCTTCACTAATCTGTGAAAAAAGTGCTGTGCTTTGTCCATTATCAGGACTTTTACTGAGTTTTAGTGGGTGCTTGGTATCGTAAACTAATGGTCGGAATTTATGATTCCTATAAGGCAACACTTCATGAGACAGATATTCTGTCTGTGGTATATTTGTATATAAACTAGGTGCATTTACAGTCCAAGTTGGAATCGTACCCTTTCTCTTTACATTTGGTAGATTTGGAACTGTAACAAAATTCTCATATGGAACCTCAAAATTATATGGTTCAAATTTATCCAAGTTTTGAGGTGAAGCAGCTTCACTAATCTGTGAAAAAAGTGGTGTGCTTTGTCCATTATCAGGACTTTTACTGAGTTTTAGTAAGTGCTTGGTATCGTAAACCAATGGTCGGAATTTGTGATTCCTATAAGGCAACATTTCATGAGACAGATATTCTGTCTGTGGTATATTTGTATATAAACTAGGTGCATTTACAGCCCATGTTGGAATCGTACCCTTTCTCTTTACATTTGGTTGACTTGGAACTGTAACAGAATTCTCATATGGAACTTCAAAGTTATATGGTACAGGTTTATCCAAGTTCTGAGGTGAAGCAGCATCACTAATCTGTGAAAAAAGTGGTGTGCTTTGTCCATTATCAGGACTTTTACTGAGTTTTAGTGGGTGTTTGGTATCGTAAACCAATGGTTGGAATTTATGATTCCTATAAGGCAACACTTCATGAGACAGATATTCTGTTTGTGGTATATTTGTTAATAAACTAGGTGCATTTATAGTCCAAGTTGGAATCGTACCCTTTCTCTTTACATTTGGTTGATTTGGAACTGTAACAGAATTATCATATGGAACCTCAAAAATATATGGTTCAGGTTTATCCAAGTTTTGAGGTGAAGCTGCATCACTAATCTGTGAAAAAAGTGGTGTGCTTTGTCCATTATCAGGACTTTTACTGAGTTTTAGTGGGTGTTTAGTATCGTAAACCAATGGTTGGAATTTATGATTCCTATAAGGCAACACTTCATGAGACAGATATTCTGTTTGTGGTATATTTGTAAATAAACTAGGTGCATTTATAGTCCAAGTTGGAATCGTACCCTTTCTCTTTACATTTGGTTGACTCGGAACTGTAACAGAATTCTCATATGGAAACTCAAAGTTATATGGTTCAGGTTTATCCAAGTTTTGAGGTGAGTCGGCATCACTCACTATTATTGAAGAAAGTGGTGTATTCTGTTTACTGTCCGGGTTTCGACTTATAAATGGGTAAATGTAACTTAGTCCTTGATTTGACATATCCATTGTCTGTGGTCTTTTTTCAAATATGTAAGGTTCGTTGACAATAGAAGTAGATGGAATCGTTCCTATATTTTCTACTTTAGCAATGTTTCCAGGTTCGCTCGGTGCGTTTATATTTAAAACGGATGGTGTTGCAATATATAAACTAGGATCTTGTCGATTATAAAAGTTTTTATTAGAATAGGGTTTTATATTATGGAATCCTTTTGAGTATAAAGGGCAAGGTAAATCATAAGATGAGTATTTGTTTGTGGTCTGTGGTATTAAGTCCACGTATGCAGTAGGCAGGTTTTTTGATTTTTGGTCCGATAATATTGTATCACTATTTAGACGAGGAAATATTTTTGTGTTACTATTATTTCTAAATAAAATGGTTGCATCTGAATATTTTTTTGACTGTTTAAAAGGATCAAGTGATTTAAGGCCAATGTTGGGAACAAAATCAGTAGTTAATTGATCTGGATCCGAAAACGGTAATTGAGATTGGATAGAACCTAAATCAACTCCCTTGTTTATTAACTTTGTATATGTTGGTGTGTCCATATTTGAGTGTTTGTTTAACTCTATCTGATTTGAACCATGACGGTATGGAGTTTTTTCTGGTTCCATATTTGCTTGTATATGAAATATTTTTGATGAATCGTTTTTAAAATATGGATATATTTTACTTATCTCGTTGGACAAATTTATTGGGCTTATATTTTTATATTTATTCGGATATTTGTTCCATATAGTAGGAATAATCGAATCATTAGGTTGTTCGTAAGAAAAAGTCTTTAAAGGTATACATAAAGGTTTGTTAGTATATTCAGACATTGCTTTTCGAGGTAAATTTATATTTAATTGCGATGGTTCCTGTGAAGGTATAATGTATGGCTTGGTTGTTGCAAAATTATTATTCATATATGAAGGTTTGTCGGAGGTGTATGGTGGTTTATAAACCTGTATACTTGGGAACGTATAAGACATGCCTTCAGTATTCGTGGTGGAAGGTGGTTGTGATATACTGGGATATGATGGATCCATTTCATAAATTTTATCAGGAGAATCATCTGAGAGTTGTTCATGAAAATTTCCCTTGGGTGGAAACATTTCACCATCGACATACCGGTGTGGTACACTATTAAATTGATCAAAACGTGGCTTAATATTATTTTTCTTTAGCATAGTGTTTACTAAATTAGAATTTTTAGATTCTGTATCCAGAACTTCAGAGGCGGTAAAACAAGGAATTGTATCTCTCATAGATTTACTAGTTACTTTTTGTAACTCTTCTGTTTCCTTATCTACACTTTTATGTACATCAGCTTCATCAACGTATTTAGGTAGTGGAACAGAAGATCTGTAAAAGCCCGGATTTTGTATTTGTGATATTAGTCGATTATTAGAATATTCTAATACCGGCTCAGGGGCTTCTAAGCTATCACCAAAGTTAGCACCACCTTGACTTTCTTCGGATACACTATGTAAATTGTCTTTATAAATATCCTTAGCAGAGTCATCATAACTATCTGTAAGTTTTTCTACATTGTTTTTTGGACTAATATCTGTAGTATATTGGAGATTATTATGAGAGTCATTGTTATTAATCTTTTCCTTTCTGCTTTCATCATCAATATCTGCTGCATTCAAAGAACTGGAAATATCTTTAGAATCTTGAAGAAACTGTTTCCCGGCGGGACTTTCATTTATTAGGGAATATGCATTTGGTGTCACACTGGAACTACGTCCAGATATGTCATATTCATAGACAGGCGCTTCTAAATCAACGTTTATATCTGTACCTTTATATTTATAATTAGGGAAATCGAACTCGAACCCATTATACGAATCATTAATTGGAATGACACTATTTTTAATATCACTATATAATATGTCGTGATTTTTCTTTTCCTGGTTGCTCGATACATTTTCGCCCTGATATTTTTCTAGATTGTCATTATGGTAGTAAATATGACCATATTCTTGATTTACACTTTCCTTCTGATTGTTTCCATACTCATCATAGTGCTGGTAATTATTGACGTCTATGTCTCCTCCTTTAAAATGTTTTCCATTTGATTGATCATACTCGTAATACCCATTATTTGGGTTATAATAAACACTACTTTTATTGAAATCAGGGTTATTAATATAATTATTCGTATAGGCATTAATTTTTTTTCCTGTGTAGAGTTTGTCATTTGGCAGGTTATACTTATAGAAATCTTTATTATCTTTGTTTGCTCCTATGTAAGATGTGTCATCTTGATTATGCTCTAGACTTGCATCAATAACAATACTATGATCAGAAGTTGTATCACATTCTGGTATCATAATAAAAGTATAAAAATAATCCGTGCTATTTCCTATTGCTAATTTCTTATTATTATAAAAATAATGGGGATATTTGGATAAGACAGAGTTTAAAACATTCAATGACGTGTGTAAGCTTCTTATATAACTGAATTTCTTGTTTTTGTAAAAATAAAAATGGATTTCAATGTCATCGGCGCGTGTATGCTGTTGCATGAATTCGAATATTATATAGTAGAGTTTAATATCTGAGCCCGCTATGTAAACTTTTTGCTCCGCAGATTTGTACCTATCATGACTTATTGTGATAAAGTCTTCATTATTATTTTGATTTGTTTCGATGTTCCAGTCGTTCTGTCAAAAGAAATTCAAATGTACGTTGTAAATGACTTATTTACTCATTGATGAGATAACTAATGTCTGAAATTGCACCCGTGGTTTATTCTTTTGTGATGCCCAGAGAAAAGTAAAATACACAGTAGCTACCTTTTATAGAATATCTTGCATCTGGCGACATTTTTTTATTTCTCTGTAGATTTATAAGGTATAAAACTTCCTATTTAATGTCCAAAGAGGTATACTTATTATATCTAATAACTAAACTTATTTAATTGAAAGAAAAAAATAAAAACAACCTACAACGCTCTTAATTTCTTTGCCATACCTGATCATAATTTTGATACCATATGTGCTGCGTGAAGACATTGTCATTTAGCAGTAGCACTGGAAAAAAATTAAATGCACTTTATAAGGCTCATTTAATAAAATAAAAACAGCTACGAAGCACAGTTAAATTTTAATACTTTAATTATTATGTTATGTTAAATATTTGTTTTACGTTTAAGTTTTTAATTTACTCTTGCTATTTACATCTACCGGCTGTTTGTTTGAGTCCACTGCAAAGTAATTTTAGACTTAGTCAAGCAAAAATCTTAATGATTGATACAACAGTCTTGAATATACTCATAAAGCAAACAAAGTAACTTGTAATTGAAGTATACCCAGATTTATAATTTTGTACTCTAAGTTAATCAAAAAGAATAAATAATGATGTCTAATCTGTATGTATTTAATTAACGAGACCGCCATCTTGAATACATATCTACCATTAATGAAGTAATTTAAATTCTAAATATGACGTTTTATATTGTATAGTCTGCATTAATTTACTTCTAAAATTACAAACGAATTTCTATGATCTATATAATATCTTTTTTTTATTTTACAAATGTTCAAATAAAAAATAGATGAATTAGCTCTTTCGGTTGTAGTAAGTTATTAACAACCAAAGAAGAGCAATACATAATATATAAAATAAATCTGTATCCTATGAATATTTATTCATTAAATACATCCAACGCGCGCTAAAATGGCGGCAACAAAAACAAAATGGCGGATTGAATGGCATTTAATCGGCTCTTTTGCAATTGTAATTCCAGGATAAAAACGGTTTAAATTGTTTATAACAAACGATTAAGTATAACGGAACTTTTTTTAATTAAAGCAGTATCAGTGCACTAGATAAATAAATAAAAATAAAATACTTACAAAATAAAATCCTGATTTCGTATGTACTTCGTGGTTTTAGCATATCGGCAACGAGTCGGCCGAATCATTTAGGAAATGTTTGATTCTGAAATTAGAAAAAAATTAAAGGCAATAAAATTTCACACAGATATTTTTTGTAAATGTAAAAACAAAAACGAAAATAATTTTTAAAGGAATCATATTTACATTTGATCTAAATGTTTTTTTTTACTTGGCAGAAGTTTATTCAGATTAACACTGAATTTTGAAATTACTTTTTTCCTATGATAAATAACTCTGAATCAAATCAAAAAACTTCGAACTCAAACCAGAAGAGAGTGGAAAACTTTTAAATGGCTGATTTTCCACGTAACTTACAAACCAATCTTATATCATCGCAAAACCACTGTATTTTTTTCAAGTCCATATGACTTATTCCAGTGTTTTCAAAGTAGAAAATTCCGTTCTCGCACTTAACTCTCTCTTTCTAATATCGCGCTCTTTACTTAAAGATAACGTTTATAGGTTTCTCATATCAATGGGTCTAATCTAAC
The DNA here is from genome assembly GCA_951799465.1 of Leptophobia aripa. NCBI lineage: Eukaryota > Metazoa > Arthropoda > Insecta > Lepidoptera > Pieridae > Leptophobia > Leptophobia aripa. The sequence goes on along the minus strand of OX637282.1, from coordinate 3,009,041 downwards.
CATTGTCGTCAGTTCTTTTGGTGGCCAGCTTTAGCTTGTACCAGTAAGCGCACAAACTTATACAAAACATTATATACAGTACGCAATGCGTGGCGAAATGGTCTTAGTCTTAAGAGGTAATGTAAAAAAAACTTACTTGAAATCTCAATACATGCTAATGTTCATAATATTGTAGGACACTGAGTATCAAAATGTTTGAAAATGTTTAAAAAAATATTCGACACACGTCTCGCAATTTGTCATAGTATTATTAAATAAAAACTTATAAATCGATTTGATTTGTTTAAATATACAAATAACATGAGATGATAGTATAACATAAAAAAACAGTGATACAGCGAGGAAATTCCAGCATTAGCACTCTGCCACAAGGAACACAATGATTTCTATTTTAAGCAATTTACGTATGAGAGTTTCTTTAATCATATAATTAAGAATTTATAAACGCATTTCAGTGTAATACTATTGAGTTTTTGGGAAATAATTTATTCCAAGACTGGATCCAATGCAGCGTGTAATGAACAATAGTCCAGAGTAGCATTTTTTGTACTCTTAAGCATTTATAAAAAGAGCTTAGTTATTTAAAGTTTAGGATGGTGTTGCGGGTACTTCCCAAACGTAACGAGTTAAGGGCTTTCAAGAAAAGTGCATACTTATCCCTCAAGGCTGGCAGCACACCCGTAAGCCTTCCATTATTGTTACGCCTGCTCGTTTGCCTCCTGTTTCATAAAACACGTTTATAATATTAATAATTAAAGTAATAAGGTAATATTAAAGTGATCTTATTACGAACTATGAATAGGCATTCATAATGTAATAATGTGTTTTATCGGCTAGCAGTTTTTCTTTTCAAGTGTTATTTCACGTCATTTCAATACGTATATATTGCTATCACCATTCGTACAAACAACGTACATATAAATTCAACTTGGTTTTATTTTTTATTTAACCACAGATAATCTAAAACCTATACAGATTAACAATATCAGCATAAATGCTGATAGTATAACAGGGTAAACCCTTACAAGAAAAAAAACTCTTGATGCTTTGTATTTTTATATAAAAGTCTCGCTATAAACATCATCATATATTAATAAACATGAAACACAGAATTTTAATTAAAAATTTGTAACGTGTTTTTAACATGGAGGCCGCTTCTGGCGTTACCTATAAGTATAAGTGTAGCCCTAAGTGTATTATTAATAATCATAATATAATTAAAGCATAAATTGGTCGTACAACCATTGAGCGTTAAGTAAGCACCCCCTCACTATGTTTACAAGACCAATTCGACATAGGATCCTTCAAGAATTAAGTTATATTTCTAAATAGACATTGGCAACATACTCGCAAGTCCCATTGTCTATGGCTACAACAATCTGTATAAAAAAGAGACGATGTATTTATCCATGTGTATGTTCTATTATATGATATAGTCGATGGATAACTTGAGATAAGTTAAGATTGTAATATATTTCATTACCCCAGGGAATGTATATTAGGCCAGCTAGAATTTACCAGGACACGATAAATTCATTAGTCACTTAAGGGAGTTTAGTTCAGTCTATGTATAATATATAATAGAAATGAGATACTAGTTCAAACAACACATTTTCATGTAAATAGACTATCAAAATAAACTTAAAAGTAAAAAATAATTATCTATTTAGTTCTAATATAGACCATTCGAAGCTTCTTGCTTATGTCTTAAGGAGGTAATTTGAAAAGGTGTGTTGTTTTTAAATAATATCAATAAACAATGCAATTAATTTTTAATAAGTTTGCCTGGAAGAGATCGCTTTTTTGCGTAAATAAATGAAATTAATAAGTATGCCTTTTTTTGATATCTCTCTGCAACCTAAAGGTGACGAGGATATGTAGGAAACCTCTGCTACTCATAGCCACTAAACCACTCCTGGGGTGTAACCCACGATTCCGCATATGGAGATTACTGGGGTCGCGTTTCTAAAGGCTAATGGACAATAATTGTCACTAATTCAAAATATATAAATAATTTATAAAATTGTTTACTTACAGTTTATCTTGTTATAACATAAAATTTTAAACATTCAATAATCTGGTTCTACACACAGAATTTTAGATTGAAAACGTTTCTTTGATAATTTTTAATTTAATTTTTTATGCAAGACTTAATCATCAGTTTATCATGATGTTTACTATCACTATACAAAATTGGTGTTGAAAAGAAATAAATTTAAATTGTTTTGGTAGCGGGTTGTACGCTAAAACCACTTGTCCTTTATTTTTATTTTAAAAACCTATCAATACAGCCTTCAAAATGTTAAAATTATTAAAAAGCGTTTTCCAATAAGAAATTTAAGTTCGCGGTAAATATCCTATGTGAAATGGATTTTACAAATGGGAACGGACATCGATCGATGTTAATTGTCACAAAAAATATAGAAAACAAATTGACATATTGAGAGGTAACTGAAAGAACAAGAACGCGTAATATCATATATTTTCATATTTCGTTTATGCTTTTTTGTTTGCTTCTGTCAGAGTTTCTGCGATCTTGGCGGGTAGTTGTAGTATGCTGTTTACTAAATTTGAGCTATTCTCTTCCTTTTCCAACTTTACACCTGGAATAAAAATAATATTAGATTAAGCTTATTACTGAACATCAAACTAACCACACAACACAGGGTTTTGTAGAGAAACAATTAGTGAATTTTTTTTTGTTTTGAATACAAAAGCTACAAAGAATAATTGAGTTTCCCTTACAAGGCTCATTGGCAGATTTATCATAATTGACAGTGACAGTGAGTGGAGGGTAGACCGGTAGGGGAGAGCCGTAGATCTGTGAACTGTAGTCCTGGGAGAAAGTGTCAGCGGGACACGGCAGGTCACAACTCATTCTGTCTGAGTGCACTGATAGTACTGAAATAAATAATAATTGGGCGATCATATGCCGGAATATTGAATGAATTTATTATAATGTGCATAAAACTATACATTGTAAGTTTCTCTTATCTATTTTTAATTTTCTATTAATTTGTCACTAGGTTTTTGCCTCAAAAAGGTCGCTTATGAATGCCTGAATTGCAATGTCTTGTACTATATATTGTTGTTTCTTTTTACGTACTTAAATGTACAAGTGTAAATAAAAACTTTACTAAAGACTCTGACTAACTTTACACGAAACTTTCTTTTCCTCCAACACTCGCTTCCTTCCCAGTAATTAACTATTGGTAAGTAGAACAAATCGAATTGACTGTCTTCCCCTTAAAAGGCACTCTATGATTGTAATTGGAAACTTCTTTTATACATTTAAGCCATTTATTTGACTTAAATTAAATATGTAATCAAACAATAGTAATACCATTTATTAACCGTCTAAGAACACAATACGTAATCATAATGACGGCAATGAAATTTTGGTGCGAAATCTCATAAACGAAAGATCAAGACCCGCCTCACCGCGTTTTAATTATTGGTATATTCCATAGATTTGAAACATCTATTTCAACGTAGAATTATTTTATTGAAAATTTATTTCAATTTTCGTAAAACAAAGGTTATTCAAAGGAATAACAGACAAAATTTACTTACCCAACGCGAATAATATAAATATTTGAAAATAAACCATTGTTTCGCGTTGATACAACGATACAACTAAAAACTAGAAATTGAATTATGATTTGTTCGTTATTGAAATGTTGTTATAAAATGTAATCAATTAGTTTTGCTTACAATATATGAATTAAACAAAAAAAAACGTATGATGACAAGATTTATGATGTCTAAAATCGTTAATAAATACTTTTTATTATAATAACTAACTGGCTTGGCAGTGTATGTGCTGAATGATATGTGCCAGTAGTTGGTCACGCGATAAGCCCCTACGCCCTCTATTTGGGAACTGGCAGTAAATGAAGTACCATAATCAGTTATTTAATTCTTCCATAAGCGAATAAAGGTTATCAAAATCAATAAAGTTTGATTCTATTTGATTTTATATTTAGTGTAATTTGGCAAGGTCTTTTACCAATATGTCAACAGTTTCTGTACAAGTTATGTTACGTGTCCCATTTAAAACTAAAGCTCGTCTGACAGATGTATCCTTGAAAACCCCTTTTTCTTTCGGTTCTCCACAAACCTTTTAGGCTTCGAGGGGCCTTGACACTTTTTGTCTACACTCGATTATCTCCCGCACTACCTTCATAAAATATTACTAGTCCATCTCGAATAACATTAACGTATCGTAACTCTTAATATTTGCTTATTACCATACTTTATTACTTATAAATATTACTCTACATAGTAGACGTTCGATTCGGTTGTATTAGTTATTGAATTATAGAATAGTGAAATCATATTTTTATTTTTATATATTTCATAGAATATCATTGTTTTAATGACTCAATAATAAATATGTTTAAAGAGCGCGAGCTTTATACACGACTCAGTCGGCCCAATGGTAATTATGGTATTATGGCTGGTATTATTTTGGTTATGCCTGCAGAAAAGACGATCTTGGGTTTAATTCCTGTTGGCAGATTGGTATATAGTATTTATGTAATAAAGAAACATACATACATAAATGAAAAAATAAGCATATGTATATGTTAATTAACATGTTACATTAAAACAGTTAAAAACAAAATATCAAAGTACCCTAGGCAACGTTAAAAAAGAACTTGAATACAGAAGAGTAAATCTACATGTTAATTTAGTTAGCGTGAGTAAAAATTTAAGTTTCGATTCGCATATTTATTGTATCACATGTGTGTACTACGTCAATAAACTAACGAGATTCATTCTTTCAAACAAAATTCCTCAAAAGCTACAAAATACTGGCTCCAAGTGCAGGCAAATCAAACCTAATACTTATATGTACCTTTAGGTTTTTACTTACTTAGGTTTAGACTTAGACTAGTTTAACATAAATAAAACAGACATAATTTCTTTAACTTTTAATTACGGGAATGATAAATGTTTCCTATAAAGGGTATATCAGGGAGCATCTTGTATCGCATTGTCAATTGACGACGATTGGTGTCCATCCCAACGCGCACCGACGAAGCATTGATAAGCGCAATATAGACTGGAAAACAAAAGAAAATATAGAGCCTGTTTTCCCCAAGGAAATATTGCATTACTGGTTATTCATAAAGGCGTTACCTATTCCGTTATATTTATTAAAAAGCAAAAACATTGTTATTATATGATCGATATATATATATATATATATTTGACGATGGGGATCTATTATAATCTTAATGAAATAGATAAACTATTCTATAAAGAGTGTCCAATTGAGAAGAAGAATCTTTTTTTATATAGAGGATATATCACACCTGGAAATAATTTCGACTTAAAATTAACACAAAATGATTTAGTAACTCTTTTACGAAACTCATATTTGAAATAAATTATAAAATGATTTTACCATGACTGTTGGTACAAATATATATAATTAATTATTAAGATAATTAATACAACAATAATATCTACAGGCTAAGGCCTGTAGATATAATTGTGACAAGTTATGATGTTGATATAAGAAGTTTAAATTTATTTGAAATAAATATTTCATATAATATACAAGAATTACACAATTCCCCACACTAGGATTCCCAGTGTTTTAGTTTGCTTGTCTCTTCCAATTGAGATCAAACTTAGTGAATTATTTATAATTGTTGAGTTAAGCGACTACTTAACTAAAATATTATGTTTCGTAATATATAGTGTTAAAATACAACCGGTACTTACAGGATTTCCGGTTAAAGACAGTTTACTTACCAAAAAATAAAATAAGATGTCTCATGATGTTTTGAATTTTTATCTGAAATACAATAAGTTTATTAATTATGTTTTGTGATTCTCTTAGATTAATCTTTAAATATTGTAATACAGGGTTATGTTACATTTAGGTTTTTGATACATGAATTAATCGTATTTGTCGAAGGTTAAATTAATTGGAGAAAATCCTGCGAGAGCAACGTTGGAAGGACTATTGGCGCCAAAAATGTCATAGATTATAACAAAATCTATTTTGATTATGGAATGTAAGCCGAGAATATAATAGAAACTCCTTGGTTACATCATACAATTTCGTTTGCCAAGTATGCTTAAAGTTTGTATATATATTTTGTTATGTTGGTTGATTGATTGATTGGTTGACACATAGGTTGATTTTCGTAATAAAATAAAAGATTAGAGGAACATATCAGAAAAGACACAAAAAAAAATTAAACTAAACTAAAAATAAAATAAATGAACTGTACAATTAATTTAATCTGCAGAATTGATTTTTAATTATATATTTTTAAAGTATATCACGGTCAGGTATATTTATATATTTTACGACGTTAGTAATCCTATTAACTAGATTATTTCGCAAACTCTATGATCTTATCTACAATATGAAGACTTAGATATTCGAGAATATTTTTAAGTTTTACATAATATAAGAAAAATGCCAGAATTAAAAAAAAAACAATTAAACACCTATTAAAATGACGTCTAAATTTTAACGGTAACGTTAGATTTGATTTTTGACATATATAAACCCTCAAAATACCAAAGCGCTCTGTCTTAATCTATGAATTCAAATTTAAAAAAGAATATCTGAAAATTTAATTTAATAATTCAACTTACCATCATTAAATCAGTATGCCAAATGAATCACAAATTGTTGATAAAAGGAATTATAATTTGGTTTTGATTCGAATTAATGGCATTATTCCACTTCGTTGTTCTCAAAATGTTCGCTTTTAATGTTTCTATGTCCTCCGTTGTCCATAAAATGAAACAAAATAGTTAGAATTAATTATATAAGCCACTGTCATAACATTTGAAAAGAACACAAAATATAATATATATTAATCCGCTGTAGATAAATAATTCAATCGCTCTACAATCTATATTTTATGTAAGGTTGTTAATATCAGGAATAAGACATACTGCTTAACTATACTGACCAAGCAAGTGGTTCTTTTATTAACGTGATATGAAAGCACGATAAATAATTAAACGGCCAATACTTGCCCATACAGTACGTAGCTAAGAAACTACACACGTGTAAAAGAAAGAAAGAAATATATTATATTATTATATATTCTATAGTTGTACATTGTCTTATGAAAATATAACATACGGAAAGGATAAACTTATATAATAAGCAGGGGCAGTACTACCCCAAGGCTAATACAAACCCAAAAGCCCAGCTTTCCCTACTCAGAAGTAAAATAAATAAATCTTAATTAGCACATAATTCTCGCAACGCTCAAATTAAAAAGTATGAAAATACTTCCGCGCATAAGTGGATAGGCCTAGTTCATATTCTTTTCCTAATATTCAAAGTTCTAATATATTCCTTTTGTTACAGGTAAGTCATTATTTGCTGTGATGTAAGTCTCGATGTCTGATTATGTTTATTATAAAACGTTAGCGGAAACCAGAACGATGCTAGGTGACAATATATGTAATATTATTAAGGGAAAATATGTACGAAAAATTCTGAAATACAACCTAAGATGTGGTATTCTCTATTCTCTGAGAAGTAACAAAGCAATGGGCTAAACAGCGTTCCTATTCTAATATCAACGAAATAGCAACTCTAAAATAATTTTACACTAACTATATAAACATTTTAAATAAATTTTAAATAATAATAATAAAAATCCTTGACCTCAAACTTCAACATCGGGTTTTTACTAGTCGGTCTTTCGTCTGAGGGAGGTCACAAACTTTGTTTTTGAGACGTTTGCTTCTTCTGCGTAAGTGTTTGTGGCGCACAGAGCAATGGGATTTTTATCTTGGATTCTTCCTTACAGATAATATATCTGTAACCTACATAATCACAATTTAAACTTTTATTTTTCTATACATGTATTAAGGTACGTTGCAAATAGCAAATTAAACTGAAAGATAACAACTATTATATATATATAAAATAATAATATATATTACTAAAGTCTTGCCAGACTTGGTTAAAAAAACGTAACAAAAAAAAATTGTAATGCCACATTTATTTTATTTTATTGTATCTGTCCCCAGACATCTTATGTGCTAAATACATTTAAAACAATACACTTTTGAGATAACACGACTAGGTTTACAGATAAGACTTCAATATGTTTATTTGCGTAATAATAGCAATAAATATGACAGTGAATGTGACGTCATGGAATGTAGCCTTCCAGAAACAGCGTATGTCTTCCTTAAAGACCCACCTGCTCGTTTGCGTCCTGTTACATAAAAAAAACAATATTTTGTATTGGACAATCCTGCCATTGGGATTGTCAATTATTGCAACACAACACAGTTAACTTAATGCAATGGACACTAAGTAAATTATATATATTGATATATCTATATACTGTAGGTTAGGGAAACATGAAACAATTAAATGCTGTCTTTACATGTTTCAAATAAAATACGTTGGTAGGTTTAGTAGCGTTTATTTGTGAATGAGTAAATTAATGTTTATAGTTTTATGAATGAAGCGTATAATACGAAATTTTAATTAACTTTTGTTTATTTTTTTAAACTCGTGAACCGTAAAAGGCAGTATAAATGAGAGGTGAAACAGAAGAAATACATTATCACCAACATCACCATGGTATACACAACGCCTTTACAGATCTTCGTGCTCATAGGTAAGTACTTCTGTTACCATTTTATTTACATCTCTTCAACGTAGAATCGTATGCAATTGTATACGTAAATAATTTTCTTCTTAAGGCGACGAGGGTGCCAAAAAAAAACGAACTATCATTTTGTCAAGTGTGATGGCTGTTTAACTTATTATATAGTTTTTAGGGCGATCGATATCCTAGCTTTATTATCGTCATCTACACTATAGTACTTGTTCAATATTTTTTTGCGAAATAAACTTTTTGAATTTTTTAATACATATTGACATAAATTTATCTGTATGCAAATGTACTTGCAGTCTGTACCAACAATTATCTCAATAGTAACTGATTAAAATAACATTCACAATTAGGCGAGGCTTCTGTGAGCACATTTTCAAGAAGGGCTTAAATTGTTCTATCCGTCATTTGAACTTAAATAATAATGAATATATATATATATATATATATATATATATATATATATATTTTGATTTGATTAATAATTATCTATGGTTTAATCAAAATTTAAAAACAATACTCATAGTAATAAACTGTTTCGTATTTATAGTGGTTTAACAGTGCTTGTAGGCTTTAATAGCGTAAAAATACAATTGCAATGTAATTAAATATATCAAAATGAGCCGTTGTATGATACCAACGCTTCAATAATGATAATTGCGAAATGTTCGCCGTTTAAAAAAATGTTATTTTCAATTGATTTAACTGTTTTTTCTTGTATAACAATCACCTAATAACATTAAACTTTAAAGGTAAATAATAACATTCATATTTTTCTTTATTTAGCTCTCCTCTCCGTTGTTACTTGTAACCCATTATCCCAGTCGACGATATGCGAGTCTCAAACCATGCCGAATTTCCTGCCGAGGCCGTTTCCAGGTCTGCCCTTCAATTTTCCGGGAAGAAACATGTTTGGCCCGAGTATATGCGATTCCAATCCGTCATTAATGCCATCAACAACGATCTGCGAAACTAATAGCGTGCCAACCCTCTTTCCACAAGCAAATATGCCAACAACTACCGTCTGTGAAAGCACCCAGTCTTCATTCAACCCCATATTACCATTAAACCCACCAACCACAACCGTATGTGAATCCACACCCAGTATTCCATCCATGTTACCCAGTGGTTACCCAAATTTGGGACATGCATTACATAGTCCATGTATGAACAATTTACTGATGAATTGTCTAGGAATGGGGATGCCTGGTTTGGCCATGCCGTTGCGCGGTATGCCGATGTCTGGTATGGGTATGTCCCATTTGATGATGAACGGATTAGGTATGCCAGGACTAGGTGGTTTAAGTAATATGGGCATCCCTATACCAATTATAGCATCGCTCTTAAGCTCACTGGGTATGATGTAACCTGCCACACCCTCCCAAACCAAACCCGTGCATATTTCAGTCATTAAATATTATAAAATTAGTTTAAAAAAACGTTAAACATTCAAGTGTTATGTATTTTAAGTATACAAAATGGTGATAATCTAAATGATAATCCGGCGAACCCCGATCTTGCTTAACGGATATTCGAGACACAGTAGTTAAAAATTAGAACTCGACTCGTATGTTAAGAATACTTACATATTTACAGTTCCTATTTTTTAAATACAATATACAAACTTTGGCATATATATATCAGGCGTTAATTCCAGGTATGAGAAAATTTGTATAAATTTTATATATTCAAATAAATTTATATATTGTTCAGTTTTGTTTATTATTCGTGACGTATTCCTATTTATAAAATTTGTGGCTGTAGTTTAATGTCTTCAAACGTCGAATTTCTGTCTATAAAATATTATTATAGGCTATTTATAGATATAGTAACTTGCAATTTCCATAGTTTTAATTAATGAAAACAGTTTAAATTGAGAACTTATTCTCTGTTAATATTTCATTTTTTCGCATTTTGTATAATATAAACCTTTTTAGTAATCCTTAGTATCTCATATGTCTTATATACTCTATGGATATGAGTTAAAACACAAAAAGTATTGCAAAAATACCCGTTATATATTTCAATCGTCACACATTTACAAACATAGCTTCATATATACAATAATATAAATATATGTTCTCTTGACCGAAAGTACGATTTCACTTACACTTACACAACTGTTAGCTCACAATTTACCTTTTGAATTTAAAAATCTTTTGAAAATATGCACTTTACATATTTTAAGTAATTTCTTAAATGCTGGGCATGACAGATTGCTGGGTTTATTAGTGCAACTAGCTCTTAATGCATAGTCTCGGTCAAAAAGAACATACGTTCAGGAAATATTTGGATTTGGCATATACTATTGGCATAGACAGGGGCATGGCGGTGGGCATGGGCCGGGGCATGGTGGAGGTGGCGGTTGGCACGGGTTGTAAAGAGTTATACGTGCACAGCCACAGGTTCGGACCGGTATTGTTGGGTTCGGTTTGAAACAGATAATGGGTGGCTGTGGGACAATCAGTCTAGGTGGTTGTACAACAAGAGCCGCTGGCGTTGGTGGGATGACCCTTTGTGGTTGTACCTGGAATGACACTTGTATATGACTACTGTTGAGCGAAATACATAGAACGCAGTTTAAAACGATAAAATTGTACTTACTCGGATTGGTGGTATTCTTGGAGGCACAACCGGTGGAGGTCTTACTACAATAGGTCTTGGTCGCGGGGGGTAAACGGGTGCAGGTCTGACGGTTATCGGTGCGGGAGTGGGTGGTTGCACTGGTGGTGGCTTAACATATATCGGTGCTGGGGTTGGTGGTTGCACTTGGCTTGGTTTGACAAATATGAGTGGGAGAGTCGGTGGCTTCACCGCTCCCGGTCGTACCACGATTGGCGCTGGACGTGGAAAGCGGATTTGTCCAGGCTTCACTAGGACTGATCCTGAAAATAAAACTTTGCTTAATGGTGTATCCTGTTTGTCAAAAGTGAGGATAATTACAATTTGTCTTGTTCCCATCGAAGTTATCCGACCAATTTCAAAATGTATGTGTTAACATTGACGGCGAATATTGTTTCGTCTCATCCACATACACAATCTTACACCAGAGCATGGTGTAAAAATAAAAAAAAATACTTAAATTAATCACGATAAGAGTTTTGTAATAAGTTTTGTTACTGATGAAATAAGTAGGGTTTGTCAATAAATAAAATAGACAATTTTCTTAAAAATAGTTTCCCTCTACATACCATACGGTGCCTGACCATAGACATAATTCACGTCGGGTTCGTTAGGGTTGCATGGTTTGATATCCGCCACATTCTGTTCCTGGCATGGATCGCATGGGTTTGGTGGTGGGTCGCAAGGGTTTGGTTGAGAGCAAGGATCACATGGGTCTGGTTCTGATTCGGGGCATGGGTCCGCACAGGGATCACATGGATACTGTGGATCTGGGACCGGCTGTGCTAGTGCCGCACCGATTAGAAGAACTGAAATTAACAATTTTATATTTTTTTAATGGTTTTTACTGAAGGAACAATAGGAATAAATAATAATTATTAGTGTATGGAATATTTAATAGTCATATAATTAGTGTCATAATCAAGATTTTTAACTACTATTAATGAGTAAAGCCATACTATATATGTCGCCGCTGCATACATCAGCAAATGAAAAAAAAAACAATGAAAAATTTCATCGGTTAAACAGCTCTAACTAGAAAGAATGCGGGACTTTTAAATATATAAAACATTTGACTGATAATAAGCACATTTTTTTTCATATACTACTTACCAAAGCTCATTGTTGTAGATTTGCTAATAGAGTTTGGGGATTTTAAGGATTATATTGTTAGCCTTAAGCCTTTGAGTATATTTGGCTGGTACCCAACTATATTTTGGCACTAAACAGTCATAATGCTTTGAAAACACCAAGACAGATTTTCAGATTTCATTATTTTGTCTGTTTTGGCATGACGGTCAAAATTTAGAAGCTTTATTCTCACATAAGTAGGGCAAAACAAAATGTGTAACAATTAATTAATGAAAAGTCAATTGGTCGAGTAATATTTATGTGAAGATTTACGTGGTTAGTACCTACGCATGAAAAATACAGAACATTGTGTGAAATGGATCGTATACTCATATTAATAACTTGCTAATATATAAAGTACAAAAATAAAACAACAGTTTATTTTTTAATAACCTAAAACAAATATTGAATATTGTAACAATAGAACTAATCCTTTCTTAAATGGATTAGTAGGATTTTCTGTATTCATATATCTATCTGTCTTATACACATATATATATATATATATATATATATATATATATATATATATGTATGAGAAGAAGTGTAAGGTGACCTGTGATCTCCTAATCCTCCTAATATATATATATATATATATATATATATATATATATATATAGAAAAGACGTGGGAAGTGGAAAACCTTTTTTAACTTTTTGGGGATTAGGAGATCACAGGTCACCTTACACTTCTTCTCATACATACATACATACATACCGTGATTATGGGTAAGCACATACTTTTCAGAATATTCTGTACCAAGAAAACTATGAGAAAATCTACCAGCCCACACCATATTCGCCAAATTATGTTAAATATTAATGCCTATTACATATTTTTTAAAACACGTTTATCAAAACCTTATTATGACTTATTTAAAGTTAGGGCAATATGGCCCGCTTATGTTAGAGCTTCTTAAGCTTTTTAAGCTGAATGGAAAAATGTGTTTTTAGTTCAAATTTATCATTATACCTTTAATTAATTATACCTCATGTAAGATAAATTGACAATTTTCTTTTAATTAATCTCTAACTTGTTACGTAACAGAAACAAAACAATCAAAAGATAAAAATATATTTGTGTAATCAATTTCTACAATTACAATTCTAGGAATCTTTTATTGTGAGTTTAAATTTTCTATACAGCTTAACAGCAAACGCATCGCGCGACAACTATTAAGCAACCCACTAATATACATTTACAGATTAATTTCATGAAATGTCAGATTAATTACGCAATTATCACGATCAGTCAGTGTTCCGTATCATTTATTTGCCAAATTTGCCAGTATCTGGCGGTTCGCCAAGCAGTTTCACGCGGGGTTAGGATTTTTAATCGCTTTGACAACTGTTACAAAACGATGCGTCACTAGTGCATTTTGCTTGTTCTTATGCGCCAAAAATACAATAGATCGAGTTTTTCAAAAAAAAAATACAATATAGAACAATGACTCTATTGCCAGTTCCCAGATCAAGAAGAAGAAGGACGTAGAGTGTACGAGATGAACTGACAAAAGATTGTCAGCCACTCCTTTAAATCCTATATAAGGAAACGGTTACAGAACTGAACTCTTTACAGAGCGGTTGAAAGTAAATACCTACGCTCTATAGTAGAAAACAATGTTCTGTGAAATGTAATGGCTAATTTAAAAAAATAACCTAAAAATAATGTAATTATTAAAATAATATTTACCAGAAAACCACTGCAACACACCCCTCGCCATGGTCGTCTGATGATAAGTTATGTGATGCAGATTTTATATACGAAAGTAATAAAAAATATTTTGAATGAAATCAGTGTCGGATCAAAACTATGTATGCTTATAAAAAATATTAAAAACAAAATTCGCCATGGATCGATACATTGATATAAGCCATTATAATTATCATACTTGTAATAGGATTTAATAAAAAGTTTATTTTGTATTTACAAGTTAAAATTTTTGTCTCAAAACCATTAGGCAACAGAACGAACTTCATGCAGAGCCCATATTAAATTACTCAAACAAGACAATATTGTATATTTTAACTTAAACATACAGGTATAAAACGAATTTATTATTTATAATTATTATCTATAAGTTACACCTTCGAATAGCTTCAACAATGTCAAATTAAAAAAAAACCAGGGTTCAACTTCAAATATGCACTGTTAATTGTACGAGAGACATGGAAGTTGACTAAGAAGGCGAACTCGGCCCGAAAAATAAAGATAAAATACAAGTAACTTTTGTTGCGCTGTCGTAACCCCAAATTGTCATCAAATAAAGCGTCCCAAGTGGAAGTAGATTGGCAACACTCTAAGGAGAGGTCCAAAGCATATACCCAAACAGACGCTTAACTGGAATTCTCAAGGTAGCGGAAGCGGGGCCGTTCTAAATAGACTTGGTGATGTATTATTGCAGATGATATGAATAGAGCGAGGTAAAACGCGAAGCAACAAATATATATATAGTCTATAGTCTAGACGAACAGCAAATAATGTGTAGCCGTTTCTATTTTTATATTAATTTACCATTAGAATCCTATATTATGTACACATGTAACTATAAACATATAGCTATAACGATAAATAACTAGTTACTAACAATACAACAGCAGGAGCTAATTGGCATACAAATACACTACGAAGGGAACTGGAGGAGGACTTAACAAGAAATCTTAAAAGACAAAAAATGTATGTAAATACTAATTACATTAAAATACTTCAAACATGACAAAATCGAATGTGGTAGGGTTTCTTGGCAAATTGGCATATATGCTTTTATGCCAATTTTATGACAATGAATAAGTGACTATTGGTGTATACCAATATAAATTGGTGTATACCAAATATTACGTAGTTTGTGTATATGAAAACTACGTAATTGGAAAAGAATAAACTGCTAATATGTATAGAAGTTTATTGAAAAAATATGCGATAAAAATCAACAATTTTTATTCATGGGTACAATAATCATATAAATATTAGTTTTGTGTGCAGTTTTTTGAATTGTAGCATAGTTTTAAGCCATTACGTTGATTTATCTTATTAAGAAAGAAGTATTTAAAATCTAGATGACTTTAGGGCTTTATTATAAGTCTCTAATTCTTTTAAAAAAAAATTATTGAATGTTGTTTTGTCCACGTTATAAATTCTATTTCTATTCAATTATTTCCGCGTTTGTCTCGATAAGATATCGTCTCAACATCAAAATTCATTAAAATCTGTTTAGGGGTTTAGGCGTGAAACTGCACCAGACTTGTACTGTACTTTAATTTAATATTAGCAGCATGAGTTCACAGTTTCATAAAAGTTATACAGCTGTCACTTTGCAATAAAGAAAGCGGAAAAAATTCGAGTTTTTGAATAATCAAAAAGTCGTTAAAAAGAAGGTTTTATCCTTGTTTTTTATGAATATTTTCCTAATTTAAAATAAATTGCAAATCAGCTATTTAATGCTGCCTAATAAATGCTTTACATGTTTTATAGCGTAATTGTTTTTATAATGAAGTTAATTTCTATTAATAGGACTGGCGAGACATTTAATTGGCATTAAAGTTTATTGACAGGCTCGCATTTGATTTATATTAAGTATCGTTACCAACCAGGTTTTCATTTTATTTATTCACAGCAAAATCGCCAAAGATACAACATACACGGAAGCACAAATTATATAAAAATATACAATTAATAGACACTACAAACACATAATATAATATCTATCCATAATATATATCTATTCCACCGGCTGTCTAAAACCAATTACCAAGGTGCGGCCCCTCGTTTCTCGCTCGTTTCCATAAACATGCATGAGGCTGTTTAGATTATTAGCCTTCTGCTTTTTATGGAAGAGCAGGAGGAAGCTCAGCTCAACGCAGTTCAGGTGAAGCCGCCCCATACATACGAGGCTAGGAACACAAGAGCGCGTTGTTCTGTTCTTTACCCATTAGAAATTATTCGTAAATTTAGTGACTCCAAGATGTTGGACCTGAAAACTGTCTGTTCATTAAGTCGGTTTTCAGGTTTAAACGGGCGTTCTCTTGTTTGAGAGTTACACGTAAGCATAGTTTTTCATATACTACCGAATTCACTTACCTAAAGGTTTTTATTTAGAGATATTCGAGTCACGCGCTAGTTCGTTAGTTATGTTTAGTAAAGATGTTGGTTGAGCCTTCAAATCAAGAGAATACAACCTGTCACAAATATAATGTTTTTTTTACAGAAACAATAATTTAGTCTATGAATATGATCATTCATAAAACAAACAGATAATAAATAACATTTTATTTAACTTATTCGTTAGTTTCTGGGAACCCTTTTGTGGTCGATTCTCTCTGCATGTGTTTCATTCAATTAGGCTGGTGGTTCGTATAAAAGCCACAGATAATAAATGTTAAAGGTTTGATGTAAAAAAAATATATATAATTGAAAAATGGTTAGGCTAGTGGAACGTAGAGTTTCAGCAAGAGTATAGAGAATGTACTATTTACGCTATACAAAGGTTAATGTTATTTTGAATTATTAAAAACGAACAATCATTTCATACATTTATTTACTATACACATATAAATAATAAAGCTATATTTGCAAACGTTCATACAATCAAAATAATTAACGGGTATTAATCTAAAGTCCATTAACGCGCGCTGTCTTGAGATCAAAACAATTTTTTTTACCCACAAATGTCAAGTGAGAATTCGGGATGTTGGTATTGTTAATAAGGTGTGATTGCCACAATGCCAGTAATCATTATTGTATTTAATTATCTTCTTCTCTTTTCTCTGTTAAGCGGAATCTAAATAATGTAAAAAAACACGATAACTAAAGGGATCGCTTGATTTACATTCAATTACGTCATACTGGCATCAGGTTGGCAACTCATTGACAAGAGCATGGGCATGGGCATGGGCATGGGCGTGGACATGGGTCGCAATCATTTCCACCGAAGCTGTAGCCACCGTTGTAAGCCGATCCAGACCCACCTGCACCATTAGCTCCTATCGAACCAGAACTTTCACCGTGAGAAGCGCCACGTCCCAGGATGGAGGTTCTGAAGATAATAGATGGGGGCTGAATGGTTGCTGGTGCTGGAGGTCTGACTATGATGGGCCTGGGGTTTATTTGTGGTAATTGGGGCTGACGGATGGTAATTGATTCCGGTTGGATTGGATTAGGGCGAGGCGGTCTCACAACGATTGTAGGAGGGTGGATAGGGCAGAGTGGCTTGGGTCTGATACAAATTGGTGGTGGGTTTATTGGGCACAATGGTTGTGGTCGGACGATTATTGGTGGTGGAGTGATTGGTCGCAATTGTTGTGGTTGAACGGTTATGGAGGGTGGTAGGATGGGTTTTAGTGGTGCTGGACGAACAAGAATAGGTGGAGGTGTTAAAATCACATCAGGAGATGGTTTAATGTAGAAGGTTCCACCGGGAACTTGAACAACTTGGAATCCCATGTTACTAAGGCGCCCCGACACTCCAGCTAGTACTCCTCCCTGTACATTTGCTTTTACTGGACCATCACCACAGGGAGCTGCAAACAAAATAACTTCGTCAAGTTACTAATGTTAAGTCCGATAAAAGCAAAAGCTGTTCTGTAGGTACATAGTTATGAAAATTTCTGTAATATCTCTCTACGAGTATAAATTAGTTTTATTTTATAAAAAAATATTGCTTACTTGGCTGTCTTCCATCACATGGAGGCTGATACGTCTCTTGACATGGTGGGGGGCATGGCTCAGGACATGGATCTGGGCATGGTGGTGGGCAAGGCTCAGGGCATGGCTCTGGGCATGGTGGTGGGCATGGCTCAGGACACGGCTCAGGGCATGGCGGGGGAAGGTAGCATGGAGGCAGCGACAAGCATAGTTGTGGGGCTGGTGCGGCTAGTGTTGATGCCAGTAGTCCTAAAATCGAATATATAAAAGTACACAATGTAGGAGAAAAAATGATTCCTCTATTATTTCTAACAACGACGATAATATTCGTATCGTTCGTTTATATAAAAATCAATGGTTAGTCCTCTTTTAATGCATTTTTATAGTTATAATACTATACCAGTTCCCTAATAAGCAGGGCATTCAAATTCGATAAAATATATGTTAGTGATAGTTAGTGTTAAACGATAGTATTGTAACGATTTCAGATATTTTAAACAAGTCTTTAAAAATCGGTTGTGCTTACAAACCATACTAAGTGAATTTTCACCTTAGATAGAGAATTTGGCCTCATTTAATGCCTACAACTAATATTATCAAACCTAATGCTTTAAAAACCAATTGTAATTGTTTTCTCTTTCGATACTGAAGATAAAAGAGTGCAATTGAATCATTATTTTTTTTATGAATAACATTTGTATGTGTTTAATCAAAATGGGCGCTTTTGTAGTGTTAAACATTTCTGTTTACAATAATAAAAATATTGTTCAACGCTTTGTATAACGAACTAATTGGAAATGGATCGTAACAATTTTACCTAATTCTAAACATTTCAGATCGAGATAATTGAATTTTTTTACAAACCAATTAACGGTATTGTTTATTAATAAAATAAACAAAATCGTGGATAATCCTTATTCAATAGACGTTCTTTTTTATTTAGACAGGTTTTGACTTCAAGATTTACCATAATGTTGCGCCTTAATTTAATACAAGCCACGTTTGTTTAACAAATTTAATCGAGAACCTGCCACAAACTAAAAATATCATATGACGTTCAAGTACTTTACCAGACATTTACTCCTGATATATTCTGTACAATTATTCATAATGAATTTTACATCCAAAACTATGATAGCCATGAAGGTTGGCCACCAAGGAGTCTTAATCATAAAAATAATATAATATGAAATGTCACTCCAGTTCACGTGAAAGTTATATAAGTATTGACTAACTGCTAACTGAGACGATAGAAATTCGGCACATCTTTAAAGAAATATTTTAACACTTTAAACTTATTTAATATAACTCACCTAGTATTCCTAATGCTGTGAGACGCCCCATTTCCATAGACCTACTGTTAAAATATTAATTAATATCGTTTAAATAGTAAAAAAATGATTGTTATTATTCCATTAATCCAACCATGCTAATGGATGCATTCGTAGACATTCTTGTTGTGAAACGGTTTTGGTAATATTGATAACACATACTACAGCATGTATCATGTTCCACCTCTGGTAGCTCTCAAAAGATTGCGTTCGTTACACAAAATAGTGGGAGTAAAGAATTATTAGTAAACAATTGTTCATATGCGAGCAACGACGGGCTTCGAATAATAAGCGATCTCTTCCAGGCAGCATACGAAATGAAAGAGCCATTATAAATTAAAATAGTCGCGAAAGGTGGGAGGAAAACAAAAATAAACAAACATTAAAGTAAATAAGGAAAAATAATATTGAGCTAATTTAAAACATTACATTACATAATAGGATAGTTCTGGACAATAAATGCTCACGTAGAAGAGATTTAATATATGTGTACCGGGCCATTCTCTAATTGCTATAGAGAAAATGATGTGATATGAAAAAAGTTTATTTTTTTTATTTAGTCACATTTAAATAATTAAGGCACTCCCACTTAATATTTTGTAAGTGGGAGTGCCATGCTGTTACCTTAGGGTTTCAGCCGAATGGGCAGGCACGGCCGGAGAAATACCACTCTCTCACAGAAAACCGGCGTGAAGTGATGCAATTGGACTTTGTTCATTTTGTACTCGCGTTTCGTTCGGTGAGTGAGATCTTCCGGTGCCCATCCTTTCCCCTTCCCCGCCGTCTTGTAACCCTCCATTTCCTTTTTTTTCCTTTCCTCCTCATTCCCTCTCCTTCCCTGTCCCCCCAAACAAAACTTGAATGATGGTGCAAAATAAAAAGAAATTACCCCAGGGGGGTACCACCTGTCGTGGAGAATCCCCTCCTGCGTGTCCACCTAACTGTTTTGTTGTTGGGCCCCCAGGCTGCCCTTCGTATTCTGGGGGGGGCAATTTTGCGCTCATATCTAAAAACACATCTCATAAATGTCGGGGCAAACAGAGTAAGCATCACTTGGCACCTTCCTCATCGCTTACTGTAGACTTCTGCAATGTGAGGGGGCTTGTTTCGAACTTAAACGCTGTTCACCACCACCTTGAAACAGCTTTGCCGGCCTTACTCTTTCTTACCGAGACACAGATTTCTTCTCCTGGCGACACCTCTTTCCTCTCCTACCCTGGTTATAAATTAGAACATAGATTCTTGCCAAGGGCTGGAGTGTGTGTCTATGTCCGGGATGACATTTGCTCTCGTCGCCTCACGTTTCCTGAAGGAAAAGACCTATCGATTCTTTGGCTCCGCGTAGACTGCGATGACCATCCGCGATTCTACGCATGCCTTTATAGGTCTCATAGCGGTAATGCCGAAATTGACCGACTTGTGGAGCACATACAATCGGCTACAGACTCCTTGATTGCAAATGTTCCTACCGCTGAAGTCGTAGTTCTTGGCGATTTTAACGCCCACCATACCGACTGGCTCGGCTCTACTACCACCGACTATGCGGGAAGAATATTTCACGACTTTGCCTTGGCCTACGACCTGACTCAAATGATGCCCTCGATCACGAGAATCCCAGATGTCGAAGGTCATAATCCTTCACTGTTGGACCTGCTGCTGACTTCTCACCCGGACGGGTATCATGTATCAGTTGATTCCCCATTAGGATCTTCAGATCACTGCCTTGTTCGGAGTACTATAAGAACAACGCGACTCACTAGACCTCGTTTTGCAGGTTGTCGTCGCGTCTGGCACTATAGGTCAGCAGACTGGGATGGAATGCGCTCCTTTTTTGCTTCCTACCCGTGGGGGCCGATTTGTTTTTCGTCGGATGATCCGAATGCTGCTGCCGACTCTGTCGCTGATGTGGTGCTGCAGGGAATGGAGCTTTTTATTCCTTTCTCTGCTGTGCCCATCGGTGGCAAGTCCCAACCTTGGTTCAGACAGTCTTGCAAAATGGCGGCGCGCCGAAGGCTTGAATGTTATCGTACCTGGGCTCAAGCGGCAGCATCACGTGATGTAAATACCAGCGTTCTTAAAAAAGCATACAACTCGGCCTCTAGGTCCCTCAAAAGTGCCATTGCTAAGGCAAAGTCTATTCACATCAGCAGAATTGGTGATAGACTGGCTCGGCTCCCTTCTGGGACACGTGCATTCTGGTCTCTTGCCAAGGCTGTTCAAGGAAACTTCTGTAAGCCATCTCTTCCACCACTACTTGGGGCGAACAACCTGATGGCCAACACCCCGAAAGAGAAAGCCGATCTTTTAGGCTCTCTTTTCGGGTCCAACTCGACGATTGATGACCACGGGAATACTCCACCGACGTTATTGCGGTGTGATACCTCGATGCCCGAAATTGTTTTTCGGCTTCGTGCTGTACGCAAAGCCCTTACTTCCCTGGATATTCATAAGTCGAGTGGACCGGATGGTATTCCTCCAATAGTGCTGCGCACTTGTGCTCCTGAGTTGGCTCCGGTCCTGACGCGTCTTTTCCGGCACTCTTATTCACTCGGCATTGTCCCGAACGCTTGGAAGACCGCCTTGGTTCACCCGATTCCTAAAAAAGGCGAACGCTCTGATCCTTCAAACTACCGCCCAATAGCTGTTACCCCTTTATTTTCTAAGATAATGGAGACTGTTATCAACAGCCAGCTCCTTCGTTACCTAGAGGAATGCCAGCTGATTAGTGACCGTCAATACGGTTTCCGCCGTGGCCGCTCAGCTGGTGATCTTCTAGTTTTCTTAACTCATAAATGGGCAGAAGCTGTTGAGTCTAAAGGGGAAGCACTGGCGGTTAGTCTGGACATAGCAAAGGCCTTTGATCGGGTATGGCACAAGGCGCTTCTCTCAAAACTTCCAGCATATGGGCTTCCCGTGAAGTTATGCGACTGGATCTCCAGTTTTTTGGCCGATCGGAACATCAAGGTCGCTGTCGACGGTGCATGTTCCGACCTCAAATCCGTAAACGCTGGAGTTCCCCAAGGCTGTGTACTCTCTCCTACGCTGTTCCTCTTGCATATCAATGATATGTTGCACTTAAGCAGCCTTCATTGTTATGCGGATGACAGTACTGGAGATGCTCTATATCACGGCCGTGCAAATATTTCCCGGGTTGATGTCGAGCAGTGTCGGGACAAACTTGTATCTGAAGTCGAGACTCTACTGCGTGGAGTCTCGGATTGGGGTCGACTTAACTTAGTCCAATTTAACCCCTCGAAGACCCAGGTTTGCGCGTTTACCGCTAAAAAGAATCCCTTTGTCGTGGCCCCACTATTCGATAACACTCCTCTTAAAGCCTCAGCCAGTATTGGAATTCTTGGTGTCGATATATCGAGCGATGTCCAGTTCTGCAATCATTTGGAAGGTAAGGCTAAGTTAGCCTCTAAAAAGCTTGGTGTTCTCAGCAGGGCGCGTCAGTATTTCACATCAGGCCATCGCTTGCAACTCTATAAAGCGCAAATTCGGCCTCATATGGAGTACTGTTCCCACCTCTGGGCGGGGGCGCCCCAATACCATATCGACGGAGCTTGTTCCGACCTCAAACCTGTGAATGCCGGGGTCCCACAAGGCTGTGTCTTATCTCCGACCCTCTTTCTTCTGCATATCAATGATCTGCTGCAGCATAGCAGTATTCATTGCTATGCGGACGATAGTACTGGAGATGCATTATACACAGGCCACGCAAATATTTCTCGGGCTGATGTCGATCAGTTCCGGAACAAACTTGTGTCTGAAGTCGAGACCCAACTAAGTGTAGCCTCGGACTGGGGACGACTTAACCTAGTCCAATTCAACCCCAAAAAGACACAAGTTTGCGCGTTTTCCACTAAAAAAACACCCTTTGTCGCTACTCCTCTCTTTGAAGACACCCTCCTTAAAGCCTCAGCCAGCATCGGAATACTGGGCGTCGACATATCGGACAATGTTCAGTTTCGCGGTCATCTGGAAGAAAAGGCTAAACTTGCCTCTAAAAAGCTTGGTGTGCTCAGTAGGGCGAGACGATACTTCACTCCGGGCCACCGCTTGCAACTTTATAAAGCGCAAATTCGGCCCCACATGGAATATTGTTCTCACCTCTGGGCGGGAGCCCCCCAGTACCAGCTCCTTCCTCTTGATCGCATTCAACGTAGAGCGGTTCGATTAGTCGCTGACCAGTCACTCTCCGACCGGCTTGATCCTTTGGCGCTGCGTAGAGATGTTGGATCTCTCAGCATCTTCTATCGCATTTACCATGGGGTGTGTTCGGAGGAGTTGTTCGGATTAATACCTGCAGCTAAATTTCATCTTCGGACATCAAGGCAGAATGCGAAATTCCACCCGTATCACCTTGATGTCTGTCGTTCCACCACTGCGCGTTTCGTAAGACACTTCTTACCACGCACCACCACGTTATGGAACAAGCTGCCCGCCACGGTATTTCCGAACCACTACGACTTAGGGTCCTTCAAGAAAAAAGCGTATAAATCCCTAAAAGGCCGGCAACGCACTCATGAGCTCCCAGCCACTTGAGTGTCCATGGGCGGCGACTTCACCTTTATGGTGGGCCTCCTGCTCGTTTGCCCCCTCTTCTATAAAAAAAAAAAAAAAAAAAAAAAAAAAAATACCAGCTCCTTCCATTTGATCGCATCCAACGCAGAGCGGCTCGTATCGTCGACGACCCCATCCTTTCCAATCGGCTTGATCCTCTGGCTCTGCGTAGAGATGTAGGCTCCCTCTGCATCTTCTACCGCATTTATCATGGGGAGTGCTCTGATGAATTGTTCGGGCTAATACCTGCAGCGGAATTCCATCACCGGACATCAAGGCAGAATACGAAATTCCATCCGTACCACCTTGATGTCTGGCGTTCCACGACTGTGCGTTTTTTAAGGCAGTTTCTGCCGCGCACCACCTCTTTGTGGAACCAACTGCCAGCGCAGGTATTCCCGATCCGCTACGACTTGGGGACCTTCAAAAAAAGAGCGTTCCTCTTCCTTAAAGGCCGGCAACTCACTTGTAAGCCTCCTGGCGTTGCAGGTGTCCATGGGCGGCGGTTGGCACATCACTCGAAGTGACCCGCCTGCTCGTTTGCCTCCTCTCACATAAAAAAAAAAAAAAAAAAAATAACAAGAAGATCTCTTAAACGTAAATAATATACCTGTATAACAAATATGTATATATTTATAATATGTTTTCCTCTTTCCCAGAAAGAGCCAAGCTCCTCCAACTCTCAATGGTCTGATTAAATTTATAGTGCACGTTTGTAAGCACAATATGAGTTTCTATTCCCGGATGAGGCCTAAAATAAACAATCTATATCGATTTTTTGTCCATCTAATAATCTAGATATACCGATTACGCAATACAGAGTGCTTTCCTGCGTACATTACAAATTTAAGCTGCTAAAGCCGAATATAAATACAATCCATACTAATATTATAAATGTGAAAGTAACTCTGTCTGTATATACGCTTTCACATTTAAACTACTGAACCGATTTCAATAAATCAAAAAAATAGACTAAACTTTAAGTAAGGACATACTTATGAAAAAAGGGAAAGTCTGCCATTTATAAACCAATTTTACAAATTCCTTTTATATTTAAACCACGCAGACGAAGTCGCGTGCAAAAGCTATTGGTTACATAATAATTATATTTATTACAACTCATAACATTGTGCCTTCCCTATTACGTTTCAGTGAAGGAATACATTGTAATAATAAGTTAGTAAAACCGCTTATAAAGGTAATGTTAGCTGGGTTATGTGGATTTTTCTCATAGTTAAATATTAAAAGGCAACCCACTCTGATATGTAGCAATTATTATTCAAACATAGTGAATGTGATATCGTTAATATCAAAAACAAGTATCGAAAACTATAAAAACATACACAAACCTACAGACAAGATACTTTTACGTATAATGGGATGTTTGTCTAAAATAAATTTGTTACGCTTAATTGTGTATAACTTCAATAGTTTGAGCTTTAGTATATAAACGATATTATATTTGGAAAATCAAAACCTTACAATGGGTATATACGGGCTTTTCTTTATGGGTAAGTGTAAAGATTTTTCTTTTATATATTTCTTATACGCCTACGCAATAGGGGTGTCAAATCGCTGGTTGTAATAAAATGTCACCCAAAATCTTGAAGCATCTTTAATTATGAGCCAAATCAAATCCTCCATAGATTAGACCCTGTAACGCAAAACTAATTTATATGTTAATAGT
Source organism: Leptophobia aripa (assembly GCA_951799465.1). Taxonomy (NCBI): domain Eukaryota; kingdom Metazoa; phylum Arthropoda; class Insecta; order Lepidoptera; family Pieridae; genus Leptophobia; species Leptophobia aripa. Next base: position 2,983,440 of record OX637282.1, on the reverse strand, counting down.
GACATGACCTTTCCAATTTGTTTCGCGTCTGTGGGTCCGGTCTGTCAAAAATGTGTTTTTATTATCTGTGGTTATATTAGACTTTGTGCTGTTGTTTTTTCTGTACATTAAGTAATAATATGTGGTGTATATTACAGTATTGATAGCTAGTGCAGCCGCCGCACCCTGGCGTTGCTGCCGCACAAATGGTGGGACGGTGTGCTTTGGGGAACTAGGACAGCCTGCTGTTTGCCCGCCAACTATCAACATAGGACATGCTGGCCCCCCTTGCACAGGCCCAGCTACGATATACACCCCGCCTTGTCCATGCCCTTGCCCCCAACCATGTCCTTGCCCGCCACCGTGCCCTCCACCATGTCCACCACCATGCCCGGAGCCCGAACCATGCCCTTGTGAATATTAAGACACCCAAAAAAAGGGGTTATCTGGTAAAAATTTAGGATCAAAAATGGGTTTTAAAAAATCTGGTCATATTTGGTTACCTAATTGGCTTGTAAATGTTTGGTTGATAAAATAAAATGTTTTCGTCTGACATTGTATTTCTTTCCACAAGTTTCATTAAACACATATTTAATTTTGATGAACGGCTTACTTATACAAGAAATATGTTATAACACTAATTAAATATATTTCGCAATCATTCATATAGGAAATCCTTTAAAGCTTAGGCATAATGTTGGGTATTTTTGTTCGTCTCAAACGACTTTAAGAGGTTCTCTTTTATCTTATGAACAGCAGTTTCAACCGTAGATATTTAAGACTCCTATTGTAAATACAAAGGTTGAAACAAGTAATAGCCTCGACCACACATAGAGCCTACTCATACCCACACATGTATACAAACCCCACACACTATTACATATTTCATAAATATAGGTAAATATTCGTTATACGGAAGAGCTGCAAGCTAACACCCGCGACACGGGTACCCTAGTATGAAACAACCTAAATATTATAACCAAGTTTTTTGTTACAAACAGACTATTATTTCGCAATTGTAAAGAAACATACGCCAATAAAATCGCAAGTAAAAAGGGAGCATTTTACGCACTTTATTAAATATTCTATATTCAAGTCTGTGAATATTGTCAAGAAAAAATACGCCATCAACTATGTACCAACCAGTTTGAGTTGATCAGCTCAACTGCACTATGGCTCTGCGTGTATGTATAATTCTCTACACCGGTTACAATGTCACAGATAAAACATCATTCTACGATATTGATTGAGAAATATATTTCATTGAATATATATAACTAACAAGAAAATTAATTGGTTTTCTTGTACGTGGGTTATGATACTATGTAGGACAGTATACCTCCCCTTCGAGCATAAGAACATATAATTAAATAATAAAATATTTATTCATAAAGGTTCTTACTTATGCATCGTAGTAAACATTTACTGCCAGTTCCCAAATCAAGGGCGTAGAGCGGGCGACAAGAACTGGCAAGAATCGCCACTCCTTTAAATCGGCAGACATGTACAGTACGGTTGTAAAGAGAAATCGTTACACAATACTCTGGTGAATGCATCAATATCCAATCAATGGAAGAACAAAAACTTATCTTGTTTTTGCTTTTCCAATTAGATTGAAGGGTATCATCGAATGGTCGAACTTGATAGTGTTGGCATCGTGTCACTGAAAGTCCCGGTCAAATTATATAAAATCAATACGAAAGTATATTTCTTTAGATAATAGCCCACTGATTTGCAATGAAAGTTCTGTATACAAAATCCAAAATCCTTGAACTATGGTAAGCACTTAACATATTAGGAATCTTATAGCGATACCAAGTTTATGTTACAGACAATTTATACTATTACTGCCGTCTAGATAACAGCAATCATGCCGGATTGGAATAAATCATTAATTTATGGATTGTTTATAATATAAATAAATAGATAATTAGTTTTGTTGAAATACAAGTTAACTATGGTAATGAATGCATTCATAAACATTTTTGTTGAGAAACGGTTTGGTTATACTGATAATATTTATACTTTGTAGATATTATTATATTATTTTAATATGTTTACGTTTCATACAATATATAAATATTTTTTATGTTCCAATCAAATATTGTCGTTAAGCGATTTCCTTCAGTTTTTTTCCCCGGCTACAGTCGAGGGAGTTTTTTTCTCGCACATATTATATTTCCAAACGTTTTGCAGGATTTTTTGTCTTAATAATATTGTCAAGAGTTATGGAGTGTCACCCAATCCCACGACTGACATCTTAGGATATTAAATGACATTTAAATATACATAAAATGCTTTGACCGATTCCCATAACAACAATTGTTGGCAGACTTCTATATTAAAAACGGACGCCTTATTGACAATAAAGTTTTAAAATAAGGTCCAATACAGCTTATAAAAGTGAATACAAATAATCATGTAGGTTTTATAATATATTTTGAAATTCAAACAATACTATAATGAACACTATTGAAATATAAGCCGAATATGTAATCAGATATTTTTTATATATAGTCTGCATATTGTTTAAATTCCAAGGTCAATTAATGTATTTACTTCAATCGCAAAATCTCTAGTTAAGTCTTGCTTAAGTATGGCTTTTATTTGAAGAGGGGGAAGCGGGGGGCAAACACCACCATTATGGTGTTAAAAGTTGCCCCCCATAAGCACTCATGTGGCATGTGGCTCGGCTTCTTTTAAGAACTTGGGTTATCCCAAATATTTTTTTTAGCATGAATTAATAATGTTGTTATATTTATTTTTTAATCAAATCTAATTAAATGTGTTGGTGTGTCTACATTAAAATTAGACAAACCAACGAACGATATTGTTTCATTTATATTTACAGGTTTTTAGTTATTATAAGTTTGTTCCACTTAATTAGGTATAACATAAATAGCCCGAGCATTAGTATATAAGCGATATTATTTTTGTAAAAAACATTGCTTACAATGAGTATACACGGGCTTCTCTTTCTGGGTAAGTGTTTGATTAAAAAAAAATCTTAATAAGTTTTATCCGTTCACAATAAATTGTCTAGACCTTAAACAAACCATAAATTAACAAATTAAACTAAAATAAATTAAAAATGTAAAATTAATAAAAAAGGTATGGCAAGTCGAAATAGTGAGAGTATATGAGAGGAGAGTTCTGGAGAAATTAAATCATTCATCTCTTTTTATTTCTATAAACAATAGGAAAGATAGAAGATTTTAATAATGTACTTGGATATTTCAGTATTGATCGCAACTGCAGCCGCCGCACCCTGGCGTTGCTACCGCACCAATGGTGGCATGGTGTGCTATGGGGATCTCGGGCAGCCTACAGTTTTTCCACCACACATCAAATTAGGACGTGCTGGCTCCCCTTGCGTAGGCCCAGCTACGATATTCACCCCTCCTCATGCGTTCCCTCCACATAATCAACCACCATGCTTAGGTCCAGCTCCGATATTCACCACTCCTCATGCGATCCCTCCACAAAATAGACCTCCATTCTTAGGTCCAGCTCCGATATTCACCCCTCCTCATGCGTTCCCTCTACAAAATAGACCACCATGCTTAGGTCCAGCTCCGATATTCGCCCCTCCTCATGCGTTCCCTCCACAAAATCAACCCCCATGCGGATGTGGATACTAAGACAAGCAGAAAAATGTCTGAATAAAATCAGGATACATGGCTCGTAAATGTTTGGTCGATAATATAATATTCATTTGATCTGAATTGTTTTCTTGAGTTTTAACACATAAAATAACTATAGCTCGGAATAAGAGTTATTCAATACATATTCATACATAGTAAAGCTTGGGGGTAATGTTTAGTGTAATATTGTTTTTCTTAAATTAATCATTTTTCATTCGATTCTTATTGTAACTATATCTCTTTTCATATCAAACTCAATCTAAACTAATAGTGCCTGAGCTTGGCGCGTTTAATCAATACTGTCACAGCAAATTTCAGAATAAGGCTGAGATCATCCAATCTCAAATGACCAAAGGGAGACGGAGTATCAGGCTTTTTAATGACCAAAATACTTGAGTTATATAATAATATAACACTTACCTCACCTTTACCCATTCATAAAGAGGTAAAAACAATGAATTATACGCCTTATTCTTTATATATACAGCACTAAAATAAATTATAAATAAAGTTTAGTCCTTGTGGCAGTACCCGTAATGGTGGTGGCATTTCCTCGCTGTATCGTGCTTAAAACACCAGCTCTTGGGTCAACGGTATCTACTACCAGACCGACTATTTAATTCCTTAGTAAACGTAATGTACGTATGTTTATGGAACAAAATCAAGTTGGAGGAAAGACTCTAGTACTTTGACATTTTTTTTCTGCCAGCTTTTGTGTTTGTCACAGGAGGGTCGGACGGTGCTAAAGTGTCCATCCTAAACCATAACCCGTTAATAAATATAAATTAAGACAAATTTCAAATTTGCGAATGGTCTATTAATAACTATCGTGCTTATTGAACAAATCACAGGTTATTCTTAACCTTCTGAATCACCAACACAACGTTGACAATTATAGAAAGCTATGCCCAGCTTTTTTTATATATTATCTCTTTATTTTGTCTCTGACATTCTGCGTTCTGAGCGTTATAAATAATGAAGGTATTTCCGTTGTTCGACACCGTTTTCAACACCTAAGCAATAAAATCAGAAACTGAATTTAACAAAACAATACTAAAATAATTTATAAAAGTTTCGATTCTTGTGGCAAAGTACTCGCGATGCATTTAGCGAGCTTAGCTTGTACGATATTTATTTCGAAGTTTGTAACATGAACAAAACCAATTTTCTCTGCCGTTATTTTCTAAATAAGGCGTTAGACTTGAAATGAAAAAATAAAATCAACATCAATTATTTATTACATTGCCCTTCCAATTAGATCGAACGGCATTTGTACAGTTTTAAATGGAAATGTGACCATTTTTGACACTGTCGGCTTTCCCGTGGCGTAGTCAAACTCCGAGCCTTGGAGACAGGCATGACACACTGCACCTGAAAATATAAACAAGAGACTATATAATGAAAGCCATTCAACAGTTCTATACACCATAAAACTCCCCAAAAAAGCTAACTTATAGTAGTTATTGAGATTTAGGCGTGGGTTGGTTGGGTTTTTCCTGTGCGCACTTGCTTTTACGCTGAAGGCAAACATCTTTAGGTTACCTATCTTAGACCCGAGAATCAAGGTGCAACACAGACGCCTACCTGTTTGGGCATAAAATTTTTCAATTATCGATTGACTATTTTTATGACTAGGTTATGTATGACGATGTTACTTACATTTGTAAATTGATTTTAATGTTTCGAATAGATTGATAATATATATTGTATTTATTATCGTAGCTATGCAACTAAAAACCCTTTCAAATGATAGCTGGGATACTAAAAACCGTGAGGTGTATAATTGACCTGATTTTTTAAAATTCTTCATTAATTTTATAAGGTGAATATTCAACTTTCTGTTCGTAAGTCCTAACAATGTCCCGTACGAGCAAGTGACCGATTCACTGAGTATGTCACATTTTGTTTATTTTTTTATAGAACAGAGGGCAAACAAGAAGGAGGCGCACCATAAAGGTGAAGTTGCTGCCCATAGACACTCACGTGGCTGGAAGCTCATGAATGCTTTGCCAGCCTTTTAGGGAGTGGTACTCTTGTCTTGAAGGAGGAACCAAGGTCGTATTGGTTCGGTTTGGTTTATACCACATTATAAACTTAAAAAATATATGCATAAAAAAATCATAAGCAAAAACTTACCTATAATTAAAAATAACAATTTGAATAGAATCATCGCAGTGAATACTAACTCGGAACGGGTAACACTGACTTTTATATTTTCCATATAAAAATATTATTAATTCCACATGTTACGACCGAACGCTCGATTGCATTTAATAAAAATATTTGATATACTTTTTTCAAAACTACGTTATCTCAACATATAATTCAATACGAATCTAGAAAAACGGATTAGTTTACTATATTGTTGAATTTAATATTATTTTATTGAATTCAATTGTTTAATTTTGCTTTGTTGAGACGCAGCCATTAAGTATTAATTCGAAAGTTACAGATTCCCTAACTTCCCCGCATTAACATTTTAAAATACTTTTCGACACTTTCTCATACATAAGAAATGAGTTTTTAAATTTCAAAGATAAAGTGGATTGTTGCTCTGTAAAGGCTTTTATAACTTATTGTAAGTATTATAAACCAATGGCCTATCGAGTTCCGCATAAGGACACTTAAATAGTATACTAAGATTTAATCAATTGTGTCTCTTTTTAACTCAGGCTTATCATACGTACAAAGCTTGTTGTCCATGTTCCATTAATTGTAAATATTTTTGAATAGTGCAAATAAGGAATTTATTGTTACAGTTTTTGGCAGTACGTACAAAAGTATTTTTGATATTTATAAGCCCATTTCGAATAAAGTTAAAACTTTTCACGAGACTTAGGTCTTCGTACAATCGCGTCGGCTGCAAATTGGGACGAGTTTGACAGTTAAGTCCAATCGCACGATAAACTTTTCGACTCTCCAAAGTTCGTCCACAACCTCTTCTAAGATATTTTGATCGGCATACTTGTTCCTTAAATAAAAATGTGTATTGAATTATTTTTTTAAAAATTCAACAGTATTGAATTGACTAATTATATCAAGCCTTGTATGCAACCTTACCTAGGTTAATTTTGTAATAATGTCAATTTTGACAGTTCGAAAATGTGTTCACATTTTGAAGTCAATTCAAAATTGTATTCGAAAGATCGACGAGAAACTTCTCCACAATTCGTCTTTTGGACTTGACAATAGAATAATTGAAATTAATAACTAAAACATATGAGAAATACTGACAACATGGTATGTTACAATTCGTCAAGAAGTCAAGTTAAACACATTTTTTTTTTAATTTTTTTTTCATCACCTTTTTTATACGTAATATTTTCAAACAATTGGCAACCCTATATAAAATTGACGAGGCGATATACCCAAATAAGCGTGAACAAACGTTCAAACTTATGATTGGAATTCATTGCAATACCCATACTGATTGAAAGTTATATTAGAATTGGCTCTGTTAACTATAAATGAGAATAGTACATAGACTATTTATTGGACAGAATAAATATTATCTGTAAATACAAATACAATACAGTGCTGTACAATGTACCATTTCTATTAGTTTCAACAATATGAAGTGTTTTTATTGACTAATATTATTATTTATAACAAATTAGAAATAATATGCAGCTTATAACAATTGTGTTAAACGAAACGGTTACGTAGAGATGTCATAGGGTTAATTCTAACCTGTTCTCTTTATTGATCAGAAGTGTAGCTACCAACATTTTAAAAATGTTATTTATTTAACAGTATTTTTGACTTAATTTTTTTAGGTTCTTGTCAACTCTTATCAATAATAATATAAAATATTGTTATATAGCAATACATAAAAATAAAAAAACCATATTGTCTTGACACAAAAACTAATCAGTGGATCTGAAACAAAATTTGAATACCTAAAACATTATGTAGTAGTTTACATCTGCAGCAATGTATTTGTCCAGGCATTTTGTGAATTGCCGATTGCTTGGCATCTTCACGAAGTGAAACGGACGGATGACCCAACTACGCAATGTCCCATTTTCGGACAAATAATGAACTAAAGACCTAAATGGAATTCTAAAGACACTTATAATCAAAGTTCTAAAGTGTACATTTTCAATTTAATTCACGCCTCCACGCTTCAATGACAGCTATCAAAGCCAGTGTGGCCATTTCAAAAGTGGGGTTGCCATTCAAAAACATGAAAACGGATCTTAAGTTTTAATTAAAAAGTTTGAAGAAAGAAAAATTTTATTGGTCCTATACAGTTAAGTTTCCACTTTCTTTTTAATTTATTCATCGACTGAAAAGATCATAAAAAGCTTTATTTATTATATATATGTGTGGGTGTTTTCAGGTATAAATGCGAAGTCAAATTAAGTTAGTTTATTGATTAAACTTTCTCAACCTCTGAATATTTTGCATGCAAATGATCGTTACAAAGGGACCTTTTTGGATGACATGAAATCGAATTCAGTTCTAAAATGTCTAAATTTGATACCGCTGACATTTTTCATGATTTCAATAAATCTTTCAATATATCATGTGATATGCTTAAAATCATATTAAAGCGTCTGACAAATTTATTTCCACCCAATATTGGAGATTTCTCTTTGTTTTCTGGTAATATTTTATTTAGTTTGGTAAATACTGTCATACGAAAAAAAGGCACATGCGGCAAAAAGTAATGATATTAGACATTTATCACACTTGAGCCACAGACTATGTTACTACAGTGTGGTTACATAACATTAAATAAGGTTAATTATTACATAATTGTTTCAAATCTTAAAATTTTTACGTTTACACGAGTGAAGGTCCACACCGGGGCATAAGGACGTTTGCATCATCATACTTATTAATTTCAATTAACCATCTCTTTCGACCAAACTAATTATTTGTGTTTCGTAGTAATTAGAAACCTTGTTGCATAGTCTGCTAGTCTTCAATTCGTTGGCATAGGCGATCTGTCATTCTTGTTCCAAACTTGTTCCTAACTGTTGTAACTACACTGTGCCAACGGCGTCAGCACAATATCTTGTGAAGTCAGCAAAAACATGATAAAGTATCTGTGAAGTGTTGCTGTTGCTTTTTCTTATTCGATTAAATAATGCTGAGTGCGTGTTACTTGTATTCAATTAAAATATGCCGCAATAATATACACCAGATAAAATTCCTATTTACCATACGTAAAACGGATATTTTGCTATATTTACGATGTTTTTGTGTATCAAAATGAACCCTTAACGGAAATTCCGTTGAGTAGTCACATGCCTACTTGTTTCAAACTCGCACATTTCACACTTGACATATTACTGTCACGTAATTGGTGTATTAATTTTACATTCCATTGTTTCAGATATATTTCCCATTCAAGTGACGTGAAGCTGTAAGTCTAATTATTTATAACAGGCTTTCAGTCGCGGTTATGATTTTAAATATTTTCAACTTTAATGAAACGTAATTTTAAATCAGGAATAGAACAACGCTCACACAGAAACACCATTGCACACACTTATACACACACACACACTTAAATGCTCGTTCTTTACATAATATACTGCACTTGTTCATATGTATACATATATTTTTATTTATTTTTTTCTGTTCATGTTTTTTTTTGTTGTATTATTTTTTTCTGATCTTGGATTCTATTTTCGATTGTATGTTTTGACCTTGTTTTGGCTTTGTTGTTGATCTATTTTTGTTGTGTAAGCTCTTTGGAATAAGCTGTATAGGTTTAAGAAATAAAAAATAAAAATAAAATAAAATAACAATCTTGGTGCATTTTAAAGATAATTGGTATATATCTATAGACATACCTAGTAATATGATCTATATTCTATATAATATAGGTATTCTTACACTAATGATGATTCATTAGACAACAAGCGCTTTATTACGAATCATATATGAGATTGGTAATTTATGAGATAGTGAACTCTTATGAGTGACATATTATTAAAAACCAATACAGACAGAAACTAACACTTTTCTTCCGGATTTACGGTTTAATAATATTTATTTTGTTCATTAACACTTTATTGTACTTAAACAGTAAAAGTAGACGATATAAATAGATGTTAATACATATAAGAGCAAGTAAAGGCCATAGCGCTTATAAGCGATCTCTTCCAGGCAACCCGGTATAGTATTACTAAAGTAGATTACTAACGATAATCGTTGTAGTTCTATGCTGAAATAATGGTATTTTTCTTAAAACATGTTCATTACTGTGAATTCCTTGAAATTGCAGTACGTGGGATGTAGAACTCGCGAAATCGGGTTGTTCTAATGTTTTTGAAATGGGTACACGCTAATAAGAAAAAAGTAATTAAATTTGATCTTTATGGTGCGAGTTTTATTACGTTTAAAACTAAGACTCAACAAATGTATATTTTTTGCTGTTTTTGTCACATATGCGAAAATATTTTAAGAGCTGCTAAATCTAATGTCGAAATGAAAATTCAATTACGTTACGCGGGTGCGAATTTGATACAAAAATTGAATTTTAGATATAACCAGATTTGTGGACCAAATATATTTCTTAAATAATCGTATTAAAATATGGAAATATTTTTTTTAAATATTTACCAATAAGCCAATCGCGTTTTATTTTATTTGAACTTAAATTTATCCAGAATCTTAATATATTTCCATAGTCTTTTCAACAAATTGTTGAATAGAAATAAAAATCTTAGGCCCAAAGTGTTTCCACTAGATTATTATTTACATCGAATCATTTTATCATGATTCGCCAAACCTCCCCCATATTGTATTTGACCCTCCCGTAGTGAATTCAGTATAGAATATTATGTTCAGCAATGAGGTTGTCCATAAAGGACAAGTTTTAGTGATGTTTAGTGTACATTACGGTTTTTAAATGGTGAGACAACTGGTTCTTCTTTCTTTAATATAAATGTTTGGAAATAAATAATTGAACCTCGATGCAAAAAATAAATCACAATACAATTAGTTTCAATACAATATATTGGTATATAAATAGAGAAATCTAGAATATTCTATATACTTATAGTTTAAACAGCTCGCTGATATTTTTTGGGATTATGTTTTGACATTTTTTTTCGTCAAATCCTTCACTCACTAACAACTATTAATTTATTTCTTATAGATAATATAAATATACGGAATACAACGAAACGTTTTAAAGTAGGTTATATGTATTGGTATAAGCTGTGGCAATCCGTAGACGTCTGACAGTTCATTATTTCACAGTCTATATCCGTAGTAGATTTTTCGTTCGCGTCTAGCTTGGCATATCCGAGTACTTCATCTATACAATAATATAAATTGTCTCCAACCAGTATAATATATTGGTTATATTTACTATTGTGGACAGAGTAGACTGTGATAGCTGCTGAAAATCCATGGTGTGGAAATCACTTTTCACATACGCTGAGCAGTTTCCCTTTCCCTTATTGTCACAAACCTTTATATTTCAACAAAGTGAACATTTAACTATATATGTTTTTAGACTTTACTTTATTTGTTCTAAATCCTTTTCAAATATTAGTCCGAGAAATGTTTAAGACAAAGTTAAGGGAGTTTCTTATAATTAAAACGCAGTCTCAAAATGAAATAGCGGCATCATAAATCAAATGAAGGAATCTTAACTGATAAGTCAAGCCTTCACTGAGTTATTTCATTTGACAACTTTCAGGAATGTTTTATAACACGAGTTCTGACTTAATTTTTATATGTTTTATTACTTTGAAAAGGGATAAAAACTTGACTAATAACTAGCGATAACTAGCGTGTTACGAAAATAAAATAATCATCCATATTTAGCAGACCCAAATGAAGCTTCAATTACGGGTAGCACAACTCATTTCCAATACATTTTTTTAAAGGTATATATATACACTTAAGTCAACGTCAAAACTTTTCGGCAAGGTACGATCATTTTGTATCGTCTTAAATCTTAATGACTACGCCTGTTTGGACGCGATCTTACTTAGCTTGAACTGAACTTGGTTTGTTTATTTTTTTAGTCTAATATAATGCAAGTAACGAATTTACCTCAAAAAATTTACGTCATGATATTATGATGCAATATATTAGTAGCTCTTGTACCGGTGATACAAGAGCTGTTGCTTTCCTTGTTCAGCGTGTAAGCATCGCCATACAGCGAGGAAATGCCGCCAGCATTGTGGGTACTCTGCTATAGGGTCCAAACTTTTTAAATTTGTTTTAGTTTTGTGTTTTGTTTTATTTTAAGTTAATTATTTTAGTTAGGTTTTATTATTTAGTTATTAAATTTGTTTTTTGTAAGATAGATATGAATGTAGAATCGCATTTATATGTGTTAAAATTTTATTTTTTTAATACAAATAACTGGTGATTAATAAAGTAGGTCAAATAATATTAATACTAACTTATATATTTATAATATATATTGATACTATATAATATAGTTATACTGTTATAATATCGTTTTTGAAATATTTACACTAATATAATTAATATATTATACTAATTGTAAATAATATAAATGAGGCCAAGTTATTGAAGGGTTATTTTCGGTGTGTCGCGAGTTAGATTGAAATTTGATTTCCGTTAACATTTTAATTAAAATGGAAGTGGCGTCATGTTGCCGATAATTAAATATCAACTATTAGGCTATATTCATACCTCACGAAATTAATTTCACCTGAACATGTGCCAATTTGGAGACAAAAATATATGTAAATATGTTAGCTTTATTGATTGTCAGTCAAATAGATCAACAAAACAATCCTATAGAAATCGATATAAACTCAATTGAATTGAGGTTCAGTATTTTCCATTCCGCAAATACCTTAAACATTTCAAAGATCTGTAGTTACTTATTCATAAAGCCCTTCTAACACCAAAGTTTGTTTTATGTCAGATTAATTATTTATTAAGGACACGCATAGACAACAAATCTCTTGAGTCTCTTAACTCATATTGTGACGTTATTGTCATAGTAACGAAAGGACTCTCGTGAAATTTACATGGTTAGTATACACACATACATACACATATTTTCTATATGCCATTTTCGACGTTAAAAGAAGTTAACAGACAATTGTACAAACGATTCTCCCATTACCACGTGTAGGGTGGCCACGGCTTCCGGGATACAGACACGCGTCACATAAATCAGTTTCGCCCGAGGGAGGAGTAGGGTGAACACAATTTAGCTTCAGCTGAAACTCAATTTTAGCATTTTTTTTACAATTGTAATTTGTGAAATTGTATTTATTGACGAAATATTTCGCTGTAATTGTGAAGGTTACGAAATGTTATTCGATGGGGAGGGATTTCATGAGGATACGGATTCTTACTCTCAAAGCATTTTTCAGTATAGAAGGTTATGTTATATATGTCGGATTAAAGTAATAGATCGAAGAGATCGCTTATTAGATATACTTATACGTACAATGTACTAACATCTATTTACATTATTTACTATTTAATAATTAAGTAGAAATCAATCAAATTTATAAAATAATTGAACACATAACAAGCTACAATCATATATGTAAATTTATAATTAAAAAATCGCATTTCAAATATTGGATGTATAATATAATATAAGATCATTCACCATGATAGTTTTCTCCAAAATGACTTTTTTAGTCGATTTATATGCAGAAATGTAATAATTTCTTTCTAGATTTTGAATACCGTTTCGTTAAATTATCTCTAGACTAACATAACCACATACACCCTACATTGTTAACGTTTGATCTATGCGCACACGTCAGCCACGCGTCGGTCACGTGACGTCGCGAATGACGTTATGATACAGTCAATTTCGTGGATGCAATTTGTGATGCTACTAAGCGATTGACGAGGTCCCCTCTTCAGTGATGCATTTGGCACTATCTCCCTATCCCACGTAAAAGGTTTTATATACGAGTCTACAGACCTAATATCGATTTTTGGGCTTCAGACGTAATCTATAATTTTGTATGTAACAAAAAAAGTTATTGCTTTTTAGTTTTTTTTGACAATACCAGGATAGTGCTTCCATTTATGTAATGATATGCTTGTGTTTGCAGAACACGTTCTCTTATTAAATATTAATGTTAAATAAGTAATGTTTCTTTGACATTGATACATTTGAAAAAACGAAACAAACCGAGGTTTAAACACGCATTGAGCACCTGGGTTCTGTAATAAAAATGGGGTGTGGCTTTGTCACGGCAGTGGCGTAAATTAACAGGTTAAATTTTCGTATACAATATTTTAAGACCCCGCTTGTCATAATGAATTATTTGATCTTTTCGCTATAGATTCCGTAGCCAAGATTTTTTTATCAATCAGTTTTTTATTGCCTTTCTGTGGTAGCAAATGAAAGACAATAACTGTAAAGTGGGTACGAATATTTCTCTCTTTTAACAAAATTAAGATATTGCAGGTAATGTTTGTCGCAGTACAATCTCAACTAAAACAACTAACATTACAAATTTCGTCGTATTAAATCTATGTAAAAAACCATAACAGGAATATACAAATGACAAATGAATAATAATAACGAATTCACTTCAAATAACACTCGTAGTTTCAGAGCATAATGTTCTTTTTACCACAGACTAAATAATTTTTGTTTAATTAGATGCTTTACTCGATTTATATTTGTTCTATTTTGAAAATACGGTATCCATAGCCGTACAACGGACAAAACAAATAATCCGATTTATCAATTTCAACATTTGTATACAAACTGAAGATAATTGAATCATGTCGGCTCGAAAAATGTTAAAACCGAAACAACAAACCGTACATTTTTTTTGTAATTAATAAAAATACGCTGCAATTCTGTGGTTTATTATGACTTGTCGTATATAAATATAAATCTTTACGATTTAAATACATATTTATACCACGCATTCATTTATAAGCGTCTTCGCGTTCTGTATTAGTTATTAATTCACCTTTTCCGCAATTAGACAGTATTGTTATCACATCATTGATATTTTTCAACCCAGCCCATTCCAGATGTTTACAAGCCACCTGGAGCGATCACAGTTCTCTTGGAGTGATGTCTTTAGAGGACTTTTACCTGTTGATCGGCTACTTCCTCGTATGACGACATCGGAGCTCTTTTCTTGAGCTATCACATAGTTGACTGTAAATAGATGCTTAAACCACCAGATCGCTGTACTAGTGCAAACAATAGTTCAAATATCGTGTCGTTTTTAAGTTTTATGTCTGTAAGTCAATTATTGAGAAGGAACGGGCACCAACTATTAATATTGTCGGTAGCTTTGTGTGTATAAAGCTCGTATCCTGGATTGTAATTAGCTGAACTATTGGATTGTCCCCCACAAGTGTTTGCGGTCCAACTGCTTCTTCTTTTTTTTTTTATAGAAGAGGGGGCAAACGAGCAGGAGGCCCACCATAAAGGTGAAGTCGCCGCCCATAGACACTCACGCGGCTGGTAGCTCGTGAGTGCGTTGCCGGCCTTTAAAGGAAAAAGTAGGAAATGGATGGGGTAGGGGAAGAGGACGGGGAAGGGAACAAATGCAAATGAACAAAGTCCAATTGCATCACTTTACGCCAGTTTTCAGAGAGTGGTATTTCTCCGGCCGTGCCTGCCCATTCGGCTGAAACTCTAAGTAACAGCATGGCACTCCCACTCGAGAGGTAACAGCAAGGCACTCCCACTCGAGAACTTCTTGGTTTGATTCTCTTCTGAATGGCCCCCTTTAGCCGTTGAATCCAACGAAGAACTACCACTCTTGATGTTAGGCGTTCTAGAGCCAACAAATAATGTTTCCTATAAAATGTAATGAGTTTTATTCAAGCGTAAGTCTATTATCTATCTATTAACAAATTTTGTTAGTAGATGTTAAAAAATGCATGTATTAAATTACGTTAAGTTTATCTATGAAGTTCAGTTAAGACTACTTATTAATTGAGCTGCTTAAGTAAATTGAAATTAAACCGCGGAATTTACTAATATACTAACAATACAAGATAATTGTGTTAAATGTTAAAATCAGCGTTGGCTACAAATTGAATTATTGAAAATATACGGGCGTTAATTGCGAACACAAACGCTGCTGGATACAATGAGTCGTGAATTGTGTTAACCGACTATCAGGAAGTGGTTATAATGATTTCGAAATATTTTTTTATGCTTTTCTCCTCTTGAAACGAGCAGGAGGCACACCAAGGTAAGTTCAAGGTCGCCTGAACGTCCTAATGATAAACAATAAAACAGACATGGTTTTTTTTAAATTGTCTCCTGCCTTTATACATATGGGTTGTCTGGAATAGATTGCTTCTTAGCAATAAGGCCGCCGATTGCTCTCATATACTAACATCTATTAATATTATCTACTTCTACTATTATGTGCAACAAAGTGTAAATAAATAATATTTCTTATTCCTTTTAAATAATATTTCGTAATTGACAAGTCATTATAACAACTTACAGTCTATATTAAGTGGAACACTCTGTTTTAGTGTTATATTAGTTGATTTGACACTATTTAGCAATTAACATATTAAATCACTATTTCAAAACTTTATTCGTTTTTAACTTCTTAAAAAAAAACGTGTGAGTATTGTTTATTAAAAACCGATATCTGAGAAAAAAGGAAAAAATATTTCATATCGCTAATCAGCAACGAATCTCAAAAGAATCTGCTTTATCTTACATTAAACATAAATTCAACAGTTCAAGAACCTTTTCATGCTTAAGTTTGCGCATTTATTACATAGTCAATACATAGACAATGAAACGGCCAGAACTCAATATAAAAACTTTGTCTGCTCCACCAATCATAAATTACAGAAACTATCCGATCAAGCGTGTGTTTATTGTGCGTATGACCCATGGGGTAAGGGATTTTTCTTTGCTTTAAAGATAAAATTGTTTGGTATATAAATAACTATTCTCTAACCAATTCGAAGTTTTGGAATGTGCCGTTGACTTTATTTTAAAATCTGACACATTTATAGTTTTTTAAGCATACGTTTACTAATACAAAATTACCTACGAGCTATAAATTACGTTATCACGTATTGAGTAAAAGCTCTGAACGTACGGTTACGTAGAGTTTTACGATCATTTGAGTCGTGATTTTTCTACAGAAAGGTATAATAAAAACGGTAAAATCGAATCTAGGTAATAAGCATGTTATAAGTTATTCTGGCAACATCATGTAAAGGAAATCCTTATTGAAATAGTCTCCATTCCCACAAAAACTAGGCAAAGTGACGGGTCGCATTTCTCACGCTCAAAGATTATAATTAATCCTAACAACAAATAGGGGTTGCGCTTAATAAAATCAGGACTTTAAACTCCCTGTCACATATTTGGGGTCAACAATTTGTTGGGGTTTTGGCTCACTAGCATATTTATTTCAATTAAAATTTGTGGAAAGTCGAATGATGAAAGTGTATTATTAATTTTTACATATAAATACAAAGACGTAAAATAAGTCTCAGTTCTGACTAAGTATATAAGAGCCTATTCCTGTATTTATGTAAAAAATACTCTTTTTATTGATCAAAAATTTCTTACGTTTTATTATGTTGCTTGTCTTTCGTTAATATACATTATAAATATAGGTACATGGATAGGTTACGTAGGTATATATATATACCTATATATATATATATATATATATAAGATAGAGATATAGGATGACTCGGTCGGGGTAAAACCTCTCTACTGAACCGTCGTATATATATAATATATGTTAGTTTATCAGTTGTGTTAGCACCCATAACTATTTGGGGTCAGAACGTAGGAAAAACAATAATTGCTTTAATACAAACCAAGCTTTTTATATTTTTTGGTATTATTCGTATAAGCTATTGTATAAGCCTCAATGTTATGATACTCTTATAAAACTTATTATATTAGAATAGTATAATTTTGATTTAATTATTTGGTTTCTTTACATTTAATGTAAAATGGTAATATTTAATAACGACGGTAAGAGTCGTCGTATATAAATTATTTAATCAATGCTTTTTTTTTTTTTAATTATATAGCTTTTATAAAAGCATTAGCTAGTAGAGATAATTGATATAAAAATTTAAGGAATTAACAAAACAAAACTTGTAACACTCCGAACTTTGTTTTTTCCTGTTAATGAATACAAATTGACAGTTAATTGCTCAAAAGAGTTTGGGGAGTTTAATGATCTAAGATAAATTGGCCTTTTCAAATTCTTTAATGAGGTTTGTGCGGAGAAGTTTTTGGGGAAGTTTTGCTTAATACGATAGCGACTTCTGTTGTTTATACAATATGTTTTATTAAATTATTCTGTAAAGTGTAAGTGATATTTTTTTCTTCTATATAGATACCTGTGTCATACGAAGTACTGGCTATACTTTTATAAAAGATTAATTTTAGAAGGAATTTTAATACATAAAAAGCTTATAGGTAACTTAGCTCTAAGGTAACTTAGATTCTAGATTCTATTACTCTATCAGTTTAACAAAAAATAGAATTTCAATCGTTGATGTTTCCAAATTAAGGTTGAATTTGGATTATTTTTTAAAGTTCCACAAGGCTTTATTGAATGTGTGTATATTGAAAGTTACCCTACATCAAAGCAATAACCAAGAATTACCCTCGTGTCGGATATTACACGCATCCAGTAATGGCCTTTTTCAAAAGATACGAATACCAATAAAATATGATAAATTTCACTATGTTACCTCAACACACTATGTAATGTATGTTGCAATTGTAATTAATATGTAAGCTGCATACATACTAACCATTAACATATCATTTGAATGTCTCGACATATACTTGTTTCTGTAACTTCATGTTAATATTCCAATTTCAGGTTTGAAATGTATTTTTATTACTTACAAAAGAAAAAGGGTAACCTTAATTAAGCAGATCAACTGGTTGTCTTATCTCTTTCGGCATTCTCTTCCAGTATAACAATAGGAAAAAATAACAAAATCATATCATCAGATAATGTTCATAAACAATAAAGGACGAATTAAAAACTATAGATAACTAATTGTTATATTTACGAAATGAATTAAATAAACTAAATAACTGCAACATTTAAATTAATTTAAATGTTTTGTCCTCGTTGAGTAGTAATTGTATGTTAATAAATGTACTTATAATAATAAATAACTAATAAAACAATATTTAAACTTCTGATTCCATAAAATAATGCAATGACTCGTATTTAGTACGTAGATATCGCATGAAGTATATTAAGATGTTATTCATATATTAATTCTTCCACAAACTTTTGAATTTGTTTGTTAGTGTTGTGGTTTGATTTGTGTTTAAGTTTATCTAATAAGTTATTTATTTACTAATGTTTATATATTTATGGTATTTGTAAACTTTTTTCTATACGTAATGCTAGTTTGAAAAATATATCTACGTATAGCTCCCAGAACCCTTTTTAATGTCCCACTCTCATAACTTATTCATTATATTTGTTATACCCGGCGTATTCGAAAATGATTGATTTCACAGCACGTAAATAGGGCTGCCACTGTTAGAGTCAAGTCAAAAATATTGGCTGTCGAAAACAGTTACCGAATAGGGGTGTTACAATTAAAAATCTTACGAAACAGCGAGAGATTTGTTTACAAGATATTACAGGATGATGTATTTATTATATTTCATAGCTTAGCAAAACAAATTTAATAGCAACAGCCATATTGCTTCTAGCAATTTCTTCCAGGCAAGTGATAAACGGTTTTTTTACAAACCACATCTTCAAAAGCCTTTTCAAATGGAATAATCGGACGGGTCAGTGTTATCAAATAATCGAAGATTCTTTTGAAGGAAATATCTTCTTACAAGCAATAAAATTTGACGTTGATAAATACTGCACATCATCACCCTGTGTTACTTGGCGAATAGGCTGTGTATCGATTGTACGAAATAATTATATATTTTCCCGAATTCGATAACCCTAGGTTAACCTTTACAACCCTCACTAGGGGAGCTAGTCGTTTGGAAAACAATCGTCACGCCCTGTTATTATACGTTTAGTAGAATTATTTATATGCTTTTTTTTATAAACTAGCTGGTGCTAATCTTAAAAAAGGTTTACAAGGCTTATTTACGTAATAAACCCCAGTTTCGGATGATATAATAAATAATGTTAACATTATTATTCACAAATATTATTTTTTCTTACATAGCATTTCTATTGTTACAGATGAGGCAGTGTGATACAGAGAGAGATAGATGCTGAGACATGGCGTCGTGGTTACTCCTCGCGGCCATCTTTGCGGCTGCTAACGCACAGAGTAATAGAAGTAAGATGCATTTCAATTGTGTCTTTAATTTTATCGTTTATAGTTGTTTTATCAAGTAACAATATTCACACATAGATCATTAGCATATTTTGTTTTATAACACTAAAGAATTTTTTTTTCAATTATTTTGTTGACGACTCATAAGTGTATCATAGTTACTAATATAAATAAACTGTTGCTACGTACAGTAGGGTTTTAAGTAATGCTCTTGTTTGAGGATCAGAACATCTTCAAGATCGCACATATTTTGTGTGTACTTGTATGCATCATAGTGCCTGAAGACCCTAATTTGATATTAGGGATCAAAGCAAGCATTCCACAAGGGTTTCGAAGTACAGTGGTTTGAAGATACATCGTAACGTATTTTAGATGAAATTTAAACTCATACCCATTGAACGTTAACAAAAATAAAAATAATGAAATAAATTTAAAACTTAAAAAAGTTTAAATGGAGTTCGAATGAATGGATAATAATTTTTCAACGCAAAACTTAAGATATATATCAGATATTCATTTTGTGCAACTGACAATCTAGTTTATTTGAGTTGAGAGCTTTTTAAGCGATTCGAAGTTTGTTATATAGAATAAACAAAAGAAAGTGTTATAAGTTTTATAAAGGAAACACGACAAATAAACAATGGAATAACGAAACAAATTTATATAATAGATAAATAATAATAACAAAGTGACACATAGTTTTACATGGGTCTTAGCATCTGATTGCGTCCATTTCTTTAATTTGATCGATCAGCCTGACACATGACCTTTGACTCTTGGGTCTTAGATAAGCCATTCCGTACAAGTTTGTCTTCACAGCAAGAGCAATTATTGATTACACACACAAAGAAAAAAACCATAGATGAGTCTCACATGAACCAAAAGTGTGTGCGCACACACACATACACAAAGAAAATAATTCGTAAACATTTGTAGCGTTTGTTAACTCATTTAATAACCGTTTTGAAGCTTATTGTTTTGGGATCTATTAGCCTAAAAATTATAGACGTCGATTTAAACGACGCGACTTCCTATTTCAATTAGTGCTTAAATTAATTATTGAAATATTAACGCCATCTATTACCGAGAAACTTCGTAATAGATAAAAAGGTTTCCTATAATATTTTATACTCCTGTAAATATAAAGTGGACAATGTCTGTACATGAGATGGCCTGAAAATAGTAAGATTGAAGACAAGTTGGTTACCATGGTAACTTTATACGCGTATAGGGCTTGTGTCTATAGACAATGAAGGCATTCCTTCATAAAACTTCTTTTGTGCGGAAAGTGCATTCATATTACTTTTAGTTTCAATAATTTTTTTTAGTTTATGAAAATATTTGTATGTGAGCACGGCCTTTCATCACTTTTACATATAATTTCATAACGGGATATTAATTAGCACAAAATATTAGTGAAAAAGATAGTTACAAAGCGATTGCTACTATTAAGCCAGTCAGTGTTTCTGGTCTATAATTACTTAAGTGGAAGGTACTATAGATCTTATAGTAAAAATTAGGTGTGAAATAAACTTTCTGACGTCACGGTACCTTTAGTGCTTAGCTATTTGTATTATAAAATACGAAGTGCAACTGACAAATAATCTTATAAATTTCAAAACAATAAGAGATATTACCAAAACAGCAAACGGTAATCCAATAAAGTACAGACACTAAACGACTCCGGAAATGACGTCACATTTCCACCAACATCCGGCCGCCATTGGCGATAACTTTACGATGACTGTCGGAAGCAGAGCCATTACCGACGCTTTCTCTTATTTATATTTCTTATATATTTTTATTTCTTTTGTTGTTGCTTTAAAAATATAAGAATTTTAGAACTCTCCCTCGGTCGGGGGTTATGTCTACTTATTACATTTAACGGAGCTGGTGCCGGTGAAAATTCAGTATCTTATTAATACCGCAATGTGGAAGAAAATTTGTTTATTTTGTACAAATTAGGTTTATCGCACACATACAAATTGTATAGGTTTCCATATTCGTTATACAAACTTACATCAAAAAAATAAAATATTTCCTTTCGTATATATAATAACATAGATACATTCCGCTAAATAATAAATTCACGTCATTAAATTGAAATCTTTAATAAAAACAGAAATATATTGCTAATTTTATAAATACATGCAATACATGCGTTATCGGCATTTAAATGTTTTTATTATAATTCCAAAACTCGAAGATATTATTAAAAATAAATTATCATAATATATAACCCTACAAATATATTATGGCAAATATTGTTATCTGTAAATCTTGACGTTGGCATAAGTTATTACGGTGTCAAATCAACAACTGGACAAACCAATCACGACAATTTAATTTAAAATATTCAAAAGAGGCCAGGAAGTAGTATACAAACACAACCGGATGAAGTCCAACCGTTATCACACTTCCGTTTAGAAATTGCGTTTAAACACGTCATTGTTTTATGTTTGCAAATAGTTTTGAATATCGAATTGCTAGTGTTCTCCCGCTAAAGCGTTGTTTTTAAAAGTTGAATCAAGTTTTATTTGTGCGAAACTCAAGTCGCCGATACTATAGCATTATTTTCAAAGGAATTCACACAGTAGCGAGATTAAAATTGAAACGATATTTAATCGGAATATCGTAAAAATTGTTAATTCTCAAACTCTTATAATATCTTTATTCAAGTAGGTAGACACTTTTGAATCGTATTTTTTACATAACCACCGGTTCGGAATTTATCTATCGAGTAGTACCGCATGAAACTCGATTGTTGCTCTTTTAAAATAAATATTACATACAATTATACTTGCATGACAAATTCAAATAACAAAAGCATTTTAAGACTACAATCAAACTGTCAATGTTAATAGACCATACAACAGTTTTTGATATAATTTTAAAATTCAACTTTTTAACCGTTGTAAATAATTTGTTTCAGACGATGGTCCGCGGTTTTTGTCCAGAGGGCATTCTTTCAGAACGGTGGTAGGGGATACGCTTCTATTGCCGTGTCAAGTACAAAATCTAGGTAAGTTTTTGTCTATGAACTTTATGCTGTTATTTGTTAGTAGGTAGTGATACAATTTTAATGGCGTGGCATAATGGCTGTCAAATAAATAAAAATGTGTACTCCAAGGTGTTATGCAAAGACAATTCAATTGACCATAGATTATTTTAAAAAAAATATTTGCGTATTAGCCAAGTTCACAATTATATTTTGAAAACCACCTTAGCTTGTGCATGTAATTGTTTTACCGGGACCGCAACAGATGTTCTATAGGTGACAAAGTAATTTTTGAGTTATATTTAATTTTTTTAATACAATTTAAGGTTAACATAACAATTATTGGGAACTTACAAACTAGACTGTGATACGCATCCCTCTAAAGGTTTAAATACCAATAATATGGCACAACTAAAACTGCCAGTTACATGAAAAACTCACCTGATTTAATAACCGTTTCAGGATCCCTGGTTCTACTATGGCGGCGAGGCCCCGCTGTACTGACGGCAGCCAGTCTCATGGTCACCAGAGACGAGAGATTCCGTCTTGTCGACGGCTACAACCTACAGATTACTGACGTAGGCCCACAGGTAAAACAAACGTTTATTGTGAATTCTACATTTTCAATACACCAACATCTTTAGCCTATGGATTCCATTATACCATAGTATATGTAGTTAATCAGTTGTGTTAGTACCCAGCATAATCTATAAATAGCTCAAGTTGGGGCTAACCGACAAGACTGCAAGATGTCCTTATCTTATTACTGTTTAAGACAAGACTGGGCGAATATCGAGAAGATTATTTATTGATATTTTTCTTTATATAATAAGACACACAACCCAAAATACAAACATAACTGAAACAAGAGCACACAGGATAAAACAATCACAAACATACTACTAATAATAACAACAATAATATTTTTTTCGTGTTGGTACTATAATAATCTAATTTTAAACAATCCTTGTAGAACCGCTGTTAAATGTAGATTTTGTGTATTATATACCATTTAATACAAAGACAATGACGCATAAATTTAATATATTAATATTAAAACATCAAAAATATTGCAACCAAGTCCGTCAATGTTATTTTCAAGGCCTTAAAAATATAACATATAAATGTATATGTCATGTAAGTAATTAGTCAGTACTAAACGACAACACCCATAATACACACCCGTTTATAATCAAAACACGCAATATAGCATTTTGATTTAATTAAATTATTAAAGTAGGTAATTTAAATAATTTGGGTATAGCACGTTTTAAAAATATTTAATCACCATAATTGTTTAAAATTATGAATTTACTAATAGTTGGTATCATAATGTACTGCTGTTTAAATTTTATTTTATATTTAAATTATAATAAAGTTTTGTTGTATACTTCGCACCCGTTGCACCTGTCAAATTGTATTTTAGGTATTCTTTTATTTTGTGGGTTGCCTGGAAGAGCTCGCTTATTAGCGATAAGGTCGCCCGTTGCTCTTATATGTATTAACATCTTCTACTTCTACTTCAACTTTTACTATAAACAATTATGAACTAGTGATAGACGAGACTGTTGAGAATTAGGAAGCATTAAACCATCCTTGTATAATAAGCTTTTTCATCTCCTTTTCAAACACGTCATAATAATCAAAAATTTCCATACAATTTCGGCACGTATATCAAAGCGCGCATAACGTAATTGGAGGGGGAAAAGATAATTGCCATATAAAATAACGTTATGGCAGCGGTTCGTTATTTTTTATTATGGCAACCCGCAAATATCAACGAGCACAATTTCAGGTAGAAAAAGACAAGTATGTTTTCGTTGAAATGAATTTGTTACGCTCAACAGTAATCCATAAAACTTTTAATAGTTTTCAATTATACTCGTATTTATAAACAGGCGTGGGTAATTCAGGCTAATTAGTTGGTAACACTGCATAGATTGTTTATGATCCTTAATTTCTTTTTCTACACAAATGATTAACTATTGTGTATTCTGTGGCCAACGTCTAAATTAACAATTTGGCGGATAGATTTCTCATGTTCACTTTTACTAATAATAAAATTGTAAATAACAAAAATCTGCCCATAGCCGAGATTTTAAATGCGTCAAAGTCAAAATTCTTTAACTCAAATAGGATCACTTACAAATACTTTTTAACATTACTAAAACTAAGTTTACATGGGTTCTAAAAGGCGCGCGAGTGTCTCAACCTCAGCTGAGAAGAACCCCCAACTCAGTGGGGTTGTCATTTTTACAATTATCTTGCCTTAGGTCAATCACTAAAAAATAAAACCAGAAAAATTCATTTCCAACTGTATCGATGATATAATCAATTTTATCATAGTAGGCTTTATAGTATTCACTGTATTCAATGATGAGTCACACGCCCAGCATGAATTGTTAACAAGTGTTGTAATTAGTAAATCTAATATTAATTTTGAGGAAATAATTTAACAACTAACAAAATGGGTCAGTTTCCAAACCAATAAATGTTTGAGTAGGCGCCTTTAGCGGTTACGCCGGCAAATTCCATAGAAATTCATGTTTACTTTAACATAACCGAATGTGTTTAACACAGAAGACATTAAAATAACATGTATCGGTTTTTTAAACTAACACTTTTTGTAAGTTAAATTGTTAACTTAACATAATAAGATTTACCAATAACCATTGTTAACAATTCAATCAATACAACTCTTTTCACGCTGTTAATTAAATAAAAATAGTCAATCACTGATATCGCTTAATTAAATCTTGTAAGTACGAAGCTACCTCATTCGTGATGTATCTTTCGTTCAAATCTATTCCTAATGACCTTTTATCGATTGATTCGTCGATGTCAATCAATTTTAAGCTCACGATAATGATGTTATTACGTAACGAATTACGTAACATTCTCTATATACCTATATCACACGAAATAAGTGGCCATATTTGATGCATATAAACAATAATAATTAATTTGGAAGGTAAAAGGTAATCACTATTTTGACATATAGCCTAAATAAATAAAAAAAGTATATATAAAATTCTCGTGTGACAATGGTTGTTCCCTTACTCCTCCGCAATGGGTTGACTGATTCACCAGAAATTTTGTGACCATATTGAGTAGGACTGAGAATCGGCGAACATCTATTTTTAGAGTCATTTTTTTGGCAAAACAATGTTTGTCGGGATCAGATATATTTTACATACACATACTGATTAAAACTGTGTTAGATAATCTGGTAACTGCATAGAATATGAGGGAAATATGATTTCATTATTCATTATTTGTAATTCGAAAAAGTGTATATAAAAAATTCTCATGAATTGGTTGTACAACCAAGGCGTACCGTAAAATGTAACAAAAGAATGTAGATTAGAAAAGAATTTTATTAAAAATAATAATGTAGTTAAAAAGAATAATGATACGAGAAAAGAAAATAATAAAACAATGTATCCTAGTTAACTTTGTCTATGATAATGGGCAAGACGGTTCTTGTGACGTTTCCTATCCACCTATAATTACCCATTAAATTAATTAATATTAAAGGAAGCAAAGTTATATGACAATACGTTTCAGGATGCAGGTGACTACGTCTGTCAGATATCAGACCGTGTTGCCAGAGATCAGGTCCACACAGTTGAGGTACTGGTTCCGCCCAGTGTGAGGCCCTCGCCGGAATCCAGACATGCCGCTGCAAGGCGAGGTGGCGCTGCGGTATTGGAGTGTCGTGCATCTGGGAATCCAGTGCCCACTGTAACATGGCATAAGCTGGTAAACGTCAATTTCTCTATGTATCCTGTAAGAACTTTAATGTTATTTTAGTTGTTGTATTAACTAACTATACACAACTTATGGCTTATCACAGGCAAAATAAATACTTTAATAAATGGATGAATTGTTTTAACCACAAAACATTTTCACTATTGATTGCAATCTAACAGTATTGTAGACATATTACAGGAAATTCAGACACGGCTATTATCCTATAAATACTTAAATGTAACCAATTTTAACTATTTCATACTTGGCAGTAATTACAGACCGACCGTTAATTAATTATTTAAGATCCTGTCGTGACGCGATGTTTTTATTATCAGAACGACACAAGTACCCGCCTCGGCGAGGGGCCGCAACTTCAGCTTTCGCGTTTGGAGCGTCAGCACAGCGGACGTTATGCATGTACCGTCGACAATGGTGTTGGAACACCAATCGTTACAGAATTTCAGCTTCAGGTGCTATGTAAGTCGGAAAATATTTACAATTGCATCGAATTGAATATATACTATAAAATTAGTCTTATATCCAAAAATATAACAGTATAACGAAGTGGTAACGAAACGAACTAAGTGACATCTACTAGTTGCAAGCTAATTATGATCACCAAACAGCTGTTGGTAACTCGACTAAATAGTCGAGTCAGTTACATAACGGCTGTGTACTGTCACCACGCTACTAGGCTGGTCTTTGGAGTCAAGGTGGTTTTGCTTGTAAACTTTTTTGTTGTTTGTTCTTGTGTATCTCGGAAGTCTGGATTGTCTACTCCAAATTAAGATTTGATTATTATACGGTAATGTTTTATTCCAGTTCCCCCGGAGATCACAGTTGAAAGATCGTGGGTTCATACGGGAGAGGGCTTCAGAGCTGAACTGTTGTGTACGGTGCTGGCTGACCCTCCTGCTGAGGTAATTGATATAATGATTAAGAAGTGACGAATTAAGATTTAACAATTTGCCATCACAAGAAAACTACTACAACGCCTTTTTATTCAAACATGTACACCACAATTATCACCTCAATATATTAAAAAAAAGATAAAGAAATGCAGTGAGCTAATAAAGTCAACGTGCGCGCGCGACTTTGTCCTTGAGCATTGTCCTTGAGTTCGTATTAGTAAGGAAGATAACTATAGTAGTAAGTAGTACGAAGTATAGTTCATGTTCTGGAATTTATTATAAGAAACTAGTATTACTGTGTTATTACCACGAAATACCAAATTGTATTTATTGCAGGTATTGTGGTATCAAAACTCGTTCCCACTATCTGCCAGTGAGAGGGTTACAATATCAGTCCGCGGAAATAACCACACACTACTAATTGCAAACGTTCAACCAGAGGACTTTGGAAACTATACGTAAGTGTTTTGAAACTGTTGAATTACCTTAATACAAACAGTACATAACAGTATAATAACAATAATTGACTTATTATAGAAAATATATTATAGATGTAAATGTATAGTAGTTTTTCCCTAAAATATCAGCATTGTTTTTTTTAATAGATCTTTTTTTACGTCTTTTCTCCAATTGGGCATGACTGGTATTACTCCACATAAAGTAGGTATATATTTAAAATTTAAATATATATATAAAAACTCATTTTTACCGTTGCCTGTCTTCATCTTGGTAAAATAGACAAGCTTTTGTAAAATAACGAAGGTCACTTTACAAAAGCTGAAAGCTTTGATCTACCGAATTTATTTTCTAAACACAGGTTGCGTCGTTTTTTATACTGTCTTATTAATTTAAAATTAAATTTCATCTCGGGTTTCACACTCACATTCAAACATAAACCATTAACTTTTTTCCCTCCATCCGAATGCCATAGACAACGCGTGAATATAGCATATTTATAATTATAATAAGGTTATATGTCATTCCAGGTGCGTAGCAGACAACAGTCTGGGTCGCGCTCGCCAACATGTGGAAGTATCGGGACGACCTGGCCCTGCCAGGTTTACATCGCCTCCCCTGGCTAGGGCACCTACATCTTATACACTTGCTTTTGCTGTTGACAGCTACCCACCCCTGGATGAGCTGCGGCTTCTGTATCGTCAGCTTGCTGTAAGTATTTTATACCAATCATAGTTATATTTTTTTGACAATATAGCTACATAAGATCTGTAAAAAAATTATTTTGATAAACAGTACCTGTTATCATTTTTCATTGTCAATGTATGGTTAATTTTATGATATGAGAAGGTCTAATAAACTGTAACTATCTATGCTAATAAAAACTATATACTAACTTATAAAAACTTATTTTAAATCACAAACTTTAAAAAAATATATAATCGTTTAACCGCGACTCAATTATTCCAGATCAACGAGTCCTTCCAACAGCCAGGTCGTTGGCATGATGTGGTCATTCCAGCTCCCGAGCCAACGGGATCTCTGACGCACCGAGTCTCACATGAACTGAAAGGATTGGAGCCAGGTGCAGTGTATGAAGCTATAGTTCAGGCAAAGAATCGATATGGGTGGAACGAGGTGAGTCGGTGTGACGTTAAATCTAAAGTAATTTAATAAAAGCCGCTGCTGAAACATATGAATATTTTTCTCTTTACAAAAACGAACTTTATTTATATGTGAGTCATCATTTGAAAACAATGTTATATTATTTGATTCACAAATTAGTAATAGTAATTAATAATTCACTTAACAGGTGAGTGATATCTTCCAATTCCACACTCTGGGAGGAGCTCATTCTGTGCACGCGAATGAGCTTTCGCCTATGTTCTCGTCGGCATCTCAACTACGACTGACGTTTTCGCTAATAGTTTGCTCCCTTTACGCCTTCGGATGACTAGTCATAGACAATACGCATTCTGTTTCCGTTCGTTATTCCCACAGAATAACTTTTATACCTGAATTGTAATTTTGATATTTTATATTAAATGTATATTTTGTTTTAAGTCTAGGTAATTTTGATTATATGGATATAGTTGAGTGAGATAGTTCTTATAGACTATATCTGTGTAATAAGTAGAAATAATTATCGTGAAACGATAAACTACTATAACACCAAAAGATAAGGTTTCTATATCTGTCATGGTTTTGCGATAACAAAATTTTGTTCAAGCCTTCAGTGGGTAATCCAACATTAATTTTCTTAGAACGATGAAAACGACTAAAAATTGATCATTCCTTAAGGCGTAAAAATAATTATTACACATTTTGTACTATCCCTTTTACAAAAACATGACAGGTACGATTTCTAAGTGTTGTGATTAAGCCGATTAAAATTCAGTTTAAATACAATTTACGTATATTTTCCTTAAATTTCACACAGCCAACTTATTTGACCAATTTTGTATGTTTGTAAATCGGCCTATTACGTTTTGTAAATAGAATGAAATTTCTGTCAACATTATATAAATTATATTATAGCGGACCCCGAGTTACTCCTTGGTAGACGCCCATGATTTATTTAGGTACTTTCATAAATTTTTGATATTCTTGACGTAAGAGTTTAGACTATTGATAATGTTTTTTTATAACAAAATATTAATGTATTTAAAATATTCAATGTTGTCGAAGGATTTCAGAATTCGATTATGGTCTATCGATTGTCGAGGATAACAACAACTGCAACAACCATATGGTTTAAACAATATATTTAAAGAACACATTTCCTCATCTGAATTTTGATCTCTCGACAACACATAGTATTACTTTTCAAACATCACATCCATATGAATGAATTTATATCTAGACATATTTAATGTAAGCAATAAAAGTGTTAGTGATAGTGTCGCTAATCTAGACCTAGGCTATGCGCAAGTTTATATTTGCTTATGAAGTTCCGTGCTTCCGTATTTCTACTAGCATTAGAATATAATTTGTCTAATCAACATTAGACTAGTTGGTGATAGGTTTTATTTTCAGCTTAAATTAAGTTTTAGAGTCCTACACAAAGCTCTTTTATTGATAGCGTGGGTCATGTTTTCGGCGAAGCATAATTTCACTTATAAGTGACGTGACCGCGCAGAAAGTTGTCTTAGTAATATTGTTTGATTGTTTTCAGCTAGCTGTTAAGTTTGTTTTTAAAAAAAACACACACCATTGATATCAAAAACTCTCGCTTTAAAAAACTTGAACAATTTCATTAGCAAATATACACTTGCCTATTAAATATAATAACATATTCTGCAAGCTCTTGTAAATACTTTTCAATTATCAGTCGTAACTTTTTCTACACAAGCTACTAACAATTCTCAATAAAAGGGATAAATTTACGTTTGTGTGTACCGAGTAACTTGTCTAGGAAACACACTTGTCACTGAGTCGATTTCCACAGATAATCAGGGCTTGTTTCATCTGCCCAATGACCGCAATAGGTTATTTTGAGCGGGAATTTATAAAAAAAATTTTATGTGTGCAATATTTATTTTAAGTCCTAAAAGCAATATTCCTACACATCATTAGTTTTTAATGTATTCAATTAAGAGTCGGTTGTGAAAAGATTATTTTCTAAGAATATTTCAAGCTTTAAATTATCGTGTATTTGTTTTATTGTCAAATAGATTCGTATTATATTGTCCGAGTGTTTTATACCCATTTATTATTCTACTGTGAGGTAATATAAATAATATTTTCCTTTATCAAATGTTTGTAATAAGACTATAAATGTAAGTTATTTTATGCGATTTAAGTTTATTTTTTACGTAGATACAATGAATTTAGAATTAAATTAGTTGTATTTAAATTCAACACATTTTCACATCCGTCTCTTACATTTCCACTGCCACTTTCGCTTCATAAGTTTTAGTGTAGCTTAATAAACTATTTTTGAATGATTTATATATCAAAAATAGTAAAAAAGACGTAAGAAAGGAGGGGAATTGTAGTCAAAATAGGTTTTTAGTTTTTTAACTTCTAATCTTTTTTAATGCAAAATATTTTGTTTAAGCTACACTAAAAGTATAAATTATCGGCCGTAATTTAATAGTAGCGTGTAATCTAGAATTGTATAAGATTGTAAAATATATTATAGATTGGCAGTTTTTCAATTTTTTTTTTCAGTAAACCGACCTGTAGTAATAAATCGTGTAACTTTATTACATACGTCTTTTATTAATTTAAAGTACTAATTGCCTCAATGGCTTGCCCGTTCCGCAAAAATGAGGAACAAAATGAGGAAAGTTTGCCACATTAATGTTAAAAAATTGAAAAAGTTTATTCACGCGAATCTATTTGTTTCGTTTTACCTACAATTCGCCTTAACTTTGATGTACTGTATATATTTTTTTTTTTAATTTTGATTAGATTAATCAACAATTGGAGAAAAAATACACAATCAAAAGCATATTTATATTATATCAAAATTATTATTTATGCATTAGCGTCATTGCATAATCACAAACACAGAAATATGAGGAAACTTAGAAAGTGTATCGTCTCAAGACAAACATTTATAAGGCCATTAATTTTAAAACAATGTTTTGTTTGGGGCCCCGAGACAATCATTTTCCGACACTCGACACCAACACGACATACTATGGGGTCACGTGATCAAGATCGTATGACTATAGTGGGTGTCGCCTGCGGAAAAGTGAACTTGTCTCAGATTCTACAAGAAAATTCTCCTATACCAACCATAGACAAATTAAACTGATTTACAACTGAAAATCTAAGGTTTACATTTTACATTGTGCGGAAGATTTTATATACAGGAGACTTACAAAATCCTAACCTATTAAAACTAAACTATCAACCATACACGAAAGTTTTAATTATATCTATGATTTGTTTAAGGCGTTACAATTTTAAACTCATTTTTTTCAAGTTAACGAAAAAGTAGTGATAACATTTTTAGACTAAGTGTGGGCTTATTTATACAAGTCGATAATGGGCCAGAGTTCATACTCTTAACTGTGAAAACCCTAATAAACTAATAAATATCATTAAAAGTATCAACTCTTAAGTCTTTGAATCTTTCTCTTCAAATTTGTTACAACATCGTACTGTCTATCTCAATTTGGACTAAAAATATTTTGTTATATTAAAGAGTAAACGATTCGGCCATTGGTTCAATTGAAATGTATTTTTGTTTCTCACTCTATTTAACATCGCGTTCACGATGGGACAAAAAATGACAAGAGTACATTAGTTATTTAAATACAAAATGCGTATAACGGTGGCAAACTAGAAACTTTTAGTTCATTCCATTGACATCTTTTTATTAAACAAAATATTTATAAGATTAGAAATTATTAAATAACGGTGGTGATTATCTATAATAAATAATTACAGAGCATCATAGCATTTTCGTATTTTTTAATTGTTATTTATTACGGTAAGGGGAGAAGGGCCAAGAATATATTTTGAGCAGGCCGGAAAAATCTGATGAGAAAATAGTGTTCGGAACGCAATGGTGGGTTTAAACTGACTCTATACGTCCAAGCAGACCAGTTTTTCGAGTTTTTGGTTTCAAAAAAAATTCAACCCGGTCTCCTCTTCTCCGTTAGTAGTAAACTTCATATATATGATATCATACCGTCTAAAAGAAAAGACAATTTATTTTATGTAAAAAAAAGATGCCGAGATTTATTATAATATACTTGTGATCATTAGTGAAGGCCACGTATATACTTTTGTATTTAAATATATGATTAGCACGCGTAACTTAACGTTCTAAACTATAGACAATTTTTACTATATACAAAAAAAATATTGTTTTACTGTTCGACTATTATCTGTTCCATCAAATGGTTCTGATTCCAACATTTAATTTGAATACTTCACATGTTTCCAGTGATTAGTGATCACTCCTATAACACTTCAGTAACCTCGTAAACCTCTTCATACATCACTTCAGGATACTCTACTTCTTCTTCATAGAAGATCATCTCTTCTTCTTGCTGTTGCTCTTCTTTGACACTGTGGAAGAGCTCCTCGCCGGCGTACACTGGAATTTCCGACTGAGGAAAACAATATGTTATTTTTGAAATGTATTAAAATAGCCAAACAAGGAATTACAAAGTTTTACACACTATTGTGGCTTGAATTTCTACAAAAAGGCGGCCAATGTTAAGAGACATTGAAAGCAAGGTGATTTGAATTTTTTTAACTATTATAATTTTTAAAATAATAAGAATAAATACGAACATTTAAAAACAGAAAGGTCAAAACTTATATCAGTGACATTCAATTTTTGAATAAATTTTTATAAATAAATGTGTTACCTCCTCATAAATTTCCTGCGCCTCTTCTGCGTACACAGCGTCATCTTCATAAACCAACTCCGTTTTGATTGTCTCTGGTAAATCCTGTGTCTCGATTTGGACTGCTGTCTTTTGAATCCGAACATCAGCTTGCATTGCCATACCTGTCCAAACCAAACCAAACTCACCATTTGTGATTCAGTTAATAATGTTGCCATGGTTACCAGTAACAATAACATAACCATGGTAACCAACACAACTTTAACTATACAAGTAACACCAGTTAAATCTATGATGTTAGGGAAGTAACCATAAGTTTTTTTGGAATTTATTTTTAGTCTTACTCACACACTCACAAATATTATATTCTATTAAACTATGGAAGCCATTTGTAGATAGATTTCATATTGCTATTATAATTTTCAAGTAAACTATTTCAGTTAAAAGTATGTAAAGGAAATCTTACGTCTCCGCTCTCTCTCCGCATCCTTCAACTTTCTGGTCTTACTCTTGTATGGAGCAGGCATTTTAAGGTGCACAGTGTTGACATGAAGTTTCATGGAGTTCGATTGAGTAAAGGTCTTGCCACATGTGGGGCATGCGTAAGGTTTCACACCAGTATGCACCTGAAATCAGTTAAATATTAACCAGTTAAAGAGACACACAAACACAACATATAAGATTCATGAATACAATTCGTCTATGTATATAATGTCTAATTCATTCTTTGAGTTTCACACTAACTTCATCAATATGCAAGGCAATTTCAAAATCGTATTAAGAATAGATAATAAACAATTTGAAAACCCATAATTCTCAAATGTAAGTTCAAACGATACATAGAAGAACCCAAAATGTTACTATATCTGATTATCTATACTTCTTATTTAATGAAAAAAAATCTTAATTATACCAGTATCAATTATCTGTTTTTATAAGCGGTGAAGGTGACAGAACAACATTTCCAAGGAGTTAATTGCATAGAGGTACTACCCTGTTGAGGAAGATGTTCAAGTTCACATTTCTAGAAGCTATAAGAGCTTATAAGTGGACTATTTAACACAAAAACTAAAGAGTTCACCCAAACCTTCGGAATACAAAAGTTATATAATTGTTAAGCTTAAGTGGATAGTTAAGTGTGTTTTTTTATACTTTATATTGTGCTTACCCGATCATGTCTGAGCAGAGCTGCTTTATTGCTAAAAGCCTTGGGACAATGAGGACACTGGAATGGTCGTTCCCCTGTGTGTGTACGAACATGGATCTGCAACAGATATGAATTACATAGCATATCATACAAAACATTTTAAAACATAAAATATTGAATACCAGTTGTCGAGCACTTGTTTTTGGTGAACTTAACTAATTATTATAACTATAAGATATTAGATTTAAAGGTAGCAAAGATTTTAGAAACAAAAATCTAAATATGATTTTAGAAAATTCAATAGGATCAATCACAAGTTGGATTCATATCTTACCAAATTAATGGTTTAGTTATAAAAAACAGTACCTGCAGAAACAAGGGCATTGTAAAAGCTTTGGGACATAAAGAGCACTTGTAGGGGCGCTCTCCCGTATGCACTCGCTGATGATAACGTAATGCTGCATTTGTCTGTGAATAATAGATGTACATATGATTTTCAATATGGTATTGTGTGAGAAAATGTTTAGCATTCAAGAATATGTTCAAAGGTTAGTTAAAATTGTATTTGATGTATCTTCCAATCCTCAGAAAAATGTAATGTATATTATGGAGTTTAAACACTCACAGCATACTGCTTGCCACAGCTCTCACAGACATGTCTTTTCACACTGTTAGACTTTTTCTTTCCTACTGAGTCTGGAGAATGAAAAACTCGGGGCTGAGGAGCTGTGTGGACCCGTTGGTGAGATAAACAGGCTCTTTCAGATGAGAAAACTTTGTCACACTGTAAAAATATAACAATATAAATGAAATGAGAATAGAACAATAGGGTTCTTTTCACCACAGAAAAAGTATGTTATTAATTAGGCTTAAATATATCAAATATAGAAAATATTTAAACAAATTTAAATTGTAATAAAATGGTTATTATGATGAAAAGACAATCGCATAGCATTTACGATAGCGCGTGAAACTTAATTTTATTCACCTGACGAATGCATAGATATTTAATACTAGATGACCTACTTCATCGAGGTAATTCAAATTGCTTTAGGATTTTCTCCCGCCATTTTAATTGCTTTATTTATTTTGTAGCTTCACGAGGTTATCCCGCGTTTTTTGACATAGATATCCCATAAGGAAAATATTAAAAGCGTAGATTACGTAGTTATTATAGACTATGTGGATATTAAGATAACGATTAATAAATAAAGCAAATGCGGTACTATTATACGTTATAAATAGTTTGGCTTGTGAACATAAACCAATGTTATTACTTACCGTGGCACATTTGAATTCATAGGTTTCAATTTTCAGCCGATTATGATCGGTTTCCAAATGTAACTTTAATTCATCTTCTGTAGGAAAAGTATCTCCGCACTCACAGATAATATAATGGATGCTTACAAATGAACAATAAAATGTGTTGTTTGGTTTTGAACTCATAGTGGAAGCCACAGATTACCCGGTCACCTACGCTTTATTAAAACACTTTTCTATACTACGCCGCCATCACAGATTAATGAGTAAGTGACAAATGGCCGCCATGACAGTTATCTGTGGGTGCGTCACCACATCGTCGCGTGGCGTCGCTTGGCACTTCCGGTTTGATGGTCTTATGTAAACCAATTATTACTAAATCAATTTAATTATTCTGATACGTATCAATTTAACAAAATATGGATAATATAATAAAAAATAATCAGTTATGGACAAACTATGACAGCTTATTAAATATAACAATTTTGTTTACTTATATTTATCCAGTTTTTACAATATTAGCGTATTAAAATATTCTTAAAGACTTAAAGAGTATTTAAATTTTACTTCAATATCGATTAGTAGACATGGCATAGACAATAGAAATATCTATAGGAAATTAGAAATGTTGCCATTTAATTTTCTTTTTAACAAGTAAAAAAAATAATTAAATTGTTGAGTAAATATTATAATTCTAGAACATTGTACCAGATATAATATCATCTAATTGTTAACAATTTATTCTTAGTATTTTCGATTAAAAATTTAAGATTGTATAAGATTTAAGGAGTAAGTATTGTTTTAAAGTTATATGCTTTCTCATTTGTAAAAAATGCAGATAAGTTCTAAAATAATACTGAAACTTATTGACATAATATTACTGACGCATTAATTTAAAGGCATTAGAAATTAAAACATTCTGTAATTTAACAACATACATTTTATTTGTAAAGAAATATAATAAATTCGATTCATAGGGTCCTTTTTCTCCATTCTAATGATCACAACTAAGTACATATATTGGAGGAGGTGACAATAAAAATACGGGCGAATCTGCAAAAAAAACAAATATATATATATATATATATATATATACTAACTACAAGATTACAATAAAACATTAGAACATACCCCCATGATTAATATTCGCTTTAAGATTATCCATTGAACTGCTGTTTACTTGTTCACTTGATTGACTGAAAAAGTAAAGATCAGTCAGGCCTTTTAATGAATTTATGTGATAAAAATAATTATATTACTATTTTCTTAGTAAACATTAACTATGTACAACCTTTTATCGCTTATATTTATATTGTTCATAGACTTTGACAGATGACATTTCTGTACAGCAAAATTCTGCAAATCGGCCATCGAACATGCTTGTCTCAAGCGAGTCACTAATTTATGTTGTAATAAATTACACTTAGATCCACATTCATCTTCAATTTTAATAGGTCCATTTTCCACTTGAATATGGCAACCCTGTGTGTCCTGGCATTTTTGAGGTACATATACACCAACATTACGATTTTGACATTTACAACTGGTACTTTCTACAGAAAGGGTAGTTTTTGATTTCCCGTCATTACAAGATTTTCTTAAATTCGGATCGGAGGAATATATTGCGTGATTATATTTTTTGCTCATCATTGACAGGTGATACTGTCCTTTCCGAAGAGGCGATGGCGACACCTGGGGTGATCTATTCGGTGAATTATAAGCAGATAAACTTTTATTTTTATTTGTCGCGTCTTTAATTTCATATTCTATGGCTATGGCTTCAAACACCTGAAATATTATAAATAATTAAACTGTGTAGATACTTATGCTATTAATGTTATTTAAAATATTTTACTTGTTCTGCGACTAAATTCTTTGCATACGGTGATTCTTTTGCCGGCAATGGTTCTCTACAAAGGGCACACTTTTCTAAGCGACTCCAGCAACCTGGAATTATAAAAAAATATAACTTGACCAGTAAAAGTCAATTGTTAATGTTTATGAATAATTTAAATCAAGAATTATCAAGAAGTTTTTTAGGAAATCTAATACAGCAGAATAATCAATGTATAAAATGCAGAGACGATTCCACATCTTATGCCGATCACAACCAAATCAGCCCCAGCTGGTAGACAAACCTTCACAATATAAGTGCGACCGAGCGCAGTTTAGCGCGCTTGAAGCAGTTGCAGAGCAGACGCAACATGATAACGCTTTGACAACGCTTGAGAGCGCTCGACGTGACTTCTCGCCTCTAGACCCTCCGCCGACACTCCATAATAACTAAAAAAACATGTTATATTAATAGACATATTACATTAATATACATACAAATTAAAATTTCCCCATAGCACTAACAATTATTTTCTGTTGTTGAAATAATGAGTATCAAATTGTATTTCAAGAAAAGCAAGTGTTTAAGCATGCTATCTATATTAAAATCAGGTAAATATGTTAATGAACAAGGTTATTTCCTTTATCATACCTCTGGGTCATCTTTGGGATCCACTCCGCAATTCCAAACAAGTAAAGAAACCCCGTGACTTGCACCGTTGCCTCTTATTATGCCCGCAACTTGACCAACCTAGAAAAGCGGTTGTAGTGACACAGGGCATTAATTCTCATCTTTTTTTTTTGTGAACAATATATATTTACATTGCGAACTCACAAAACAAAAAGGTGCAGTACAGTAGATCAGTCAGGTTATTACCTGCTAAATTATGATCTATCTTCTTGTTCTTCTGAATTCTTGTAAACAATATTTTGTTGACAAAAAAATAGAAGAATTTGCTCCAGATCGGCGTTAATTCATATTGTAAGTAGGATAACTAGGAAATCAATTAATCGCTGTGTTTCTCGCCTTTTCAAACTTGGACGCGAACAAACAGGCACATTCATTTAGATTAAACCATACTGACTAAAAGATTTGCCTTCGACAGGCAATATTTTTTTCTATTGGTTGGTCTAATCTTTAAATATGGCTTGAGGTTGACCAAGGGTGTATGGTTTTAATAAGTATGAAATAATATATTGTACGAACTGGTAAGCCCAATAAATCTTTCCCATCAGCTTGAAGTAGACAATCACCAGCCTTCAAGCCAGCACCATCAGCTCTCGATCCCAGTGTCACATCGTGGACCTATAAATTAACAAAAAACGCGGTATATTATATATAACAAAATTAAAACTCTATAGTATAATTAAATTATTAATAATACAAGTTTACTTATGTTATTAACAACTTTTATTATGCTTAAAATACCAACCCATGGATATGGATCCCAAAGAGTTCTCGTAAGCCGAAAACCCAGACCCTCACCTTCATCTTCAGGTAGATTTAGCTAAAAACAAGGAAATACAGTATCTAAAGATAGTCAGGCTGTAAATATATAAATGGAAAGACCTTTGTCCCTCGCTTTGACAATTCGTATGTATTACCCTAAACCACCACTGGTACTCTAACCACAATTTCGGCAGACTTGGAAACATTGAGTTATAAAAATACTAATATATCCATCCCTCCATCCACATACATACGTCTTTTGCTTATATAAATATTTTCATGCACTTTGGAAGAGACTGAACAGCCCACACATGACACAATGATATCCTAGTTGAAATGAATATGTTAATTATTTTGTGGTTTTGTACAAATACTTGTAACAATTTACGAGCATGCCCATTGAGAATGGAATGGGATGTGACGTATAAAACATAGTTTGAAACATATTTTACATTTAAGGGAAAACTTACCACAACAAGACGTATTCCAGCTGTATCCTGATGTTCACAGCAGTGTCTGTCCATTTTTCTAAAATTTATATGTTGGTAGGTCAATAGTGTTGCGTGATACATAACATGTGTGTATTTTAAATTTAAAACAATTATTTTGCGTTAAATAATATTGAATGTGAATTTTTATGTACTTTCACTTAGTGTTAAATTTGTAAATAAAAGTTTATTACTTGGTAAATAAGGTTTTTTATATGTTAAATATTTGTCCAAGTTTAACTATACTTACGTGAATTAAATAAACATTAACTGAACGCATTAACACAAAATGAACATGGTATTTATTTAATGACTTCGATCACACTGAGTTTTCGATACTTTTACAACATATTGGCAACATATAGGCATGGTATTATCATATCGACAATTTTCGTTTGTCGTTACTCGAGACTGATTTTTACTTAAATCACAAATGTGGTTTCGGTTTATGACTCCAGTAATGTTTTATTGACACATTTTTATGATAAAGAATGATATATACTATTATGATTTTATAATATTGAAATTACCTTAAAGTTTGGGGTAACCATTGTTACATTTTCGTAATCGCGAAGATTTAACTAAAAGTTGGACTAGTTTCAATCCACTTTTCATACCCCTTTAGGCTAAATCAGATGGGGTTGTCGGGATGGTGGCAAACCTTTTTGTGATGTTTTGGGGGACTTTTTAATTGTAAGATAAGAGGGATTATATTTTACTTTTTTTTTAAACTTTATTTTCATTATTTCATGAGCTTTAGACCGATTTTGGCATTTAAACCGTGCTAACGGTTTGCTTATGACGCGTTTTACTCGATGATGTTCTTAATTAAAACATTAAATATATAACATAAAAATTACATGAATTTCTATACTTGTATCGTAGGAATAAAAAAAACTATCGATATGTAACCATCACTTGAAAAGAAGTTAGCCTCAATCCAATGTCGCGACCTCACACATTCAATATTACGACATCAGCGATTCGGATGATATTTAACTATCTCCTTGTCCTTGTTAATAAATTCAACGTAGGTTTAATACATGTGTATCTCCAAAATACAAATCAAGATGCATTATCATTCACTCGTTTTCTAAAAGGTTAAATTTTAGAAATCAACTATTAGT
Organism: Leptophobia aripa; assembly: GCA_951799465.1. Lineage (NCBI taxonomy): Eukaryota > Metazoa > Arthropoda > Insecta > Lepidoptera > Pieridae > Leptophobia > Leptophobia aripa. Next base: position 2,942,339 of record OX637282.1, on the reverse strand, counting down.
TACAAATTTTATTACAGCTTTTAACTTATATAAATAGCTGGTGAAGAAATATTGTATTTTGGTCCGTGTGGTTTAAATACATAAGGAATTTAGGAAGTCGGTTTATAAATGGCAGTTCTTGTGATATTTTAATACAAACTTTAATCCCCTTGAATACTTTTTTTCTAAAAAAGTCGTTACCCTATGTCCATCCCTACAGTTTAGTCTATGACCATACCTAATTTCATCGAAATCGGTTTATAAGTTAAAGCGTAACATACATACATATAAAGTTGCTTTCGCATTTTTAATATTAGCATGGATGTTTATACTTTGTTTCAATGCATACCAAATGTATTGGGGGTAGATTAAAAAACATTTTTTTATTGAATAATTTATTATCAGAATGGGTGTGTACTCCGATTTTTCCGTCTGTACGGCGTTGGAAGCTTCAGGTGTACGGTGTTGACGTGCATCTTCATTGAGTTCGATTGCGAAAATGACTTGCCGCAGTACGAACACGCGTACGGCTTCACGCCACTGTGGACCTGTCATAATGACGTTTTTAATTTGACACTGACATTTGACATAAAATTGCGGGAAATTGGTCTTATGAATATAAAATTGTATGGATCACGTGTCCATAGTGGCTTATCTAAATAATAAAGTATCGAAGTAGTAAAGAATTTAATATTTATTTGTCACAAAATGTTTGTTCATATTGTGGTTCATATTCCCCTATTTCATAAGGGAATTGGCTATAAAACATTTGATTTTCCTTAAAAAACGTATCAAGAAGTGAGAGATGCCGTTACATTTTTACACGTGACTTTAGAGACGAAAGATTTTAAAAATTTCAAAACGTAACGAAAAATCAATAGGGAAATATTAAAAACATTATTTGATCTTTATTAAATTACTAAATATACTTACTCTAAAATGTCTATTAAGCGCAGCTTTATGCTTGAAGGCTTTCGGGCACTGCGTACACGGATACGGACATTCGCCTGTATGCGTACGTAGATGAATCTGTAAAATGCACATTTTTAAATCACTCTTTCCTGTCCCCCCCACCTTTCCTCTCGTACCAGAAAGCCACACTTTCAGTAGTTGCTTTTTCTGTCCAAGTTTACTGTTTATTTAAATTTACAGTTTTACTAAACCTACTTTTAAATAAGTATTTAGGTGACAGCCTTACCTGTAACCGTTGGTAGACGCTAAACTTCTTCGGACATTCGCTACAGTGAAATGGTTTCTCACCGGAATGTATCCTCTGATGAGCCACCAACGATGTATTGTTCTGAAGAAGGAATGGATTTTGATATAGACATTTAACATCGTGCGTTAACACGATAGTATAAGGAAACATAAACAGATACATCACAATAAAAAAAGTTATGAATGAAATATGTTAAACGGTAAGAGGTATCCTTAGGTATCTATTATAGACAACTATAGACAATAGAAAATAATAAAGGAGATAAATTGTGAAGACAATAGACAAGGCAGCTGTCTCAATCAGCTCTTTTTTAAAATTTGCATTGCCATAAAACAGTATAGACAATATTCTAACTGATGAACACTTCCTTTCAATTGCATCAAAAGATTCTATAACAGAGTGTGTATATACAAATAGTTTTTATATCGCACAAACGAGCTGGAAAGCTGAACAGAGGGTCCCGTGTTCGATTCCTCGTATGAACATATTTGGTGATTTAGTATGTTGTTGCATCTGGGTGTTTATGTATTCAAGTATACTATGTTACGTAAAATGCGTCTTATATTTGTGTGACATGCACACATGTAATATTTGAAAAGTTCTGTCATATTTATGTACAGTGTAAACTCCATGCAACGTCACTCGATTTAACGACATACTCTTTGAAGCGTAGAAATCAATTGGCTTTGGTTGGTTTAGCTTGTATTCAATTCTGATTTTTCTTCTCTCCATTTAACAAGCACTGTCTATAAGGCCATAAAATGCACAGTCCCTTCAGTGTCGTAATATTGAGTTTATACTGTATATAATTTCCACATAGATACGTATCAGCTATCAATTGTCTTATACAGTAGAATCCGGATATAACGACATTCAAAGGACCGGCTATACTAGCTGAATCGGCAAACGTTGTATTGCCATATAAATTAAATAGAAATAATTGAATTTCACGGTATTTCGTTTACTACAATATAAATTTAATTTATACTTTAGCTCAATAACACGTGGTAGTCAAGCTATTGAATTGTAGCTTATATGACACGTTTGTCGGTTTACCATAGCAGTGCCATCTATTGATTACTTACTCAATCCAGTCGAAAAGAATCGACATCTGTTAGAATCTTTTGGAGTTAATAGATTATCGTGACTGTCAATTAATTATATAGACAAATAATTTGCAAAAAAATAAAATTGCAACTGTAATTAAAGATCTAAGCTATTCTATATCTCAAGTTGGACCAGACTGCGCACGGTGTGCCAATTTGATTTAAAATGGGTTATTAGGTTTAGGAATCCATCGGGGACAAACATCGTGACAGGAGATCGAACTCAACCAGAGAGAAACCAAAGTCTCTTCGGTCTGAGAAGACAAAATCAGCGTGTTCATATGAAAATAACAAAAAACAACTCACAGTACACGATTTCCCACAAATCTCGCAGACACAAGACCTCGCGGCGCAGAGGCGTCTTTCGCGGGTAACACGCTTCGGTGTCTGTTTCATTTTTATCCCGAGGTGGACACGCTCCACGTGTATCGAGAACGAACGCTCGTTCGCGAACTTTTTATTACACTGTAAACAATAAACTTATGTCTAACAAATTTTTACATGTATTTTGTTTATAAGATTATTTATTAGAGATATTTTTTTGCTTAAATTGAGACACAATTCACGTATTTGTTCAAACCAATAATTATAAATAAATAATTATGTATAACAATGTATAACTGTTAATTTTTAAGTGTTTTTTGGTGTATGTAGACATGATTGTAATGATTTTTTTAAATATTAAAATTAATATACTTGATACTAATACAAGATTGGTTGAGTCGCTCAAAATATTATACCTCAAGACAAGTGTTGCCATCCTCGGGATGTTCCTTCATATGTTTATCGAGCAATTCATCCGTTTCAAAACTCTCACCACATTTCACACACGAACTGAAATGAAATTTTAACATATAAAGTTAACAAGATTATATCAACATATAATAAGCAAACACCTTTCATTTTCAGGTTCATCATACCTAAAATCTGTACATTCCCCATTCGCGGAATATTCTAGATGGCGCTTCACGGCCTCTTTGCTTGCAAACTCCACGCCACACTTTTCGCACGACTCATTATTTATCACCTGAAATTATTATTTATTCTACCATCTATGTGGCATCTAAAGAGGTACGGCCTCGACGCTCGTTTCCAGCGAGAAATCTTGTCACGTGATCCCATTTTAAAGTTTTAAACATTCCCATTTTAAACATTCGCGGGAAATTTAAAATGGGATCACGTGACAAGATTTCTCGCTGGGAGCGAGCGTTGATGAGCATGCATGAGGCCGTAACATAGTGTTACACTGGCGGCCTTATCGCTTTCAGCGATCTCTTTTAGGCAGCCATATAGCAAGAAAACTAATCATGTGGAATTTTAGAGTGCTAGATTTAAGGCTATACAATAAAAAATGTTACCTCATCGGAATCGGCGTGTGCCTTCCTCTTGTGCAAATTAAGCCCGTACTCCCCTAAGAAAGACTCCCCACAGATATCACAAGAATTGTTTGTCGGGTGCTGCAAGCGGGAATGTGTCAGGTAGCTTGTTGATTTTCTGTATGCAATAAAAATACACATCTAATAATTAATTTTAATAATACATACAATAAAATAATATCTATGTATTATAGTTTATAATTTGACTGACTGACATACGTTCTCAGTTTCTACTCATTATGTTATGTTCATGATTGCATATGACATTATCTTGGATCGTTCATTCATTCTCTGTATTAAGTCACGACCGTCACGAAACTTATTGTAAAAAAGATCCATAGATAACACACACACGTAGATGATGCCACTTAAACACTCGCAAATTAAAATAATAAATATTGAACAATACAGTTTACGTAAACAAAATGGCGTCTCACGGGCGACACATCGCTTGTAAAAAAAACATAACAATAATTATATTCCAGATATAACGTATGTTTTACACATTTACATACTTACGAGAATGACTGTCCGCATGTTTTACAGTCAAACGTCCGTCCATTATGCCACTGGCTGTGTTCCCTTGCCCGGTTTCTAAAATACACACCTGATATAAGTTCAAACTAGTCAAAATAAGAATAAAACTATTATGTTATGTAAATAGAAAACTGTGGCTCTATGATATGTCAATAGTTTTATGTTAATTTTTAATAGCTTGGATATTTATTTCCTTAAATAAGTTGCCCTATAATTTTAAATAACATGAAATTCAACGCAAACACAGCGTCCACTTGTCCTTTAATACAATAAGATTTTATTTATTTTTCGTTAGTCTGTCTATAACATATACTAATTACCAAAACGACTGAATAGATATTTAGCACTTTGCACGGCTTAAGAGCAAAAATTATTGAATATATTTATTTATTTACACTTTATTGCAATTAAATAATAGAAGTAAATGACGTTAATAGATATTATTACATACAAGAGCAACCGGCGGTCTTATCGCTAATAAGCGATCACTTCCAGGCAACCCACAATATACAGTTACAAAATTAACAAATTTAATGAAATATTCATGCATAAATATGTACTCACGTAGATCTGGAGACATAGTTACAAAGCTTGCATATATATTTTCTCTCGTGTGCTGTGACCATGTGACTGCGCAATGACTTTGCTTCACCCCACACACACAAACACACGTCACACACATGCTCGCCTCTGCTCTAAAACGATTAACTGCATTTATATTTATTCATACACATTGGTTTTCACCAGGTTATATTTAAGCTGTTTTGAAATTGTTACATATATAAAAAATTAGTTTAATAATGTCTTTGTTGAGTATTCAATGTATTAGCTTGTATTATTATAAATGTATTCAAATATAAATCCATAGACTATCAGAACTTTCTAGAATGTAATATAGCATGAAGGCATTACAAACAAATGCCAAATACACTGTTTCAATGAGAGTCATATTACATTTCCGCATTTCCTCTTCAGTCATCAACAAAAAATCGTCTTTGTCTGTTTTTTTACAATCAAATTATTTAACAAGTGCAAAAGATACTGTTGTCTATATTACCTATGAAGCTATGTTTACCTTAAACATTAAACACTTACAGTATCATGTCTGACCATATGATTTTTATATGTAGCCTCTGTTATAAATCCTTTATAGCACTTATCACATTGGTACAAAGAATTCACATAATTAACTGACACCTTCCTTGCTTCTATCTCCGCTATCTGCTCTTGTTTTGTCAAAATTACCATTTCCACATTATAATCATCACAATCATTTTTCTCTTCAAAATCATCATTAAAATCATCATCTTCTATTTTTAAAAATGGAAGCTCTTTTATTTTAGAAGGCTTTCTTTTCTTTTTTCTTTTCGGCTCAAATTCTTCTTTTATATCTACTTCTTCTTTTATAATGGGTTCAGTATATTCAATGTTTATTATGTGATCTGTAATTACTGTTGTATATTGATTAGCTGTGGCAGATGCTAGCTTTTTCAGTTCAGTTAATTGTAGCTGAAATTATACAAAAAAATGTTTATATATATTTGAGTGCAAGTCTGTTTAAAATTACTTAATTAATAATTAATTGGTTTTAAAAACATATTTCATAACACTGTAAATAAAATATATTAATTAATAACTATTTGCCAAGTTAACATTACACTTTACTGTATACCAAGTGTAAACAACTGACCTTCCCATCTTTTAAGTCATTGCAGAAATATTTTAATAACTCTTGTGATTGTAAGCACATATCTTTGAATGATAAAAATTTACGTAAAAGTGCTGAGCAGTACATACATATGTATGTTGGAAGGCTGTCGTCTAAGATCTGCAACAGAATTGTAATTTCTTATCAATGAATGTGTAATATTTAAATTGCAAATGTTGTATTGTAATTACGAACATGATTTCCAGTAACAAATTCATAAGCTTCAACGAGTTTGTACTTAGACAAGGAGCACAGTTTAACATCTTCAGATGCTAAGCACATTCGGCAAACTAATAACCCACTCATATTTCACAAAAAGACTATCTTGTTGAATATAAATTCATATTAAAAACAAAATAAAAAACACAGAGCAGGCGTTATGCAGAGAAAATTGTTGACTAATGAGAGTACAGCCGAGAGCTGAGTTGAGTTGTCGATTGTTGAAAAATTAGAAAATACAGATTTATTTCACAGAAATTTCATTATTGCAGAATTGTTATGATAATATTAAAATTGTATGTATATTTTAATCATTATTGAATTTTATCAAATTATAAAAGGATCTGTTTTATAATTATTCTACTGTATGAAATGTCTATAATAAATCGAAATCGATTAAAAGCACAGATTGCTCTACATTACAGTACAATTGGCTGTGGCCAATTGACACAATTGACACAGTACCTTCAGTATTTTTGCAGCTGAAGTTACTTTTTAATATCTGTGTCAGTGGTCAACTGTCAATAACACATACTATTCAATCATAATTTACAATTTCAAATTGTTTAGATAATGGTATTAGTTTATTGACTATTGATACAAAAAATCGTAGCTGAATATAAACAAACGGTTTTTAATTAACGTGTAACGTTATCTGTTTTAAGTTAAAATACCTCATTATTTTTTTACATTATTTCTAAGTTATGCAGCGGAGTATTTTTTATTTGGACTCAAAACTAGTAGATTTAATATAGATATTGAATGTACTTTTTTCATGTATATATCAATGTTTCACCACTAGTTTTATCATGGATATTGAAGATTTCAAGGAAATAAAGCCAGACGTTGACAGTCATTTACCGATTTGCCGTTGTTGCTTATCTACAGACCGGCGTATGGACAAAATTGATGATTTTTGCTACCTTCTCTTGGATTTGTCTGGCATTATTGTAAGTTTACATCAAATTTGGAGGGTTTATCAGATGATCCCTAACTCCCTAACCAAGTAGTAGTATTAATAAACCATATTTCAAAAAATCAAATTACTCAAAATTCAAATCTGTCTGAAATTATTTCTGGAACCTGTAATGGGCTCTTTTGTTTTACTATCTTAATTTGCTTAGCATCCATAATGTCCTCGGTCTCTTAACAACTTTAAATGTAATTATTATTTTGTTATTGTTTTAACATTATGTGAATCATTTACAGGTGTCAGAATCAGATGGCCTACCCAAATTTATATGTTGGGAGTGTTCTGCACTGCTAAGGAAATCAGTGAGATTCAAACAGAAAGTGCTGCGAGTCCACTCAGCATTGTGTGATTATCATAATAGATGTGCTCCTGTAAGTAATCTCAAGATTTGCATATAATATATAATATCAGATAAAATTCTATATGGAAAAAATATAAGTAAATATGGTGCTTGTGCTAGTGTTACCAACTATGTTAAAATAGAAGTTGTAAGCTTTGTGATTTGAAACCATTTCTTTTATTTATATTACTCGGTGTAATGAACCGTGTTGAAACGCGGTTGAAACATGTAAATACCTAGGTTAAATTATAGATAAAAATTTTAACTGGAGATCTCATATTGATTATGTGTGTAATAAGCTGAGAGCAATCCTAGCCAGATTCGCAATACTCAAACATAAGCTTCCCTTCCCGACTCTCAGAATGTTGTACAACGCGTTGGCGGATTCAATCATAGGATACGGGCTTAGCAGTTATGGAAGAACATACAAAACATACATGAACGATATCCACAACCTGCAAGTTCGAATACTTAAAACCATTGTCCCCAACGGGATAAAAAGTAAACACAACGAGGGGGCTTTGTTTGAGTATTGCAAAATCATGATCATAAGACAGAAGGCGCAATATTTTCTGGTGTGCGAGGAGATGCACCACGTGAACTCGCTGAAGTTCTGCGAGAGGCCACAGTACCTGCGCATGTAAACTACATGCCCAGATACGTAGTGCCTCGTTGCAACAACAGGCTACGGCAAGCGCACTTGGGAGTATCTCCTACCCCTTTACCTAAATCAATTAGACTCGGACACCCACGCTAAACTGTTGTCTGCACCCGAAAAAACCAAGCAGTTTTTAAAAGGCATGTTTTTTGATGCAACGTGGGGATGACGCGGGATAGGGTGGGTGTCCTCCTCGCACTTCTGGTTGGATAAGGTTAGTTGGGTGAACAACGGCATGGACAAACCGTTGCGCGGTTTTTAATGCCGTATAGATTAAGATGTATGAAAAAAAAATGTTTTTGGATTTGAATAAATAAAAAAATAAAAATAAAAAAAACCATTAATTTAACTTGCACATTATAAGAAATTAATTTCAATAATAAAAAAGCAAAACATATTTTATTTTATTATTTAACCATCACATATTCAAAAATAAATAACCACTGAAATGGGGCTTTGGTATATTAACAATTTCTTCAATAATTTCAGTTTTCAATAGATGGCCAAGACCCAGAGCTCACTCAATATGCAATGCCGGATTTGTCTATAACACCCACATTGACATTTTGTAACAATACAAAGAGTAAAACTGGATTTTATGATGTATTTCAGGTATGTTTTTTTTCTTTTTAATTCAAAATCACTATATTTCATGAAGTGAATAATCGTGAATTTGTATAATTTTAGCATGAGACACAAAGATTAGACTTAGACTTACTGCCTCTAGCACAGGATTTAAATAATGAGATCAAAATTGACATAGCAAATAATGATAAAATAATTAGAGATTTAATCAAGAATGAGGCTGTTCAGACTGATAATGAGGATGACTTCATACCTGATAATTGCGAAAGGTATGTTATAAGGCTATTAAAGATGGTATATCTTCTTAAAACATTATTAATATTTTTGATGACTTGGTTGTCGCATTGCCATGCAAACTAAAAGAAAAGGTTTGATCACTGTGTGTAAAAACCCCAGAAACTATCACTAGTCTTGTTTATATAAAAAAGGTTTACAGTGTGTTTCTTATATGCAAACACACAGTCAACAACTTGATGGCGCTCAGACCTCATTCAACAGCTCTGCTCTGATTGGTCAATACAATAAACAAACTTTTAACTAAGAAGTTACAGTTCTTAACAAAACTTTTGTTAAGAAACAAAGGTTTTGAACAATTAATTGAGTTGAGACTAATCAAATAGTATAAAGATGTATACATCTTCATAATATATTATTGCTTTCAGAATTAATGATACAGATGATTCAAATGAAAGTCTTACAGAAATCAAAAAATTGCGAGTGAGAAAGAGACTGAAAATTAAGAATAAAGACACGTATGTTATTTTTATTAGACATTAATTTTTACTTTATATAATATCTATATTTAGTTTTACTGTATATCTGTTAAAGGAAATTTAAAATTTTAATAATATATGTTAGAACAAATTCTTTCATATTTGAAAGAATATGAACCTTTGTTTAAAAACTTAATTTAGAAAATAAGCACAAAATTCAAGCTTTATGCAACTGATATTTATTTGTATATCTCCTATGATGTTATATCCAAAGACAATATTTTTTTAAGAAACTTCTATAATGTTTTTAATTTGGAGTACACAGGTTTGATAAAATTGTTTTTAGCGATGTTAAAGTGAAGCGAAGAGTAAAAAATAATAAGCCGGACATAGATGAAACTAAAATACGTATAGTTAGATTAGATCCAATGGAGCAGCTCAAACAGAGAGAGGTATGCAACTCAATGCCAATAGAACCACAGACTATCATAATTAATAGACATTTATCGTCTTTAGTGTTTAGTCTATCTAATAGATAAAATTCTCTTGTAGTTTTCGTTCCCTTACTCCTCCGAAAAGGGGTTGACCGATTCTCCTGAAATTTTTTGATATTGAGTAGGTCTGAGAATAGGGCAACATCTATTTTTAAAGACATTTTTTTTTTGGCAAAACGACGTTTGTCGGAATCGGCTAGTATTAGATATTTTGAAGTCAATTTACACTGACTATAGATAATATTTTAACCGTGCATGTTTTTTTGTGAATATTTAAAAGTGTTTTATGCATGTTTGCCTAAACTCAAAAAAATATTTGATTTTGATATTGATCATAATATTTTTGTTTATACATTTTGTAGGAGGAGTGTAAAAAGACATTAACTTTTCCATACGTTTGTCATTTATGCTATAAAGGTTTTATTTATGAGTCCAAACTACAAAATCACATGAAGAAACATAGCCCCGTAAGTATTTGTTATTTTAATGATTTTTTGTCATCCTTTTGTGTTTACGACTTACACCTTACATTTGATTAACAGTAATGTAATAAATCTCGTTTAAATCAGATAGAAGTTTAATTTCAAACGTTTTTTTATGTATGTTTTATCGTCAAACAGGTTGTGAAGGTACTTTAGAAGTAAGAGAAATAAATGGGATAGGAAAATGGAAAATAGGGTAACGAAAGGTTATCAGGATTTTAGAGTTTTCTCCTAATTTTTTTTTGATTTACTTATTCTTTTTACAATGCATTTTACAGTACATTAAAACGAAACTAGGTGTTGTTTGATTAAGTCTATATAACACGCTAATTATTACCATACCCAATCCCTATAACCGTCTCTTTCTAACAAACAGTATTCCCCTGTGATAAAGTAAGACGGTCTTAGTTTTTCAAACGATTGGTGTTTCAGTCACGCGGCTCATACAAATGTGAGATATGTTCAATGCATTTACCAACGAACTACAGTCTGTCCGTACATATGTTGATACACACGCGACGGTTTGAATGTCTGCAATGCGGACGGCAGATGATCGATAAGGACTCTATTATAAATCATTATAGGTGAGTGTATTTTTGGGTGTGTGTGAGATGCTATGTCCCATCGGCGGGGCAGAGGGCATCTGTTCTACCCTTGAGGATTCCAGCTTGGCATCTCTTCGGAAAGTGTGGTTATGAAAGAAAAAGTTTGGTCGTATTATTTTCAACAGATTTATTTATTTTACTATAATAAAAATGATATATAACAACCTCTTACAATCATTATGGAAATTGATGAATTGCTAAAGACTGTGTTCTGAACACATCGTCAGAACAAGATGGCGTCTAGGTCCACTAAATCTCACTATTAGACGTACACTTAGTTTGTAATAAATATGTACAAATAAAATACTAATATTTTATTCAGTGTAATTTAATTCAGCAATTAATATGTTTTAGAACAGAACACGAAGGCATAATATCTATGTTTACGTGTCACGTCTGTGGGAAGATTTTTAAGTGAGTGTTTTATTTTTTCACAAATCATAAATTTATTGTTGCTTTAATTAATTTTTTTTTTTTTCATTGTTATGAAATATCAATATATCAGATTTTACAATGTCGTTTTGTCGTGTACTTAAATAAAAGAAAAGTAACTTATTTTTTTCAGTAATTGTAAAACATTACGCGGCCATGTACGCAATCTTCACACACTGAAGCGTGTGAAATGCGACGAATGTGACAAAACACTTATCAACGCCGACGCGTTGGCTGAACATAAATTGTGAGTATAAAGTGTGTGTGTGTGTGTGTCATCGCTTATAAAGTCGTCATTTGCTCTCCTAAGTTTCCAGTTTGTTAGGATAGATGCTAACCCTATCACTATCCCACCCCAATAGGGACCATTTTATTTTATTATATCTGTCCTCAGACATCTTATGTGCTAAATACATTTAAAACAATAAACTTATGAGATAACACAACTAGGTTTACACATAAGACAAATTAAATGGTAACTTGAGACAAAATTTGCAATTACTTTCGATGGCTGGTATTGGATGGTATTTGAGTTGCTTGTTACACCGGTCATATTTATAATTTCTCTGTTCATTACGAAATAGTCACGTGCAGAAACTTTTAAAGGTGGAGGAACATTGTCTTTAAAATTTTACTAAGACAGGCAATTGATAATATAGAGTGCTGGCCTATGGCTCAGTGGTTCGTTCCCGGTCGTGCAATATTTTATTTCTGATATGCAATTGACATTTTACTGTGAATAATGTAACCGGCAAGTTTTTTTAACCCAAAATACAAATACAGTGTAAAAAGTTCATCTAACGTGACTCGTTTTAACGACAAACTCTCTAAAGCGTCGAAATCAATTGGCTTTAGTTGCTTTAGCTTGTATTCCATACAATGATTGTTCTTCTCACTCAGTAACGACCACTCTCTTTAATGCCATAAAATGCACACACCTTTTAATGTATATTTTACGCTGTGTTGTATATAACGAAAGAAGTACCTCCGTGGGGTTTTTTCACGATTACCGCTCATTATAAAAACAACACTTCGCTGATATTTGTCAGGTTTTGAATAGGTATTTGAAGAGAGGTCCGTTCCGTACAACGGCCTGAGCGCGACTGTATCGTGCGGTTTTTTTTTTTTTTTTTGGGAGCGGGATCTCGCTGTTGGCCAGGAAGCCATATACAGCTCAGCTCGGGCTGGTTGGCGAGCTTAGCTCAGCCGTGACAATTGTGGTTTGCCGTGACTTGCGCAAGGGCGTCTCCTGTGAGACTCGGACCTCAGCTTGGGCTGTCACGGGGGGGACTAGCCTGAGGGGCTGGACGGAAGCTCACTGTAGGAGTGAGCGACACTTGAAATAAGGGACCACGCCTTTGCCGGCGAAGGCGGTTTTTAACCCTAGCTCTCCTATCTGGTTGTTTGGCCGCGCGGGCGGCATGTCGTGCGGTTACAATGCGACCCTATTTATAGTGATCTAGCACTTGTTTACAAAGACGTTGTATTGAAATAATAAAGATGACATTTCACAGAGTAACAAAGGTAAAGTATTCAACTTATGTGTTTAAACTTATTTTAGGACAATTAAATGATGTTAAACTTAATTATTCTAGATAATTTAAGACTAATTGTTGTAGTTGCGCCGATATATATATATATAAGTAATATTAGGAATATTATATATAATAAGTAATAGGTTAATATTATGTATAATATATATTGTATTTTGTTATTGTATACTGTTTCAAGTTCCCATATGTTATGTGTATACCTCGTTTTATTATCTTATAAGTTATAACGAAGAGAGAGAGAGTTCCTCTACATGGCTACTGCCAACCTCACTACTCTGTAGGGTTATTTTTGAAAGGCGTAGGTAGCATCAGCATTACCAACATCACGATTGAGTCGGTCATAATAACCACTTATTTAAAGAAACACTTCACTGATAGTTTCCAAGATTTATATTTCACTATTTGAAGAGAGGTCCGTTCCGTGCAACGGCCTGAGCGCGACTGTGTCGTGCGGTTACAATGCGACCCTATTTATAGTGATCTAGCACTTGTTTACAAAGACGTCGTATTGAAATAATAAAGATGACATTTCACAGAGTAACAAAGGTAAAGTATTCAACTTATGTGTTTAAACTTATTTTAGGACAATTAAATGATGTTGAACTTAATTATTCTAGTTAATTTAAGACTAATTGTTGTAGTTGCGCCGATAGTTATTATTGTTTTTTAAATATATTTAGCACATAAGATGTTTGGGGACAGATGTAATAAAATAAAATATGTAAAAAAATAACGAAAATCTATGCTTCCTTTATCAGGATCCACCAAGGCGTTAAGGAACACGCGTGCGGTGTTTGTGGGAAGCGGTTCCGTACAAGGCAACAGATGCGATATCATCAGACCAGGCATAGCGACGCTAAAAATTATTATTGTGTGGAATGTGATGTTAGGTGAGATTTTATATTGATTTTTTTTTTAAATTTTCTATTGTTTGACTAAACTTTTACACAGTGTATAACAGTAGAATCCGGATATAACGACATTCAAAAACCGGCGACACTGTGTCGTACTAACCGGGTGACGTACAAAACGAACGGATATAATGTTTAATATAAATTAATTTCAGATTTAAAACGTCGCACGCGCTGAACCAACACCTTAAAAAGACCGCGAAACATAAAGACGTACAGAGCTTGGTGTAAGTAAACTGTTTTTTCTCAATTGTTTAAAAAAAAATGTAACACCAAGTAAGCTTGCATTAATATTTAAGTATCGTAAAATTCTTTCGGCTTCAAATATTATTCCGGTGTGCCTTTTGATCGTTTATAAAAAAAAACAATTTCTGCACTATTATTATATTATGTTTATTAACTTAATTTATTATTATGACTATTAATAAACAAACACACAATCAAATTAACACGTAACAGCTATTTGACACACCAAACTCAACCAAACAAAAAAAAAATCCCCTTCAACACTTTCGCGATAAAAAGTAGCCTATGTCATTTTCTTGTATATTACGCACCCCTTGCACCACAGTACAATTCATTATGTATATTGCTCTTATATGTATCTATTAATCATCACGTCTACTATATTTGTGTAACGGAGTGTAAATAAATTACAATCTGAGATGAACTATTTCAGTCACCCGTGCCCCCGTTGTAGTAAGCGTTTCACAAATCTATCCCAACTATCCCACCACCTGTCCGTTCAACATGACGGCGTGCGTGCCCACCGTTGTCCGACGTGTCCGGCCGCGCTCGCGACCAAGTCGTCCCTGCAGAAGCACGTGCGCATGGTGCACTCCGGTATAAAGGTGCACGCGAAACACGTGTGCGACACTTGCGGGCGCGTGTTCAATGTGAGTAGCCTTACAGTTATTTGAAAGCATGTAAGTAAGATAATTATGTATGAAATGTTAATATTAAAAGAGCAGCAAGCTTACTCTTCTCGGTAGATGACTGCCTTCCGAACCGGTGGTAGTGTAAAAATTTACGATTCACAAGTGTGTTTATAAAGACATACTTGAATAAAGATATTTTGAGTTTATTGTTGCTGGTTTTGATTAAACAAGCAAAAAAATGAGATAATTTTATATTTTAATTGAAATGTGATGTTATGTAATGAACATAAATAATGTTATATAGAATAAGCTGATGGTACAAACTGGGAAAAAAGGGTTTCTTACTTTTTTATTTCCGAAACTAAAAAGAAAACATATTGTTGTCAAGCTATATTGTATTGTGTATGTACCTATAATAACATTTTTTTCTAAAATAAGGCTTAACTATAAAAAAAGCACAAAAATATTCCAACGATAATGGCGTAGAAAGACTGAGTAATAATGCATAAAAAATGCCTTTAAGTTTGTTTTTGAAAATTTCTGTTTGAATAAGGTTTCTACTTAAATATATATATGTATAATTTTCAGGCAAAGAGTACTCTAACGAATCACATCCGCACCCACACGGGCGAAAAGCCGTTTGAGTGCGAACAGTGCGGACGCCATTTCGCGCAACGCACAGCGCTCAAGACGCACGTGAAATTAGTACATTTAAAGCTTCATAGAAACGCTAAGGTAACATTTGTTTTATTAATCGAATGCCGAATTCTACCACTTTTTCCTGTATTGCACTCTGGGAACATGTTTATGTGTGTATTTGATCCACTTTTTTGTTTTCATTTAATGAATTTTATCTCATTTCCATTTGTATATCTAAAACCTATCAATCCGATTACAATAATCAATTCATTTACACTAATTGTTTTTCAAGCACACTTTTGATGTATTTCTTTTGTAATAAGATTTGCCTACACACAGACAGACAAATCATTAACAAATATTTAAAAAAAAAAATTATATAATATAAGAATAGTGTCCATTAACACTTCTTAGTCTATTAAGGGATAACATGTTTTTCATGGGTTTTTTAAATATTTGTGCATTTCTATTTCAGATAAAACCAAAACAGCCTGAAGATGTTATGAAATACAAAGAAGAGTCGCCAATAGTGTTTGAGTGGCCGCGACAGAGCGCGCCTGGCTGTGAATTCTTCACGGTAACAGCCGGGCCTTAGGACCACAACAATCGCTTTGTCAAAGTCAAGTTATATAAACATTATCTGACACATTTATTGTAATTATTTGAAAACGAATATTGCATCCGACAATATATGGGTATTTGAGTTATTTTTTCAATAATTTTCTGATTATTATTAAAATAAAAACAATTGACTGTTAAATTAAATGTTACAATTCACTAAACAAATATTTCAGAAAGTTGCAATATCAGACCTGTCAAACTGTCATTCACAATCAGGCAATTTTTTTTTAATAATTAAGTCATGTCATATTTATTGCTTTGTTGCTTATCTTAAGTCTGATGAGAACAACGTTTTACCTTTAGCAGTTATACAAATTTCGCATTATCAAAATTTTGTTAAGAGCTTTTTATCCTATGTGTTTTAGCAAAAAAAATGGATTTTATTTGTAAGCTTTAGATGGGTAAATATTGTTAAGGTATATTGTGTGTGCTAAGTCGATAATTGTATACTTTTGAGAAAACCATGTTTTGAAATGCTGTGTTTTTTACAATATCTAGAAATAGAATGTTCCTTAATTAGTACCTACCAAAACCATACAATATTTACTTAAATTCCTACATTAGAAAATATTGCAACAAGAAATTAATATATTTTCATACTAATTAATATAGCTGGTATTGTTTTCAAGTGACTTGTGTTATTTTTACGAAAAAAACAAATAAATACTTGAATTGTTACAATTTACCTAAGTTCAGTTTCATAGCAAAACATTATTTCTGTCAAATGAGTGTGTATTTGGAGAATAGATGCGAACCTTGATTCCATCATCAAACATCCTGGATTTGCTATACACAAAAGTCTGGTTTCATATCCAACATAATTAATAATCCATTATGTTGTTAATTCAATCCGGACCGGATGTTAATGAGGCTCTTAAGTATTATAGGTTATTATGATTGTCTATTGCAAAATAAATATTTAGAAATCATTTTCTATTTTAATTTTTTAACATATCCTTACAAAAAAAATAAAGTGTAATAATAATACCTACTTTAATAATGTAAACAGAATTTCATAGTCACACAAATTTACAGATTTTTCAATTCATTTGGAAATCTCTAATATATAAAGTTCACCTACTCTCAACCAATAATTTCCAAATTGGACATCAAAAATTTCGCAATCAGAAGTACAAACGACATTAATATCCATCCTAAAGTGCAACATTCACATATACACATAATAAAATTACTTAAAAACCTAAAATATTATTATCGTGCACACGTCTCAAATGCCTTTTTAAATATTCTTGGCATTTATAAAATTTATTACAAATATCACATTCAAACTGTTGTTCAACGTTATTATGCCTCTTCTCATGCCTTGTTAAATATTTCTTGGATGAAAATGTTTGATTGCAGAGACCACACGTAAAATGGTTAATGGAATGTACAGCTGCCTTATGAACTCGCAGATGGTGTGGTGATTTAAACACTTTGCTGCAAACATCGCAGGCGACTTCTTGTTTTTTTGATGGGTGTGTTGATCTTATGTGTCGATAAAATACACTTTGATTGGGAAATATTTTGAAACATAAATCGCATGTGACTTCCATTGGCTTTTCAACCCCGTTCAAGAAATTTGTTACTACAGCATCGTTGGCTACCTTTACCAAATTTTCTTCAAGAATACCATCCTTAATTTGATGAACTGTCCTTAAGTGCTTCTTGGCTATCTGCACTGATTTTAAAAGTTTGTAGCAAATACGACACTGTATACGTTGCTCAGGGTGAACATGTTCTAAATGTTTTTTATATTTAATATTTGAATCAAACATTTTGTCACAAAATGCACATTTGTGTTCCTGGCCATCAGAATGGTGGTATGCCATATGTCTTTTGAGCAGTAACTCACTTTTAAATCGTTTTTGACAGTGAGTGCATAAGATGTTTTCGTCAAAAGTGTGAACATGTTTCATGTGTAGCTTCAATTTTCGCTGTCCTTGAAAGTTTTTACCACACGTAGGACACATTACAAGAGTTTTATCTTTATGAGTATAATAAAAGTGGTTGTCTAATCGTCTTTTATTAGTAAACATCTTCTCACATTCTGGGCAAGGCATTTCTTCAATATTGTAATGTACTGAATGTTGATGATTCCACAAATACTCCCTTGATTTAAAAACTCTATCACAATTTGGGCATTTTATGTTTTCAGATGTTTCTAAGTGTACGGTTCGCAAATGCTGTTTTAGGTTTCCACGGTTTTTTAATGTACGGTCGCATTTTGGGCATGGAATTCTATTACTGTCATTTAGATTTTCAGCTTTGTCAGGGTCTTGTGTGTACACCTGTACATCGGGTTTCCTATCAACCTCAAGCTCTACGTGATTTGTATCATGTTGTTGCTCACAGTCTGTTACGATCTCGACCTTTACTTTTATTTCAGGAATATCTGAGCCATATTCACCTTCTGGAATGTTGTCCTCAGGTTCATCATATTGTTTATAGTTTTCCTCGTAAGGCTCAATTTTAACATTGACATGAAGAAATTCTTGTTTGATATCTAAGTTTTCCATTATTTGTTCGATTTAATTATTTTATTATTGTAATGGTGCACACATTATTGTATTAAATATACTGTAACTTATAAACAAGTAAAAATAAATACTTAGCTTTTCATTATAAATGCATTGTCGAACGCAAGATAAAATTGTACTCGATAATAAGTATTGTAAATTGTGTTATATCGTACGTCAGACGGATTATCAACATCTAGATTACAGACTACAAAATTATTGCTTAAAGTAAACTATAGACTATACAATATATCTCTAATATGTAGTTTATAACCTATGGACCATACACTGAAAGGTTAATTGTTAAATTGTCAAAACCGCGGTATGTGTGTTGGATTTTATATTACAATATATAGAACAAAATGAAATAAAGTTAGTCTTCAGCGAAATAAGCGTGATTAACTTAGGATTTCTTGATAGAATATAGCATTTATAACGTTAACCTATCACAGATCGAGTAGATTTCGGCTTATAACAAACTTAATTTTATTTAATACGTATAACGGAATTCATATAAACCGAGTAAAACATAATTTAACTGATATTAAGATTGGTATTTCAATCTGATAACAATTCAATCTCATAGCGGCCTCATAGGGGTTTTATAAATACTTCTCTTCTCTAACTTCTGAAGTTTTATAAATACTGCAAGATAAAATAATACATGGCTACGCTTTGTCAAGAAAAATAAAACGACTAATTCATTTAACCATATATTTGCACAATATTAACTCTTTATTTACAAAATTTAAAACCCTAGCTCAATTGTTACATAACAACACAGCGACAGATGAGCAAACTTTTTTCATTCAAATAATACATAAAAAATTACACAAAAATTTAATGAGCGCTGGATTACAAATTGTTTTAAATCATAGTTAACATTCATTGAAATATGAGCTTAACGCAATCAAAATCTAAAAAAATTAAGCCTTAAACCGTCATTGCAAACTATTTTTATATTGAATCCTCATTCCTCTGGTTAAAAGCTCGAATAAAGAATCTAATATTATTCGTGTCTGCTCATCTGTTCTATATGTAACAAATAACTGTCGAAGTATTTACCAAGTAGAAAAAGAATCTATTCTAGACCCAAGAGTTTACCAATTGGTTTTAGTAAAAATATTAACAAAACAAATAAGCATAATAATCTTTAAAGTGTTATATTGCACCAAACATTATGCATACACAGTGGATGATTTCTTTTAAATTGACAATAAAAAACCTCTGTTATGAATTATTGTATTAAAACTACGATCTATTGAATTATGTGCCTTCATAGATTCCTATTAATGAGATTTAGTTACAAAATTTTCAAAAAGAACACTAAATAAGACTTAGACGACAATATTTTATTTACACCAACCGAAGAACAACGCCATCTAGTTACGAAACCCTTAGCTAAGAAAACATCTCAAATGTATATTTTTAACGTGAATAGTACGGGCAAGTATTGGCAAAGACCTGTTAAAAGCGCGTACTTTACTAGTTAACTCACCACCAAGCCAGATCTCGCCAAGTATCATGCCTTCTATCTTGAGACAAATCTCAATATAAAAAACAGATTAAATCTAGAATTGATCTGCTTTATTTATTCACCACAATGTTTACCCTTGTCATCATTTCTTTAAAAAAAATTGTAACAAATACATTTTATATTCAGTTGTATTTTTCTTTAATATCTATGATATAGTAAGGTTGCTTAAACAACATCAAGCTAGTACTTAGTACTATTAATTAAAGACGTATTTCCTATTCAGGTTTTTTTTTTATTTAAGCCTGTCATTGGAAAAGCAACCTTATGCAAAATGTTTAGGCCGCCCGCACTTTACCATATGATCACAATTATTGCATCCTCCCTATTACAGTACCAGTCCTTTCACTAGTGCTTAAGTAATACCTTTTTTAACGGATAGTTTTTAAGGGGATTTTGTTTATTCTGTTACCATGTAAAAACTTTTTTTATACAATTTTATTTCACATTTATAATTTCACGCGTTTATAACGATATACACTCGTAGATATAAAGTGCAGATTGCCTTACTATCTGTTCAAACTTAAATTTATAAATGTGAATTTCAAATATTAGGGCGGGACCATAAACCTACTTTTTCATAGATAACAGAATCCATAGACTTCAGAAGATACTGAATGTTAATAAGATTGATTTCCGTATTTAGATGGGATTATGTTGGCTCAAGGTAGCCACCACAACTACACCCATAAAAGTCGCTTATATTTCAAAAAGCATCTCACGCTAGTTTAAAATGCTGACGATTCATAATATTTTGACATATCGACTTAATATATTTAAGCTATGAAATTATAAATGTAACAATGACTGAAACTTTACTCTAGATACGGCATTTCTTAAATAGAAAATAGATTTGTGTAACAAAAACACCATTGGATGTACGTACGGACAGTTTTAACTCAATATTTACTTTTTATAATAGAAAAGTTCTTAATAATGCTCACGGTAGAGATGTGTTGGTTATGTTTGCAGTATAAAATATTTTTTTAGGCTGAGGTACTTCAATGGAGGACATCTTAAACACTCCGATTTCTAGACACTCTCTAGGTGATAATATACAACGAAAGATGAGAAACAGGCAGCCTTATATTCGGACACGCTCAGGTCAGAGATTATGAAGCTCTTAAATATAACAAGACTCAATTAATTTATTTTTTTAACTTTTGACGATTATAAGTTGCCAAAATTATAAGTTATTTCGATTTTAATATTCAACGCACATCCTTTACGTTCATAATCACAGCTTGAGACAAGCTGCATTAGCTTATATGTAGGTAACTAAATTTTAAACAGTTTTAAGCGATTCAAAAAACCGGTACTTTTCCTATTTTATAAACCTGTGTCTAAGGGTTCATCCTACCTACGGTTTTGTCTTTCGTTTTAAATTAACACCTAAGCCCGACTCAATCCGTCTACTGAGCATGTAGTAGACGTTTTCAGATTGTCTGACGATGTAAAAGTCTCATCTTTTCAGCTGGCACTCAATAACCAATAGCAAAAATTAACACATCAAACTATTTGAAAATAGGTTAGCTTTATTAAAATTCAATACTGGTTTACTATTTAAAACAACTATTGGAATGTATAGTTTTTGTTACACATCCAACGTAGTCAATGATTTATACTTTTCCCTGCACAGATTCGCCGTTCAACAAAAACCCCTCACCTTAATTTAATAATAAATTTTACCAAAAAAAATAAAATATACATATAAACATAATGGCAACTTAATATGTAAATATCTAATAATTAAATCCTATGAAATATTTGTTAACAGCCTATATATAGGTAAATAGGGGCGCTAGGGTATCTGTACAACTATGGTATTTGTAAACATAAAAGTACTAAAACCATAGACTCAAGAGAGTAATGATTACATTTGATATGACACTAATTCAAATTGTTGTCTATGAGAGCAACAGTGAAAGCATGCTTGAAGTTAACCGGTACAATTAAACTTATCCCTTACCGCCCCCATAATAAAATCGAAATTTCTTTATATAACACTAATAAATTACACTATTTAAAAAGAAGTTATTTTTTCCCGCATCGCGTTTTACCGCCGATAGTAAATACTTGACATTCAAATTTAACCAATGAAATGATCGACTAATGTCACTTTATAGCGCGTTGAAATGTACAATAGAATTATTGAAAATATTCAGAATAAATTGTATAAAATAGATTTTCTTTTCAAGTGGAAAATATATGAAGGAGAAAATATAAGAGATTTGTGTGAACCTGTAAAAGCACTGCTTAAATAAACAAATTTGGAATAAATTTTTTTTTACATAGTGGATTGTGTACCCACCAATTTTGATAAACCTTTAAAAATTATTCCGATTCCGACTCGTCACTCCCAGTCTCTTCTTCCGAGCTAACCGGCTCACATTTCACAAACTCAATCTCTTTTCTCGTCCTCTTAGGTCTACCTCTCTTTGTTGCCTTCTTCTCCGTCCCATCGTCCATCACAGTTTTCACCATTTGGGAAATCCTTTTTAAATGCTGTTGCTCATGTCTCTGCAGGTGATTATTAAGATACCTTTTAATTTTGAATTTCTTCCCACACTGATCACATTCATGTTCATACTGACTTTCATCAACTTCCATATGGACCGAGTTATGGTGTCGTCTCAAGTAATGCGCGTGGGCAAACTCTTTATCACACTTCTCACACCGAAGCTTTGGCTTATCGGGGTGCACGATTTTCTTATGTTTTTTTAAACGGATCGCGGAATGAAAGAACTTATCGCACAAATCACACTTGACCTTCGAATCTAAAGACGAATGCACTTGCATGTGTTCCTTTAAATACTGGTCGTTCTTAAATTCCTTCAAACATTCCGGACACTGCACTTTGGATTCCAACGGTGGGTGTATATTGAGGATGTGACGTTTCATATGATGCCTGGACTTGAACGTCATGTCGCAGAACACGCAGGGATGCCGGGGCACTTGAGAATGTTGGAAGTGAAGGTGCCGATTTAAATTTAGATGGCTCTTATATAACTTTTGACAGATGTGACATTTGTACTTTTCGTTATCCGGTTTGTGGCAGGCGTCGATGTGGTATCGCAGTTTGTATGGTACACGGAACTCCTTCCCGCACTCAGGGCATTTCAATTCCGGCAGAGTGTTTGGATGGAACCTCTTGACGTGCATGTGTAGTGCACGCCGCGTCCGGAATTCTTGGAGACAAAACTGGCAGAAACACTTCTCCGATTCCGAATAATGTTTATTCATTCTATGCATGTAGAGGTAATGCTTATTCTTGAAAGACTTGTCACATATATTGCAAAGAACTGCCGACTCTTCAGTTGAATGTACTCGGGTCGTATGGAGGTATAAATTTTGGTAATTTTTAAATTCCTTGTTACACTTTTCACATATGTACCGTTTCACTTGTTTGGGGAACATTACTGGTTTCCAAGTGGATAGTACAGATTCGTACATTGCTCTTTGTTCTTCTGTAAGCTGTGAACTGTTGACGCTAATAAAGCGAATGGGTTTACCTGGTTCAGGCTCAAGTTTTGGCTCAACCTGAGATGATTCTGGTAGTGATTCAAATGGTTTTGGGTCATAGCTCTGGGGATCCTGTATGTATTGTTGTTCTTCCATTTTGAGGGCTTGTTCGTAATGCTCTGTGTATTTTTGCTCATAGGAGACCCCGGGCGGGTAGTGTGGCAGTTGCTCTGCCATATTTATCTGAAAATAGTAAGTAATAGTTGTACAATGTAATGTTTGTTGGTATAATGAAAATAATAAATTTTTCAGGAAACCAAAAATGTGTACTGTTATTTCATTATTGTAGGATCGGTCTGAGTGGTTAAAAAATAAAAATAACTTTAATACACACATCCATTGATTCAATTGTCATATAAGATTGAATGCAAAATTGATCCATCAGTACCCAATTATGCCTAAATAAACGACTTTAAAAAATACCATTTTGTATTAACAGGCCAGCCATGGCTGCAGAGTTGTCTTTATAGGCTGGTGGCCTATAGACTGGTTGTCTTATAAAAAAATGTATGGGTTGGTATTATAAGAGTTATAAGAGGGTGCTTTGTGAACATCATTATTTTGTTAAAAATGTAAGCTTACTCTTATCTTAATTTAGAATAAAATAAAGCTAGATTCAATTTAAAATTTTCTATAAATATATACATATGAATTATTCAATGAACACTAGTGTATACCATATAAATGAAATAATATCATAAACATTAATCTCTTTAATTAGAGTCGTAGATACAACTAGAAGTCAAAACAAATGACAGTGTTTACTTTATTACATGCAATAAAAACATAATAGAACATAGATGACAAAATGAACGTGTAGATTTTTATTTCGAAGTTCGCAGTCAGTCTTTTTTTACATTATCAACCTACTTATAACAAAGTCAAGTATTTAATATAATTGGTTTACAAATTACTTACTTGTGTATTTCCACAATGTCCTTATATTAAATTGCTCTTTTACACGTCATGTTATTGAATCGCGATGCTTAACAAAATATAGGGGATTAAAGTTAATAGGTATTTGCCCTGAGGCGTTAAATTAATACAAGAACACCACACGTTAATTGTTATATCCATTTAAACACTCAACAATATCTTAAAATATTAAAACAACTTATTTACAATTTTATTTCGAGAAAAATATAATATTTAAAGAAATTTACATTAAAATCACGATAATTTTTTCACGAAAAATTGATAGCGTTTGACAATAGGCATTTTCGAGTTTGACATATTTATCTGCCATTTAATTTATGATGCCAGAGATTAAACTTTGTTGTCATAATATACACAGATTAAAATATATAAGAAACGCCAATTTCGCGGTAAATGACGTCGATGTTAATGCATGCTTCAGTTATTGTA
This sequence comes from Leptophobia aripa, assembly GCA_951799465.1. NCBI lineage: Eukaryota > Metazoa > Arthropoda > Insecta > Lepidoptera > Pieridae > Leptophobia > Leptophobia aripa. The sequence continues at coordinate 2,917,371 of OX637282.1, read as the reverse complement.
ACTTAATTAAAGCGTATTTTACATCTAAAGTTCAGCGTATATATTTGTTAATTGGAAATTTGAATTATAATGCTTTAAACTGATTCGTTGAAAAAATTATTTATATTTAAAAAAATATGATTATAAAGTACCTATTATGATATTATATGGAATATAGCTGTAGCATTAAACAAATTGCTGCAAAGAAATCTTACTCATTAATTATGCGCTTAGTCATTATAGATTCACAATAATGATAGAAAAGTCGATACCACGTGTGAGTGCTCAAAATAGCTTTTACACGCGAATCATTTGCACTTCATTGTTTAGCAATTCACAAAAATGAGAGAAATTGTGCATTTACAGGCGGGACAGTGCGGAAACCAAATCGGTTCTAAGGTAGATTTTTATATTTTAGCGTAAGGAGTTCATTCAATTGAATATGAAACCCATTCACTTGTGACTAAAATATGAAATCTATTTTTAATCGTTACGCTCTAACTACTGAAATATCTCATAGATGAACAAATTAAAGATTTATGTTAATTGTGTCTACGTAAAATTTTAATTTATACATATTTAAAAAATAACTAAAAATATTAAATTGTACCTACCTATAGTTTTAATAACCATTATAAGAGTAGTTTTTGGAATTTAATCGCATAGAGTTAAACATTGTGTGCGCCGTGTGTGTGTGTCCAAATAAACATATTTTCTTTCTTCCTATTAAAAAAAAGCTTACGCATTTAAATAACTTGTATAGCATTTTTTTCTGTAGTTCTGGGAAATAATATCTGACGAGCATGGCATTGACGGCGAGGGGAGATATCGAGGAGACAGCGACTTGCAGCTGGAAAGGATCGAGGTGTATTATAATGAAGCGGCTGATGGTGAGCATCCTCTAGATATTTTCTCATTGACGAAAACACAATAACAACAGCAAATGAAAGGAAAAAAACTGTTTTTTTTTTATATACAGGCAGCCGCTACGTCCCACGAGCCGTATTGGTAGACCTGGAGCCAGGTACTATGGACGCAATTAGGTCATCCAACTACGGGGCACTGTTTAGACCTGACAATTTCGTGTTCGGTCAGAGCGGAGCAGGTGAGGGTTAAACACTAGTTCTTTTCAAGAAATATTTTATGAAAAAAAGAGGTTGTACAGTGAGGGAAAAGTTTTCACGTCAATAAGCGAATTATAGCTTTTATAAAAATACTGGATATCAAACATATTTTTCGTGTATATTGGTGATGATTGATTGGGTGATTACTTTAAATAATAGTTATAGCTAATCACATAATTTTTGATGATAGCAAAAATCGAACCCAAGACCATACTTTTTTGGCAAGACTAATCCCTACTAAGTCTTCCTTTTCTACAGCATGTTGACTATTAGAGACGTAACTATTTGTATTTACAAACCATTTATATAATAGGCAACAACTGGGCTAAGGGTCATTACACAGAGGGCGCTGAACTAGTGGAATCAGTGATGGATGTAGTCAGGAAGGAAGCTGAAGGCTGCGATTGTCTACAGGGTGAGTTTCTTTGGTCGTGTTTGGCATTGAAATTCTGTGATACACATTTTATTCAAACAGTATGACAGATTGTAACTAAGAAATTACATAAATGTATATTATTATTTAAATTATAAATTACTATTTGGCTTTATTAGTAAATACAATTATTTCTATTTAGTTGATACATTGTATAAGATCTCAATTGGAAAGGACTTATTAGCTTTAAAAGACGATCCCTTTTAGGTGTGTGTCGGCAATTCGCTCAGCATCGGCATAGATTAATTTCTAAATAGCCTTATAATGCTTTAGTTATTTGAATTTGTCATATAATTTTGTATTAATTGTTTATTTTAAAAGAGCAACTATCGAGTTTCTTGCCGGTTCTTCTCGGTAGATAACTGCCTTCCGGTGGTAGTGTAAAAATTGACGATTCAAAAGTGTCTTTATACCTACTTGAATAAAGTTATTTTAAGTTTGAGCTTATAATACAAATTAAGGCTATTGTAAAATAATATAAAATTTAGTTTCATATAAATGTGTAACAAGGTTATATATACGCGATGCCTTAAATATTGTTTCTTTAATAGGTTTTCAACTGACCCACTCCCTAGGGGGTGGTACAGGGTCTGGACTGGGAACTCTATTGCTCAGCAAACTGAGAGAGGAGTACCCAGACAGGATTGTGAATACATTCAGTGTTATGCCATCACCAAAGGTACAAGTATTTTTTAAAGTGTAAAACCCATGTAACGTCACTCCATTTAACGACGATCTAAAGCGTCGAAATCATTTGGCTTTGGCTTTGAAATCATAACGCCATAAAATGCACAGTCCCTTGACTGTCGTTATACAGAGTTTTCTCTGTATTTATAAAACATGTGTTTTCTTCTATCCACGGTAGTACGTTCTCTACTTTCTTTTCAGGTATCGGACACAGTAGTGGAGCCGTATAACGCGACGTTATCCGTACATCAATTAGTTGAAAATACGGACGAAACGTTTTGTATTGACAACGAGGCGTTATACGACATTTGCTTTAGAACACTAAGGCTCTCTTCGCCTACGTATGGAGACCTCAATCACTTGGTGTCCGTAAGTAACAAGGACGTGAATAAAATAAGATTTAAAAATGTACCTACAGTAATGTGGGCATCTAGAATTATTATTACCATGAATCGCGAAGTAATTATTATTATTATAGCATTATTTCCATTACAAATGTGCTGCATATATATACTACATAGTTAATTTGTTCCACTTCATATGGTCCCTGTAAGGAACCTTTACAGGGCCCTCCACCATGATCGAAATCTCCCATGGCGATGTGTTATCTTCTAGTTACTGTACAGTTTTTATATTTTCATAGAATTTTGCTAGTAGGTACGTCTTCTGTTGAGCTTTCGGTAGGAGCATAAACTTGAATTAGATACAGTGGCTATCCGTTATTTTTTAATTATATTAAGGCTCTCTGATATTCCTGAGAATTTGACAATGTTAGTTTTAAAATGTTTCTTTGTTGAACACAAAGTACTATGGGAGTATAAATCACTCGGCTGAGAGACTGCTTGATCGATCTGAGCAGTCAAGACGTTTCAGGCAGAAATTTCAGAAACAAACAGCTGAGAACCTTCGCGCCCGTGAAACCGTGGTATTTAGGTCTCCTCACACGCATTTTATGCATGAATGATAGAAGGACAATTTTTTTTTAGTTAACTATGTCTGGAGTGACCACCTGCCTCCGATTTCCGGGACAGCTGAACGCGGATTTGAGGAAGCTTGCTGTTAATATGGTGCCATTTCCAAGGTTACATTTCTTTATGCCCGGTTAGTATACAACCAGTTTAAGTAACAGAATTAATGATAAGAAAACTTCTATAAACGTACGTACGAACTATAAAATAAGTCAAACAGAACATGGAACAAATATTTTATTCTAGGATTCGCTCCTCTAACAGCACGTAATAGCCAAGGTTACCGTGCGCTTACTGTCCCCGAGCTTACCCAACAGGTAATAGACAATTTCATCCTCATTATAAATGTAGCGTCATTGTTACTATTAATTAAAATTGGAAATAATATCACAACTATGTCAAAAATATTTAACACCTTCCGTAAATGGGCCTTCCAAACGTTGCTAAATTCAAACTCAAACTCAAATATCTTTATTCAAGTAGGTCTTTATGTTGAGTTCGCTATTAATAAGTCACGCTTCGTATGTTTGATTAATTAATTATTGCGCGGGAAAAATATTTGTTAAAAATCGAACTCCCATTTACCGTAGGTACCATTGTGTTTTAAATTATATATTTAAACTAGCTGATCCCGACAAACGTCGTTTTGCCCAAAAAAAAGTCTCTAAAAAAAGATGTTGGCCGATTCTCAGTCCTACTTCGGAGAAGTAAGGGAACAAACATTGTGGCACGGGAATTTTATATATTAGATTATCCTTCTGTGGATAGGATGTTTTGTTACCGTTTAGTAAAATCAATACCCTCTTTTTAACTTCTAGAAACGTGCCATTCTTAAAATGTTGTAACTTGCTATCAAACATAATCCTGTTCTCATATAAAATACACTATCAAGAGATAACTTATAGATGTTCAGTCCCGTCAACATGATGGCAGCATGTGACCCTCGTCATGGTAGGTACTTGACAGTAGCCGCCATTTTTCGAGGACGGATGTCCATGAAGGAAGTAGATGAGCAGATGCTGGCTGTTCAGGATAAAAACTCTGGGTGAGAAACATTACCGAAAGGCAGCAAGTATTTATTTACGTAGAGAATGCATATTTGATACAAAAATTGTTTTTCTATTATGTGCACTAACTGGTAAGAACTAACTCCATTTAAAGCGATGTTGGTAATAGACGAAATCTAGTGCTTAGTTTTATTTTTAGGGTGTCAGTGTTAATAATAATATTGCCTCTATGCCGTTTGCTACAATTACTTATTTCTTACTCAAAGCTTTTTCCCGCGGCTTCGTCCGCGTGGTTTAAATACAGAAGGAATTTGGAAAATTGGTTTATAAATGGCAGTTCTGATGAAATTTACATACATATGTATCTATACCAAATCATATAATGTGTTATTATGATATCACATAATAAATCATTATCGGTTTAATATTTGCAGTTATTTCGTTGAATGGATCCCTAATAACGTAAAGGTAGCTGTCTGTGACGTACCACCTCGGGGACTCAAGATGGCAGCCACTTTTGTTGGTAACTCTACGGCCATACAAGAGATATTTAAACGAATCTCTGAACAGTTCACTGTTATGTTCAGACGTAAGGTATGCACATTAGTGTAAAAACCAAATTCCATCTCGATTACAGAAAAATATATAAAACAATAATTAAAATCAAAGTTAATCTGTCATTCAAAAAATTTTATCTATCGTTTATACAAATGTATGTTTTTACATATCTTTTTGCGTGACATAATATTTATTTATGACCAGAGAGAACGTGTTGTATTTAAGAGATTGTAGATATAGTTAACAATGATAATTTGCTATTTAATAGGCGTTCCTTCATTGGTATACGGGAGAAGGAATGGATGAAATGGAGTTTACAGAGGCCGAGAGTAATATGAACGATCTAATCTCTGAATATCAGCAGTATGAGGTATGTCATATATAAATACATACAATTATGACATCTATTTCAGATTTTTATCAGATATAAGATAACTACTTTAAAAATAAACGTAAATGTTATCTTATTAAGGAAGTGGATAACGTCCGTTTATAAACCTAGAAAGGTTATTTGTAATGGTAAATATTTAAAAAAGTGAAAACTATACAGTCGATAAAACCTGACCCGTTTTAAACGTATCATAAGCAATAAAAATAGAATGCTACAAGATGCGCGCTATTCTGGCTTCATAGAGTACATAATCTATTGTAGAATAATCAGAAAAAAAGTAATTTATTTTTTTCGCACTTTTCACCATGTGATTATGTTCCGTAATTTATAAGGCGCAACGGCGTTTTTTTTCACAATTCTTTAACAATAGATTAAGCCTCCGGAGCGTAACATAGGTATTTATTCTAATAAACTACTAGAAAAAGTTCACAAAATGAAAATAATATGTATAAATTTCTCCAAAAACTGAACTTGAAGTACGTTGTAACTAAACGTCAGGTTATTTTAAAATGAAAAAATAAACACCTGTTAAAATAATGTCATGAATTGTTCAATCTGGCAATCGCGATTTCTCGCAAACGCAGTCGCTGGCACATATATTTGATAAATGTTACCTACATTACTATAAAATTATGTTAAATTAACTTTTTTGTACAGGAGGTAGGTGTGGACGACGAATTCGATGAACAAGATGAGACACTGCCTGAAGAGGAATATGCTGAAGAAGAATAAATCACTAATAGATTCTTAATTGTAAACTTAATCTCATGGACAATAATTAGGTACACAAACAATTTCCTAAAATTATTTTACAAAATCTCTTATGCCTGTACAAGTAAACATCATCATTAAAAAAAGAGGAGAATACTCATTTATAATTTTAACTCACAGTGTAAAATTATTTCCTATACAAATGAAGACCTAGTGGGTTTCCTGCAGCAATTAGACAGTGCTCAAGTGGAAATGAAGACCCTGTAAGACAACTGATATATGCATATTAAAAGACACCAGCTCTCAGTAGTTCCAAAAACTATGTAGTTCTAGTTAATTTATTCATTTTTAAAAAATATTGTTAATGCTGTTTTCAAGGTTGGAATAAATCATAATAAAAATTTGTTTTGCAGTTTTTTTTTCAGGATATTTATTGTTAAGTTATATTAAAAGATATATCTGGTATTCAGACAAGTAATGAAAGGCATACATTAACTTATTTACTATTACTTACTTACATATATGTATACAACAGAACCAATATTTTTTACCTATAGGTAAAAAATATTTTAAGTTGAATAACAGATTTACAAAAAAAATTAAAACAACTTAATATTAATACTGACTTGTTCAGTCTGTGTTGGTAAGGTTTAATGAACTGCATCATTTAAGGCTTAAATATCGAATATTCTCCTTATGGGGATCATACCTAGCAATAAAACCAACCTATCACATTTGCTCATGTAATCAGAAACACACATTGAAATAAGAAAATTAAAACAAGTAGTATATTTGTATATATCGGGTAAACTAGCCACAACCAGAGTTTCTTTACAAAGTTAAAGAACAACTGAGATGAGCAAAAGAAGTGTGCTACAGAATTCATCCATTCATATTACTGAACTAATTAAATTATCAACTGACAGATAAATAAAGCTTCTAATTATTTAAGGTAAATTTAATCTTATTTAATGGTTTTGTTGGTATTTTTTTTACAGTCTCGTCACCAAATTTTTTATAATTTAGATTTTCATTTATATTTGTAACTGTTTCGTTATCAACTGAAGTACAATCTATTACATCTATATTTTGTTCATATTTATTGTTTTGTTCCACTTCACTCAATCTTTCCTTATAGTTTAAAGGTCCAATGAAGATACGATTTGGTTGAAAACTATCACTACCAATAAATTTGTTATTCCTGACAGTTTTAACATCATTAATATCCATATTTTTATTTTTAGCCCCAACCTTTCTCTTTTTAGTATTTCCGTAATAAATAACGTTTTCTTCAGCCATATTTAATTTAACTGCCTTTGCATCTTTAACAATAATTTCGTCTTGTTTAGTATTTTTCTTAACATCTTCCTTTTCAAGATTTTTCAGACGGTATAAAACATCATTTTGTCGTTGAATTATTTTATTCTTTGTCTCAGAAATGTTTTCAAATTCTGGAGCATAGCAGACATGCAAACTCCCACCGTAGAAATTCTTAGTATCTAACATTCTTTTAGCAACTCTTGCAGATTGCACTCTGTCATATTGTGCATGATAATTCTCCGTAAATGCTTCAACAGGATGATCTAAAGTTAAGGTGAACTGAAGTAGTCGTCCAAATTTAAGGAACAATGATTTGATTTCTTGTCGAAGGTTGAGTGATGGGACTCCAAATATCAGTAGATGATTTGATTCCTTTGTAATTGAATAAGCCTGTAATTGTAATATATATTGGAATGTTTTCTATAAAAATAACATTTTAAAGTAATTGAAAAGAAAAGATTCCACTAATAGTATGCCTAAACAATATTTAAGGAGCCCTCAACTATTAGTGAATGAATTAAGCATGTTTGGAGCTTAAGCGTAAAATATTTTAATAACTTTTCCGAACTTAAATATCTCTTAAGATTTGTATTTTGTATAAAGTTTTTATTTTGATTATTTCCGGTGTACTGTATTCAGGTAAAAAGCAAATCCTACCTAAGGTATGAGAACCTAGGTTTACAAAATATAAAATAACCTTAACAGCGGTGAGTTTTCTTCCTTGTCTGTAAGGGAGGCGTGTTGAGCATAAACTTTGTTGCTCGTGGTGAGGAAGTAACACTTTCGGTTTTTCATTTTCCATTATCAACTCTAAGATTGTGTGTTACATGTTACGTTATTCGCCATAAATTTTTTCTTTAGCCACTTAAAAATTAAAAACTATGACAGCTCTAATATATGACAATTTCAAGATTTTTGTTTGTAAATAGAATTCGATTATACAGGAAATACCATAGACTAGGAAACATAAATAGACAATAAAAAAAATGATATGTAAGCCACAGCGTGTAGACAGTAGATTTTGTTTTCACAGATCAGTGGTTGAATTTTATGAACTTACACTTATTATATGAAAAAATACTCTTTTACTCGATTCGTGTCTTACAACTTAGACGAAGTGTATGTTTTTGTGTTTTAGCTTATAATAACCTACTTGTTTTTGGACATGCTAAAGCCGCTGTGTATTAAATTATTCATTTGTGAATAAAATCTGATACCTTCAATATACCTAACAGAGATAGAATCACCTTATTAACCAATAAGCCGATAATTTCGTAGCTCGCTTTTAACCATTTAATACCACAGATAAGTTGTATTTCGTCAGACACTAGTTACTAAAGACATTTTATTTGTCCGTGCAAAAAGGTAATAAAATAAACTCTCAAAGAATCATTTATTGTAACAATGCATATAAATGTATTAAATATCACGAAGCAGACAATTAAGTTAAAGCTATACAAATGCAATATACATAACTGATTATATTAAACATGGAATATGATATTGCTATTTAAGATATTCAAGTATAAATGTATCATATAGTAAAAATAAATGCTGCATCAACATAGAAGTGAAAAATAAATAGAACCATCTATTATGTTTATGTCAAAAAGTAGCCTCTACGAGTCCTGTTCATAACCTTCAGTCTTCATATCGTTAAGGCCAAGCTCCTCGTTTTGCTCAAACGATCTCTCGTAATGAGTTACTGTAACGCCTGGAAAATAAATGTACTTTGAAATTAAAAAAACAAATGTCAAACGACAACGTGAAAGTTAATAACGTATTAATCTACGAGATTATAAATGACATTTATAATCTCAATAATATGCTTTCCAAGTAAGAACAAAAAGAATATCAACAAAACAAGAACAATGAATCTACTCTAGAACTACTGTTTGAATTCGTCGAAGCTTTGTATGTAGTGCTATTTTAAAGTGTGTTACATATTATTATATAACAATGTGTGATAACTTACCACCGCGTCCATTAAAAAAAAGGAGAAACATCATACTGGTGGTAATATTACTTAACTAATAGCTAATAACATAGCTATCTATTAATAAAAACATGTTATTTCTTACCATCATCATATACTGTGGGATCGTCACTGAGGTTCTGCACATAAGAGTTACCGGCTGGATCGTCCAGGATGAGAGTAATGGGACGCTTACCCGACAGCACCTCTTCCAATTTGTCTATGAATCTATAATTTAAATGCTAATGTTAATAACAAGAGTAATACTAAGGGTATAGAAAAGACATTTAGTGCGTTAGAAATTCATCACAACGCCGGTACTGGGCTAGGAAGTCAAATTGGGCTTAATATATAGGTTTTTATTACTGTAGCATTTAAAATAAATTTTTCCCCATATAATATCTGCATGTATGACGATGATGTGATGATGTATATATACATAACACATTGATGATTACCGCCTTTGAGTGTATAATGCTCTTAATAAAGTTCATTTAGTATATCTACTTTTGTTTTTTTTGTGTCTATTTATGAGTTGCTTTTCTGTTTTTAATTTTAACATTATGTTTGAAAAAAATTATGTTTCTAATGTAGTTGGTGTGCATGTGTGTGAAATCTGTTTATGTGTTTTCTTTTTTTTTGTGTGTGTATTTGAGTTAAAGTAGCTTATTAGTATTATATAGATGAATTGTAAATCTTACTTTTGCAAATTACTCTTGGAGGGCACGGGCGCGTCACCGTGCAACGCAGGCGCATCTGCCAATTGCTCAATACATCCTCGAATGACGCCTTCTGCGGTGGTGAATCTTCCCCCTAGGGCTCTGCCCCCCACTTCCACGTCCAGCTCTGGTATGCTCATACTGCACGTTTCTGACTGAAATCAACATTTTTTAAAGTGCGTTAATTAAAAACAGACAAGATTGTAAGAGACATGTAAAGAAGTTGATAAATGTTCTATAATTTCCTATAGAGCAAGTGATAGGCTTAAAACTGTTATTGATAATAAAAAGCCTCATTGAGATTTTTTTTCTATTTTAAGTAAAATACGCCCCCAAACATTATACAAATTACATATGGTAAAAAAATGTGTACCCAATACACCTGGGATAAGCTGGCGGTGAGTAACCCAGGCTGGGTATGTAACTCTACGTAACTCTAAAGCAGTATTTCCCAACCTTTTTTAGGCCATGCCCACCTTAACATTACTAAAAAAATTATGCTTTACCCCATACATGATTTATTATCTTTAAAAATTGTTTTATTCCCTTAAGAAATATAAATGATAAGTTTCACTATGAAATTGTTGTCAAGTCCACTTTTTAATTGCCCCCTTGAGGGCCGTGGACCGCAAGTTGGGAAACAATCCTGTAAATGATTTCTTAACATTTTTTTAAATACCTTTAAAATGTCCCTGGAGAAGTCCTCCTTACCGGCTATACGAACTTCAAATCTCACACCCTTCTCTTCTATACCGCCACCAGATTTCACCTGAAATATTTCGTAACTATGTTATTTATTTTACTTGCATAGTATCAAATTATGAATTCTATAGCATTCTACTTAAAATATATTAAAAAAGCAGTTTTGATATCATGATTATTTAGAAAAAAAATTGACACAATCGGGGCTAACCCCTAAGAAAAGTATTTTATAGCTTGCATTCTAACGGATATACTAAAATATATAGGATATATTAAAAATATATTGCTTTAATTTAATTCAGGCTTGTATTTTTTTATAAAAGTTATCAGAATACTAGACTACTATTACTATTAAAAGTTTAACTCTAATAAACTGTTTAAGAAAAAGGTTAAGAACTCGCGAACAAAGGTCCATTTTTTTTCAATAAAAATATAACTGCTTTTGCATAACAAAAACCCAATAAGATTGGGTTTTTCTTACACGTGTCAATCTTAATAGCAATACCATATACAGGGTGGTACATTACAGCAAATTGGAAGCCAAGCAAAAGGCAAAAATTGAGCTGATACACAACATTTTAATGAAAGCATCAAAATATGTATCCTAACTTTATGACTATAATTAAATGAGTCACTTAAGTATGAATTCCGTATAATAAAAAAAATTACCGAAGGAAAACTTAAGAGAACTGGCCGCATTTTCGCTTTGAGCGATCTCTTGCAGGTAAACATAAAACAAGGAAACTGTTTAATCGCAAAAGGTGCGAAACGAATAATTAATCTTGTGAATTTCAATCTATCTATAATATTAAATTTTTAAGTAAAGTTTCATTCAAATTATATTTACGCTGTGATGAATATCTATAGATCCAAATGCACTGATAAACTTTAAAAAAAAATGTATGCGTTCACAATTTAATTGGATTTTTCCCTAATTAATTTGACATCATGTGAGAATATGTAGATTTTTTTTTCTAATCAACACATCTACAGACAGCCATCTATTAAATATCTAAGGATATAAGAGAAATATAACAATTCTAAAGCTTAACCAATTCTAAAAAAAGACTTTGTTTACAAAAAAAAACATTCTATAGCCTTTTTGAAAGCTAAGTGATACGACTTTTAGCAGAATACCCAAAGCTTTTACAATACCTCATTAAACCAATTCGACAGTACATCCCCACCCTGTATATAGAACATATTGTTAGGATAACTACTTTTTAAATTCTAAAATCAATATAATGTTTACTAAATAACCGTCATTTCAATTCATATAAATAAAGCTTTAAAAATAAAGTCTTAAGTATTTTATATTACAACTTGATATTTCAATTCCATAATCACAAATATAATAATAATCAAAAGGACAAAATATCTATAGCCATTTGTCTACATATAGACATAAGACAATAAATATACAAGATATATATTATTGACAATGTTTTATATGGTTATTGATTCAGACCTCATTAGTACGATGTCCGCAAGCATCACACACCGTCGCCATAATTACCACTTCTTTGAAATGTGGTATTTCTGAAAATATAAATTACATAATACAAAATAATGTATTAAACAGGTACGTTTGGTAACCCGCAATATTTCTGTACTGACCGCGTCTTAGACTACAAAATATTTAGACTACTTAAGGTTTTTGAAACTGGTAATTACAATATTCGTTTAGATTTTTAAGGAATTTGAATTCTTTTTGTCCATATTTATGTCGTATTAATGTTAATAAGTAACAGAAGGGCATATTTTAAATCTATTTTATTTAATATAATTGAAAGCTGGAAGAATTATTTAACGAGACTAGCAGACAAGCTAAATTAGGGTTAGCCAAGTCGGAGATAAATAATACTTACTGGTAATCTTCATATTGGTATCAGCTGGGGCATTGCAATCTGGACAATTTGTTGAGAATTGTAGCACCTCATCAGCTGCAAGTCTCTCATAGCAACCCTGGGATGGATCAGCTGGAGTGATTGAACCAGCAATGGGCTCTTGTGAATTATTGCTTACCTGAAATAACCATAAATCCAGTGTAATTCAAATAATAATCTAATGCTTTGGACATTTAAGTTTCTTGGATATCTTATTATAGAAGTCAAGCGTTGAAACCTTGTTTTTTTGGTTAAAGACATGAACTTTAATTTTCAAAGGTCTACCTAAACTAAGTGCTAGTTTTTAAGCAATTTAATATCAAGTTTCCTGGTTATTTCTCCTCATAATGGTAGGACAAGCTAAACAAGCATATGCTAAGAGCAATAAGGCAATTTGATCTACTAACAATTTAAGATTACCAAATTCTTATTTTTGCATTGTGCTTTGCATGTGGAACAAATAAGTAAAAAGACAATGATAATAGGTAAAAAAATCCTGATATTTAGATATCAGGATAAAACTCTATACATATAGTTTTATTTTTATATAAGCTTAGAAACTCAGCTGTAGAATCTTACTGGTAGGGACATGGCACTCCTTCGCTGCATTAAACCAAAAATGTGAATTATAATTAACTATAACCACATTATGAAATTATTAACAAAATCATAATGCATTCAAACTACCTCTGCCCTAGTGAATATTCCAAGTTGGTGATCCTGCTCTGTGCTCCGTGTGAAGTCTGTCCTATCACAGCGGACATCTTTTTTTGGAGCATGAGGATTTTCTACATAGGTATTACCTGTTAAACAAATTGACGTTAAATTAACGTTAAGTAGAAATCAAAATAATAATTTAAAAGTATTTAATTCAAGCCCGCTTGTTCAATATTAAGTGGTGAGGCATGTACTAAAAAATATATGGGATCACCTAAAACTTCTAATATTAAAAGGTTATCGTAAGAAAATATATGGTAAAAGAAATCCACTCATTTATCAAGCCAAATGTATGTACAAAAATGAAGGGTCAATTAGTAAAGATTTATATATTACTCATAGTTTTTTAATTACCACTGGTATCTTCCAGTTCTAAACTCCATGGAGTCTCCAGCATTTTAAGTGCCTGCAACTTAGCTACAAATGCATCTATCTGCTTAGCAGCTTCTGGATGCTGAGCTCCTCTGATTTCCTGATCTTGAGTAAGACCAGCTATTGCTCGAGCTATTATGCCTTCTACTGTTGTTACTTCTAGTAGGACAAATTTTAATTATATATTAATAAATTAAGTAACAATTAGTCTTGTCAAGTGCACATACATTTAAAGGCGAACAAATGTTTCTTTTCATTTGGCATATAATGCATGTCATTTTAACAGTATGGTTACATAGCATAATTTAATTTACTAAATGATCTTCCATCCATACCTCTGGTTACATACCTCCTTTTTGGCTCTTAGCTGGTATCTCAAACTCCAACTCTGGAATGTATACTTTTGTGTAGTCACTCTTCACTACTTGGCGGTTTAGGTCAGATGGTTCCTCCACTCGCAGTTTCCATCTGCAAACATGTATATTGAATTTTTAAATTACATTCCTATATTCTATGAGTAACAGACTCCTTATAAATTTTCATAATATGATATAAACAAAAGGGTTACCTAACACCTAATTCTGCATAGGCTCCACCTGGCTGAATCTCATTGTTTTCAAAACCACATTCATTGCAGGCGAAGGACATTAAGACTACATTCTTATAATGTGGAATGCGGGTGAGTAGCAGTCTTGTTATTCCCTGTAAATAATTATTTTAAAAGAGAACCAATCAGATTAACATGAATCTAACCACACCTATACCTATATATAACCACCACAAACAAATGAACTTAAAAAAGGGCGTGATTCACGTCACTAATCGAGTCTTGGAGATATCAAGAATTTTAAGACATTTATTTCTATATGAAAATATATTCTTAAAATTTTAGGTTATAGTACCGATTCAATAATGTTTTAGGCATTGTAACAATTTTATGGGTCACATTTATCAGTCATATATCTTTTATGACTCCTTTTACTTGAATAATCAGGAAATGTGTATAAAACATAACAAGAAAATGCATGCTAGAAAGATACAATAAACTTACGTTTGCGTAGCAATTAACACAAAGTGACTCTACTTCTGTCACCTCGGGCTCAGGATCATCGGCAGTAAGATTCCGGAAAAGTGGTTTGTTTTCAGTTGAACACATTTTTATAAGATAAGATGAAATTTGCAAAATTCACTGCCTTAAAAATTCAATAAACCGTAGACAAAATCACTTTTCAATAGACGGCACGAACTTCAAAGTCACGTGACCATGAGTAAGCTAATGTCATTGTCAATGCCCTTGAATCTCATCATAAATTGTTGATTTATTCTGATTATATGTTGAGTTTATGAGTTTTAGGACTCAGTTATATTTTAACTCATAATTTAAAATATTAATACACTTATTTTATGGTTAACAATTAAGGTTTTGCATAGCCTGTTCGTTGTTTATACGCTTTAAATGTTACTCATAAGTACCCACTTACGTTCCCACGGATACATAAAAATAAAATTGTAAATTATCATTACCCTCTTAACTTCATAACGTGTTCAACAAATATACATTGGAGATACCAATTGAGCATAAAAATTACAAATTACTCCAGATAACTAATTTTTCATACAATAACAATTGCACTACATGAATTTGAATGAAATTGAAAATGCCAAAGCCAATGAGCGATGACGCTAAAGATATAATTTTTAAGGTTTTTTGCTTTATGCGAGAAGAAAAGCGGACACAAATACCTTTGATACCATTATCGAGATTATTTGATCGTGTTACAGCAGCGACAGGTTAGTGCTGCCAGTAATTTACATTTTCCATTTTAGTCGTTTTTAATATAAAGATTTAAACAAACAGCAAACTTAAACTGATTTATGAACACAAATTTAAAAGCATTAATAACAAATGGACGTTTTGAGTCGGAAGAGAGAAAATTATCTATATTCGTGGTATGATTGTTTTATATATTTTACATTAGACTGTACACACTTAACAGTCAAGTTTAAATATTATACTAATATTTTATAGTATGTTATATATATATATATATATATATATATATATATATATATATATAGTATGTTAAACTTACTATGTACACTTTATATTTAAAAAATATACTCTACGAATGTTTTTACAAACTAAGAATCGTACAATATTGGATGGTAGATATAAGATAGGTTTGTTTGGTAGGTACTTTGTTCTTAAGTACTATAAGAATATAAACTTTTTATAGGTATTGTAGTGATTTACATCAATTTTTTTATTTTTATTGTAAATCAGAATATTATTTATCTCAAACACAATAAAGGTATTAACATTTAAATATAATTCATTATTTCAGGGGTAAATGTAAAACTTGTACGTTGTTTAGCGAAAGAAAGAGATCAGGCTGATGAATCGGACAAAAGCGTTGCGGGCCAACGGAAATCTGAACCAAATAAATCTACACCTGGGAAACGGGGGGAAATAAAAATTAACAAGTCTTTGACATATACACCCACAAACAAACTGGTAAGCAATCGTGTGACGATTTTTTATGAAAATTACATGAGAGACATGTCAATCCATAATGCCAATTAATATTTTAATTTTTTTAACTGCGAATAACGACTTAGTTTAAGGCAATCAGCACTAATGACTAAATGACATTTAAAAGGGCACAAATACATGAATGCTAATTTAATAATTTCTATAAATTTATCCTTATTAATAAAACAAAGGGTCTAAATTTATCAAGATAAAAATTTCAACATCAGTAAAGAAGTAATGATGTCATATGAAAAAAAATAACTAGACCTTGGAATAGCTAAGGTACATGACGTCATTTTTATTTTTATCGATTATTCAAAGAGACGACCAAACTTAAATACATTTGAGTCGCAAGGAAACTCTAACAAATGGAGGTCTTTAAATTTGGTCGTATTGTTTTATTTCCCGCGTCAATGTTTCGAACGTATCCGCATCTTATTTCAAAAGTCTTTACGTTTACAGATACAGCGATAATAAGGTATTCTTTAATTTAGTCGGGTTGTATCAACGTCGCGGGAATGATATCACGATTTAAATGAGTTTAGTTTGAAGTGAATGCTAATACACACTTGAAGTAACAAAATTTATTTAGCGAATTTACAGGGTTTTATTTGTGATTTGAAAAGCATTTTATTTAGATACATACGTAAGTATTAACCGTTTTGTTAGAAGAATATCTTAATGTAACGTTTATAAAATGATTGTGATGTTTCTCGTATAACGTAATAAAATTAATCAAAGGTTAATTATAACACCATATTGTTATATTTATTACTATTCGTTGAGTACTTTTACGTTTTTAATAAGGCTCCATACACATTCAAATATAATATACCAGTGTTCATTCCCATTAATAGTTATATAGGTACACATGACATAAATAAGTGTTATAACAAAATTAATAGGCGTTTTGAAACCATAGGTTTTATTATGATTATGAACATCTGGTGGTATTTTACGGGTCAAAAATGTTGAACAATTATATAAAATGTGTCCTTTCGGTCTGTGCCATACGGTTACGCGACTTTTTAGAAGCCTTTCTTACAACCACAAATTATTTTATTATTATTTATTATTTTATTGTACTATGAATAAAAACTCATTAGTTTAAACACAACAGTGACCGGCAGAGGCAGTTTTGAAATATGTATTTTCAACTACACAGATCAAGGCCGGCTTACATCATTCGCAAATAGCGCTTAACAAATGTAAATATTATTTATTTACAAACGAACGAAACTGCACTCGAGATATATAAATCGTTTCTGTCATAGATTTAAATATGATCGACGGTTTTCAGAAATATACGCTGCCAGAATAGTTTTTTTCATACATTAATAACGCAATGGATTTTTTTCTCGTGCTCGCATTCGATCCGCCTGGTCTTTTCTTTTGTCTGAAGTATCTATTCAGTTTATTTCATAGAAACCCATATAATTTTCCATTTTGTATATATTGGAGTTTAGCCAATTCTAGGAATGATGCCAATAATATCATGTATTAAGGATTACTGTACCGTGATTAGGATGGTTATCATAAACCACCATTCTAGCCTGATACTAGAATCATCGTACCAGTAGTAATTTTTATTTATAACCAGTAGTTGTTTGCCTTTCCAACTTAACATCTTCATATTAATAGCAGATCTTTACAACCGTACTGTGAAACATGCTTGGCGATTTAATGGAGTGGTGGAGAATTTCTTGCCAGTCCCCTCTACGCCCTCGATTTGGGAACTGGCAGTAAATGTAGAGTCGAAATTTTGTATAACTTATTTTGTTTACGATTCATAAATGTACCTTAGTTACCTATATGAATAAAGATATGATTAATTGATTGATTTTGATCATATTCATACAATGTGCATACATGTTAGTATACAAATATTCAAGTGCTCACAAAAACATAAAACAAAACTAACGTTAAAAGACACGAACATATATTCGATAACGTTACGATATCGATGAAAATAGCAAATAGAAAGACGATAATTTCCAGTTGTCATAATGTAAATGTGGAATTTACAATTACAAACGATATTATCTAGTTTTTACTAAGTTTACGGCAGCCAAGCTTATATGAATGCTCTCTGACTGATAGCCATATGTTATGCAAAATAAATTTGTATATCATACAAATACATATTACATCAGGCAATTAAAGTTATCGCAAAGTATATAAATACTTTTTTGTTCATTTTAAAAATATTTGACATGTTAAAATAGTATGAATCTTTTATTTTTTTCTTTCAATTGTAATAGGGATCGTCTGGAAGAAAAATCTTCTTGCATAAAATATAATTATGTGCCTTCAGTGGCAAACTTAAAATCACGACCTAACCTTGTGTTATGTCACCGTTAAAAGTATTCTATGACAGCACATTATTAGGTAACGTATGAGGTAGGTTTTTTTAAATTTCCATATATCTTCCAAGTACATATTACGTTAATAGGATAATGTCTTACTTAAAGAAATAAAATTTTACAAAAAGGTACCACTTTCCAAGCTACTAATTTTTAACCCTGTATCTGTCTTTCAATTGTCTTTGAACTTCGTAACAACTATAAGTTCATCCACTTCCCACATTTTTTGTTACAAATAAAGATATTTTATTCTTTAAGTGAAATAAATGCAATGAAATCCGATATTTACATTTTCGTATATGCTTTTAAAAAATATAATATAATATATATATATTTATAAAATTCATACGCTATTTTATAAATATAGGTATCTATATTTATAAAAGCATGTATATCTTTTATGTATGTTTTTTAGCGAATGGGAATGTTTAAATGATTGTTCGTAATAGGTAATTGTGATTGTACTAAGCTTTTAGTCAATATAATATCAGATTTATTAATCTGAGATAGGTATAATTTGACAGTCCAATATTACATATCAGTTCATAATTCATTTGCAGAATATGGGTAAAGATGAGAAAGAAGATAGCGGCTTCGGGTTTAAGGATAAGGCGAAAGCGGAAGATACCCTTCGGCTATTGGAAGCGCACGATATGAATTATCGTCGTCTCACAGTCCGAGGCCTACTCGGACGGGCAAAGCGGGTACTTTCATGTAAGACATTTTTCTAGTAGTTTCTTGCCTGCTCCTTCTTGATCGCGTACGAACAGGCGTAGACCTAAAGACAGGTTTACGGCGATTTAAAATGGTCGTACCTTACTGAATAAGAGATTTGATTTTGGCGTTATAAAGACATTCATCATATGGACGCAAACTTTTTCCCTTTTTTGTAAACTTGTATGTCACGTTTACGTTAAAGGAATTGACGTTATGTAAATTATAACAGGTACAGAAAAACTTAACTCTAGACATGAAAAATCCTATTTATTTTCTAGTAACGAAAGCAGAAGAAAAAATTAAAAACATTAAAGAAGCTATGGAGGTATTTGAGAATTGGATCGCGGAACTGGACAAGAATAAAGAAACGTCACAGAAAAAGACTGCCAAGAAGGAGAAAGAGGATAAGAACGGTGATAAGGTATACGAATATTAATAAAAATTAATTTTGGAGACATTTCTCACTTCGTAAAGAATGTTTACATGGAACTATTATCTAATTGTTTTCTGAGTTCCTCAAATCAACCGACATATTGGATTTGGTGAAAGAAATGCATGGCTTCACTGATTATTTTATGAATCTTTAAGGAGGATGCTAATTCAGATGTTGAGATGGAAGAATCGAGAGACGAGAAGAAAGTTAAGAAGGAACTCCCATCAGATACAGTTCCAGGACTTGGGTTTAAAGATAAGGTCCGTATTGGTTTACATTGTTCTTTTTTAACCGTTCATTTCAAAAAAACTTAATTTTTAAAATTAAAATATTAAGCCATATATATGTTATTATTAATGAAAAAATTAAAGTATAACGATACAATTAAACACTTGTTTGTACAAATAAAAAAATATATTTTTTTACTTGTTACACCGGCTGTTGTGTTTACTATACTGTTTCAAAATCAAGTGTTGCCATTTTATGAATTTTTATTTTTATTAGATTAAAATACTAAATCAGTTGTAAATATTTATAGGAAACGGCAGATAATACATTGAAGGAGTTGGAGGGCCGTGATCCCGATTATCAGAAGCTGGCCATCAAAGGTCTTATTGGAAGAGCAAAGAGAGTTTTGACATGTAGGTTACATCAATTTGACAGACAGATTCAGACAAGTGTCAGAAGAAAAGAGCGTAACCCTTAAAGGCACTTAGTCACCTGGCGTTTGCCTTCTGTTTAATAACACTTGTTGTGTTATTGATTCATTTTTTATGGCTCACAACTTTTTTTTATTATTTACAGCTTGTGTAACAGCTTTTATAATTAAGTTTATTTTTAGGCACTCGTGACGAGACCAAAATAGCAAACATAAAGGAATCAATATCGATATTCGAACAGTTTCTCGATGAGTTTGAAACTTTACATTTAAGTAAGCAAAATAATGCCTATTTGTCACTGGGGATTGTTCGTACTTGCCTCCGCTTGGCCGGAGATAATGTGACGGAGCAACAGGTAAAACAAATTCAACCAATATTATTAATTAATAATATTGGTTGAATAATTTGATAATTTTTACCGACTCAGGTGGCATCCATTGCTGGCTGAGGTACGCTTTCGAACAAGTTTCCTTAGCTCTGCACCAGAATGTGACATTTTTATGACAGGGTCAGGAATGATAGTGGACGAGTATGAGAGGTTGTTCGATTTAAGTTAAAAAATTGTATTTGTTTTTTGGCTTCGGCCGTAAATAAATAAATAAATAATGTGATATAGATTACTAGATTTATTTATTTGGTTGCTTTAGCCGGCGACTTCGTCTGCGTGGTTTAAATACATAAGAAATTTGCAAAATCGATTTATAAATGGCGGAATTCGTTGTTATTTTTAAACTAACTTTTATCAACAATTTCAATCCCTTCAGTTCTTTTAGCCCTTCAACGCGATAAAAAAGTTTAGTCTAACTCGATACATAAATTTCATCAAAATGGGTTCATTACTTTAAGCGTGAAATATTAGTATGGATCATAATAACATATGGTATTTCTAACATAATGTGCATTTTCAGAAATCATTTATAAAAGCCTACGCTTCTGTGAATGGTGAATATAAACGCCTTCGAACGGTCTTAGAGAAGGATGATGGAAAATCTTGGGATATTGTTAGAAATATAGCGCTTAAGGATCTTAAAGAAAAGGTAAAAAAACTAAAACGATTGAAACTACTATAGCTGAGTAACAAATAAAAAATAAAATAAAAATTATTATCTGTAATGGTGTATGAATAATATTGCAGATAAGCAACAATTTAAAAAAAAGATAATGTGTGAGATTCATATTATTGTACCGAATCATCTTTTAAACCTAATTTAATGTCCAACTTATTTATGTATTTATAGCATGTGGATGCGAAGTTGTATGAAGAAAAGGATGAACCAACAAATGAACATTTAGAACTGTTACTATGGGCGTATTCGCCTGATGCAGCTCGAGTCAAAAAGGTGATACCAGACACCAAATCTGAGAAAGAAGCACCAAAAGTTGAGAAGAAAGAAAATGAGTCTGATAGAAAACGGCGGCACAGTGAAGATGAGGAGTCTCCTAGCAAGAAATCAAAGGATTAATGTGATAAAGCATTTAATAAAATATCATTTTTGATGTGATTTAAATAAATGATTTATGAAATTTGTTTTATTTATAATTTTACAACTATTGCTTATATCTTTTTTTGGTAATTGTTATGGCTACATTGGGAAAATATATTTTTTTGAACTGGCAATGCAAAATCGATCTTTAGAGTTTTGCGTTTGACAACTTAAATTGTAAACACAAGACCAAGAGTGCAATGGTCAATGAACTCCTTCTTATTACTCCTTTTCTAGATGTATTATAACACAAATAGCACTGTACTTAAATGAAAAGGTTACTAAAATGGTATTTCCAAGCCATATTATATGTCTAGTGAAGTGTTTGCTTAAACTATCAGTGAAACTAGTGTTTTTAAAATTGGGCGTGATGGAATAAACAAATTGGAAATGTGAATTTTAGTGTTCTTTATTACGATATTGTATTCGAGAACTAATAAAACGTTTCATACTTTCGTGGATTATGATAGTAAGTTAATTGGACTGTTGTGATACCCATGAGTTATAGTCGTAGCAGTGTCTACACTATTAAGAATCATGATAAAATAAGATTTGTCATTAAAATACTTCTAGCAAGAAATTTAAAAAAGTTAATTAGGTAAAAATATTTAATTTATAGCAACCAAAAGTTCTTACTTATTTTTCCGTTTAAGTAATGTACATATTATAACCTTGCTTATATAAAAAAAATATCCATGCTTAACAAAGCATTGACTGCATTTTGTAGTAATATAACTGAATATTTTTATGATACATAAGTTTTTAGATTTTAAATTTATTTTCACCATCATTTTTTACAGATGGTGTAATCATGGAAGCCAGCAGTGAAGCCAGCTATTGTGAGTGCATATTTAAAAATATTTAACATGAATCGCAAATGGTGTTAATTTTATAATTGTGTTTTTTTTCATTTACAGGTGAACGAGAAACTTGGGATGACTGGGGTAGTCACTCTTCACTTAGCCAACAGGAAGATGTGAGTGTTTTGTTGTATATGTTTTTGAAGAATATTCTCAAATTAAAATCATAAATATGCTATGGGAAACCAATTGGGGTGAGGTGGACCTTTTACATTATATGGTGTTGACATGTGTATTAAATATATCATTTGTATTAAATAGGTACTTGGCACATATAGCATAATTTCAAATAAGATATATCTTATTGGTAAAAACTGATTTTAGAAGCATATGAATAATCTTAGGATAAACTTACAAAATGTGAAGAAATTAAGTGAAAAAATCTATAATAAATTTTGTTTTCATAACTTACCATTCTTGGAATGCAAGCAATGCTAAGTTCTAAAGGCTACGTCATATATAGATAAAGACTCTGAATTTGAAACTTAATACATGAGAAAAATAAATGATTGTAAGTAATTTTATTGACTCTTTAACAAAATCAAAAATGTTTATTTATTATTTTAATTATCTATATGTATTGTACTAAAATGTATTTTAAAAAATTATAAAAAGACATTCATTAATACGTTAGTAATGATATTAGGAAGATTATATGTATGATTATTAATTCATCAGCAAAAATCTGAAGTTAAACCAATTTTACTCTTAATCATAACACGACCTAGTTTAAAGATGAAAGAAACCAACTTCCCGACTAAACAATAATAAACATTACGTAATTTTTTTAGTTACAAAACTCGAATGGATTTTGTTTTCAACATAGATACTGAGTGTTCGACTTCCGAATATTGTTTTAAACCTTATTTAATAGTAATAAGGTCTGTTTTACAGGCACTGTTTAATATGACCCATTTTTTTTAATTAGATCGGCGAGATGGCTTTTAATCCATGTTTGGATAGAGAATCTCAATTAACGCGTTAACTATTTGCAAGAAGCTGCTCGGAAAGATATAGTATTATTCGCAAAAAATATAAACAGTAAAAACCGTTACATTTGATTATAAAAAATCGTAATACTGACCCTATTGTACAACAAGTGATAACATATGAAATTACTAAATATTTGTGTATTTTACTAATGTAATAATAATTACCTTTGTAATAATCATATTTAAATGATATGTTTATTTTAAAAACTAAGTTATTCAAAGCAATAAAAAAATCATTTCATTTCTAAAATTGCGATATTTTTCGTTTGAATAAGTACGCATCATTCAATGTTGCCATGATAGCTATCATTACCTCTTTTAGGGTTAACACCTAGATAAAAATGACAATTGCGTCCGTAGGTTGAGTTCATCCTAAAAAAAATCGTATTATTAAAACAACCCCATAAATATATTTATTCACATTAGTAAAATGGGAATATGTACTTTAATTTAAATATTCTTTAAATCAACGCTGCTGAATATTACTACTATACTACATTCAACACATTCATTAACGCGCACCATATATCAGGGTAATTGACAATACGAATATTGCAACACAAGTGTTCATACTTCATCGAGGGCCGAATGCGCCATTCCGCGGACTGCTACGTCACGCGTAGTCGTGTTTCTTTGCGTGAAATGTCATACGAAAATAAATAAACGCATCAAATTCCGCCGTCCGATGCGCCTTTTAATTTTAGTTAGTGAAATGTAAACTCTTTTGTGAATTGTGTAAGTGCCTCTAGTCTTTCCTGTTAAATGTAGTATTCAGGCGCAAAAATGTGAAGTGCAACTTGCATCGACGGTGACCTACTTGAGTTTGTGACGTCATTGTTATTATTTTTGAAAATGTGATTTAAGTTTGTTGTGATGCGAAAATTACTTTCGGCTTGTAAGGAACACAGTTAGTTCGCATTTGGGAAATTAAAATTAGTTTTTATTAAATATACGATGTTATATTTCTTTAGTTAACGAACAGGTGCATATAAATAGAGGTACATTTGATATCATTATTTCATTTTGTTCTAAAAATTTCTGGAACCGGCTAGAGCAATTGCTTAATTTAGTCATATATTAAGAGATTTTAAAACTATATACTTAATATTGCTTTTTGTGTATTTTATGATTTGTAAAACTTCTTTTTGATTATTTGAAAGAATTGATAGTGTAACTTTATTTGAAGCTGTTTGAAATTTAAAAAAAAAATAAAAGAAATTTTATTGTTGAGTTGTTGTTTGGATACCTTGTGAAATGAAATTACATAAGCATACTTTTAATATTTTGTTAAATATCTAATAAACTTACAATGACAAGAGTAAGTAAAGTTGTAATAACATAAAAATTATATCTATGTTACAATAAAAACATCTACTAAATAGAACTTATACTATCATTTTAAATATTTTCATCATTATAATATAGTTAACTACAAATTATCTAATTAAACTTAAATTATTTTATTACATTTTTGTAATGGAAATTTATTATTTATTTATTAAATATTAAAACTATTTACCTCCACACACAATCAAAAAGAGTTCAATTGCAAATTAATCAAATTTAATGAAACTCAATGATGGATTTTAACCGATATAGCCAAGTTTTTAAGCAAGATAAGAATATAGGATGGGATCAATTTCCTGTGAGACTTATGAAATAATCGTTTTGATGTAAAGATATCTTTCATACAACTTTACTTAGTTTCCTTACAAACTTTGGACTTTGGTAGCGCTTCATAAATTTTGAGTATCACATTTTTTATATTTAGCATTTAAACATTTGCATAGTTATTACAAAACAATAGATTATGGTGAAATGAATTATTATGAAGTGTGAAATGCATGGTATTGTTAGGACTAAGATAGTAAAGATGTTGATCTTTTGTGTTCAGTTGAAGTCCTATTCATAACTCACCTTGGATTTAACTGTTTTATTATCTATTCATATTCACAGATGCAAAATATTTTTTTGATTTCTCTTTCGTACGTATACGAACGTAACTAACAAAGTATTTATGATATCAATAAAAAAACTTGACATATAACCTCAAAACGAGCTTTTTTAATATAGAAATTTCAAGGTGAATTCACCACATAATAACCACTGAAACATAATATTGATAACTTACACTGTTGATTTTGTAAGGCTATCATACGACAGGCTATAGAGCTATGTCCATAAACAGAAAAATGTTATAGATAAAAAATACTTTAGACTCTTTTCCGAATATATATATTTGAAAACTGATCAAGCTTAGCCAATTTACTTTTTGGGGTTCCCCTCAAGTTTTCCTAAACAATTGGGTCACTAAAGTGCGGTGACGTAATGCACTAGACTTGTATGCGTACATGACCTGTTTCAGCCCCTGCATTCGATAGCATTGACCTGGCTATTCTTTGTTGGTAAAATTAAAAAGTTCGATAGCAGACAGGAAGCTCGTCTGATGTTAAGTGAAAAATTGCCACATTTGTTTAACGTTGTTGGGTATGAGTGGGAATATGATTTTCCTATGTATATAACTGTATATACTTTTCACCGAAGTCTCACTGAAAAGACTAAGTAGTCGTGACCCAAATAGTTCTGATTTGTTGAGTGAGTTGTATTAAGGTATGTGCAAGTTCGTAAAACCTAGTATTGGAATTAAAAAATCATCACGACCTTTCTTAAGTACACGTCCATCCGATTAATTCCTCCTTCAATATGGAGGTTGAGATTAGGGTTGATACTTTTCAACCCGTTTATCTTTTTTAGTATGAACATAATTTTATTATTGCATTTTAATGACTGAATGGTTAACGCTAATTTAGTATAAAATCAAAGTTAAAATGAGACATAATTACGTCTACACGTGTGTATACACATTAATTGTATATAAATATAATTATATTTTGATTTTACGTCATAGATTTTGATCTGTATGTGGGTAATTACATTTTAGAAATGGCACAGCTGATATGAATTTTAGTAAGCCATGTATTTCGGTGAATGGCAACCCTAGTGTGACGTAATCCGCCCCCTGACCTTGTCCCTGCGATCGAACAGCTGTCTAGCTACTTAGCGATCTAGCCAGGCTCTAGAATCACTTTGTATTGCAAATATTTGCACTTTTATCCACCTATTTTATTTACTTCTTAGTATGGTGATTTAAATAAATATACTACAACGATAGTAGTGCACAACAAACTCGACGCTTAAGTTTTTTGACGATTTTCATATCGTATTTAACATTGTCAAACTTATGATAGAACAGGACTTAGTTTATAAACCCAAAAAATAAATGTTTCTCCCAGAATCGAACCCGTTCCGTCACGTTAAAAGGTTATAAAAATGATTCAGTAGTTTAGTGTAGAAAGAAACAAAACAAAAGAATTAAATATTGAACAACGAGCGAAGTACCTACATGGTCGATACTTTCTTTCCT
The DNA here is from genome assembly GCA_951799465.1 of Leptophobia aripa. Lineage (NCBI taxonomy): Eukaryota > Metazoa > Arthropoda > Insecta > Lepidoptera > Pieridae > Leptophobia > Leptophobia aripa. Next base: position 2,890,357 of record OX637282.1, on the reverse strand, counting down.
CTTTCAACTTTCCGAATATCATAGGGGCGGAGAATATGATTCGTATCGACGTTATAAATAATTTTATATAAATATAAATGATAAATAAACCAAATACTGTAGTGCTTGGCACACTCATCCTTCATCTAAGTATAGCCAGATTTTAATATATTGTTATGCATTGTTGTTTTTATAGTTTTACTTTTAGTATATTTGTGTTATTTTTATGGTTTTTGTTATTTATGCAGAATGTGCTTTTATTATTGCTTAAGTTATTTTAATGGCGGAAAGACCTAACGAAGCGAAATAATTATTTGGACTAGAGCAATACTATAGTGATTTAAACGTGTGAAAATTCATGGCCCAAGGCCAAACTCAGTATGCTTTGTTCTTGTAGGTTTAATCATAGAAGATTCACAAGTGGTTAATATAACAAAGAATACATTATGCTTACAAATGGTAAATCACTATTTTTTAATACCAAACTAAACTCAAACATAGAGAAAACTATTATTTAATAACTATAGTCTTAGACATAAAAATAAGTGTTTAAGGGCCGGCAACTCATGTGCGATCCTTTTGGCATTGCGCGTCTTCTGGAACGGCATTTCGCACAATATTTCAAGTTAAATAAATGTGTATTATAATTAGCACTAAGATATAATTGTCAATGAATAGCAATACACTACATTAATATAAATATTATGTACCTATAAACAAATAGCTCAAGCTAGTTATAAGTTTATTCCACCCATTATAGGGCTTCCGTATCAGTTACAAAAGACTGATTATAAAATCAATGTATGCAAGAACAAAGGTACAAGAAATTAAAAATTCAGATAGGCCACAACTCCACTGTGACATTACAATTTATAATGAGTAATACTTATAATAATTAAGCAAAAGATACGTTTTTAAAATTCACTTATTCATAATAAAGTTCACGGGTCATAATATTTTTGTATGCGTTAGTTTCATAAAGCTTCATTGTACGATGTACAGGTATATTTCACAATGACGCGAAGCAAACATAGCTTAAACTCAAAACCAATATATATTTATTCAAAGAAGTCTTTATCAAGATGTTATTGCATCGTATTTTTTTTAATGACCACCGATTTAAAAAAAACCCAGAAAAGAGACGGAAAGAAACTCCTCTTTTAAAATGAAATTTCCAAATACGTTTCAGTTACAGTCAATCAATCAATTGAAATATCTTTATTCATATAGGTGACTATGGTACAATCATGAATCGTCAACGAAATAAGCTATACAAATTTACGATTCTAAAATTAGTGCCAGTTTTCAAATCAAGACCGTAGAGCGGACTGGAAGAACTGACAAGAAACTCTCCGCCACTCATCAGTTTAAACTCAAATTACAAAAAACATTTACTTAAGAATTTAACTGTCCCAAATGCTATTGCTAATACATTGCATGGATCTCAAGATGCTTACCCTCCTGTATTGTAGGCCAGATTGTATGATAATCTTCACTGTTTACATTCTGCATTGTAACTGCAAATCGACCAAGTATAACAACATAATAACACGTAAATAATAATTATAAATATCCTACTCCGTAGGATTCCTTTAAGGAAGAGCGTTCCTCTTCCTTAAAGGCCGGCAACTCACTTGTATGCCTCCTGGCGTGGCAGGTGTCCATGGGCGGCGGTTGGCACATCACTCGAAGTGACCCGCCTGCTCGTTTGCCTCCTCTCACATAAAAAAAAAATTTAGGGATCCGATAAACGTTAAAGTGCAAATGGTAAAGTCGATAATTTTCACGATTTATATATAAAAACTAGCTAATCCGGCAAACGTTGTTTTGCCATATACATTATTTCTTAGTAATTTCTTGTGTAGACAAAGAAAATGATTAAATTACAAATAAAGGGTTGATGATAAAAAAGTAAAAGAATAATGTTAAAAAAATAGAAACAAAAATTATGTCAAAAAAGTTTTTAAGGGTGAACAACACTTATCACTTAGGGGTATAGAAAATAAATAGTAGCAGCTTCTCAGACCTACTAAAAACGCATGATAAATTTGGTATAAATCGGTGAAGTCGTTTCGGAGGATGTAACTAACATTGGGACAAGGAAATTTTATATATTAGATTGACAAAGTTGACAGTTGATAGACTATGTGATTTTTAACAATCAACTACAAGAACAAAATGCATATAACAATATGCATTTTGGGTGTAATTGTGAGCCTTAAAGCTGCGATACTAGTTCTATGACAAAATTAGACTAAACGATCTTCAACCTTATCTATTCTTTGGCACAGTATGGGTCTTTGTTTTTGATATTGTACCTGGATAGGTTGCGTTATAACTCATTTCAAATTCTGACCGTTTGAACTTTGAATAGTTATAATATTGTATATGAATATAAATGAAACTAATACATAAGTGTGTACATACAAAAATATCAACTAAAACGGTAGTAACGATGCTTTATAAGGTTGCTTACATTTTTACAAAGCAAACAGTTTACCACAGAGTAAACGGAGACGCATTTAAAACCTTTTAACTTCACTTTGTGGAAAATTACTGAAAACTGTGGAAAAGTTGTCAAGTTATTGCTTTTCTCACCCTTCGGCGTGAATATTACAAGTTGGTAGTAACATGCATTCAAAATATTACATTTTGCATGAAATGTGTGCCAAAATAAATATTTTGAATAACGGATCTACTCTTGTTTTCATAAAGTAGCAAACGCAAGGCTTTGTCCCTGCATTGATATAAATTTATGATAAAAACCAAAAAAAGTAATTATCGCATCATCAATCAATAGTTAATAATAAAAATGTTTCTAGGTCCTTTGAAATTATTAAAAAAATGTAACTTTTATTTGTGGTTTTGTTAATGTGTCTCTTAATTATGTGACTCAAGTGAAAAAGCAAACAAATTAATAATACTGGCTGGGAAAACGCAGAGCGGTGAGCCTCCGCGCTCCACCGCGTACTACTATGCAGACTTAGAGAAGATAAAGCGCCAGAATGAGCACGAACGGACTGTCGGTCGACAGATCGATCGGCAGATCAATCCACCAGACGTACGTCAGGACGAAGATTGCCCAATCAGTCGACAAACAGATCGAGAGAAACATACAAACGACTTTTCAGAGTATATACGACCGAATGAAAATTGCACAATCATATGCCAGACCGATCGGCAGACTGCTCCGAACGATATAGAATATTTCCGCCAAAATGAACATTGCCCGATCAGTCGACCGATCAATCGTCAGATAGATCCTAACGAATTCTCTGAGTATGTAGACACAAATGAGATATTTAATGACGCCAAGGAACCGCGAGATAGAAAAGAGGAGACGTATTCTACAGCGGGTACGTTTCCTATGCCTGAGCCGAAGGAGAAGGAACCATTGCTCGCTGAACTACAGGTGGTTGGAAGAGTGCCTCTCACACAATTGGAATCCACACCAGGTGTTAGAAGAAGTAGGAGCTGGTATTTGTGCTGTCCAAATATGGGAGAAGAAGAGATGTCAAGAGAATCGTCGTGGAGGTATTCCAGTTTGAGGCCTGTAACAGCGCCACCAGTACCTGGACAGAATGGGATCCATATGGTATGTACTGCCCAGTACATTTCCTTTATTGATTTTTGTTAATTTCTACCTTTTCTGAAATTCAATATGTTTGGATATTAAAATAGGTATTGGTTTTTATTTTAATTAACCGATATCCTGAATACTAATAATAACATCGATCACAGTTACACCACACAAGCATCCAGCACCTGCGAGCAGCAGCTGCTTTTCTAGTATGGTTAAGAATAATATAAGACCGTTATCCTTTTAATACGACCAAACGACACCGGTAAACTAACAATCTCACCTCTAATTTTGTCAGCACTAGATGTATTGTTATGTTATTATGTTATTATGAAAGTATAAAGTGATTTTTTAATGATACGATTGATGTGAAATAATACGACTTAAGCAAATTTTTTACAAAAGCATTATAGTGAGTACATCTGTGGAACATGTTTTAATACTAAAATACTTTAATAGATGTCACTAGTTGCAAATAATATATTCTATCATAAAGTATAGTCAATATTCGTTTTAAGATTTTGATATATATAGCATTAACATAGTACAAAGTAAAATTAGGGACACATGATAAGCACATCTATCGTGCGTGCTCCCACATTAACATGTCGCAATACTTTTAACAGTGAAGGGCTAAACTCTTGCATCATATGCGGAAGCACGACTAATAAGAAAATAAAAATCATAAAAGCTACCCGTTAATACGTAGATCGTGCTTAATCAAATTTGCTTTAAATGTACAAAATTTGGACGTAGACTGATCTTTAACCGATATCTGGATCCTCGACCAGTCGAAACAGTGACTGGTGAAGGCCCCGGTGGCTTCCAGTGGCCCCAGAGAACATCGTTATCTCCATTCAGGATTGACAACGTCATCGTATTGATTTAAGCCGTTCATAGATGTCGCTACAAAAATATATTACTATAAAATATGCCGCGGGTATAACTGTAAAAAACCGTATAAGCAACCTTCCATTAGTGGTATAAATTAATTGCATGGTAATTTATTAATTACTTACTCTTAGTATTAATTACTCGAGTAAAAATAGTTTTTAAATCAAAAATGTTGTGTCCGAAGACTACACTTGTACTACGGTCAAAGTCACATAAAACAATAATTGAAATCAAAATAACAAAACACATATAGTATATGACATCAACATCATATAAGAACACATAAATAAGCCTCCTAATTAATGACAATGAGCGTTGAATATCAAAGGCCGGTTTTTCAAATAGCCGTGTATGAGTGGCATACATAATGTATTAGCGGTAAACCTTGCGTTTCAGTAGACATTGTGTCGCCGTATATAGTTCACTTATCTGTATGCCACCGCGTACAGGATGTTCTGCTTTTGTATGTTAATAGCCGGCTATATAGAATGTGTAGAAGGGAATATATGAAAACAACTCTGCCATGGCACTTTGCCAAGTAGTGCTTTTTTTAATATGATGTCGCATCAGTAGTAAATTAACTATTACAAAGTTCTACTATGAGCAGAGTAATGTACTAGCGTTCTTTTAAATTATTTATTCACAAATGCAACAACTAAAATTATTCATTAATGTTAAATTATATTATTATAACTCCTAGTGAAACGTTGTAATACAAAACTAGAATAAAGTTCTAATTAAATCCAAAGCATTTTCTTATCGAGAGTTGAAGATACGCTGTCACAGAACACGTCAAAAACTGAGTAGTTTTGACCCTGAGTAGGGTCTGTATCCAAAGGGGTCCCAACTCCTACCCCCAAAAAACTATAAGAAGAAGATTGTTTCTTCCATTGAGAATGTTTCCAATATGATATAGTTGTTGTTTTATCTTAGTTGGCAACCCAAAGCAGCAGTCGAGTGGAAGATGTTTCCACACTACGTGCGGAGCGCGACGCGCTGGTGCGTGCGCTGGCGAATGAGCGTCAACGCGCGGCCAGTGCCGCCAGAGCTCACGATGCGAGGCTTGCTGAACTACATGGTGTAATTGCTGAGTTGGTGAGGCGACGAGCGACTGACAAACGTGCGAAGGCAATACCAGAAGAGGAAGTCTCTGGTGGGTTTCGTAATGCTTTGCTAAAGAACTTAATCGGTTTATCCCCCTGTTATAAAACTTATCGCTTGGGAATAGTATTTAAAATGTACAGAGTGTAATCAGGGAGAACTAGGGTTTTTTTTTGCTGATTTGACTCGATTTATTTGATATTAATAGGTAAGAAGCTTTGTGTTTTAAATTTTATAAAAATGAAATTTTTATTATTTTAACAAGTTATGTTATGAATTAATTTAAATCAGGTTAGTGGCCTGTAGTAATAATTGTTAAAATAAGTCTTGGTTTAAAAAAAGCTAAGGTTCGAGAGTTCCACTCGGATAGTGTTATTTCTCGACCTGTTCAGAATCCGGAGTTCTTCATATAATATACGGAACAAAATATTATCAATATTATTATTATGTAAACATTTTTTTTTGTTAATACATTCTGACAGGAACACAGAAAACAGAGTATTGTTGATTTGACAGATCAATTAAAAAATCGAAAACATTGATGGAAATATTAACTAAAAAATTACAGATGAGTGCGAGTCAACAACGCAACCGGCTGGTGAACTGGACGGTGACATCGATTTATCCAGGACTGAACAGGTATAAAAGTCACGTGACCTTATCGATAAACCTAACTTTTTTAGAATATTTATAATGAAAAACTACATTCTCCTTGTCACAAGTACTTTAAGGAATAAAATAATATTTAACAAACATCAAGGTTGCAAGAAGAGACATTTTTGTCAACTCTGCAAATTTAAGGAGTATTTGGTTGTAAAAGATTGTTTATTTAATTTACTTGGGGTTAAAGTGTTTTATTATTTAGTTCTATTATCGATAAGCAGTACATCATTGGTTGGTTAGTATGCTGCGAGGGGTTAAAATTGGGTCAACATGGCCACAATTGATAGGCTAAACTCGTTTTTCAATAGTAAAATCATAAACTCATAATTGATCACTCAGTTGGATCAAATAACCATGGTTATTGGAACCCAACCGGGTCCAATACCCGGTTTGGTTAACATTTGTAAATTTTTGACGCTTCATAAGTGTATAAAGTGTGATTATAGATATTTTTGATTTTGTTTTTTGTATGTTTTGTTTATTCAAAATATATATGTATGTATATTTATGAAATGTACATAAACACAAGCAATAAATTGCTTGTATTGTATGTATTTTCGAATGCTGTATTATAAAAACCGGGTGGACCAGTAATTCTCAGACAAACCCGATATGCAGCCAAATTTCATGACAGTCAGTCCAGCCTTTTCCAGTATCTCTAGTTTACCAACAAACATCGCGACACGAGAATTTTTATTAGATTATATCCTTTATAGTGTTAAATTTACATTTTCAGAACGAGAATTCATCCCTTGCAAGCCCAGCTGAGCTTCCAACTCCGCAAGACCCTAAGGAACTGCCCGAAGATAGCACCAGCACAAGCACCAATGAGATTAGGTAATGTACAAGAATGTCGGTCACCGTTGCCGGCACGAAGAGAAGACTCAGTTCTTGACAAAGGATTTATTACACTTTAGTACAAGACAAGTCCTTTTCCCAGTAAGGACGAAGGCAGGGGCTTTAGTTCTCTTAACCAAAAACACATAGACACAAAGTCTAGTGAGTTACCTGGAACTTAATAACAGAGTCCCGTAAAGCTATTCCAAGTAGAACGTAGCCAACGAATGCACTGCTAGGTCAGTTCCTCCAAATACAAAATATATTCACGGAGGTTATTAAATCACGAATACCACTTAACATAGAGATTCAGGATTGCACGGCGCCATCTAGTGTAGCTTTATTGAAGTGTGTTTCCTAATTGTATTGATTGATATAATGGTTTGTTACAGTAATACATTCCAAAGAGTTTATGAAAATTTTACCTACATTTAAACATAATCGATAAATTTATATTTATAAATGCGTGTTTCAATCCGTCAAACGATATAGGTAGATTACCTAAAGTTTTTTTTTTATATAACAAAAATGTCGTCGCCAGTTTTTTAGGACAGTTGTTATTTTATGCATTGATATAAGACTTACATAGTAACTTTGTATTTTCAGAATCCAACCGAAACTTGAAGTGTCACCACCGCACGACTCAGAGAACTGTTCCAGTTTGAAATTGTCCGAGAGAGATTCAGAGATATGTGTTACAACAGCCAGGTTATATTTTTGATTGTATATTATTAATAGTCACTAACTAAACCCATTTAGTTATTTGGTGACCACCCATATATACATTTTGATTCAAACACTGTTTTAAACTGTCTAAAATCATTAATATTGATTAATTTATTTTACCTGAAATAGAACTTCGTACGATATCTGGATTAACAAAAAAAAATCTGTTTGTTGTTTTTATAAAAGCGCCATCTAGGTATTTAATAGTAAGTTTGCATTTTTGAGTTTAGTACAGTGGGTTTTTAATATATCTTAAATTGTTTGTACAGATGCTGTCAGTACAGTCGCGCACACGGTTCAAACAACAGCTGTCAAAGGGAGAGAGGCTCGCCAGCTCTGTTGCCACCATCTCCCGGTAACTTTCATATATTAAAAAATTTAAACATTATTAATAAATATGGGAATATGACACAATCAGTTAGCTCTAAGATAATTGTTACATACAATATCATATTATTTACTTAAAATAAATACATATTATAACATTCTGACCACAGCCAACATATAAACTAATACTAATGATAGGATCTTATTGAAGCTAGTGTCGACACACACACAAACAAACACTCACATACAACACAGGAAATATCCTAGTGTGGGGTCCAGCGTCCGCTATAATTTTGGGGTTTCGAAATAAAGTAATTTGTATTGTAGTGTAATGATCATACCGGGTATTGAACCTGAAACCCTCTGTTTGGCATTCTAACATAGTGACCATTGCGCTGACTGAGCTGTCATATATATACTCCTCCACAGAAATCCTTTTCACTGCAGCACACGCACGAGACATAATCTTACTTTTTACACGCCCACGTCTCGTCTATGCAAATCGTTTAACGGTCCTGTTAACGGATTGTGTCGACTTTATTATATTATTTATACTACTAGATACTAGACTTTATAGTATTGTGAATGGGGACGAGTCGGTTGATGTTTTTGCCGACTCTCTACTTACCTTTCGTAGAGGCATTTTAAACACCTTAAAAAAACCTGTGAATCCTGGTAGTGGTCACATGTATGTCGTATCTTGTTCGTATTATTATGTATATTGTATTTTGTTATTGTATAATGTCTCAAGTTCCCATTAAATTGTTTTATGTGTAAACCTAGTTGTGTTATCTCATAAGTTTATTGTTTTAAATGTAGCACATAAGATGTCTGGGGACAGGTATAATAAAATAAATAAATATAAAAACTTATTAACTAATGTCTTCTTTCGTGTAAAGCACGGTAGTACTTGTCACTAAAACTAAGTCCTAATGTGTAAACACGCTGATTATTGCTTCGCATCAGTATTTGTGAATAGTGCAAGCGAAAAGAAAATGTTCCTATTTACTAAGCGACAAATTAATACCACGATTTACTAAGTTTAGTTAGTTAGTGGCAATAAAGCACGTATTTTTTGTGAGCATGCCTGCAAATTGGCTCCAACGTGTAAACGGTTACTTTTCACTTGTCATAAGTGATTAGTGACAAGTACTAAGCTACTAAACCCGTACAAACCGGGCATAACCGTGTTGGGTCCTAATTTCAATTTTCGGTGAAAAAGGTTTAATATATTTGATTAAAATAACTTCATGTTGACTCGACAGCTCATGTCAACCTAGCGGAGCGTCATTGTCGCTGGTAGTAATGGCAGATGAAATACAAGACGTATTTCATCTTGAACGAGACAGCGCTCACGCACCACGTTTGTGACGAATCGCTCTGTATTTTTGCCTTAAAAATAATTCGAAAGATAATTTGATATATTGTATAAATCAATAGAAGCTAATTGTGTCGTCACTTTTCATGGAAACGATTTAAATACGTGGATATTATAGATGTCTTTTTGGCCCCGCATTCAAAGCTAGTTGTGAACACGTTCATGCCCCATACAAAATGTGTGCCGATTTTGAAGAAGATGATTATTTGCGTCTTTTCAGGTCGTTGCGAGTCTCGGCAGGCGAAAATAGCGTCACGTGTACGACTAAAAAAGACGTGCGAAGCCGACACTAATAAAATATCCAATGAAGAGGTTTGTGATTCACACTACCTAAGTGTTTAAAACACCTTTAAGACTGTGACTTATATTGTTCTGTTGAAAAAAGAGAGATATTTGGTAGAGAGATATTTTTCTATGTTTTGTGTGTCTGTTTCAGTGGTGCGTAGAAGCGGCTGAACGGCTCGCCTTAGATGTGTGTGCTCAAGCGGATCTAAGAGAAGCTTTGGTCGCAGCTAACCACGAAGGTACATATATACTTTTGTTTTCATATTTCTTTAAATCAAACAAATACTCAATTGGTTCTGATGAAATTTAATATGTTCAAATCAAGATTCTCATAAATTATTATGAACACGTCTTTAAGTACATTAGTATCGGATGCTAGAAACAATTTTAAAGAAGCGCTTTAAGGTTAAATCTAAAGGCTGTATTTGTAAGTGACAAATCGATTTGTTTTTTACAGAAGAGTCAATAACCACTGAGCTGTGGAGAGCGCGATGCGTTCGCCTTGCGGCTGAGTGTCGCGTGTTAGACGCAGCCTTGCATAGGGCGGTGGATACACAGCATCGGTAATTATACACATTTACCGGATTTATATTAAACATGTACAGTAGAATCCGGATATAACGACATTCAAGGGACCGGCGATATAATGTCGTACTAAACGGGTGACGTACGAAACGGACGGATTATATATGAATATAATTCGATACGAAACCAAACTTGAGTAAATATTAAGCTAAAACCGTTTAGTCGTTATAAATAAATTCAACTGTAATTTAAAAAATATTTATTAATTTCTTGGTAATATTTGTCTTTATAGATCAAACTTTAACAAATTTAATCAAGATATTATATCTCAGGTTATCCTGCGCGTGCGCAATGCACGAGTCGTCGTCTGTGGTACTCTGTTCAGCGTTGAAGGCCGCGGATCGTGCTCTGGAGACCTACGATGTGTTGTTGGCCTTGGCTGAGACGCAGAACGATACAGATAGCCCAGAGGTAACGAGTTTCCCATGTTTCTTAAATTTATTTAATTTCTATTTATATCAAAATATGCGAATTTTTAAATAAATGTTCGTTTAGAAAAAGGGAACTATGTATATTGAATTATGTAATGAAAAATTATACAACACAGTAAATAATAATAATAATTTTTCTGTTAGTCGACATGGTGATCTATATTAGTTGATATAATAACTCTCAATTACACTAATCATTTATTTTTTTTTTAAATTCGTTTTAGAAATTACTATAAAGAATTAAAAATATTGAATTGTTTTCCAGCGTTCCGCAGCTGAAGGGGTGGCGCGTCGATTGTTGCGACGACTCGAGAGTGGTCCCGTATGGGGTCAGGCGATGCTGTCCCCGGGACCATGGCACGACCATCAACAGTACGCATTTTTTATAACCGAGTTCGCTTTCTGGCACAGTCAATAATTGTGTGATGGGCATATTTGGTATCTGTGGACTGAGTTTTGACAAAAAAACGTGTCCATATGTACCCATATGTCTAAAATATATAATGTATATATTGAATATTTCTATTTCTAGTTTATTAAAAAGAGAAAAAATAAAAATTACAGAAATAACACAACAGAGGAAGACCTAGATCCGTGGAGTGATGAATGCGAAGTGCGCCTGCGCAGACACGCGGCGCGACTTAAAAGGGAAACTGTCGCTTTGCGCGCATTAAGGCCACCCCCACACATGTATTCGCCACACGGTAAGCTTTCATCAGAGTATCGAATACTCTCAAGCATTGAGAGATAAATATATTTTATTTGTGAAAAATATATGACAAAAAAGTTACGAGTTGTCGTCGATAATAAGGTTTCATAATTGTTATATGTCATATAAGCATGAAGCTTGTCGCTAACACGTGACTCAGCTACTATAAATACAGGCGGTGTTTGGTGCTCAGTTCGATTTGAGCCGTCGAGTAGACGTACGCACTTAAAAGTTTTTACCAACAAACTATAAGAATTACCCTTTTAAAAATATATCTGCTGATCGGCTATAGACTATGTTATTTGGTTTGGTTGATATATATATATGATATATTTTTAATGGTTTCCATTTTCATGTATGTCTAATATAGATTTGGAGGAAAGTGAGGGGAAACAGGTGGAGGATGGATTGTCAGATATGGAGACAGCCGTGATGATGCAGGTAAATAATACAAACACAGCATTTACTAATCATTTTTCATATGCAAATGCAAACCTTATCTATAACATATACAAGTAGCCTACTTTATGAATGATATAGCGTAATAAATGTTTTGTGTAGTCTGATATATGTATTGTATAGCCCACTTTATTTATTATATAGCTCTATGTTTTTAGTTGAATCTCTGAAATACTGATTAAATGATAAAATGTGCGCAGGAGGTGCTGTTGGCTCGTGAGAATCGGGTTGTAGAACGTGCTGCGTCTATATTGCAAAAACAGAATTCTCAACACAAGGTATGTACCCTCCATTTATGAACGATTTATAAAATAGAAAAGACGGGAAAAAATAAATTCAATGTTTATTTCAGAATGACGGTACACGCGGCCGTCGCCGCGCAGAGCGGGAGCGACACTGGCTCGATACGCAAGCGTCTGAAACAGATTTGTAAACTACCCACAAATTAAGAACAATTTATCAAAATCACAAATTTCTTCATTAGGATTTAAAAAGAATCCACTAATAATTAATAGAAACATTTGGTTTTCCCCTTCATACACATACAGTTGAAACGAGACAACGATCTAGACCTAGAGTACTGTTAGTTTAGAAGCTGATATTAGTATAATATTTTTTTATTTCGGATTTAATCAGCAATATAACATATCTCTGTGCATTTGGTTTTTTTAGATATAAAAATATTTTTTTCAAAGCGTAAATAATGCTTTACTAAAAAGGAGATGCCAAATGCTTAGACGCCTCGCTCTAGCTAAAGACAATTTGTTCGCTTATTCAGAAAATTGTGCGTTTTATGAATAAGAGGGTAGATACTCGAGTGCAATAATGGAGATGTGAAAAGTTATTTGTGCATTAAAAACTTCATATACAGGTTGTTGCATTGTGGGCGTAACACCTGGGTTCCTTTGCCTTTGACCTTTATTTCTGACTAATCAAAAAAACAATGTATTTGTTATTTGAATTAGTCACGTGAGCAACATTGTAATGTTTATTTTACAAGCGACGATATGCTGTTTCTTGCCGGTTCTTCTCGGTAGATAGCCTTCGGCCTTTTGAATTTATTGGCACCGAGATGCCATGGCGTCCCTGCGTCGCCAGACTGAGTCGTTCAGTTCTGTCTTGACACAGTCAGGAATGGACGTGGAAATGACTGCACTAGCAACAGTGCAGTCATTTCCGCTCGTTTAGGCAGCATTTGAAAGAAAGAAAATATGTTTATTTGGACACACACGTCACAATAAATTATAAATATAGTAGTATTTTTAAAGCTATGTTGCAATTGCCGCGGGCCTGCGCCAAATGGGGTGCTGCTCAGGATTTGTGTGGAATATAATATTTCACACCACTGATTTTCAGCAGCCCCCAGTTGTCGCAATCCGCTGCACCTCGTCAAGTGTTAGTGTGTGACATGTGAAAACAATTTGAGTTGGTGAAGAAGGATAGGAATGGGACAAGAGAATTTGGATGTGCCTAAGCTAGGCGCCAACGAAAAAGAGGGATAAATCTGCTGTGATAATATATGCTTTTTAAACCTCCTTCGGAAGGTTGGCACAGTTTCACAGTTCCGCTGGGGCGTTCCCAGCAATATCTAGCACGAGCATTTTGAACACGCTGTATGGCCTGCCTCGTACGTTTAAGCAGCCGGTTTCCAAACACGGAGTCTCCGTAATTTAGTTTGGAGAGAACCAGCGCTTCACAAAGTCGCAAGCGTTAGCCCCTCTTGATCAAAAATTTCGAATTTTATAGATGACTAGAAGCAGTTGGACAATGCATTTTTTTATGTGTTTTTCAAACCTCAGACCTTCGTCCATAACCAGTTCTAAATTCCTAGTTTCCGAAACACGGTATTTATCTTAGTCTCCACTTTAGCAACGCATTGTCTCAAGCATGAATTTTTGATTAAAGAGGACGATCCTTATACCATATATTTGGTCTTGTCTGCGATAAACGTCTCATTCAGCTGGCAGATGGCAGCAGCTGCCTGCCCCGGGTGTAAAGAAATATACAACTGAATGTCGTCTGCAAACATATGATATTTGCAATGACGAAACTTATAAATGATGTCTGCCGTATACAGAACAAAAAGCAAGCAGGCCAAGTATTGACCCTTGAGGCACTCCACCTACTTTGGGTTCGTATTGTGAGCGTTGTTTTGTGCCATTATTATCCATCAGTTCGACTGCTTGATACCTATCCGTGAAGTAGTTCGTAAACCATGATATGACACGGTCACTGAAGCCATACACTTTGAATTTAGCGAGCAGTGGACGTATATTAAAAGTGTTAAAAGCCCGCGAATAGTCTAAAAGACCAAACACTGTAATCTCACCCTGATCTTGCGACTCCTAAGATATTATCAACAACATCTATGAGTTCGGTCGTGGTGCTTCTTCCCCTTCGAAAGCCTGATTGTAATTCTGGCAGAAGATTGTCTTCAAGAAAAAAAGTGATTTGACGGTGAAGGTCCCTTTCGTTTGTTACCTTTGACATACATGGTAAAATACTTATTGGGCGTAGGTCCTTGAAATCAAGCGGGTTTGTCGCTCTCTTTAACGGACGCACAACTGCTAAAGGCCACTTGGGATTTGCTTGACGACAAAGAGGTGTTGATAATATTCGTTGCTTATAGCAGCTTATTGGTTAGAATTGGAGTTATCCCCTCTGCAAAGTTTCTCTTTCCCTCTTTTCGAGCCTTGACTACATTGAAAGTAGGGCATTTTATTCTTTCATTGATATTTCCACGAAGAATATTCCACGATAACGAAGTTGACGCTGCAATGCTGGAGATCGTCTAATGACATTTATGTTTTTTGGTATGTTTTTGTTATTCGAATGACTGTGTATTTTTCTCAGCGTCTAAGAAGAAAATTAACAGACTCTAAAGTTTGATAATTTTTCCAAAAGCCTCTCTTTGATTATTATTGAGACACACTAGCAGCAGTCGCTGATGCGTGTGCTATTTAGGATATGATGAAATCGTCCAAATGTTTCTAAGAAATTAAGTGAAGGCGAAAACACAACACTTTCAGGAAGACAATTTCATAACGGGACAACCGTGTTTGTGAAATAATTAATTAACAGATTGTTGTTACTTTTAACAGAGTTTAGCTTAAGAGCGTGACCCCGGAGATGCTTGTTGTTATAAAATAAGTTTCCAATCGATTTCACGTCATAGTAACCACTGATAATCTTGTATGTTTCAATCAGATGACCTCTTCTTTTTGATGTTTAGAGAATTGATTTCAGGGATAAATGCATCTGTTACAACTTGGTTTTTATGTTCTTCGGTCGTTACAGCTTTTGAATCCAAACCTCTCAACGAGTTCCCTAATTGTTTGTGACATACCAGTAGATGAAGATGTAATACGTTGTCGTATATAAGAAAAGATCTGCGTAGAGAGATGTTTTACAAGGATTTTTAATTGTATCTGATCAAGCGCTCATCAACTCGATGGACCGATCAAGTGAAATACTCGTCCTGATTTCTTCTTTACGGCGGGCACTTGTCAGTTCAACTATCAGGCGTCACATAGATGTGTTCTTCCGATTAGTTTTTCTCGCTACGTCTCTAGTATTGATTTGGACATAGATATTTTCGCAGAGATTACTGATACATTTGAATAGCTCATTGTTGGACGTTTGATTATTTTTTGGTACGTACCTTATTTCCAAACATGTTTCATTTACATATCTGCTAAGGCATTCGTGTTGTTCTTCGATTTTTTGGATTTGCGACGTAATAGTATATATATATATATATGTATATATAATACCATTGTAACTGAAGGGTATCTATTTTAGTTTGCACGCATTCTATTTTCCAAGAAATGAATTCCATTGACTTTCCAATATTTTGTGCCCGGATTGTCGATTGCATCTATTTTCGTTCACATTTTAGGCATACATTTTTTCTAGAGAGTGATATCGGTTGTTTTGTTCTCCATTAATTTTTTATTTTGTTTCTTTTGGAAGTTGCGGAGAATCTCTTATATTTCTCGTTATAACTGGCAAGTCGCTTCTGTCTGTCATTCTCCTTCTTGCTTCTCTGAACTCATTGGACCGTGCGTTGTTTTTTTATTGGTTATTGTTTGTGGGGGATGCTTTACTTGAGACTGTGCGTACGCATCTTGCGAAATGTACAGCTCTCTCACTGTAATGCGTCACAGTTCCTTAACATTTACAACGTTCTGGTACCAATCGTGGTAGATTTACACAAGTGAATTTACTTATAATATTAGATAATACTTTTTTGACGACACGCTATACACGTGAAGACACCGACTGCAAAGTAATACGATTCCTTTCCTTTACTGTTGCTCTGGCTTAAGTAATCTGACAGACAGAAATACCACTCTCTCACAGAAAACCGGCGTAATGTGATACAATTGGACTTTGTTCATTTTGTACTCGCGTTTCGTTCGGTGAGTGAGATCTTCCGGTGCCTGTCCTTTCCTCTCCCCCGTCCTCTTTCCCTACCCCTCCATTTCCTAATTGTTCTTTAAAGGCCGGCAACGCAATCACGAGTTCCCAGCCGCGTGAGTGTCTATGGGCAGCGACTTCACCTTTATGGTGGGCCTCCTGCTCGTTTGCCCCCTCTTCTATAAAAAAGACTTGTGGGCTGTCGTAGTGTCGTAGTGGCATTATTGATAATTTACCAATGGTTACGAATAAATCCATCCAATTTATGTCCACGGCAAGTTTAGCTTAACATCGCTAAAACTCCATCCTCAATTATTGCACCCGATGTTGCTTTGCGTTTTCGCTTTTCAATATTAAAAGATTAACATTAACGAAAAAAAATATATTTTTTAATAATTAGATTTAAAATTATGTAAATACTAAGTGAAAATGCATTTATGTATTCGCTTGAATATCAGAAACAAAAAGAAATCACAATTGTTAAACGTCATTTTGACTGTGTAACAATACTTAAGAATAATCTCCTTGACCATCCCTTGGCAGTTTTGTTAAAAAAATGGACATATTTTTTTTTAACAAGAAGACGTCGTATCTCATTTTATCCGTTGAGTTTAAAAAATATTGCCATAAATTTGGGAATTGTATCAGTATTTCTAAAGTATTGTTATTCATATAACTTGATGAATAAAAAAATAACTAGATTTTACCATGTTATATCAGTAGTTAACTAAGGAGCTTACGGTTATATATTTTATTAACATGTTAACGTATTCAATAATTGTGTAACTGTAATAATGTTCGGTTTTTGTGTGAATATACAAAATTATAAACATTTTAACAATGAACGTAAGCTCCGGGTTAGTGTATGTATGGACCCTGTATGTACAGAATGCGATGGTGCTAGTGTAGGTAGTTAACCAATATAATATTATTATCTACCTGTGTTTAGTTTTTTCATTAGCCCTATAAAGTATTTATGGTATTCGGACATTACCAGACGAGGCAGACATAAATTTTTTATACTGCAATCTCATGGTGAGTACTTGAGTAGTATTCAAGGCGGTAATTTTGTATGACATACTATGGTATTCGCCTTTTTTAGGGATCGGGTGTACTGAAGCGATCTTCCATCCGTACGGGCCGATGCCGAGTGAGTATGAGAACCGGAAGAGACGCGTTAGGACCGGAGCCAACTCAGGAGCACAAGTGCGCAGAACTATCGGAGGGATGCCATCAGGTCCGCTCGACTTATGGATGTCCAAGGAGAATAAAGGCTTGCGGACCGCTCGGATCCGGAATGCAATTTCCGGCATAGAAGTATCACACCGCGGGATTAACGGTGGTGGTTTACCATGGTCATCCAAAGTCGAGTTTGACGCAAAGAGGGTGCCTAAAAGATCAGCCTTCTCTTTCGCAGTATGGGCCAGCGAGTCACCCCTCCCACGCAAAGATGGAATGGACGGCTGACAGAAATTCCCTTGAAGTATCACATTTCTAGTTAAAAATACGAATTGTGTGAGTATTCGAATATTGCCAATCAATCCCAGGGTTACTATCAAATACGTGGGAAAAGGAAAATTTAAAATGGCTTGTGTTGTGGCCAATCTGGGATGGTTTCTTTTATATATCTTATGCAATATATTGTTCGTAAATAATAATAAACATTTTTATCACTTAGTGGAGATGAACACGACCACAACACAAGAAATAGAGAAAAAATTGATGTGCCTGATTCTCACCTTAGTAAAGTTCATAAATCGTTTGTAGGTATTAGCATACGTTTTTATAACAAAGTCCCAGCTCTTATAACAAATTGACTTCTAACAATTTTAAAATGCGCGTAAAGGGAATTTTGGTTGAAAAGGCATACTATACCGTAAACGAATATTTAGAGGACAAAGATCCCTTTAATGTGTCGGCAATTGGCTTAGCATCGGGACAGTTCAATTATTGAGTAGCCTTACAATGCTTTGTTATTTTAATTGTCAGTAACACAATTTTGTATTATTTGTTTATTTTTAAAGGAGTAGCTATCGAGTTTCTTGCCGGTTCTTCTCGGTAGATGACTGCCTTCCGAACCGGTGGTAGTGTAAAAATTGACGATTCAAAAGTGTCTTTATAAAGACCTACTTGAATAAAGATATTTTGAGTTTGATACTCTCGCAAGGTGATTCTGCTCATTTTAAGCACGGGCTCTTACCAAAAGATTGTTTCGCCTGAGGTATGCACTCCTTAAACCTATACGGTCATGTGACCGTCATCTAAGGCTCTTAAACATTTAAGGTAAGGTGACAAATAAAAGTTCGCTATAATAATAAAAAGTTCTGTATTGAAATATATGTACAATTTATAAAAAAAATATAGGTACAAAAGGCTCATATTCATTTCGATTAAATATTAAATCTTGCATACAAACATCAAATTTCAGATTAAGGCACATTTTTAAAGAGATTTAATCTCCAGTTTAACTAAATAACATCGTTACTATTGTAACTTAACTACGATTTATAATTAGGCCGTTATACAGTCGTATCAACTCTTTAATAATATCGTATACATTATAAATTGAGAGTACCTGGCAACGAGTTACATTGTTACTTATGACAGACGATGATGACATTATATTAACTTTTTTATAAAATCTACAAGACAAATGTCCCTCAAAAATGTAATATTTATTGGCTTGACACACAATGACAAAACTACATAAAAAGCTTCAGTGTTTGAGATTCTAGTATAAGAGAGAAGAGTATCCATAAAAATACTAGATTTAATTATGATTCCGTTCGATATGATCCTCAATTAAAAGTTCAAACGAAATTTCCAGACGTGACAAATCAAAAAAACGAGTAATTTATGTAAATAATTATTCATATTATTATTATAAAAAGACGCGGTTTTGGTCAGGATTGGCCATTCGTCAGAGTTTTTATTCTGCATTAAAATATGTTTTTTTCCAAAAAGATACGCAAGTTACTACTATTCACAAAAATAAGATTCTTGATAAACAAATCGGAAGACAATTTGTATTTAGAGTCAATAATATTTTTATCAGTCGATTATTAAAATAATATTTAATCTATTTGTCGGTAAAGTAAAAAAACTACGAAAATAGATGCGAACTATAAAATAAACGCAATAATTTTAAGATAAATCGCTAAGTTATTGCTTATATTTACAAAGAAAATCTAATAAAATATTGCTTTGAAAATGAGACGTAACGTTAAAAATTAAAATATGGCAATCTATAAAAAATAGCTTCACCAACGACTTATATATAAACAATTCTGTTACAATTTAAAAAAAAAAACGAATTAACAAGACAAAACTCTGCACACAAAAATAGTGACAAAATCATTCATAACTTCTACTTTTACAAGACGCAATGTAGATTATTTTAAATTTATCGTAATTAAATCGTTTTTAAGTAAAAATATTCACCTTCAAGATCAGCCATCGAGTTTCTTATACGGGAGCCTTCCGAACCGGTGGTAATATAAATGACGATTTAAAACCGTCTTTATCCTTATATAAAGATATTTTCAAACGACTCACTTTGAGTGAAGTGCTAACTGCCGTCCATAGACACAAGGAGGCTTAGATGGGTTGCCGGCCTTTAAGGGGAACGGAAATAAAAGCGAGTTAATATTTCTGAGCCGTATTAACCAACTGGCCATCAACATTGATACGTACGTCCAGACCATTCAATTTATCGACACCTTTACATTTCACAATACCAGACCGGGGCTTCCTCAAAATCGCATCACGCAACCTCTCAACCGCATACGGATTATTGTAATGCGTGTAGGTAGTCGACTTTATATACAATTTAATTTCCGTACTGAGCGACTCCGATTCGTGTACGTCATCCAAAATCAACACGAGAAGTTTGGATTTACTATGCGCTGTTAAATATTCAATTTTCGCCCAATACGACTTAACAAAACTGCGCGACAGGACTATAATCGTCCAACGCGATCGCTCGACCGATCGCTCGATTTGATCGACGATCATCTCACCGGGTATCCAATTGCGGGTATGCACGCACAGTTTTAACGGTTGCGTACCGCTCTCCAATTTCTTAACAATCACGTCAACTACCCTCGAATCCTCGTTCGCGAATGATACAAACGCGTCGTAATCGTAATCACCGAGGTCTGTGTTCAATTGGAAACCATATTTCCTCAATAGTATACGTATAATCACGAGGTTTCTATAAGCGAAAAATAATACAACGCATAGACAACAGACGACAACCAACGCGATGAGGCTGTATGCAACCTGACTTTTTAATGTGCAAATTTGATCGATGTCTTTCGTTTCAATATAATCACCGTTGTCGCATGTTAATTGTGGGTAGTTGTGAATTTTTTTATAAAACATTTTCAACAATGTCACACTGTCCCTGTGCTCGCAGTCACAATTGAACGGATTGTTTGAGAGATTTATTGTTACGTTCTGGTTTAATATTATCGGTGCTTCAGTGAGGGCGTTGCCGCTTAAATCTATATCAATTGGATAGTTAATGATCGATTCGAAATTGGTTATATTTAATCCGGACACGTTCAAAAATTTCACATATGAGGGTAGGCCATTGATGTACGTGTAATTCTCCAATCGTAGGACTGTGTTCATTGGAGATCTTTGTATATCAACAAAATCCGGTAGAGAGTTACAATTAAATTCGATTTGTTTTTTTGAGATTCTTTCAATACAAACGCATTCGTCGGGACATATTGGATAAACGCAGGTCAACATATCCAACGACAGGTTGATCAACTTGTGGCCGGATAGGTCGTTGGGCGTGGAACATTTCGCTTCGTTGATGTGTATGCGTGTGAATGATTTGTTGTTTGTGAGTGATAGGAAGTTGTATAGGGAGCAGTTACAATTGAATGGATTGTTGTCGAGCAACAGATCGGGCAACGAGTCGGGTGATTTTTCAGGTAACAACAGATCGACGTATGTGATGTTGTTGTAACGTAGATCTACACGTGTCCTGCTATCCAAATTGACACGCTGTGAAAAAAAATACATTTTTATTAAGCCAAAAATTCAATTTTAAAGTATTTAATGTATTTTTATGAAATCTAATATATAAAATTCTCGTGTCACAATGTTTGTTCCTTTACTCCTCCGAAACGGCTTGACCAATTCTCATGATATTTTAGACATATTTTTTTTGGCAAAACATCGTTTGTCTGTAAAGCTAGTTATTCAAATACAAAAATATGGTTAGATTTTAACTTAGCTATAAAACACAAATTGAGAACACCCCTTGATCTTTGTGCTAATGTCAAATCTCGACAGATCTTGACAGTTTCGAGAATTTTGACAGTTGACACTTGCAAATCTGTTTAACTAATGAAAAATTTCATAACTCACATCCAACTCCGTGATATAATTGTACGAGAGGTCCAGATTATCTAAATACACCAGCGGGAACCACACATCATAGACCGTCGTTATGCCATTGTGGCTGAGGTCCAGGCGATTGAGGTCCAGGAGAGATGGAATCGCCTCAGAGTATTGGACTATTGAGTTGTGCGAGAGAGACAGTACCTGAAACATATAATTTGAGGGTAGTTCAAAAAAATTTTTTTTATCGAGTTATCGACGATATTTGGTATTGAGATAGATTCAACTTGGATTAGAATTAGAATTCAAATTAGATTTATATTGCAGAAAAAGGGTAGAATGGAGATGAGGGTTTGTATTAAAATGTCACCAGAACTCCGACATTTATAAATCGTTTTTTCCAAATTCCTTATAAGCACAAGCACCATGTCTCGGGCAAATGCTATTAGTACGCTAAAGGTGAAGGTAGTTAAACGAGGGTAGTTCATATAATATACCTTGAGTCGTCTCAACGTATTGAATGTTCTGCTCCGCAGTTCTTTTAAATTATTGTAATTCAAATGTAACTCTTCTAAACTCGATAGATTCTCGAATAAATAACTGAAAATAAAAAACCATAATTTTTTTAAACTTTCAAAGCAAAACAACTGTCAAAATAATAATTAATCGTATCCTAGTCTTAATTTTTTTTATTGTTTCAACAATATATTTTGTATAAATAAGTTAGTAAAGTACCCACTCGTTCAAATCTTCGATAAAATTATTTGCCATATTCAATATTTTCAAATTCGCCAAAGTATTAAATAAATCGCCTGGCAACAGTTTTATCTTATTTTCGCTTAGATTCAATTGTATTAATTTGTTCTGGCCGTAAAACACTTTTGCGGGTAGTGCCTCAATTCCGTTGGCACTTAGGTCGAGATGTTCCAAATTTAAATTTAAGAACACATTCTCCGGCAACGCGGTCAGATTACATTCGGACATGTCGATTCTTTTGATGTCGGTACTATTGGAGAAAAAATTTTCGGGTAGATCGCCTATGAAGGTCTGGTGCACGTCAACCAATTTCAATGAGGGTAGATTCGAAAACAGTCCATTTTCAAATTTCATATTTTTCACATTTCCAAAGATGTTTATCTGAAAGTTGTTGTATCAGATATTAATTTATGAAAAATGATGAAATAAGGAAAACCACTAAAAGATTCGATTTACATATAAAATAATATATATTTTCACACCTATAATATAAATAAAACATTTATTTTTATATTACCTACATTTAGATTTAAATTATTACTTTAAGTTAATGGTTCTTCATTAATTCTAATAGTCTAACTAGATTTAAAACAGGTAAAATATTAACTTTTATTAGACAATTATCAGTTAGACAGACTTATTTAACACTTATACAAATAAAAGCTATATTTATATAAATTTTACAATCTATTTGTGGGTAGTTTTACAATTCAGAAGGTATTTTTATAATACGGTATATTGTTTACCTCAGTCAGTCGCGTGAGTCCACTGAAGACGGACGGGTGCAGAGTTGTCAACGCGTTGACATATAAATCAATATTTTCCAGAAGTTTATTTTTAGAGAATACCCGCTCTGGTAGAGATTGGATATTATTTGAGTTTAAACTAATATTAACTAAATGAGGTAGATCTGAAAAAATAAACACAAATATTGATAGGTAATTTCAATAATTATAACAGTGACCCAATAGAGAACTCTGGTCTACTGTCAGTAGAAGTAGTAGTATTTTATAGTCTACCCTAAATTCTAAATCATTAATATGTTCACATTGACATGAGCTAGATATTTCAAACAAAAAGAAAAACACCGGTGCCGACTCCATAATTGTCGATGGTTTGAAAAACGAACCGTAGACTATAATTAGACAAAAAAAACGTACCGTCAAAAGCATTTTCATCAATATCCAGACGGTGCTTCTGTCCGACGATCATCAAATTGTCCAAAAATGGTGTCCTCTTGAAAGCGCCACCTGGTATCGCATTTAATGAGACATCGAGCAACGACAGACGTCTGATTGGCAAGATGGCGCCAGTTTTGTTTGTGAGGCGGAGGGACGCGTCTTTAATGAGCACGCGGTTCAGTGTTGGCAGAGCTGACATCGCGTCATAGGGCACTTCGGTTGCGTTGTCTGAAAAATGTTAACAATGTATTTTTCTCGTCGTCCTTTTAAACGTTTTTTCTTATGGAAACCGCGGAAAATAAATAAAAACTCTTATTTATTCACGCTTTACACAAAAACGATAGAAGTATATAATACAAGAGCAACGGGCGGCCTTATCATTACAATAAGTGATCTCTTAAAGGCAACCCACAAAATGAAATAATACTTATAATAAATTAAGACTAGCAGAAATTTGGACGAAGAATAAAAATGTAAAAATACATTATATACATTGTCAATAAGAAGATTTTGTTTATTATAGAAAAGAAAAAGCACACCGGAATGATGTTTCTCGTTGCCCATTGACAATCAATCTGGGATCTATTTGGGATTGGTACGCTTTCATCTAAGAACCCAAAGTCATAATATCAGTCTGATAAAGCAATAAAAGTAATTTCTCCTAGATGTTTTTTTACTTCCAAGACTATTACTCAGATGTATTAGCAGTACAGTGTTTTAGTTAAAAAAAACTCAAGTTGCCTTACTTGAGTTTTTTTTATCATATATAATACAAAAAAAATCTTACACAGTCCACGTATTTGAAAATCCGTAACACGTTCCAAGCCCACTAGGTGGCGTTGTGTTAAATTGCTCCTCAGATCTTTAAATATTAAAACGCTGGCATCCCTGGCCCCGACCAAACTTAACACACATGACACCTCCTCATCTGGCAACACGCAGTTGTCAATTGTAAGTACGCGCATATTGGGTTTATCTGTGTGATTGTCTATGTGTTTTTGCACCTCTGACAGCTCATTGCAATTGAATGTCTCATCCTGAAAAAGGTTATGAAATACATAGACACGCGAGACGGATGACATAAACGAGCTTTGTCTATGTGAAAGGTATAAGGTTGTTCTCACTTTAACGTAAATGTGTTCTCCTTTGCACACCAGTAGTAAATGTTTATTTTTATATAATATAGATATTGAGGCATTTGCACGGTGTAAATGCAGATTTATACAACCGTGCTATGCTTGTCGATTTAAAGGAGTGGCGGAGAGTCAGTCGCCAGTTCTTCTCGTTCGGTCTACGCCTTTAATTGGGGAACTGGCAGTCAATGTAGCGTCAAATCTTTCATTAACAATTCATATGTATAAGAAACTTACAAATGTGAATAAATATATTTTTGACGCGGCTTTAATATCGCTCATCAACGACACGATGTAATAATCAATATAGAAAATATTAGCATTAGACTTGACCTGCGATGCCTTTTCATAATTTTAATAATAATTTTGTTTACCTCACACCGTAAAGAGACACTATTCGCAGCCACTGTCAACACTATTTCTCCAGAGGGTAGCAAACACGAGATCTCCTGTTGACCTGGCATTGACTGAACGGCACATCCGTTCGGCCTTAACCATGTTAGGGCATCTGCTTCGAAGCCTAGCGGGTACTGGATATCGTAGGCTGTATTACTATAATTTAAAAAAAAACATCGATTTTTCATCTGTTTTTGTTGTATACTGCGATATTGTCATTATTAAAATGCGAAAAACGTTCCAAACATACAAATTTTTGAGACTGTTATTAGGGTATACAATTATAGCTGCAAAACAATAGCTGAGAACAAATTGAGACATCTAATTAATAGCAAATAAGTGTATATTGCTTACTTGAGAGCCTGTCCATAGCTGCTGAGGACCACCAATAGTAATACCGATGGAGAAAACATGATTACTTTATCCAATACATCTGAAACAATACAAGAATAATAAAATAAAGAAGATGTACCGATGTGTAAATGCCGTCTAATGAAACAATGTGCTGGACAGATTACACATTAACCAGCTGGCAATAGTACAGCGCTGCGGAAAACCTTAAAAAGTTCGACCAACTTGTACGCCCCCATGAGCTTTTTTAAGTTAAATAGATAAGTGTGAGTGTTAATTCTGAATCTTAGACAAATAATTACTCATATGACATCTAAAATAGTTTTCAACGGGACTATATGTTATTATAAACGTTTAATAAGGTAACAATTACATAATTACCTAAATAATTATTGAAGCGAATTCAAAATGGCCGCCGCGTAATTAAACACAGCTATTATTGTGAAAACCAGAAACTTGCTACAACGCTAAGATAAAAAATATTGAAAAGTATATCTTTAAAAATTCTATATTGACAATGAGAGTAAGAATAAAACTTGAAACATAATTGAACTGACAAAATTCACTATCACTACGTGTATACTGAGTATGAAGTGCACGTCTGGGATTTGAAGCTGATAGTGTTAATTATGTATCATATTATCTACGTCTAATTCATTAAATTAATAAACTGGAAATATAATAAAATCAACAAACATGTTTTTAAAGTTGGGTTTTTAATATACGGAAAAACCAATGCGTAAAATATACTCGGGACGTCCGATAACAGATTTATCTCTTCCGAACCAACGGGGAGTGATATACAGCGTGTTACAAATGTTCAGAAAACATGAAAAAATAATAGACATATAACAAGTTCACCGTCACATTAGTGCTTTATCCTGTTATACTAACTTTCCGGGTGGGAAGTGAGATTCCCGCAGGCTATCCCTTTCCTTCCCCTACGATTTCCTATTCTCCCTTTCCTCTTTTACTACTCTTAAAGTACTAATCGCTTTCTTGTTAAAGTATAATAGTCGACTGCTGTCTACCCACTGATCCCATACATAATGGTTGGATGATTTGCCGACTCTCTGCTTACCTTTCGTAGAGGCATTTTAAACACCTTAAAAAAACACAAACCTTTGAATCCTGGTAGAGTTCACATGTATGTTGTATCCTGTTCGTATTATTATGTATATTGTATTTTGTTATTTTATAATGTTCCAAGTTCCTCATTATCGTTCCTCGTTACTCATAAGTTTATTTTTTTTAAATATATTTAGCACAAAAGATGTTTGGGGACAGATATAATAAAATAAATAAATAAACAAACATAACGAATTAATAACCGATGTATATTTTATCGGTACTTTATTTATATCCTTTCCACATAAAATTGTTCCAGCGATCACTTATACGTTATAATAATTTTCTAATAGCTTGATTTACGAGGGTTTAAAACTAAACCGGTCTGAGAAGACACCCACAACAAACCACAAGTACATATATGTAGAATCGAAAATTGAAAACTTTTGACGATTCATAAGTGTACCTTGGTGACCTATATGAATAAAAATATTTTTGATTGATTGATTGACAACAAAGTCAGCTGGTTACCTATCAGTCTTTATCACAGCGTTGAGGGCCACTCATTCCCAAGCTTTTATATCGTTATTCGTAGTGTGCAACTAAGATATTAAAATAACTATAACCGTTGAACAGTGTACTGGGCATAGTGTAGACTAGAGATGATTAACCGGATAGTTTGCCACTAGATAAGATAGATAGACACTGCTGGTTAACACGTCTTTTATGTATTACGAAGGTCTGAGCAAACGACGCGTTACATATTGGAA
Source organism: Leptophobia aripa (assembly GCA_951799465.1). NCBI lineage: Eukaryota > Metazoa > Arthropoda > Insecta > Lepidoptera > Pieridae > Leptophobia > Leptophobia aripa. The sequence goes on along the minus strand of OX637282.1, from coordinate 2,862,971 downwards.
ACATGTTGTAGGCGAGTCACGTGGATAATTATCGGTTTTTCCTTACTTGAGAAACTATAAAATATCACCGACGCAAATCTCAGGGTTGCTGAGATCGATCAAGGTTTTTTTTTATATTAAATACTGAAAATAGCAATATTTAATTACCATTGTTTCAAGGCGGTATTTTTACAGATAACATGATTTCCAATTTTCCATTGGGTTATTTTGTATATTAAAAAGAATTAACGACTTTTTATTATTAAGAAATACGGGTTTTGATCATTAATCTAATGGACTCATTAGTTGTTTTTTTAATTCAAATACTCATTAACATAAATAATACTCTTAACAAAATTCAAAACTTAATGTGCTATTAAACATTTAAATTAAAAGTAGTCAACCCTATATAACGATAAACGAAGATGGCAATCACCTTCTATGGAACGAGTTTTAGATTTTCATAATTAATAAAATTAACAACCTCCAAGTTATTAATAAACAATAAACCACTTCTTGACAAGACTAAACTCATGATGAATCTAGAAACCAATTAATTTGCTTCTGCGCTACCGATGAAGGATTTAATAGAACAGACAGTAGCTAATTACTGTTCCTATACGGAGAAAAGCGACGGCCTTTCAAAATACAAGAGTAGTTTTCAAGAGGTAAAAAAACGTACTCACATATGATAAAATTATTTATATGTAAATTCAAACAAATAAATATTTAGAAGCAAAATGTCAAAATGTACTGTTGACATCCGTTTCTTTTATAAATTATAAGCGCATCATAACATTTAATTTAGTAGCTACTTACATTCGAGGTTACATCGTATTCCTAGTTTATTATCACAAAACCGTTTTTTTTTTGGTGTAACCAAACTCAGATTGTGTAAACAAAGCTGAGCAATTGCGTCACGTGCTAATAGAATTCCAACTTTTCAGATTTTTTTTATTACGACACTGTATGGACTTTGCATTTTATGACGTCATAGACATGGTCGTTAAATGGAGAGAAGAAAAAATAATATTAGAATATAAGCTAAACCAGCGAAAGCGACGTTACATGGAGTTTACACTGTATTTTATTTCTCTATTATGCATGTACGTTTATTAAGTAATAAATAAGGTTCTCTGGTCTCGGAACAATACAAAAACCCTTAAGCATCTGTTGTAATATATTTTGTATAGAAAACATGAGAAGCACAATGTGGGCTATATGAACTTTGAACAACAATTGAAGCATGATATGTTTGAATAGAGAATTAGAATTAGAGAATTTAATATTTAATAAACTAAACAGATTCATTGTCTTGATGTATAAATAATATTTGTAAAATATATTGTAACATTCATGCTTAGAACTCTGTGACCTGCGTGGACTGTGGGTGATAAAATGACTGTTTGCAAGCATTTAGATAAATAAGATATACTATGAATATTTTAATCAGATTTTTAACTTATTATAACATAGGTAAATTAAAAATACAAGTTTTTCATTTAAGCAATACAGTTAAAAGATAAATGACACACAAAAAAGGTTTGCCTGTTACATGATAAGCTTGATGCCTTTCACCACAAACTATTAACTATGTTCGTAACGGTATTTAAGTATTACATGTAAGCATGTGTGCAGCAATAATGATTTATCAATCAATCTTATCAATTATAAATATATAAATGCCAAACCATATAATAAAGAAACAACCTGAAGAGAATGAATATAAATGTCTCGGTCTAAGCTAAGAGCAGTGCCTGTACCTGCAGGAATGCCCAACAGACCGCCATAACCATAACTTTATACCATCAGAATAAAGCATATTATAAGTATACTTGATATGAGAAAATGCTGTTTCCAACATTTGTGATTATTTGTGTGTTGCCTATAATTACACACTTACTCACTACATTGACTTACAATACAATATTATATTCCAATACAAGTTCTTTTTCCAATATATTATTTATATTTGATTAGACAAAAGGTTCTGATAACAAAAACAAGAAAATAGCAATTTATTTTTCTATACAGTATGATACATATGTTCTTAAGTTTATTGTAGCTTACACTTTAAAAGAACATCCAATCAGAACTATACAGTCTTTTACTTCTATGTTGGACTGGCATAGAATCAGGCATGACAATCCCAACACAAATCATGGTATATAGGTATTTCTTATAATATAAGACTAATATATAAATCTAAACGCCTATTCTGAACAGCAAGTGACTGACCTGAGAAATCAGTTACACCCCTCTTCCTGTTTATAGTTAGTTTGGTATATATATCATGTTTCTCAAACTTTAATACTTACATTTGGTCAGTTAAGGCACACACCGTACAGAATGCTTAATCAGGTACATCTAATCCATAGGTCAAATTACCAAATATAAATCACAAACACGGATCTAACAAATGAAAATTGGCAATCCTTGTATATATTTCCCATCAATATGGTATTATTACACGTCAAAACTATTCGATGTTAGTATAAAAATATTAAAACGTACAATGCACTCGCGAATTAAATAAACAAATAAATTGCTTTATTAATGAATAGATAACGTCACTTTACATGGACAATTCGCACAAAACTAAAACCAATATGGCTGACTTTAGAGTTACCAGATACGACTTTATGTTTTCGTACTTAAACGATAATTTATACTTGCTTATCACACCGGGATTGGAGTTTCTATAATTGATTACCTAAGTCTGCACATGTAAGGGATTGGTTTGTGCTACAATGTTAAAAAAAATCCAACGGAAAAAAAATCATAGGTTATTTATAATATGATGCAAATTAGACGAGGATGAAAAATATGTAAATTTTTGGTATAGAAAATATTCGTCAAATCCTTGTAATTAAAGGAGACAAAGTTTTTTAGGATATATAACTTTGTTAGTTAAAATAGTAAATTTCCTTATAATTGCCGAAACAATCTTAAATTTAAATAGCAACCCTGAAACAGATAAACAATTTACTTACTAGTTTATTCGAAAAATGTGACGCAGTCTCTTTCGTACACTTTCAAGTTCATATTTTCCTTCTCGTCTTACTTCCGTACCAATATAAATAACAAATAAATTAATTGGTTTTTAAAATTCTTATTGCTGTATGCTTATATGTATTGCTGTATAAAAACCGTACAGTCACACAGTACAGTCAGCAACATAGTTGGCAAGTAGACTTATGCTTTACGTCTTCAACTACTATGTAGATAAATAATTTTAATAATATTACATCTGCTATACAAAACCGCCACAAATTCATAGGTCTTTAGAGCTGGTTGAAGAATATCTTCGAAAAGAACTAATTTTTTTGAAATGTACAAAAACAATATGTATTGTGAATGCGCATATTATTCATAGCAAAAATAGTTAGTATAAAAAACCGAATTGACTGTTTTTTGTCAATTTTAATTGTATTTTGATTGTTAACATAAGAATATACTTAGGTATAGACAAACTCAGTTGTACCAATACTTTTTCTGAGGTATTTCACCAAAATTAGACACGGCATTTATTTCAAGCCAATCCCTTATATATTTCCTATATAGAATCGTTATCCTATATAGAATATTTTACATTACCTCCAAATTGGAAGGCAGTTCTTAATCGAGAAGGGCCAGTTAATAAGTTTATTATGTTAAATTTAAATTGTCTCAGTGCTAAGCTATTACTGAAATTCCAAGGATCGAAGGAATCTTGCCGGTCGAAAAGCTGACGAGCTAAAACCTCGTTTATTTCGATGAGTATGCATATGCATGTATATTCAGGGTCTGAAGTTATCGTTTTGGTTGTAGGAGTAAGACATTTATGAACTATTATAGGTAGATATTTTATTTAACACAACCAATATTTGTACGCCTAACCACTTATAAGCGGTTAAGGCAACATTTTAACGAGTATTGTGCCAAGTTAATGCTTTATACAAAATATACTATTCTAACCCTCAAAAGCTGTCCTGAATAAATAATAGGGGTGTGTTTCGGCCACGCCCCTACGGTAGACACGCCCATATAAACGAATTTTGGGTATATCGGTATAGACGTGATTTTTTTGTTTTGTTTTCAAAGATTTTATGCTAACATACACGAACTACTAGTAGTTATTACGGCTTGCCGTAATTGATGATTCGCTATTTTTTTAATCGAGACGTCTAATCCAGACACATCTCTTTATGATAATGAGGTTGTGTTTTTATCACAAGCAATGGGACAAGGAAAATGTTATCACACGATTAAGATGACGTCATTAGCTTTATTTTCTAATTGCCTTTGAAAATAGGGGTTAGTTGATATTTCCTAAAAATCTTATTGAAATATTCCTATGTAGCTATAATAAATAAGTTACTTTTGGTAATCTTTTTAGTAACATAACAAGCATTTCTAACACTAAAAACATTCATTACTGAACTTTACAAATAGTTCAACTACATTTACTAAAAGAAAGAGGTGGTAAACGTCTTTATTATGTCTTTTATAATGTAAGGAGGCATAGTTATAATTATAGGGTTTAATAATAATTTTAAAATCAGATTATATCGATGATAAGAACATGTCTTTCAAGGTTAATATTTGCCTCATAGTTCGTAATACAGTCTATGTGTGCACAGTGCAAGTTTTCCTCCTGGCTTCAGTTCTCGGTTCAAGCTTCGGAACAAGTGAAAAAACTACAGGAACAGAAAATGTTAAGCGTCTTTTTCCTGATTTTGTGTAATTTATTTTTCTAGGTTGTATTTTAAGTGATTGTCAAGTGTACTGTACACTCAAGAGCACATACTTACTAGATTATTAAGGCCCCACGTCGGGGCATAGGGCAGATATGACCCTACTCCATTCTGCTCTGTCAGTGGCCTTTCGTCTAAGCTCACTCCAAGTCAGACCCATATGTTTGGCTTCCGCGATGATAGATCGCCGCCAGGTCTGCTTGGGTCGGCCTCGTTTGCGCTATCCCTGAGGACAAGAGCACATATTAAATAGCAATTACCAACTCTCTCTTTTATTATTAATATTCGTCTCGGTTATAATTTGAATTGCATCCCCAAATAGGTAAATTGATTTCCAAAGTTTCCCAAAGCTTCAATTTAGCAACTGAAATTTGTATTTTTTAAAATAAGTCTTAAATAATCCAAAAATAACCCCCAAAGCTCAACCCTTAGTTGCTCCACCCCTAGCCGTGCCCAGATTTCGTCCCGTTCTTTTCTATGGGACTAAATGAGACATCCTTAGCATTTCTGCATATAACTTTCTTTTTCTTTACTCGTACATGAGAGCGGGATGGAAGTAACCAATCCGTCAATTCTAGGGTTTCCACGTCAGTTGTCATCGTTACGTCAGTGAGTGATGTTAAAAAGTTTTGTGATTGGTCGAATTTTATGTGTTAGATTAATTTAAAAAATTAAAAATACTACCGTTTCCGTGGTAAGTTCTCTTTTGTGGTGTGTTTTTCTCAATTCAGCGAAACTTCTATTTAAAATAAATAGGTGAATGAGTGATAATCATCACATATATCGTATAGGGCATTTCATAAAAAAATACATCGTTGAAAATGTGTTTTTTTCTGACTTGTGTGATATAAAGTTTAAAGTTGTAAAATGAAGAAATAACTTAGTTTAAATATGTTCTTCTAAAATAATTATTGTAAAGGCGATGACATTAATTCGGCAATAAAATTTATGGAAACTATACATGCATTTAATAGTTAAATTAAAAGGCATTAAAATATCTCAACGGTAGATATATGTATATAAAAATCATGAAAATAAAATCTCTAACATATGTATAAAAATCTTCAATGTACCCTTTATTCTGGCAGCTTCTCGTTGTATCGCGCTTTTACGTAGAACCGATCACCATTATTATCTACCAGATGCCTGCTTAATTCTTTAATAAGCATGTGCACTGGCCGCGCAGCCATAATCCTTGTCTGAGGAAGGTGAGAAGGGGCTACCGTGTCCACATAAGCGGGATCATAAATCAAATTTTAAAGGTTTCCTCTTAAAATAAATTTAAAGGTTGTCTTAATGGTTGCAGCATTTTATCATATTGCAATGTTTGTACTTTCAAAAGCTGTGAGACCACCGTTACAATATTGATTATAATATATTCATCAGATTATCTATAGAAACTTTCAAGACAAAGACGCGTGCTAAGAATAATTGTCCTTAGCAGAACTTGCCAATAGTTACCGAATAATCTAAAAAAATTGTCGGTTTATTCTTCTGGCAGTTGTTAAACACCAATTTAAAAAAGTACCCATGAATAACAATAGTATTTGCCACAGGCACTTATGAAAATTATCACGTTTTCCATTAACCTGAAGGGCGTTATCCTGACGGAATGGTAGCGAAGCTATAGGAGGATGGTCTCTGTCCTCTGAGGCTTGATTTTAGTCTCGGGTTTCTGTTTCTGTTACCTTATGCTTCTAACAAACTCAAACTATCTTTATTCAAGTAGGTCTTTATAAAGACACTTTTGAATCGTCAATTTTTACACTACCTCCGGTTCGGAAGGCAGTAATCTACCGAGAAGAATCGGCAAGAAATATATCGAAATTGAAACCACTGTTATAGCTAATTTTTGTGTGTTCTATAGTATTAACAATATATCTTATATTTTACTTCTCCTTTTGTGTTTTTGTTGTTTCTGTACTTGTGACTGTGTATATAACATAGTTTATCTGTGAAACATGTTTTTAGGATGCCCTCAGTATTTTTGTCAGATATGTTTTTCTGTTATTGTATTGTTGTGATGTGTCTCTTTTGTTTCCGTAAAATAAATAAATAAATAAACCTTCTGACTCACATTAACTGTAGGTTGAAACCACAGTTATTATACTTATTAACAATCCACGAAAAAAAATTTAAACTATACATTAGAATGTTATATTGTCACACTGAATTTTCAGATAAGCGTTTTGTTAGTATTGATTCCAACATATATACCAACTTATCGTATAAAATTCTAAATATTAACCTTAAGTAAATATAAACTATATATATATAAACTATAGCTCAATATAAACAAAACAAAAAACTAAAACAAATTTAAAAAGTTTAGTCCTTGTGGCAGAGTACCCATAATGCTTAATGCATTGCAATGCAAAAGCACCAGCTCTTGGATCACCGGTACTGAGTACCAGGCGCCTACTTAATTCTTTAATAAGCGCCTGTGCACTTGCACCCCATGGTCCAAAAGTCTCTACCCCAAATGGGAAAAAAAAACATAGTTTGAGGAAAGACTTTTGTTTTGTAAAGGGTTTTTTAGATTATTTTCACTTATAAACATATTAAAAGCATGCTGGTTTATTAATGTATCTTTTAGCAAAATAAAGCAATCGTGAGGTAGTGTTATTAAATCTAACGTTTGACATGTCACATCGTTCATCTTTTGTATGTCAACGGTGTCAAATGCACGCAATTGTAGCCATTCGTTTTATATTTTATGAGAACTTGTAAACATGTAAACAAATTAATTTATTAATATTAGTCTAAATGTGATGAATAATAAACAAAACAAACCATAAAACTAAAACTACTTTCATTCATATTATAAATAATATTTTACCATTAAAAATTAAAACTTTTCTAGGGTAATAAACGTGGATTTGCAAGTATACTCGTATATATATGAAAATTACGAAGTTCACATGTATTATTATGTTATAATAATGGCATAAAAGCCGTCATTGAGTACAAAATAAGTTTTTATTATATTATCTCATAAACATATTTTTAGAATAGATCATCAACCATGCGATAGAAATATTAATATTTTTTTTAAGTGGATTCGTTGTGAAAATTTTTGATTATCCGAAATTTTCCGAATACCCCACTCACCCTAATGCCACCCGCGGCGATTGAGAAAATCAAAAATGTCTCCGGCTTACCGACTTATAATATACCTGTCATCCTTTACAACTTAAAATGTGATTAAACTTACAACATAATTAACTTTATTTTCAAAAAGAACTCTCGTGCACCAAGGGGGCGGTGATTTTTAAAAAAACCAAGTATGTCGAAGGTGTGCACTTTTACTAAATATCATAATAATCTTAAAGTTCTGGTTACTTAGTTTAGTTTATTTAATATACGTAAACCATGCCTGGTAATAAGTTCTGAACATCCAAGCTCTGGTGGTTTCCTCGATCAACGTATAATCTTTGCTACTCATCAGACTTAAAAATAGTGGTATGACTTCTTTTTTATTTGAATAATAAAAAAGCAATATTGAAAAAAAATGTCAAATGGTCTACGATTCGAATACAAGCAAATCTTATAACAAATGATGTTCTAAGTTATATACTCGTACATACATTTAAGTTTATATCATCGGAGGCCGCATAGCCTTTTGTCAATGGCCTGGCCGAACCTGGTTAAGAAATTATTGGCAATGTACACATCACGCAGTAGAAGCGCGCTATCCAAATAGCAATAACTCTCTATTATGATCGCCAATCTTATTAAAACTGCACCATAATATGAACAACCTTAGAAAGCTTCTCGACATCTGAGGGTTGAGAATTTAGTAATAATTTTGGTTCTCTTCTGCCATACGATGCACATGTCAGGGTATAATGAATTCGAGTTATGCTCTATGAGCATTTAACAAAACATAAATCTAAGTCACTTAACTTATATACAATTATATACTACAAATAATAAATACATAATTAAAACATATAATTAAACGTTTACAATTTATGTACATAAAAAAAGGAAAATAACTATACATTGTAAATATATTACATTTAACATAACTTACTTCCTATAAATATAAAAAACGTGTTTAAGGGAAATCCTTCGGGTTTTTTCAAGTGTGTACATGGGTTTTCATTTTATATGTAAGCTTTATGCGTTATTAAGAATTTGTTTAACATAATTTTGTCCACGTTTTGAATGACCCTGTTTTGTTTGTGAGTTCACAATTGTGTTCGTATTTATCTTTTTCTTTAAAAATATTCCTGTAAGCAACGCCTGTATATTTAATGAGTAGGTATTTTTTAAAGTCTAGTAACCACAGACTCAATATATTAGAAGTATGCCAAACCAAATGTAATTAAAAAATATATACTCTGTGAAGGTTGTATTTCAAACAGTTCCTATTACGTCGCTTTAACGGATAACAAATATAATGAGGACTGTTAATGACAGGCAATTACTTAATTGTAACAACTATGGCAATCTTATTAAGCGCAGAACAGTCTATGCGAACAAATTTCTGGAGAAATACTATTTTAGTACGGAATGTGTTAATGTTTCTCCATGCCTGATATAAATGTTTATATGAAAAATAATTACCGTTGGACTAAGCTTACATGTTTATTAAAATCAATTTATATAACTCTTTTCTTCGTTGTGTGGTTTAAATTAAAATACTCGTTCATTCATTAGCCTTTTTATTCAGTAAAGTGACATTTTTATTCATGGTAAATCTAACTCTACGCCTATTCGTTCCACCAAGCTTGAATAGAAGCGGGCATGAAACTCTGGTAAATAATTGAGATTGTAAGTGGTACTAAAAAGAACGCACATAAGAAAAGTAAATTTATTTTTTAATTTTAATAATATAGTCTATTGTTAATAATTGTTACTCTTTTCTAAAGTAAGTAATCACGAAATGATCCATAATTGAAACAACGCCCACACTTTAATGAGTTATGTAAATATTTATTAACGCTAAATGCTCGTAACTGAGTCGAATTTACCCTTCATCAAACATTCAGAGGCCATTTTTCGCCCCATCACATCAAATCTGTTTGTTTAGGGTTAAAAATTTAATCCTTAACTTTGCATTTTTATTTAAAAGGTTAATGAAACTACATTATCACAATTATGAAGAATTAGATCGCCACGTAAGAAAATGTTTTAAACGCGCGATTTCTATGTAATTTCATTATATAAAGTTAATTGATTGTATTAAACATTTTCATAGAACTATAATTAGCATAGCAGAAATTCAGTTATATTAATAACAGGCAATAAATTCTAATAATCTAATAATCTCTTGTTTTCCATGTAATCGTTTTATGCCATATTATTAGCATGGTAAAATATGACATCATGTCCTTTTTGAAATCTAAAAAAACGAAGGTTATTTGTCAGAATACTATAATGATAACAATAAAATATTGTATTATAGTAATGCAGCCATAGATGGACACGGGTTTCCGATTCTTCTTAATCGTAGATTTAACAAAACAATTCGTAATAAAACCCGTCATAATGGCCAATTAGAAACGCTAATATGCCCGTCTTAAATTCGCGGGCAGTTTCGACCACAGATTAGTGCAGTGTTCTGTGGACTTACACATGTAGCGAGTGACTTGAGTGAAAAATCAACCCCGCTTTTGTTCACAATAGTAACAATAGTTGAATGGTGTCGTCACCTTTGTGTTAAGTTTGCTTTGAGGGAGACCATTTAGGTAATACGTTAATGAAATGACACTCGCGGCGGATTTTTTTAAAAATAAATGTAATGTCCATTAGTTAAAGAACTATAGCATGGTATCAGGAGCTTTAAAGCATCACACTTTCGTCTTGAAGTGGAGACTAAGTCAACGGGTAGCTGGGTCGTGAGGTGCATGGTAATGTGCCTTACAAACGCAGTGCTTACGGACATCGAGATCACCTCGGATGGAAATCGTATTCAGTCTGGGTGTCCAAACATGAAATTCCACTGCAAGTATTCCACGACCATATCCTCCGATCACTGTGCATGTAGAAATATGCTGAGAGATTAAATTGGTGCGCAAAACAATGAAAATTTTTAATAAAATAAATTTGGCAATAAACTTCCTTAGTTAAGCTTTTAACAAATCCCAAAGTAAACAACTCCCCGCGGCTTTCACGTGTTCCCGAGGGTGTTCCGATATGAAACGGGCCGAAAGGGATTAGTAACAGATAATCAATTATTTCAACAGGTTACTAGCATTGTGATTATTTATTAAAGCTTTCAAATGGTGTGTCGTTTAGGTGATAGGAGTAATTATTTATTTTTAATTGTTAGGTATGACTAAAGGAATAAGAGACTTGAAATTGACTGACGGTAATTGATCCTCGGCTTTTGAGTTATGCTGCGGATATTTTTTCGTTACCTCGCTATAAAGCTAGTTTTGTAATATCAGTTTTTTTGCCATGCTGTTATGCTGCTGCATAATAAATATTATTGGAAATTTGGTATCAAACTGCTAAGACTACTAAAAATGTATAAAAATGTCGCGTAGGGTCTTTAAATAGTCGTACAGAAGTGTCGATTTTAATTCCTAAATATTTGAAACAGACTTGACAAGACTGATCAGTCTGTAAGAACTTTTCTTAAGTTTAGTAGGTACTGTTGAGTAGGACTTATTGAAACATTCGTTCATAATTCATGAAAATATTTTAACAAGTTACTTTACTAAAACAGTTTACATAACTGGGGGTTCGGATTTTTGAATTAGGGGACAGAGGGGGAAAGGGGCGTGGCCGGAAACGGAAGTGCGCCGATATTGCGTTTAATATTTAAAGAGTAATGTTTGTTAACCGACTGTTCTGTAATGGTATATAAGTTAACCATTGTTGAACTTGAGTTAACACTACGGCAGCTAGCATAGATAAAAAGACGAAATTAAAATTATTGATAACAATTTAATTTAATTCATTTGGCTAAGATTTGGTATTTGGATCTGCCAGATTCAAGTAGATAAAAACAATATTGCATTAAGTGAATCAAAATTATCTCTTTTAAGATGAGGAACACGTTACTAGGAATTGCATGACGTCAAATATACGAGTATGAGGACCTAGGGAAGAATATCCTTTATCACTTTAAATGTAATAAAGCCTAGACTAAAATAATTATTTCCAAGTATCGAGTTATGTGAATAATATTATTAGTTTTAACCGTTAGTCACGTTATATGTATGTAAATATTGTTATGATATAAAAATTTTGCGAGAGGATTGAAGAAAAATATGTCCCCCAATGTTAAACAGTTTTTTTACGTTACGCCTCAATCAGATTTCATTGTTGCTTAAATTATTCGTGTCGTGTTCATACTGACAGGTGTGGCGTTTATAGTCTAAGAGTTGGATTAATAAAGAATCAAAATATTTCGAAATATCTATATTTTTTTTTATAAAATTAGAAATATAAAGAACACGTGGCTGTGGTGCCAAATCATAACAAAACACTTATTTATTCTTTTACACGATAAGATATATCAAAGTGTGATACAGGATAGTTATAGGTATAGATATTAAGTTGTTGTAAATTGTAAGTAATTCCTTAAGTTTGTTTTTGTAATGAATTAATGCCACCAATATATAGAAAACTTTCGAAGTGCATACAGTATCCAAGATGGATGTTGTGATACGTCTCTCTTGCTTGGGAAATCCAATATTCATTTTATTATTATTACTAAATTCATTTTTTATATTGAATTTTTTTATGAGAGGTTTTACGTAAATTTTATAAAAGTAACACCTTAGTTACCATGGTAACCATCATTTAAAAATGATACACCACTAAAGCCCGTATATTATAATAAGCCAAAAGTAATTGTCATTGTAAAACAATAACTAATGTTATCAATTAAAAGTTCCGCTATATAAAATAAACAAGCTCTTGGTGTGAGTGAACGATCTGTTTAAAAAGAAACCGCGATCCTATTCGGAAACTCGTGCAGAATTTATAATCCGATATCAAATTGAAAAATAATATTTTTAAATTATGACTGACAGCGAAAACAGTCGGATACCAATTTTCACGATCAACTCAAAAATCATTTAATTGTCTGCAATTAGTTAAGATATTGGCATCAATATTTAACTTATTATAACAATAACAAACAAACAATGTCTTTGTTAATATGACATTTTTCATCTCTTTTTGCATACGAAGTGAGTAAACCAACTCAAATTAGGTACTTAGACAGTTAATCAGCGGAAAAGCAAAGTGTGTAAAAAATACTGTATGATGAAAATCAATAGATCATTTATAGCTTTGAGACTGTATTATAATTAGATGTCGATACCGGATGTTGCGGCGCGGGAAATGACTTCGAAGCGACTTCCGGTTGAGCGACTTCGCTTCATATCCGGTTTCAACTGGCGGGTAATACTGAAAACTTCATAAAAAACTGCCTTTAACTACCGGTCTAATATTTTACTAGATAATGCCTGAGTAAGGATCGAATCGATCTATGATTTGTTATTTGTATTTGTGCTTACTGGCAAGGAAAAACTTTTGGTGGGATTTTTTTGTATTATTCGTAAATAGGTTACGGTTTCATATAAGTGATAAAATTTACCGGTTATTTTTTATAAATGCAGCTATTCAATAAAATCGGGTTGACCGTTTCTTATGAAACTTTGTGAGCATATTGAGTAGGTCTGAGAATCGGCCAACATCTATTTTTAGAGACATTTTTTTTTAAATTGTCGTATTAGAAAATACATACAACACCAATATTTTTACGATTTTATCACAACCCCTATTTTTTTAGTAATTTTATGGCAAAACAACGTTTGCCGGGTCAGCTAGTAATCATTTATAGAATATTTTTATTGAAGAAACTGCCCATAGACACTCAAACTGCCGGCTAGTGCATTGACCACCTTTTAAAAATTGATATATTCTAAAAGGAGCCTAAGCATGAAATAGATAACATAAAAAAATATATATTTGACATTCGATTTCGTCCAGAATATTGTTCACAGTTTGTTTTTGAAATGAATATTTTTTTAAAAGTATAAACAAGATATTCTCCCGCGTATACTTAGTTACCGGAACACGCTCAGAATGTAGAATTGGCGTGAACTCGCAATATCCGGCGACTTGTCATTTGTGGAGGGAAATTTGCTTACATTTAAAAATGGAATGTTTTCATTCTTTATTTTTAATTCGAATCTAGTATTCGTAGTAGTAGTAGTTGCTTAGAGAGTGCTTAACAATTGTGTGTAGGTAGCAGATTAATAACTCTAATATAAACGTACAAATCATAGTAGACTTGGCTTATATATATATTTAAAAAAAAAGCATCTCTGATGGCATGCACTTAAATTAAACTCAGTATAAAGTAATTTTAATACTTTATTGAAATTGTTTTCGAACCGAATAATAACGCTATAGAATGATCTCCCTGATAACGTCGTTCTGTCATCTTCATTAAATGCTTATTTATAGGTATATCCGCAATAGCAGTTGTTACTAATGTAATTAAATAATAATAAAACCATAACTCTTACTTACACTTAAAGTAACTTAATATTTTATTAAACTTTATTAAGCATCTCATATGCTTAATAAATCATGTTTCAGAATTGACACAGAGAATGACTGATGACTGTCTTTGTAAAAGGAACGTTAATTTTTCCGTATAACCTGATTTTTTTTAATTTCCTTTTTTTAGCTATTATTTGTATTCTCTTCATAATACACTACAAATTTTTGTGCATCGTGCAACTAGCAAAATAGTAATCGATAATCGTTTTGAAACAAGAGTTACTTTTAGCCAATAAGGAATTAAGTAATACAATACAAGCAGGGCGCGTCGCGGGGCGCCTATTACTTAATGTATTTAGGGAGACAGGGATTTGGTAGTATTACACACATGTCCTTCGAAGATAACCCAGGTAGTACCCAAAAATTGTAAGTATATTTGCTTTTACAGCGACAGAAACAAGGCGAATTGTTGTAATATCCAAAAAATAATTTCGAATTACGAGTGAAACGTATAAAATTTAAGAAATATAGTTAATTATAACATAATTGCATTGAAGTTAAATTTAATAATAACACAACTTTAATATTGATGTTTTTTAAATTAAAGTATTATCGAAGTTGTTATATTTTTGGAAAATGATGAGTTAATGTGTCTGTCAGTCACCCGCTGCGAAACTGATCGACTCATGTTTTTACCAAAATTGAACCGAACGGTAAACTTTATCTCATTGATCTGACAACTTTGATAATACTTTGGCCGTAATTTAAGTAATATCATATAAACAGGGTGTTTTATGCTAGATAGAGAAATATAATCATCATTAAGGCAGGAAGTAATATATTATCGGTATTTTTTTTGTATTTACACTTTGTTACACAAATAGTAGGAGGTAATAATTGTTAGTATATATGAGCGCAACGGGCGGCTTAATCGCTCATAAACGATCTCTTCCAGGCAACCCATAAAATGGAAGGATAATAATAAATTTGGATAGGTACCAAAAACACATACATTAACATAAGTAAAACAAGAAAAATTAAAGAAATAATTTTAAAATTTAGTTACATTACGACATAAGATAGTATGGACAAAGAATGCTTAGGTAAAACCGATTTAAATGATTATAATATTGATTTTCTTTATTTTATTAATTATTTATATTTGATTTTACGGGACACATCTCGCAAATGGCCGATTAGTTCTCAGGTATGGTTTTATTGCCTGTGTTATTGGTACGAATACAATTATTGAATTATATAATGTTTTAGAAATGGCTTGGTGCTGTGAGAGTTGAGATGAGCAATGTCGCAGCCCCCCTTCCCGCTGTCCTGCACGCCCTGGGGAGCACTGCACTACCAACACAGGTATACCCCCGGTACTAAGATATTAACAATCTTTGCTCATGTGAATATCAATTTTGTTTAAGGGACATACGATCCTACGTTCAGATAACCGAAGCTTTGGTAATTCAGTAGCTTTACAGCCTACACTTAATCATTTAATTTACATTACATACATTATAAGGTATTTTTAAGGATGGAACTATAGATTTGATGCATTTCTATGTTATAGAGAGGTAGGAAGCCCTGGACGGTACGAGGCACCTGCGCCTGCGGCACACACGCACGCTCAGTATCCGCACACACACCTCGATACGCAGTTGTAAGTAAATCCATATATGTATTGAATTTCATAATGAAACAAAAAATGTTCAAAATATTTTTGTCGCTTGAATTGGATAAATATTAAAACATTTGTGACCAGACTTATTTAAAAAAATATATATAACAGGAAGCCTTAATTAAACAAATATTACCTACAATAAATTAATGTTGTGTTAGGTATCGGTGATCGGTATTCCAGTGTCTTTTTAGCCTCGCAGGGCTCCAAGGGTCTGACCTTAGCATTCCATCAGCGTCCACGTCTCAACTGCCACCGTGGCCAGATCATAATCCCATCTGTATCTTGGTCTTCCCGGTACCACTCTGTCACGTCCCCGACGTGTTCCTCCCTAGATTTTTATTCAATTGTAATAAAATGCTAATAGCATAATAGAACTGTGATTACCCTGGGATTTTATAATTTTGAATACATTTAAAATTTTCAGATGCAAAGGCGAGAATGGTGAAAGCCGCGAGTTTAGGGAATACCGTGAACATTACATTCAGAGGTTAGTTTTACACTATATTAAACAAAAGTTCTACAGCAGAAAATATTTAAGCTTTATGTGAATGGGAAGCCTCCCATTTTCGAATTGGCAACAAACTCTCTGCTACACCGTTAACCAAGTATGTTTTACAGAACAGTTGTACCTGCAACAAATAAAAAAAACCACAATAAATATGCGAATGCATCCATTATCTCTATAAATAAAATAATAAAAATATTTTAAGACATCGGTGGGTATGGTGTTTTAAAAATTTCTTATTTCGACCTCATAAAAACCTTTGTTTTATAGATGCAATAGTTATAACAAATGTGTCGAAGAAGATAACACACACAACGAAGCCGTTAGCAGCTCTGTCGATCCATGTGGGGACAGACTTGGTATGTTCTTTGAATTCACTTTTATTCACTCGAATATTTTATTATTAATAAATATATATTATTTAATCACTCAATTTTTAAATAAACAAAAAGAGTGCGTACCTTAATTCTAGCAATTATAATTCACAATTATTTTTTGTTTATATAGTAAGCAGTTCGCTGTGTCAAACCCCTAGCAGCTCCAGAAAAGAAGTTGCTTCACCACACGTTACCACTACACACGCAGGTAACAAGGCGGTACCACTAAACTAAACGCTGTACGATGACTCTTAAAACAGGCATTTCTTTATATTGTTTTTTTTAATTCGGTTATTATTCTTATTTAGTTATGGTACCAGACCAAACAAGTAACGTAAGACTAAAGACAAAATGAATGTCAAAATTGGTTATTTCAAATAGGATAGTGTACCACCACTATAACTAACATGTTTCACATGGGTTCACTGCGCGCTCTCAGCTGAGATGAACCCACAAGAAACTCATTGGGGTTGTCATTTTCTTGTTTTTACAATTATCTCAGTGATTAATATCGATTTAAAAGATTGGCTATGGATTTATTCGTTAACTGATTCGTTGATATTAAAACTCCAGGCGGTGGTCGAAGAGGAGCTCTGCAGTTGTGGCAGTTTTTAGTTTCATTATTGGCGGAAGGGGCTCGATGCGTCGCATGGACCGGACGTGGACTCGAGTTCAAGCTTCACGAGCCTGAAGAGGTAAAATCACACACAAATACAGTTATTTACGTGTGATATACAGGATTGTGTTAAATTATTTAAAAAAAAAATCTATTTATATACAATTGAAGGTGGCGCGTCGCTGGGGCGCACAAAAGAACCGTCCAGCGATGAACTATGACAAACTTTCGCGGTCACTGAGATATTACTATGAGAAGGGAATAATGCAGAAAGTGGCAGGTAATTTATTATAATATTATTAGCTCCATAAAATGTCTGTTGTATGTTGAAATGTCCAAACACCTACCTACCTACTTGCACGCTCTATTAAATTTGGTTACGAGCAGACATACCATTATAAACGGTTTTTAACGTGTATGCTTTTGATGATTAGAGATCGTGTTTTAAGTTGCATCCAATTTTTGAGGCCTAACTTCAATACGCATCTCAAGGCATAATCCCGTTTTGAGAGTTATTATAAAAGCAAGTTTGACAGCCTATAAGTTTTTATATGAACGTATATTTGTTACAGGCGAACGTTATGTGTACAAATTTGTTTGCGACCCCGAGGCATTGTTCAGCATGGCACGAGCTCCACAACCATGTGAGGTCATATCTCACCTCTACTACCCCCCCTACTTACCTCCCACAAGTACAGCAAGCCCAGAGTACCCCACAACCAGTATTGGAAGACGTTTTTATGAAAACCACCAGTTTGATAATACATAACTTAACTTTAACTCATTTTTAAAAAGTTAAGAACTTTAATAATTTATGTTGACAGATAATAGATAATTGATTAACGAGAGAGAGAAAAAATGGTAATGATTAGCCCGTCTATGCTGAACTATGTATGTCTTGGATTTTATAGCTTTTATATATTATCACCTAGGTCAGCGTCTCCATGGCATACTCTATATTTCCCACTGTTGTCTGTCCTGCACTTCTCAAGTGGTGGCCAGCAATTAATGTTCTAACGGTCTCGCGGGCTTCTGTCACTATTTTCCTTGGGATCACAAAATATAAAATGCTAATGTCGGCGTAATAATAAGTTTGATTTTTGGAATTGTAGATAAAATGATCTATTTAAAAAAAAGTCATATAAAAGCGTGACATATCTAATCGTTACTCGAACAATTACTAAAAACGTCAATTACGTCATACGTGATGTTTTACGTGGATCCAGCACAGAATATTTGTACTGTATACCTGGAAATTGCACTAATATGTTTTATAATGTAAATAGGATTATAACAAAAGTTGCTCAGTCATTTTGTAATAGAAAGCTTGTGGGTAGTTGGATTTTCATAGGAAATCTAATATTTAAATTTATACTTCGGACGTATTAAATGATATAAAACCCTCTTTTATTGTAGCATTTTACATACATTGTAATTATTTATATTTTGAACGATAACGACTCCATAAATCCATTATAGCAAAATTATTATAATTTCATTAAAATTATAGAAAACGTTTTTTTGCGTTGCCAATTGTCATATGTGTATTTTAGTCTGTAAACCTTACAGTTGTATAAAAACAAATTCGAATATTCTTCAAAATACAATGTGTCTTAAGCATTCAGCACAAACAAAACTATTATATTACGAAGAAAATACATAATATACTAATGAGTTATTATAAATATTTTCTAAAAATTAGGAA
The DNA here is from genome assembly GCA_951799465.1 of Leptophobia aripa. NCBI lineage: Eukaryota > Metazoa > Arthropoda > Insecta > Lepidoptera > Pieridae > Leptophobia > Leptophobia aripa. The sequence goes on along the minus strand of OX637282.1, from coordinate 2,843,892 downwards.
AAATATTTCAACATGTCATAAAACTTATATCGTATTCTCTTCTCATATTATAATAGCTTAACTATAATAATTCTAAATTGTGCAATACTGTTATTAGAATATAATTTAATAGTTATTGTCAATAAACTTTTTTCGAAATTTGACTTTTATTCCATTAATTACGAATGATCACATTGTATACAAAACATCAATATCATTTTATACAGAAAGAGGTGCACCTACTCGTTAAAACAATCTGTATACTGTGTAACTATAAAAATAGTATATAATGTAATATATCTATATTAACAAATTCCATTATTTATTCAAACCAATACAGTTTAAATACAAAACTAACACTAGTGTAATATAAAGTGGGATATTGACGTTAATTAAACATTAGTAATAATAATAGCAATGTGTTAATAAATAAAGTAGAAAATAATTAAATAAAATATTGATTTCATTCCTTTAAAATCTCATAAATTAGTGCCGATGCAACTAAAATAATTTTATTTATGTATGTCACAAATAAAAATCCATAACTTGTCATTAATTATTTTCCGTCCGTAATCTGTCCGCTTGACGTATTCCTGTCAATAGGTTCAATATTCACGCTTTTTTATTAACAGACTATCGAATCCGTCAAAATGTATTGGTGTCAATTTGACAGCATGGGATAAAATGACGTGAGATTGACAATTACCAACCTCGCCCTCGAAGCTATATAATCTAAATAAAAGAATTTTATCAGCGGTTGTAGTACGATAGTGGACAGGAATTGCAATTCTTTTATTTTTTTAAGTGAATCATTGATATTGAGATTATTTATGAAGATACGCTATGAATACGTGCTGTAAACTTTAGTGGGAAATACTAGAAAAGTTCTGAAATTAATGGAATAGAAGTGTCGTTAGAGATTGATTATATCATTAAGTAGGCCTTTTAAGAAAGATTTTAGTTATTTAAAATCTTAACTAGGTAAGGTAAATTAATTTATAAAACAATACAAATTTATCAATATTACTATTATTTCACTATTTAAGTCTAATGTAGTCAGATTTTCTTTTCAGAATGTTACGAGGGAGACTTTTACATTTAATGCACTGTGTGTTGTTTTTGTCGTTCATATTTTTCTTCCTGGTGTTTGCTGGTGCTATTACCTTAAACGAAGATGAAAAAGCATATATTGATCCCATTGAAACCTATGGGTTGTTTGGAGCAGCTACTTTATATATTTTCAGATTGCTTACATTGTTGACTATACCTCAAGTACTGTGTAATTTTGGTGGACTAATATTATTTAACACATTTCCTGGAAAAGTGAAATTAAAGGGATCACCATTGTTAGCACCATTTATCTGCATAAGAGTTGTGACCAGAGGGGACTTTCCAAAATTAGTGGCCAACAATGTTACAAGAAATATGAACACATGTTTGGATGTGGGCTTGGAAGATTTCATCATTGAAGTTGTAACTGATAAAGCTATTAATCTGGCCAATCATAGAAGGGTGAGGGAAGTAGTCATACCTGCAGATTATAAGACTAAAACTGGGGCCTTGTTTAAATCTAGAGCTTTGCAGTATTGTTTGGAAGATAATGTTAATATATTAGATGACTCTGATTGGATTGTGCATTTGGACGAAGAGACATTGCTTACAGAGAATTCAGTGCGGGGAATATTAAATTTTGTCAACGATGGACAACATTCTTTTGGCCAAGGACTTATTACATATGCAAATGAAGAAGTAGTTAACTGGCTCACAACTCTGGCTGACAGTTTTAGAGTGGCTGATGATATGGGAAAGCTTAGATTTCAGTTTTATACATTCCACAAACCACTATTCAGTTGGAAAGGATCATATGTTGTAACTAAAGTAAGTGAAAAACAATATTAGAAATTATAGTACAGGCTTAGAAAAGTTTTCTAAGTTATCAAATGTATGTGTAAAGTTGTCCAGTATTTTCAGTACTAACTTCCACACAAAAATAACAATAAGCCTTGATTTAAAGGTCATAGACTAATATCACATATATATATATATATATATATATATATATATATATATAATGTATGATATAAATATAATAATAAAAATTATTTTTTTCTAGGTTAGTGCTGAAAAGTCAGTATCGTTTGATAACGGCCTAGATGGTTCAGTGGCTGAAGACTGTTTCTTTGCTATGAGAGCTTATAAAGAAGGTCATACATTTAATTTTATTGAAGGTGAGATGTGGGAGAAATCTCCATTTACCTTATGGGATTTCATGCAGCAGCGTAAAAGGTGGATTCAAGGTATACTCTTAGTGGTTCACTCGAAAGAAATCCCTTTTCTGTATAATATTTTCTTGGGTATCTCATGTTATTCATGGGTCACACTACCCTTTTCAACTAGCAACATGGTCTTAGCTGCTTTATGTCCTATACCGTGCCCTCATATTTTAGACTTAATTATAGGCTTCATAGGTGCGGTAAACATTTACATGTATATATTTGGGGTTATGAAATCATTTCCAATGTATAGATATGGCCCTTTAAAATTAATTATGTGTATCGCTGGGGCTTTGGCCACAATTCCTTTTAATATTGTAATAGAAAATATAGCTGTGATTTGGGGTGTTTTGGGTAAGAAACATAAGTTCTATGTTGTAAATAAAGAGGTAAAGACACCAGTTACAGTGTAAGGATGATACATTCACAATTAATATTAATAGATAAAGGTTTTTTTTGTTTATATGAGACAAATATAATGGGTATATAATACTTTATGCTTAGATATCACGCACATAACTTATATTCCCTGCTTAGCCAAAACTCTAAAGTGTAAACTTGAATCTTTTAAAAATACCAGTACAAGTTTCTTAACAATTTTTGTTGCTACAGTTTTTACCTGGCAAACATTAAAGTTATTGATAACATTACTAATGTAACATGTCTAAACGACCCATTATTATTGCATCGCAGATTAATCATAGATTATAATCACTTACAGTATTCATAAACATTTTACAAACCATGCCACAATTACTGGGTGTCATAGAATCGGTTCTCTTAAAAGTTGATCACGATCTAGATTATGGGACTAGAATACATGTCTACAGTATCTATAAATGTTCTAGACGCAGCTCTATGACTGTTTCATGAACGCATTTTATTCCAATCGATAAGGAAATGATAAAGGATTGGTAATATGTTTATGTATGACTGTGACTCCAGTATTAGATTTTTTTTTAACATTAACAAGTGTATAGTCAATTTTTATACCTACCAAAGACTTAAATTATTATTAAGTATTAAGGAGTTGGTAAGATAGTTTTAAGTCACATAAGAGCCATCAATACATTTGTACTTATTTTTTGAAGTGTACTCGTATATTTGGAGAAATTTTTGTTGTTGTTTAAAAAGCTTAATTTGCATAGATAAAACAAATGTTACCATTTTAATTTTTTTTTAAATCTAAGTTTAGTACCTTTAAAAGTTTGCCCACCTATATTTTATTAACAGTAGTGGTCTCCTTGATGTTCATATAAACAGGCTTTAATAAGACATGACTAAGTGAGCAATGATTTTCAAAAACCTATTATTTATTTGTTTAATAATATTATACTACAAGCAGACCATTATACAGTTAATTACAATAATAGCTTAGCAATTTTGGATATGTTGAAATTATCGTAAAATGACAAAATATATAATCTTTGTTGTGATCTTCAAAATATCACAACCCACAATTACTTTTAACCTATGTTTAAAGTAATTGTAAACAATTTAAATGGCCATAAATGGGTCACCATAAGTGGAGTGATTTATGAGTTAGCATGTTGCCTGGCAAACCTATTTTACAAAACACAATATTACGGCTTCAGTCATGCATACTCTGCTTATGAGCGTATATGTTAGATTACGCTTATACCGTTTTAACAAATGAGGATTCTATTACTTACTGATAATAATCAACTCGGTATTGTATTTACTATCATAAGCGATAGCTTAGTTATATGGAATTGAATGGAAAGTGTGATATCGTGTATTAATAACGGCACGAAGGACCAAACTTATGTTGCGATTGTTATGAATACAACTTTTAATATTTGTCGACTTTAATATTTCAAGCCATATAATGTGTGAGTTTATAAAGCCATACGTAAAACTTTAAAAGCAATTTATTCAATTATAAATAAAATAAACAGAGTCGGAGTTCAGTACAAAATCTAGGAACATAGGTTGTTCATACACGAGCTTTTAACTTGTAGTGCGTAAATCTTTATTCTTTCAAAAGTTTTGATAGCCGTTAAAATATTCTCATAGTATACACTCCTATAATTTATAAACGTGTGCAGTAAAGAAATCACCAACACCCCAAAGCTCTGTGGTTTGTTAGGGGATCTCGCTGTAACTCAGGGTCGCCAGGACGCGAAGCAGGATCTCGCCTTTCCCGGCGACCACAGTTTTTAATTCTAGTCTGTCGAATTTGGGTGGCCATCTAATGGATTATTGGCTACTGTCGGAGTGGTTAAAGTCGACAGAACTTTTGCTTTTAACTGCAGAACATAGATGTCGCTGCATACCATAAATGTACGGAGAGCCTTTTGAGCCTTTTCTATAGCCGTTTATTATATTGAAAACACTATCGAAATTAGAAACAGAAATTGTTTCAATAATTTAATATTCATAGCTGTAAAATTAAGTGTAATTTGAACGCTAGTCCAACCAAATATGCCTTGTGGCCAGTATAGTAGTGACAATTGTATCGGTGATATTTCAGTTTAGATTTCTTAACTTTCTTATGTGTATATCTTTTAACGGTATATTTGGTTTTTTTATTATTATTTTTTAATTTAAAACAGTAGATTTATTGAACAATTTATGTATTAAATATTAGTTCACAATTAACTTAATAAATTATTTGTAGTATTAAATTAACGTGTCGGTTATTATTTGCTACTGTATTTAGAAGAAGTTTTACAAAGGATAACGGTCAAGTAAGTTCTTTAATTTCTATAAATAGCAAAGTATTATATATAACTAGATTTTTTTATAGTACTAGTGGTTTATTATATAGCTGGTTTGAATACCATCAAAACTACGCAACACTAAAATTAAATCCCATTTTTTTTGAAACCGTAGGTACAATGATATTACAATTACATTCCCAATCCAACAATATTTACATTTGATCTAGCACATACTTTATTCTGTCCTGGAATGTATACGAGTATATACCAGTTACAGAGCCATCAATTGTCTATACGGATATGAACACAATTTCTATCAGTTAAATATGTGTTAAATCAAGAGTAATAAAAATTGATTGTTACTGACTCTATACGATTCGGTTAACACTTACGCGGGTATAGTATACTGTGGTAAGCTTTAAAACGATCGAATTTCGACATTACAATTCGTGTAGTGTGTATTGTTTTGACAGCTAATGAAGGTTACTTAAGAGTTGTGCAAATGTCAAAACCTACGACGTTCTGATGTCTGTATTATTCCAGATTATTGTCTTATGGCAAAGCGTGAGTCTTTGTCACTGTTGTCAATTATGTTTACGGTAATGAGTTGCGAAATGCATGTTATCAATGTAAAGTGTTAGGTATGTATAGATGTTTGCTTATCATGCGGTATGTTTTCTAATAGTCATGTGATTTTTTTTATAATTGAATAATAAATATTGATTAATATGTTTGTTATATTTATCCTTAGTGATAGCTCCCCTTAACACATACATCGTAAGAGGCGTCCTTTCTTACGTTCCTTAGTAAAACTTTAGGTACATTTATTTTATTAGCCGTGCGATAATAATATAATAAGACGAATAAGTAAGACTGACATGCAGCCCTATTAATAGGCGCGGATGGCTACCTAAAGCTAGAGAAATGCCTTATATGGCTGTAACTTATTCTACTTAGGATATCTGTAATCCTAATAAGTAATACAAAGGAATTTTTATTATTATCTTCCAAAGCTTATATTTACCGTTATAAATATGTTACCACCGATATAGAATCGACTCTTAATAACCTTTAAAAAAATCGCTCGATAGATATTGCATGATATTCAAATACTTTAGTACATTGCATGTCAAAAAAGGTTATGTAAGTAGGCTCATCGTTTTTACAAAATCATGTTGAGTGCTGCGCCTAATTGATTAAAACATGTATAATGTCAATTTACGTTGATTGAATAGTTTACTTTGTCAAATGGAACAACTTGATTTATGTGACGGCGCTATTTCAACTATGATACATTGTGTAAAAGTATTGAGCGTTTTTTTTTACGCAACACAAAGGCCAGAGTAAAATTGTAAGGGGATTTTTTAACACACGCTTCGTTAGCTACAGGTGATTTATAGTTTATGTCATGGGTGCCTACATAACGGCAAACTATATATAGTACCAACACACAACCATTTATAATACAATTTTTGACAGTACCGGAACCTGTTCGGTAGTCCGGGCTGGAGACAATAACGCCAACTGAGTCGTCGGAAATAAATAATTAAGAATGATTTGGGCTCCGTTTAAAAAAATTAACACTAATAGTGGAGCAAATTCAATCGAAGAAGATTTTACCCGGGATAAACGTGTAGAAGGCACACTTGAAAGGTTAAATAGCCGCCAATAAACATTGCCGGTATTTTAGGAAGTCTTTTGAAAGTCTTTGTAAAAGGTGACATTTGAATATAGGTGTTTACTTTGAGATTTTGAAAGAAATTTAAAGAACTCGTTGAAGAAGTTCTAATTCTTTCGAAGACTAAGTCTGTGTTATATTTAAAGTATTTACAAACGCTGCTTGAAAGTATGTATATGAATACATTGTGAGAATAGTGCACGGTTGAATCTTAATTAGCTAAAAGCGTTTCTATACTAAATAGTTGCAATCGATAATACTGGCTATAATAAAGTGAACCTTTTATACACTTATATGGAAAATAATCTAAGTCTAATGGAGAGAAGTGGCCGAATTTGGAGGAAGCCTTTACAAAAGGGAAAATTATAATATCAAGTTGATTTATGTCATTTAGTATCTGAAATAAATGTTAAATGATTAATTACGTTTATTTGAGTTTGTTTTCCGTGTTAGTGCTAAGTTATAAGTGTTGTAGATTATTGTGTAAATACTAAGACTGAACTGTGTTGATTTTGTCATTCATATGTTTATTTTGTATCTGCAATAAGCTCCGCACCTCTTGCACTTAAGCTAAATTACCTTAATTATATTTTTATTCAATTTGGTTGCCTTATTATCGATTATTAGCATTGAGACCGACGTTTTGTGTGTAATAAGTTCAAATAAACAATTAAAAAATGAATAAAAAAAATTAAAGACGCCAATAGGGAAATACTTATATTGCGACAAGCTATACCTTTTTTAACTATATATTTATTGGTGGAAGTGCCATACTTAGAGTTTCAGCCGAATGGGCAGGCACGGCCGGAAAAATACCATTCTAACAGAAAACCGGCGTAAAGTGATACAATTGGACCTACCCTACCCCTCCATTTCCTAATTTCCCTTTTTAAGGCCGGTAACGCACTCACGAGCTGGCAGCCGCGTGAGTGTCTATGGGCGGCGACTTCACCTATATGGTGGGCCTCCTGCTCGTTTGCCCCCTCGTCTATAAAAAAAACCCTTGATAGTACATTAAAAACTCGACAGTGTAAAGCCGATAATAGTAAGAACTTCTGTAACTGTAACTTCATATTGAAGTAACAAGAAATTAAGTAGTCAGACGCGGGGCGAATCTACGTTTTTTTCCGTGCTTAAATCACGGAAATGTTAACTCCTTTGTTTTAATTGTAGTTTTATAGACTGTGATTGAAATATTACTGCCGTTTCTATATACTATATTTTATATGCCATACTATGTAATAGTTAAATTTGATTAGTTGTACAGTTGAGTACTTGTTTTATACAACTATATGGATACAACTGTTCCATTTTCAAATTTAATTATTACATATATGTCAGGATGTACATTAAAGATAACGAAAAATCACTGTAATGAGGGAGCGTATAAAATATTATACAATTTACATGGCTGCCAGTAAACATAGATATACTGGTGTCGTAACTTTTAAATTGGTTTGGGTTCCAAGGAGCTTTGAACAAAAGTTTCACCAAATATATCGCGAGAAATACGAAGCGCCTCCGCGGCTTAGACGTTACCTCGTTATTTTCTAATAACCTTATTAAGTAGTTAATGAAGTAGGCGTATAAGCCTCTTGTATCATTTGTTGATTCAAAGTTCCAATTATTTCTAGTTAGCCTCAACAGCTCCACAGATTAGCATTAAAAATGATAAACAATAGAATGCAGACTAACATACTAAATATAAAAAAGTATGACACTCGTATTTTAAGTTTTGGCCTTTAAATGCTGGGAAATTGAATAACACCTTTAGGTGGTACTAAATGCATAGGTGTCAAGCTATATGAAACATATGAAGACACTTAAAAGGATTATGTTGTGAAGCCCCAACCATGCGTTCATGACCCGCATGGACGGCGCATGCTTATATACAAGTTAAGTTAATTTAATAATAGGATAGTGGTCGTAACATACCAAGGCCGATCGGAAACAGTATATTGGTTTTGCAAGACGTGGTCGGGTGTTCCGTCTTGCATCTTCCGAAATGAGTGCACCACCGGATGTGGTAGTGGAAGCTTGCAATGGTGTTGACGAAGATGACGATGATGATGAGGGGTATGTTTTGGTGGTTGGGTGTGGTGGTTGTTGTAAAAAGAGATTTTTATGCGGAACTACTTATTAAATGGAATAATATCGAAACATATCTTTAATATTTATTGACGGAGACAAAACTTACCAATTTACCTAATATTTAGCAAAAACTATTAATAAACAAATATTTAGACCACTTATTGCTATTTCAAAATAAAAAAAGTTTCATCAGATGCGGATGTATATCGTGGTGCGTAAATAAGCACGATGTTATGATATCTTTCTTTGCAAATATAATCCGTCAACAGTCAATCACTTAGGATTATTGCAACGCACAATATCTATGTATTCGTTCGTATTCCAGTGAATCATAGACAAAAGTGAACTTCAAGATTTTAGAAACAACAGTGCATATAGCTCAAGCATATTATTCACCTAAATCACCAGGTTAAGCTTAATAAGAAAAACCCTGTCTCTTCATTACAGTAAGCACCGTCGATATAAAATAATACTTTAGTTACAAGATTCATTTTACTGAATCGTTTTTATGAATACACCATACTTCACAAAGCATATTTTATGTTTAATTATTATTGTTATTTAAAAAAAAATATGATTAGTTATCTGTGGAGAAAAATACCTTGTATACTTTAATCGTATCTGATATTCTTAAAACAACGAAAATGTATTTGAAACAAAGAAAGAACAAACAAATATAAGTTAACTAGAAAAAAAAATATTTGTTTCTGGTAGTCTAAAACTGTGTTAAGATAGTATACTCGTGTCATTAATCTGTTGTAACTTCTTAAATAATTAAGATTTCATCACTATTGATTATATTATGAAATCGTAAAACTCAGTTTGTAAGATGAAAGCATTGAAGGGATTATATTTGATCCAGCCACAACATTACCATAGTTAATAGCAGTTTTAAAAACTCCTTCAATATTTGAGAATTGAAAAAATACAAAATACTTTATGTAAGTTACAAATAAGATCGACGCTGGACCACACACTTGGATATTTCCTGTGTTATGTCCAGTCTCTTCCGAGATACCTGAAATAGGTTGTTTATTTTAAAAAATCAATTCGTGGTACATATACAGCCTACTTTATTTTATTAAAACTGTCCCCAAACATTGAATGTGCTAAATATATTTTAAAAACTTATAATACCATAAAAACAAGGTATACACACAAATCAATGATTTGGGAGCTAAGAAGACGTACACAATTTAAGATTTAAAGGCTTTTTCTAAGGTTTTTGAAATGACTCCACGGTAACCAAGGAGTCGGCAAAAATATCGACCGAGTCGTCTATATTTACATTGAAAAGTATGTGAGGGTTTCAATTGGTGTTTTCTATTTGTAGATTGGACATAAACCCAAAACTGGGCTGCCGAGTTCACTTTCCCAGTGACGTCATACGAGAAACGTGAGTGTAACATGTATAGCGGACGTTAACTGTGACGTTTGCAAGTTGATTGGCACCAAAATCGATTGTAAACGGGCTTAATCTCAAAAGATTTACACAAGGCACCACTTTGCTCTTGCTTTTTTTTTTAATGCTTGCACGTTAACATTTTGATTTTCCCACTATTCTATTAATGCTCTGTGTTGTGATGCAGTTTACTCGTGTGTTGGTAATTTAGTGGTTTTTAGTGGCTGTACATCAAAATTTTGTTGTCTGTGACTGTGTGTTTGGTAATCATACATTCAGGTACAATTTTAACTTTTCCACATAGAATAAGAGATCATCTATACGTGAAAAAAAAGACTAATGAAAAACACATTTAAACTCTTATTTTTATGAAATGTTCTTTCTTTGTTTCTAAATTTAACGAACTAAAACAGTATTTTTTTTAATAAAACAAATTATACACAGTGTCCGCTATAAAGCTTTGGAACTCACTTCCCGATCCTATTCGATCAGCCTCCTCACTATCATCTTTCAAATCACTTCTTCGTAAGCATTTCTTGTCTTCAATATAATTATTTATAATTCTAGATTTAAATTAGCATATTTTTCGGTTTTCCTTATTTTAATGTATGTTGTGTTTTGTTTTTGTATTATTATTATTATTTTTTTGTATACTTCGCACCCTTTGCACCTGTCTTATTATATTTTAAGTATTCTTTTATCGTGTGGGTTGTCTGGAAGAGATCGCTTATTAGCGATAAGGCCGCCCGTTGCTCTTATATGTTCTAACATCTGTTAATGTCATTTGCTTCTAGTGTTTAAATGCGATAAAGTGTTAAATAAATAAATATACTTAAACGCTAAATTCAAAACGTTTGGTCCTTGTAGAAGAGTATCACGAAGTATCATATACGCTAACGAGAAGCACTAGCTAGCTCTTAGGTTACCGGTACTGACTACCAGGCGCCAATATTGTTATTTAATAAGCGCCTGTGCACTTGTACCCCAAAGTCCAAATAACTCTACTCCAATCGGAACTAGAGCAAAGAAAGATTTACGTGGACCTTTTATTATTATTGTATTACCTGCCTGATCTCCGGTCGCAGTTGTATACGGCTGAATATATTATATTATTAACAACAATATTAAGAAATTCTTTATTTAAATCACAAAATATTTGCAAGTTGGAACCCGCACTATGTATACTGTTCCAGATCGTATCCAGTTCTAGATAGAACAGTTAAATGTCATAAGTATTGTTTTATTTTTGTGTGTTGCCTGAGAATCGAAAGACATCGCTTATTAGCGATAAGGCCGCCCGTTGCTCTTATATGTGCTAACATATATATTCATTATCTACTTTTACTGTTTTTGTGCAACTACGTGTGAATAGATAAACACCTGATCTACTAGCTGAGTACGAATATATGAATTAGATAAAAAATTTAATAACTTTAGAATTTCATAATTAACACCTGATAAGAACAATCAAACTGATATGGATAAATAAATTTAATCAATGGTTATCAAATACTTAGCTATTTCATTAAATCTTTGATTATAAGTGCATTATATATTTTGGAAATAATTATTATCCACTGGCACTGCCACTTTGGTATTGGACTCGGATTTAAATTAACCAATATAACTCACAAATGAGAGGCGCTGAATAGACTGTTACTGAGTAGACTGGTGCTGGTAGACTGTTTTTAAAAAAAATATGTTTGAACAAATGCTAATAATTCAAAATATTTGAGTGCTGTAAAAAATTAATTTAAAAATTAATATAATGTTTTATCAATACACAGAGCACAGATAATAACATCTTTCGTAATATAAAAATAAACTACAGAGTATCTAAATATTTCCTCAGCGCGTTCGCGAGCTCTTGTCACTCACTTCTAGGGCTGCTGTTCAATTAGGCTTTTCAAGACCTACGCTTGCCTTAAATCTTGTTGAATCGGCTTTACATCTAAATATAGTTTTTCAGTTGCCTAAGCGTATTAATATAGCAAAAGACAATCGAGTTAAGGTTAAATGTATTCAAACATATAATTTGTGTATACATCCCAATCCAAATGATCAGAGATCGAACAAATATTTTAAATTTGGAATCTAAGTATTGCGACATTTAAAATGTCGCAATGCTCTGTGGAACATTATAAATGTCATTTTATTTGTCACATTTGAGTCAAAGATTCTAACCTTCGATAGTCCTGCTAGATATAATTACTTTTTAATGTCAATAAATATTTCCATTTCTGTCTATCAAATTATATACTGTAACTTTATTGGTTGATTAATTTTTAATGTGACATTGTCTACCGATAATTGGGTATCCGAGTTAAATAAACTTTATTTAGGACATCACTTATCAGAAAAGGCATCATTTGTATACATTAAAACCAATTTCATACGAATTCGTTAGTTTATTGAATGATATAATGTCTTAGAGAATTTAATTTTTTTTTAAATTGGCTTTTTCATAAAGTTACAAGGTTTTGGTAACAAATATTTTTAGTGAAATTCCACTTCAAGATGCATGAATAAAAATTGGCGAATGGTAGCCCTACACAAGTATTCTATTGTTTGTGCCAAGGTTTAGTTACTTTACACGTGATAAAAAGTTTTAAATAGAACACGATAATAATCTATAGGCGTGTTGTTTAATGTTTACATAGATTTATTATTGGCGATTATCGTGGTTCCTCTTATTTGACGTACTATTTCTTTCAATGCCATTGTTTTACGGTTGTACGTCAAAATTTATCAGGAAAAATGCGTGAAAAATATTTTTCGCGATTTTAAATTGCTCGTTAACATAGCAGACAAGGGTGTAATGCAAACGTGGAAATGTATGCATGAAAAGGAGAATAAAACAATAATGAATTCACCGTATTGTAAAGAAAGGATGGATTATAAACTGTTTTAAAAATGTAATATATTTTCTTTTTCAGGTAAGTCTATTATAAGTGCAAAGCTTTGGGAACAGGAATATGCATTGAGAAGCTCTTTGTTGGAAGGTATGTTTTTTGCTTTTACATTTCTTAAATATAATATTTAAGACCTGTTCGGTAGGTGTCGTTGGAGTTATGGCTACGCCTTACTACTAATACTTTGTCAGACGAGAGATGTTTCTTTTTTCCGATTTTCAATGTTACATGTTACGCTTAATAAACCGCTTATTGAAGCGTATTACATACTCGTACAGTTGTTAGTCAAGGAAAAAATGTGATAAGTATTAAATATTCATCTTTGTATATAATTAAGCATTTAAAACGAAAAAGCTCTCGACTTTTTTATCATTCCCGTAAATCGCGAAGGAACCACTTCAAGTGAACATAGATTAGGCTAGTAATTAAATTAATGTTAATATATTATGTTATAACAATATAATGTTACCCTATAGTGGGTAAGTTACTTGCAAACTATGTTCCTAGAATAGTATTATAAAACATGATTCGTAGAAACAAGTGGTTTAGTTAACTCGGATTGCATTGTGAGGGTTTGAAGAGACTTGCAATTCTGTGATAAGGAGATTTTCTCGCTGCGGATTCCTAATTACTTTCCCGAGGTTTTCACGGGACTATTATTGCAAAGTCACCACTAAATTGGACCGTTTCATTCTCTGTTTTTATCATTTGTTATCAAATTAAAAATTAATAACCCACTTCAAAAATATATGTATTAAAAAAAAGCACGCATATACATATGGATATAAATGTGGTGCGTGGATAAATCTTACACAACGTTTGCAGTTTTTCTTCAGTTATCACTGTCACGTTCATTTTACTTATAATAATTCTGATTGAAAATGAAATAACCTAGTAATAAATATGAAAATCACTTGGCAATTTTAATCTTAATGTTGCGTAATATTAAGTCCGCTACTAGGATTATATATTCTAAATCAATCGATCTCATGGTTCGATTTTAAAACAAAAACTAAGTATTAATCGTCCAGCGCTGACAGATATCTAACTGTATTCATTTTGAAGAAATTTAGTCTGTGGGCCACGGTCTATGGCAGCAATAGAATTGTCTATGAATTTGTACCATATAGTTAAAAGGTATTGTTACTGTATGTGTTTTACTGATACGCGTTGGCTCCACGGCTGTAATGTATTGACATCAATCAGTGACAATAGTTTGGGACAGTTTCCAATTTATAACACAGATCCACTTTTGTGGAATTTCATCAAACGTTTAATTAGAAATTAAATGAAAATAGAAGTACAATATGTTTTATTAGGCTGATTTCAAATTGTTAACATTAATTTAAACAATAAAATAATTAACACTAATAATTTAAAAAGTACTCGCGGAAGAGTAGCCTCAACGCTGGCAGCATCGCTGTATGAGAGTACCAGCTCTCGGGTCATTTCAAGCCGATACTTTCTCTAAATTGATGTATTATAATATATGAAATGATTTCCATACAATTTAAACTTCTCAAGCATTGCATTAGACAGTTTTGTAAAATGCAATTTTCATACATTAACGAAAGCAGGGAAAACTTTACGGCGCTCTTGATTCCTTATTCACATGTGAGTTACAGAAATACAATCAAAGAAATAATAGCATTATAATTACACATTGCAAACCTGTAGTGTTGTATGCAAACAACATTATTTAAGCCTGTAGTGATTTTTGTGTATTAATATCGTTAGTAGCTGTTTGAATTTAAAAAGAAAATATACAAAGTATTAACATTTTTATAGATGCCGGCGTAAACGTGCAAGCGAAGAATAATATATTAAACTAGTTGACCCTGACAAAAGTTGTTTTGGCAAAAAAATACTAAAAAATAGGGGTGATGAAATTTAGGGTTGAAGTGTTTGTATTTTTAATGAGACAATAATATTTTTTTTATAAAATGTCTCTAAAAATAGATGTTGGCCGATTCTCAGACCTACTCAACATGGCCACAAATTTCAGGAGAATCGGTCAAGCCGTTTCGGAGGAGTACGGGAACGAACATTGTGACACGAGAATTTTATATATTAGATAATATATAATATGTTTTATATCGCTCATGCACAATGCCAGAGAGCTCGTGAATTCGCCATAGTAAATAAAACATATGATTTATAAACTATATTAAAATACGAATATTGTAAGAATGGTTTTTAAATGAAACATTTATGATTTAAACGCGTTTATGGAATGGCTCATTTTAATTTAAAAGCTCACTAACAGTTAACAGTTTATTTGGATATAATGTCAAATCCAGTCGACTGCTAATCTATTGTCGTTAATAACATTCGACAATTTATCCTCATTAAAATAGAATACATTTAACAATGTTTGCCTCAAGCAAGTGTTAATTGACGTAAAAAAATCATCCTTCTGCACATCGAACGATAGTTGAGATTTTTTAGTTTTCATTATTATACACAGAAATAAAATATTTTGGGATTTTAAGCTATATTGACTTAAGACTGATTTATAATTGTTTTAGTATATACCGTTCCTTACCAAGCGGCGTGGTCGTGGGTAACTACTGAATTTATAAATGACTTTTTACAAGCCCGAAATTCTAAACGATTAATGATTTAATTTTATTAATTTGTTACAATTTAATTATCAGTATTTCTAAAATTAATTTTTAATTGAGTATTTATTGCCATTATTATTGCGAACTTATTATTATTAGTATCGAGTATTTTATTTTACAGAATAATAATATACTACTGTGTGATATTTTCATAAAGATTGGTTTTATAACGCATTTCAATTTATAGAATAGGCTCAAATTTTCCTCTTTAATAACTAAATTGTACACCCTTGTGTAATATTAATAATGTTTCTTAAAAAATCAAAACAATTATTCAGTTAAAAACTAGGGTCGCCGAATGGTTTAAGTCTGACCTCATTATAACAGTGTTTATTCCTTACCTTTCTAGACCCATTTAAATTTTACATTGCATTGATTTTATTAACGTAAAATTATGTCTCAACTGAAATTAATATTGACTAAGAATGATTGATTCATCTAGAACTAAGAAAGACTATAGAGTTATTTTTGGTTAATTTTAACCATAGACTTACTTACTTACTACTGTCCTAAGGAATCGGGTAGGGGGCGGAATATTATTAATAATATTTCATAGTGACATATCAAATTTTCAGCGTGACTTACCATGTTAAAATTTTCGCTATTATGGCCTTTAATTAAAATGACTGGACTAACCATAAAGCAGACGTTTGACAATGGAGCTTCCGTGGTACAAATTTAGCATCATAAATAATACCAAACTTTTCATATTTAGTTTATTGTTTTAGTTAAATTTGTTTATTTTAGTTTAATTATTTTAAAGTAGTATTCAATGATTATATTTGTAAATAAAATACATTTATAAATTTGTTAATTAAAATAATTCTTGATTCACTAAACATCGAAAAGTCCTTTCAAGACTATAATTTGATTATATATTTAATAACTTTCTTTCCTATTTATTAATCTATACAAACATATGGTCGAGTAAACTTATTGAGTACATAATGTTGTCATCTAATTTTGTACAATATACATAAAGAGATTTCTTAAACACTGAAAGTACTATATTACGCTCGTTTGAATTTCAAATACACGTGTCGCAAACAGAATATTAGATAAAGGTACAGGAAGCGTTAAAACGTTTTCGCAAATACCAATTTTTGAAATATGCAAATTAAATTCCCAAGTATTTTTTGGGTATTTTGAAAAAAGTTATGACCTTAAAGTTGTGTTCCAAACTTTATGAGGAAAGGTGTTCGACTTTTATCGCTTCTATATTTGAAAACTGCGTTCCGCATTCGTTGGGCGTAACGTATCGGCTCATATTTTCAAAGTTGATATTCGTTGGTAGGTGTCAAGTTCGTCTAACGCACGTTTGACGAGTCGTGACGAACAGTGATCAAAAGACGGTTAAATCAAGGTCCAGTAGTATTAATTAATATTCATATTATTGTGTGCGTGGAACCAGATTTACATTAACTAATCTTATACCCTGAATTAAAATAGAGATCCCAATAAATGGATTACGTCCTACCTAATATGATGAAGAAGTGTTCCCTGAATTCAAATTATATTCGCGGGTAATGTAAAATGTTCGCTGGAGCATGGTGTAGTTGCAGCAACAACAATTAGAACATACTTGACGATTTAAAGGAGTGGCGGAGTGTGTCTTGACAGCTCTTTTCGTCCGCTTACATTTTTTATTTATTTAATTTCAAATTTCACAAAAATTAACACATAGATTGTCCTTGTCAGGCATTTTAACCGCGCAACGGTTTGCCTATGTCGTGGTTCACTCGGTGTTCTAGTTACCCTTAAAACCAAACCTGAAGTGAGAGGACACGCTATCCCGCGTCATTCTCACGATGCATTGAATAGACGTGGGAATGACGATGGGTGCAGACAACAGTTTAGCGTGAGTGTCCGAGTCTAATCTATTTAAGTAAGTAGGAGATACAACAACAAATGAAAAGTCAATTTTGTTTGAAAATTCATAAGTGTTAGTTATATTGTAACCTAAATTAATAAATTTGTATTTCATTGAATCAATAATAAAAGCTCTTGTAGCTCTTATAACCTAAATATGGCAATATTTAACAAACAATTGGTTGGTAAAGTGACGGCGTTTAGATAGACATCAACAGCGCCGCTGAACCTCCGATAAACACTTGTGTGAAGGAATGCGAAATATTCGAAGGCAGTGGCGGGGCGGAGGGCAGGGGCGCGGCCGCCCGCCCAAAGCGCGCCAGTCGAGCCCAACCTCGTGGAAGGTCGCTCGTCGGCAAGGCATTGTTACGCTACCGCGTGATATTCCGCCTTCGCGAATTTTTTGAATTTGATAAGTTTGCATGTTTTTGTTATTAGAAATATAAAGTGGTATTATTTGTGTATCGCAATGTGTGGCGGTCACCACGCGGTCACTGCCGCCGGGTGGCCATCGGCAAATGTTTTGAAACTGTAGGGCTTTTTCTGCATTGGTAAGTGATACATTAGTACATAATTAGTCTAAAAGCCACTGCTATCACGACGAAAATAGAGCTTTTTTTCATGTATTCAAACTTTACACAGTTTGTATGAAAAGATACAAAGTTGTACAAAGCGACTAACTTTTAAATAATGCCAAGCCATTGGTTTTTTATGAATTAAAATGGATCTGCTATAAAAGTATTCTTTATTTACGCGATTCTCCCGGATTAAAACCAGATTACAACGGATCACAACCAATGTACTTCTCCTATTTACTATAAAGCTTACGAAGGATTGAATAAAGACTTGCTCAATTGCAAACGAAATAATAAAAATATATAAATTTTATATTCTAAATAATAATTATATTAATAATAGTTTGTTTGAGCTTAGGTTTCAATAGAAAATATGTGTCTGCTGTTTATCAAGAAGGTTTAATTGTTAATAACGCACTATAGCCTCAATTTGAAGTCTCCAAATTTCTGGCAAAAGTCTGTTGCTATTGGCAAGTTTTGCAGTTCCTAAAAAACAGTGGGTGAATGGCGAAGCACAGCCAATTATTAACACTACATAAACAGGAATACAATATCAAAACTGTCACACGGCATGTCTGCATTTCCTTTCGCACACGAGTGAACGCAACGATACTGTATTTTCTACAGACTCGAGCAGAAAATCTTTAAAAATATATAATATATTTGTTTACAATATTAAAATTTAATGTGAGTTGCGTACGCAAAGCTAACATGTTGGATTAACCTGTGTTCAACCCTTATACAAGTACCATAGATAAAAGCTAGAATAATATCTGCATAATATATGTTAAATTCACAAAGCTCTATTAACATAAGAATGGAAATGTTAATCATATGACTAATTACACTACGATGGGTCGCACAACAAACGTAGGAATCCCACTTTTCTGTTTAGACGAAACAGATAAACATTTTTTTTAAACTAAACAGTTAAAAAAAAATTGTATAAAAAATCTCATCTTATCTCATCATTCGCAAAACTAAATCTAAAATAACAAAAATAAATACAATTGTTTAGGTTAATAAATAAAATAAAACAAAAAAATAAAACATTATTAAAATGTACGAAACTATCGTTAGGCTCATGTTAGCCCACTTATGTATAAGGATTATATTTAAGAATATAAGAAGCCAATAATACCACACACTTCACCTTTATTTCGGACATATATAATATGGGATACTTTGCTTTTATAGTGTGTGACGTGCCTGTGGGCTTATTTTCCACGTTTGACCCTCTTCTATTATTTTCTTTTTTCAATAAAACTAACAAAGGTTCAAGCGCCTAAAACCATACGTCTATGTATTCGCGAACATTACAAAAAGTTTATATTTGTGGATACTAGTCGTAGGCGCACTATTGGCGTTAAGCTTTTAAAGCTCTCACTATGAATGAATATTGCATAAAAATTTATTTACTATTATAATTGGATGTAATTATATTCAGATTTTTTTATTAAAAAAAAGAACCCACAGTATCAGATTCTATAACCTCATAAACAATAATCGAAAAATAATTAATGGCTTAAATTGTTTTGCCTTCCGAAAAGGTGTCTTTATAAAGACCTGTTTGAATAAAGATATTTTGAGTTTGAGTTTATTTATATATTACACTACAAATTAATGCTTTTCTCTATGTAAATTGAATGTGGATTAATTAAATAATCTTTCGCCATGGAATAATATAAATACTCCTTTCTTGTATTCGAATTTACGTCGTAAATCCTTATCAACAAAGTGGTTTATGACTACAATAATTCTCAACACTCTTGGAGTAAATATCTAAACAACTGTTCGCTTATGAACTTCACTCAAAGTAACGTTACTCATGTCATATTAACAATAAAGTATGTAGTTGTAAGCATGAGTTTTAAGACTATTTCTACTATATACAAATAAAAATATCGTGATATTTTAGAATTGCACTACTGTATAATGACTGTATGAATGAAAGTAGTTAAAAAAAATCACTCACTGTTAAGTTTTCTGTAGCCAATGTTTATGTAATTTGACAATAGTGTTTGGAGTTTTTATTTTAAAAGAGCAGCTATAGTTCTCAATACGAAAGAAAGAATAAAGTTATTTTGAGTTTTGACAACTTTCATAAGAAATGTTATATGCCAGCTATGTAAATCGGGCAACATAAGAAAACAGGGAATTACCGTGGGAATAATAAACATAAGTTTAGCCCCTATTGGCAGTGGCGAAAAAGGTACACGCATCAATACAAACCGAACACAAACAAGCTAAGCTTTTGAATAATACTCTCTACTTATCGCCACGTTATGGACGCTATGTCACTGTATTTTTAAATCAATACGTGCCCTTAATTATTAAACTAAAACGAAGTTACAAACCACCTGGTTGCAAGTGTGTTTGGCGTGCCTCATGCACGTATCATGGCTGAGCAAAGCTCGCCAACAAGCCAGTGTTGAGCTGTAAAGGCATTCAGGCCAACAGCATCCCACTAAGAAAAACTCAGTAACTTGCGTCTTCTATATAAGAAAAATGTTAATACAGTTGATAAGTACTGCCATGATTATTATTTATTAGAACCAAAACAATTTTTTTTTTCAGTTTATAACAAATTACGAAGAACTTAGAAAGCTTTAGATTTAAACTAGTTTTAGTTTAAATCTAACTGCGTTACGAAAAACTATGTTTTTCTTTGAAAAACTGGCAGTTAGAGGTTTTATGTTTTTTACGTCAGTAAATAATCACGATTGGGTGGATAACGTTTCAGACGGTTTTAAGCTTGAGATGTTCTATTGAATATGATGCCGCCATGTATGTTGCGATAACTGATGATGCTTGCTTTTTGTTATAATGTTAATTAATTATAAAAAAGTTGGAATTGCTTATTAGTACATAACAGTTGTATACAAATAAAACATGTTTAATATGAAAGTTATATTGAATCCGCGGATTGCTCATACGATTGTCGCAAGGTTAACTTTAAATATAATTAAGCATAAATCTAATTAAACCTTTAATTAATCATTTAAGTACTAACTATTAAAAGATATAATAAATATTCACCCCGACACAAGACTTTATTGTTTCTTAAAGTACAAACTAAGTAACTAGACAATATTTTTTACGTATTACTAGCTGATCACGACAAATATTGTTTTGCCTAAAAAAAACGTCTCTAAAAATAGATGTTGGCCGATTCTCAGACGTACTCAATATGGCCACAAAATTTCAGGAGAATCGGTCAAGCCGTTTCGGAGGAGTACGGGAACGAACATTGTGATACGAGAATTTTATATATTAGGCTAATGATTAATGATGTAAACATTTATGTACTGCTTTTTTAAACTGTGCCGCTCACTGTCATATTTGTTAGTGTTGACACGGTGCTATATTGCAACTCATATTCTATGGGTCTTTTGTTAGCAAACTGCTTTGTTATAATATGAACGGACGCTGAGTTCGGTCTAAATTTAGTCTTCAAATAGAAAAAATAACAAAAGGTTGTAGAGAAAAGATATCTTTGACACTATAATATTCAATAATAATCAGTCAATTATCGTACACGCGTGTTTATATTTCGTCGGCTAGTGATAGCTGGCTTTAAATGACATTTTTAGTTGGTAGTATTATTTTGTAATTAAATAGTTTTCATTGTTTAGTTTAGTTCCTAAGGTTTAGTTTAGGTTATATTATTTATGCATGTATCTCTTTTTTGGTCCTTGTTTTGTAATTGTAATATCATGTGTAATGTTTAGGGACATATTAATAAAAAATAAACATAGTAGTATATAAAGTCAAATGTATGAGTTCGGATGTCGAATTTCTAGCAACAGGACAGGGGTTCTTCTTTTATAGAGGGTCTTTCCTCTATAATAGAATAAAGCCGGATTAAGAAAACTATCGCGATACAAATTAAAATAAATTGTAATTACTCTATTATAAAAGTTCGACTTTCGCTCAACAAAGGACCTTCTATTCTATTCTTAACCATAGCTAGTGTTGACACATACCCATACACGCACACACGCACACACACAAATACTCTCATAAACACGCACGTATAATGCGTATTGGAGGAGACTGGACACCCACAACACAGGAAATATCCAAGTGTGGGGTCCAACGTCCGATATATTGTAATGTATGTATTTGTATTGTGTTTACCTCATTGATAATCGCAAGCATAAACCACTTAGCAACAAAATACAGCATATATACTAGTTTTATATTGTTTAATTTTCATATTATGAAAATGCATATTTAGTTGAAAATTACGGTATAAACTTGGAAATGTAGAAATGTTTAATTCTCTTTTTGGTTTGGTTGAGTAATTGTGTTAAATCGTCAATCTGCTTTTTATTCCCTTCCTTTTCGCATAGAATATCCCGCACCTAATTACCTCTCATCGTTAAGTTTAAAAGAATTTTACAGTCGAAGCATTAATTAACACATTAAACTATAATCATAGACATAAATAAGCCATAGATAAAGGGAGATTGTATACATCACAGATTATAACAGTTCGCTAATAATGCAATTAATTAATTAAACTTTTTTAAAACTTATATATATTTATGATATATATTTATGAATGTTGAAGGATCTAATTATCGTAAAATTTATAACTATTTTGTAAAAAACAGTATAGTGTCAAACACAGAACACATCACTACTCTGTGGTAAAATCGAGACCACAAGTAATGGGCGGGAAAATTATTGAGTCTAAAGTGTGTTTTGGGTTTACCTGTGATTTAATGTTTTCTTAAATGGATTTAAATATACTTAATGCAAATATATACATGAGAACTTTTCCATAATAATAAACCTTCAAGGTTCAACCGTTATAACCGGACAAAGAGGTTTTTGGCATACAAATGTACGTTTATTTTTAATAAAAATTCTTCCAATTACTTTCAAGTATAATTTCCTTCTAACTTATATATAGTAAATATATTCTTACACGCTTCACAACTTCGCACCAGTTTCGCTGCCAAATTTTTAGTTTACAACCGAAGGGGGTTCATAAAAACTTGTGAGGGCTCTTAAACCTTCGTTATTGCAAAATCCGAAAAATAAACAAACTTGATGTTGATATATTTATTTAAACATATTAGTTGAAACTTAATTTTCATGTTGTTCCTATAAATACTAATCTACTACAGGTCTCAATACCTACGCAATTATAACAGTAAGTACACACAACGCTCTCAATATATATATTTATTTTACTGCGGAGAATAAATATCAGATGCAGACTGTCATAGCATACTGTCAATAGGCGAGTGGGGTAGGCTTTTATCTAGATTATTGGCTACAACAAGGCCGTTAGCGAGTGTAATATTATTACACAATAACATTAAATTTACATTTAAGTCTTAAGATTTTACAGCTTATACTAAATTAGGGTTTATATTATTATTATGTTTTAATTTTATTTCGGAACAAACACGAATTGCTGTTATTCGTACCGAAATCTTCAAAGGCACTCGCAAGCCCTCTGGCAGTGTGAGTGTCTCTGTCGTTTGATCAATCTTCTTATACAAAAATATAAATAAATTAGTAATACTTGTGTAGTTTAACTCTGAATAAAGGTTACAGTTCTTTTTAAGTTAATTTATTTTTAACTGTTTTATCACTAACCGATCATAATCCGTATGTCGAGGGAGAAAATGATATTTCTTATAAGTGGTCTGTTAAATGTCATTGCTGTGTAACAAAAGTGCTACACATTTATTAATTTAACACCTGTTGCAGTCTAAACCATTACATAAGACAATAAAACAATAATAAAACTAAAAACACATGATACAACATTTGTGTTAAGATAGATTTTGCGAACAAATTAATTAGTACACAGAATAAACCTACGTACGTACACCTAGTTTTACGTATTGTATTTCAAAGCATACAAAGATATCTTTACTGGAGACATTGAGAAAGCGCAACATCTTAGTCACCGGAGCGTTGTTGACAGATTTGTTATGCCCCTTAACGCAAACAAGCTCGGTCTTCGCGACCGCGAATATTCATATCTATACAGGACGTTCTCGGGAAATAGTTGGGGTGCTCTACGAAAGACTTTGAACAAGTAACAAACTAACTTCAAATGACGTAGTGTATCCAGCCCCAAGACAAATAAGGTATAATAGATGCTATTAAGTCAATAAACATATATTTTTACCTGAGGTAAGTTTTTTTCTACTATAAAATTAACGTTTTTATTTTTCCAAGAAAATTCCCCACAATTTGCGTGCAGCTATTCCACAACATATTCTGCATTGTAAAAGAGTAATTATTTCAGTGCCACTTTAAACGGTGCAGGTTTATTAGCATACAAAGTTCCTTTTTACTGTAAAAACTAATAATTTATTAAAATATTCAAAACATAATCACAATTCCTAGGTGTTGTCGCTTATATTGGCCATTTTAAAATGCGCCGTGTTGTCCATCTTTTTAAATGGATGTCACGTCTAACAGTGACTTTGTCATTGACAGCTTGACAATTGACAAGGAATGGAAATCTGCTTAATTTTTGACTCAGGGACGTCTTTATATAACGTTTAGTTATATATTGAAAATTTTGTTTTAAACTGATTAAGAATGATATAGTAATTATATACTTTGTATGGTAGAGACAAGAGCAAGCTTAACAGTGTGGATGTCAATTATACTTGTATGAACTATTTATCTGACTTGTATAATTATAATTAAATAGCGTATAATTTATTTTCATATCAAACAAGTGTTTGGACTGTTTAAAATGGGTTTTATAATCTGCGAGTCAATTGACTAATTAACATTAACTGAACTGCCACGTGTCAAAACATTCCGATACCACAATTCAAAATACCTCAAACTGTGGAGCGAGTTATGAAATGTTTACAGTACGAGGTAATAATAGCATTTAAAATGTGTTGCGCGTTTATTTAGTGTGCTTAACCCGGATTTGTTTCCGGAATTCGTATTGCGAACACTTGATTATCTTCTCTACGAGCATATTTATTTATTCACATATTGAACAAAAACAGTAGATGTAAATAATGTCAATAGATGTTAATACATATAAGTGCAAAGGGCGGCCTTATATCTAATAAGCGATCTCTTCCAGTCAACCCACAATAAATGTGTAGAAACACTATATAATAGAGTAAAAAGAAGACAATGCTATAAATAAATATTACTTAGTATTTTCTATTAAGAATTGTAGTGTTTTGTAGCGCGAATATTTTAAATATTATAGTAAGTGGTTGCTCTTCGCGTTGTCGGTAGAAAATTCATCACAACGCGATCGTATCAATCAAAAATTTTTAAAGGAATCCGTTAAATACCCGATACGGACGATTTAATCAATTTTCGCTTTCATGTATATTAATTATATATTGATATAGTGAAATATTGAATGTAATAGGTAATAATCCTCCGGTTCTTTGATGTTAAAAGCTTTTAATGCGAATAATGTCACAGTTATGTACGAGTGTGCGCGTATAATTAGTTTGGTTCAGTACACTCCGATAAAAAATCAACGTATTGAGTTCCGTAAAGAATTCAGTTCATTTGAGTTGAGTTTGTAGGACGATGGGGGACTATTTTAATAATATATTTACTTAAACCAAGAAATTTTACACAAAGGAGACCGTGGATCCTATTCTAAGATATCCCTATGTTGTGGGCCTGTTAATATTGTTATAAAAATACATATTTTGACCGTTAATCGGACTTCAGTACAGAATATTAATTGGCTATGGTCTTGGTGTTAAAGCCTTGTGTAACCATAGCACTAGCTGTAAATTACCTTAAAACGAATCTCAATTTATGTTTCTTTAGACTATGCTATGAATAATTCACAAATATAAAAAGGTTTTAGTTTAATAAAATCGGTAATTAAATCGGTAATTATTTTGTATTTAATAAATCTCATACTTCAACTTCCAATTAATTTAAACAATAAATTTAGATTAACTTCGTAAATTCGTTTCACAGTATTAACGCAACAGAATTTCCTCTCTAATCTCAGGTGAACATTGACGTCAATGTTGCTTTATGATACAATTGTAACTCTTGCCCAGCTGAGTGCAGCCCGCTCTAAAAATAATGTTTAGTGTACGCAGGCGCCGTACGCACGCATTCTACGTGGAAAAGTTTCATGAAAATAAAGGTTCACTTCATTTTTAACTAGTAACGATTGTGGACATACTAGCTCGTAGTTGGCTTTGCTCAGGTAAGCGATTTATAGATGCAACTCATGCACTTCATGTTGTTAACAGTACCGAAACCTCCCTGTTTCTAGGACGAATAGTATGCTAACCACTGGGTGAACTTAGTCATCCAATGTAATGTCATCTTAGTGTTACATCGTTATGATATTTGGTGAACTGTTATAAGTATATTTTCAGATTACACCTTTTTTTGTATTTGGATCTCGCTGTTAGCCTGGAGGCCTTTACAGTACGGGCTTGTTGGCGAGCTTAGCTCAGCCGTGATGTTACACTACCATGAATTCCTAACAGTTATATAGAAATATATACATTTCTATTTAGATATCTCGTTTGACATTAATCTAATGGATTATTTTGTAAACATATTTTTTATGCTTACAATGTTTATAACGCATGTTAACTTTGAGACAGAATTAGGCATTTTTAATTACATGATAAAAATTTCAAACACAAAAAGTAATGATTAAAATATATTTTATATTTTACGTTATGGAACCACAGTATTTCCGAACCATTACGGCTAAGGGTCCTTCAAGAAAAAAGCCCACCACCAAAAAGGCCAGCAAAGCACTCACGAGCTCCCAGCCACGTGAGTGTCTATGGGCGGCGACTTTACCTTTATGGTGGGCCACCTGCTCGTTTACCCCCTCTTCTAAAAAATATCAAAAGGATTGTAATATATCATAAATGTAAAGAGTAAAATTGTGCTTTTTTTCAATATGTGTAAACTAGCTTGCTACTTGATTCGATATGTTTTTATTTCCTTAAAATACATTTTAAAATCATAAAATATAGATGTACTTTACGAGGATATAAATTATGAGTATAATTATTAATAATAGGAAAATGTCTGTCGTGTTAATTAAAACCGCTGAAATAACAGGAGATGAAAGTTCATCGTTGAAACACAACTTTTAGTTAGGGACGGAAGTAATTCCCGTAGCGAGATTCTTTCGTTTTACATATTTAATAAAAAAAAACAAATTTGCCAGAATACGGGATTTGCGGTTTCATTTATATCACATATATTAGTCATAAGTTTCAGTTTGTAAATCGTATTGTAAAATTTATTATTTATTTGTTTACGCCTGAAGCCAAAAAACACATACAGTTTTTAACTTAAATCTCCTCATATTCGTCCACTATCATTCCTAACCCTGTCATAAAAATTTCACAGTCTGGTGCAGAGTTAATGAAACGATTCTTTACGGCGATCATACGCGGAATTGGGCTTTGCCGGCGCAGGCTTGTTCGAAAGCGTACCTCAGCCAGCAATGGATGCCTCCTGAGTCGGTAAAAATTATCAGGGGCATGTAATCTTAGCAATGATTGCAGAATATTACTGCAATCAATGCTGCCCTGAATATGTTCCAGGCAAACTTCACTAAGGCAATTTCCCTTCGCCGGTTTAGGTCATTATGCCCTAAATAAAAATATAAAATTACACAGGTATCTAAAGTAAGAGAAAGCCTCAAAGTATACGATATGATTTTCGTTAAGTTGTAAGGTGATTCGGAATTCGGTAACTCTTTCCGGGCACCAAAAGGTGTTTCTTCGCAGGATCATAAGTAATATCTTGTACCTACTACGACTAAGACATACTAATTCCTTTCAACAATATTGTATATAACTGAACTAAATTCCTAACAATTGTCATCTCCGTTAGAATTTATTGTCTGTTAACTATCCTAATTTTTGTAGTATTTTTAATACAACTATTTTTGCTTAATTTCAATGTATGTTTTTTTATATTCTATGCACCATTTGCACTAGTCCAAATTGATTATAGGTATGATTTCATTTTGTGAGTTGCCGGGAAGAGATCGCTTATTGACGATAATGTTGCTCTTATATGTACTAACATCTATTAATATAATTTCATTCTACTATTTTTGTGCGACAAAGTGTAAATAAACATATAATAGTATTAATAAGCAGATAATAAGACTTTAATAAACAAATTAAATAAGTTAAAAGAAAAACTTAACCTTATACATATCTACTTTATATATATATATATATATATATATATATTACCTACCACTGAATTTACAATTTACTAAACGGAATGAGTAATAAAATCTATAGATTCCTTTAATAAGGGTCCTTGAACAAAGTACGCAAACATACTTTGTATTTAGAATTAAAATGTCAACGCCAATATTGGAGTTGCCGAACAGATGTCAAGCGGAACATTGCATTAAAATCCAGATTGGAATTGCCTTTTGATTCCGTACTGTCCTGAATCGTCAAATTCTGTTCCAAAACATACCTAATTAATTATTGAAAATGAATTTCTAAAATTATATTGTTTTAAATAGTGTTAGTGTCCTTAATAGTGTTGTGTTTCTATAACTTTTACAAATCTATTACTATAAAAACGGACAACATACAGATCCAATTATTATATAAATATATATTAATATATATTTATATATTATATAAATTATTTCTCTTTATTAACCCAAAAACATTATGGGCAAAGACTTAAAAAACCTTATAAAATAATAATTTATATTTTATATAATAAACACTTCAAAAACTTAATAAATGAAGAATTATTAAATTGAAGATAAGTTTCCCTTAAAGGCCGGTAACTCACTTGTCAGCCTCTTGGCGTTGCAGGTGTACATGGCCGGCGGTTAGCACTTCACTCGAAGTGACCCGCCTGCTCGTTGGCCTCCTGTTAGATAAAGTTATGTGTCATAATGGCTTATAGTCGAAAATGCGCTAATTGTCATAGTACATAGAACATTGTAAGATTATATTGCTCACGTCCGCTACAATTTAACGCCCCGTACGTATTAATGAGCAAATTAATATTTACCAGTGGCCGTACGAGGCCTAATTAAATAAAGAAATGTCCCTGTGTGTGATATTTGTGTATAGATACAAGCCTCATTAGAGGGAAGAATAATTATCCGCATTCTCGTGCTTCATTAAACTATACTTATTTCATGTTTATTTAATAGTTGCTTTTGTATTTATTTAATCTGTGATCATCACTTATTTCTATTGTCTATAGTAGTTTATTATCTATGAGCCACAAAGTAAGTAACACATACAAATTTCCAGACAAACAAATGTCAGTCAAGTAACTAAAAGAGTAACTATAAGATTTAAAAATAATAACAATACCAAAAAAACACACGAGATATGTAAATATAGGATAAGAGTTCTGTATTCCCTTTAATTACATGACTCATTACAATATAACAACTAAATAACCTTAAGACTAAGAGATCTTAATTTAAACCACAATAACTAAAATCTTTCTAGGTCCCCTATAATTGTTACCTTATGTTTTATTATCTTTAAGTTTCTCTTTTTCTTAATATATTTAGCACATACGATGTTTGGAGACGGACAGCATAAAATAAATAAATAACAATAAAGTCTGTGTAATTTATTTATATACTGTCTATTGATACATACATACGTAGTAGTAATTATTTTAGTGTGCGTGTCTAATGCCTTTAAATACCGCACGCCAGCGTCCAAAGTTTAATGTGTTTGTCCAGGCGTCAAAGCGTGAGGACTCTCAACCTTTCAGTCGTGTTTTCGAACCCTGTTCGCATTTTTTCTATGTAAATACTACTTGTATTAGGAAAGACTAGACTCACAGTTTTATCAAAAATGGAAAAACAAGTCAATGTTTATTGTTTTAACTTATTAAAAACATTGTAACATCATTTCTGAAAATTACCACCTTTGGGCTCGGCACGTACGGTAATGGGGATTTGTAATCCATATTTTAATAGATTTTCTATAGCAAAATTCCTTTACTTACCATAAACACATATCTTAAAATGCTCTGAAAACTGGTAAATCTATTGTACACAACT
The DNA here is from genome assembly GCA_951799465.1 of Leptophobia aripa. Classification (NCBI taxonomy): domain Eukaryota; kingdom Metazoa; phylum Arthropoda; class Insecta; order Lepidoptera; family Pieridae; genus Leptophobia; species Leptophobia aripa. The sequence continues at coordinate 2,813,768 of OX637282.1, read as the reverse complement.
GTATGCGTATAGAAAAGTGTTATCTTCCAACCCATTTATTTGAATGGTCCCGAAGTCCGATAACTACAAAAGTTCTGAATCTGATGAAGACATATCTGTAAGCCACAATCACCATACATAATCTCCTTGTATTGCTGTTATGTGGCAGAACCTTCACAATATGTCCCTATGATCACTAGATTTCCTTCTACTTCACATCGATTCCGTAAATGTGTCGATTCCGTCAGAATCGTGTCGTTAATATAAGTCAATAAAGTTCCACGAGTCACGTTAACGATCTCATTATATCGTTAGTTCCAATTACAATAAACAGGTTTACGTATAATGCGCAGAGTGAGTTTTATATTATATTTTAAATGATAAGCTTTTACTACTACTGGCTTAATTTAAATAAAAATAAATAGTTTTTATAAGATTAGTTTTATATAAAACTTGATTGCCTACGGAATCGTATAATGAAATGACAAATATGAATGAGTGGCTATTTATAATTCCCTCGTAAATTGTATTTAATATTCAAAGGACAAATTCCATAAATAATTTTTTCAACGTACGCTAGAGGCAAACAATGAATTCGTAAACAAGTCATAAAGTATGAACACGGTTGTTGAAAAATGGACTTAACAACCGAATAAAATTTATATTATGCCTATAGTAACTCAAACGTTATTAATTAAATTGCATTTTCCAGTAAAACCTTGGCGACATGACATTCGAGACAGCGAATGATGGATTCTGCACAAAATCGCGATCAAAATTTAATCATATTTGGTATATGATGTTTAGTTTTCTATAGTTTATGGATAGAGTTGCATAAACAAAGCCCTCTGTAACTTTACTGTCTATGGCCGTGTATATTATATCTACCTGTAATTTGCTCTATCCGAGACAAAAGCTTCTATAGACAAAAAATCAATAGAAGTTGGCTTTGATGCTAAAAATAGAGGTTACTTATATATATTATTTGGAAGTTTTATTATATTAAAGGTTCTTATCTATAATAATATTAATATCTGGAGAATGGTGTAATGCTGCTAAATGGTTACTCTTTACAACCGCTCTGTAGAACATTGGCGATTTAAAGGAGTGGCGGAGAGTTTCTTGTCAGTTCTTCTTGTCCGCTCTTGATTTGGGAACTGGCAGTAAATGTTATTAGATGTTAATGTAGAGTGAACAATTTTTATTTATTCGACGGAAGTGTAAGAATACCTACAGATACCTAAAGGAATATGAATAAAGATATTTTTAATGTGTGTGGTTAGAAATTTGATATTATCTAGAAAAGCATCATAATGAAATCGTTGATAGTTTTAAGACCTTACTACTGTAAGTAAGTGAGCAGTTTTAATAAGATTTACTAAACATGTTTGTTTCTTATTTGTGTTTCGTTTTAATTATAAATAAAGTTAAAATTCAAGTTCAAAAACAGCATAACAACAAAAACAAATAAACCGAAATTTTCAGCATTGAATTTTTAGAAAGAATTGGAAATAGTTTTCTTTAGAACTATCATAGAAAAACTGAACTACTAACAGAAATAATATATAATTTACGTCCATGATATTATGAGAACTAACAATTACATTGGATGACGAAGGCAAAACACAGGGACATTTAAAGAAATTGGTAAAGAAAAGATGCTTGGTAACTCTGGGATTACGTAAAAGATTTGTCAACTGTTTCGTAGTGAGAATTATGCTTAAAATGGTGGCGTAGTTATGATACGAAACTAACAAAATACTAAACGAGCCTCGTACTGTTATATATTATATAGATCCGTGTGTATTTTTTGCTGAAAGACACACGTCATGTTCAGTGACGTGTTTTTGGGTTCAGAATTAATGGTATACTTAACAAGCGACAGTCCTACATTCGCCTCTTACCGCTTGTCCTTTCAATATAGCTAGAAACTAATAATTGTAAATTAAGTTTAAGAAATAAAGTATACTTATGTAACTAGGGGCAAACGAGCAGGCCGCTTAGAGTGTAGTGCTATGGACGCCTGCAACGCCAGGAGACTTACAAGTGAGTTGCCGGCCTTTAAGAGGTCCGCCCTTTTCTTGAAGACCTCCAAGTCGTAGCGGTTCGGGAATACCTGCGCTGGTCGTCAGGTATTACGAATAGTACGAATAATTAATCACATCACCCCCCAGGATATTTGCAGTAGAAGATGCAGAGAGCTCTGACTTTTTTCTAATAGGCGTTTTGAAATCCTCTGTATAACATAACGTATGCAATTACTACAATAAATACGTAACATTCAACCGCTCATTATAGATTGACGTTTATATTAAATTAGAATAACACACTCAATTACACACGCTTCAGTGGATATGTATCGGAAATAGCGATAGAGTTTTCCGTCGTTAAGGCTTCGAAGTGTCTTGCGTCGAGAGCGGGTCTAATGACTCGGCAAACATGATCCGATATAAACCAGTAAACGACTTGTTTGCATATAATGTATGCCGAGTAAAGTACATACATGCTAACGAAAAAATAGTTATGTACAAAGGTTTGCATATATATCAGTCCCTGGTTGGAAAAATAGGGTTCGGTAAAACAAGCGTTTAGATAAGGAAAACTTTGTCTAAGAGCTGAGGGAACAATGGTAAAACTTTCTCGAGTATTAGATGTCTGATAGAAGATATTAGCATATACAACTGAATTGTTAACCGAATGGTAATTTTTGTATGGAAAAAGTTATGCGTAGTTTGAAGTCAAGAAGCGTATAATATTGATGTGCACGGAAAAATCATTTATAAAACTTAATAGTTAAATACATTTTTTTAGTCCTTGTACCTAAGTACTTATTATGGTAGCATTTCCTCGCTGTACCGCGATGGATATAAGCTGAGCGAGGAAAACACTATCTATTGGATTACCAGTACTGACGACCAGGCTTAACTCGTACTAAATTCTAAAGCTCCTGTGCTTTTACGAATTAGTATATATTTTATTATCCCGGTTGTCTAAAGCTGCCCTAACAAGCAATATCTTGCAGGCAACCCTTATTGATTCGTTACTAAAGCTGCAACAATAACATTTACTTGATTTAGTTTGAATTTTGTTTATTGTATTAAAGTTTGAAATATCAATTCGATGAAGCTAATAAGCTTCATCGAATCTACGTAAATCAAATAAAATATGATTTACATTATTTAGTACCAATTGTGTGTAATGGCCCGTCTTCAGTGTATTCGGCCCGTCCAAATCTTAGCCGGTCGAATCTCATTTGAAACAAATTAGCAGTCAATCAATTCTTATTTAAGACCCGGATTAGATTGCCGATCTTTTTTTCTTTAGTTGTTATCCAGAGTAATTTCTGCTTACAAACTGTCTACGTGAGTTGTATAAAATTTTTTACATTTACTTTGAGCTAATTTATTTCGGATTCACAAATAAAATTGTAACATTTTGTAGAATCTTTATTATCTATAGAATATTTTTAAAATTTACTAACAAAAGTATAATTGAATACACAACTATGACTGCTCACTAGAAACTGTAACACTGGGAATTAATATAAAATTTATTATTATTCACGTGCAACTCACTTCGTTCAGTGTGCACAGCGAAAACTGTCAAAAAAATTACACGAAAACAAGCCTTTGCCTGTTAAAAGCAGCATAAAAATACACACAGTAATAAAACGAATACTGAAATAACACGGAGCTTTATAATGTTGATTAACGGAGAAAATTTAAATATTAAAACGAGTTGGCGTTTTCGTATTCTATTCATTAGAAAAACTTATAGTCCATTGAATGTTACGTTTACTTTGCATTTTACTTTAGGGACATGTGTGGGGGGTCGATAGAAGCTTAACTTCAGGTGTGTGGCATCGCTTGTCTCCCGGCCCGGCATCTTGGAAAAAGGGGGTGAAAACACTTCTTTCGTAATATATTTTCTTAAATTGTAAACAAGATTGTAGAATTGTTGCTGTAGACTGTAATGAAGACTTGTTACATTGTTGAATGTAACAAGATTTGTCTGATAAGACTGCGTCTTGCATCTGTCATCTGTCAGCGTTCATTTGTGTATAACCATTAACTAAGTAATGCATACAAATTATTCATAAGTTATGCCTCGGATTTCTGTTAAATCTTTGTTAATTTTTTATTTTTATTACGTTATATATTCATTACATTACGCGTATTACATAAGCAAATACATATTATGAAAAACATCGGTGTCCTCGCCATAAAATAATGTTCCATTTTTTTTTAAAACAAAAAAATATTGTGACATTATTTATTTATTTCACGGAAACAAAACAGACCCTACACAATAAAAAACAAGGTATTTAATAAAAATATAGAGGCGTCCTTATATATGTTACTTAAATAAATATATACAAAAACAACAAATAAGCTCATCACATAGTTATTGCCCGTACCGGGGACCGAACCCCCTCTGTTCCGAGTAATTTAAATGCAAACTCAAAATATCTGTAAATAATTAGGTTTTTATAAAGACTACACTACCATCACTACCACCGGTTCGAAAGGCAGTTATCCACCGAGAATAAACTCGATAATTCATATCGTATAAACAAGAATGGAATAGAATGGAAATCACATATTCAACTTCTTAAATCAACCACCTTTGGGCTAATGGACTTACATTTGACACGAACAACACACAATAAAAAAGAACACCTTATTAACGCAGACGTAACTTGATGCAATATAAATAAATATAATATTGTTTATATTGTATATGAGTTTCGCATTAATACATAAAATCATCTCGAGATATATGAATATTTTAACGATATGAATTGTATTTGTCAAAGGATGTGTTTACTTATGTTATTTTTAAATTTCTACTTTGAACTATGAAGGTTTATAAGTTGAGGTTTTAACTTAAAAGCTCGGGATATTTTCATACTTTTACATGTACAATGTAAACACACGCTTACAGATTGCGTTAATGATTTTATTATTTCATTTATTTGTACTTATTTGAGTTAGTTTAATAAGTTTCATTATTATTTTTCATTAGATACTAATAAGTACATAATTTATTATTATTTATATATATTTATTATTATAATTTTTAATATTTTTTAAATGTTAAAAATTTTTTTCACTACAAATGAATATTTGATCTACATAAACTATTATACAAATAAATATAAACAGGTATTTGTGGCAAAGTACCCATAACGAATGCAGACAAAACCTGCAACGCGCAGGTGTCCATGGGCAGTGGTTGGCACTTCACTCGAAATGACCCGCCTGCTCGTTTGCCTCTTCTTACATAACATTACAATACTAAACGAGAAAAGCTGGTAATCAGTACCAGAGATCCAAGAACTTTAGACTCGTTTTTAAACATAAATTAAAGATCAAGATTGTTTTTGTAATACTCTTTGGAGATTTAATAAAGTTCAGTAAATTCATTTTAACACAACGAATACTTAAAACAATCTAAAAACAATAATAACTAATAGACAGCAAAGAGACAGTGCACAAAAGGTGGCCTTCTCGTTGAAATGCGATTCCTTCCAGACCAGTGAAATATGACTAACTTAATATCAAAAAGGTACAAATTAGCTATGTCAGTGTACGTACGTGTCGAAATAACAAACTACACGAACAGGAAACCTATAATTCTATCGATGGTTGGAAAATTCGTTTTCCCTTTGTCCTTTGGCAGTGCGATCTTTCATGCGAGCAAAGACAATTCGCGACTGTACATTCCAATTTGCAGTTTCAAGGTGAAATTTCACTTTTCCGTTCGAATGTACATCCTTAAATGTATTCTAAAATAATCTTCTATATTTAAATATTACATACGTCAAAGTATCTCTAGGGATTTAATTAAAATAATACATACACATTTTGTGTTTTAAATGAGACAGTGTTATACGACCTTTAAATTAGGTTTCATCGTTAATAGCAATTAATTTGGTCCATTATTGGACTTCTAGATTACCTTCCAACTTGACTGACATATCACACAGCCCACAGCCTACAAACTCTATCGTCCTACTGAGCGCTGCGCAGTCTTTTGTTCTTTCGGAGTTTTCATTTAAGAAGGCTTGATGAACCTCGTCAAATATATGCCCACTTAAATTTTACGTTGTTTTAAACCTATTTAATGGATTCTAACAAGAATTTATTATTAATATATTGTTCTGCCATTTATCAGCTTTCTTAGTAGAGTTAAAGTCTACAAAGTGGGTGTAATGCCAGTAAAATGAAAACCAAAAGCTCTACAAATTTTTAATATAACATTTTTAAAATCCTTTTGAAGAGCGCGTTATATTAATGCAAATTTTTTACAATGTAACAGTGCAGGATTTTTTAGAAACATATTCTACTCGAGTATAATTAAAAATAATAGAAAAAATGTCCGACGAACCCGGTCAATTGGGTCTCGTCATCCCTGACTACTCATTACTAGTATTACGGCCATTTTTATGTGAACCCATTCTTTTAACACGTAAAATAAATAAACCGTTAAAATTGACACGATGATTCTAATGTTTATATTCGACAAAACATCAATCAGCGTTAGGCAAAATTGTTTTCTTTGATCTGATTAAATAAAATGTTCTTTACAATAATAGCGATCATTTAAATATATCTTCTCTTCTTTTTAAAACACATAATAAAACACACAGACAAAATGTGTTTTAGGAGCTCAAACGAATGGTGTGTGATGTATGCCCCATATTGATATCAATGCGTATAAAATTGCTGATTACCTTAGAATTGCTGATGCTGATTACTTGTATGTTATCAATTATCAAACAACTAACCGAAACGGAATTCCGTGACCAAAATATATAAAAATGCTAGCTGATCCCGACAAACGTCGTTTTGCCAAACAAATAAATAAAAAAAAGTCTCTAAAATAGATGTTGGCCGATTCTCAGACCTACTCAATATGCTCAGAAAATTTCAGGAAAATCGGTCAACCCGTTTCGGAGGAGTAAGGGAACGAAAACTGTGACACGAGAATTTTATATATTAGATATATATATAGAAACAATGGTATCGTTGTAATGCCACTGAATTATTACTTCTTGGACTAACAACATAGCTAAATAATATTACCATTGTATTTCTAAATAGAAAATATCATTATTAATATAGGTAACTGAGATACACTTATGAATCGTCAACAAATAAGTTATAAAAATTTTCGACTTTCGACAATTACTCCCAGTTCCCAAACCAAAGGCGTAGAAGGACGAGAAGAACTGGCAAGGAACACTCCGCCACTCCTTTCCTGAATAGAATTCATCGTCACACAAATCAAAGTCAAGAATGTAAATTGTGCTGTTGACCGTCCTAATTCCTACTTTTTCCATTCAACTTGGTATAATTCTAGTAATCGTGAGCGTAGAGGGTAATCAGCTTCTAGATAGGCCTTAGTGAGAAGGCTTAAAAATATAAAATCTTTCGATTTAGTGTAGTGTCAGTTGAAAAAAGGCCTCATTATCTCTCTTTATTATTTATTAGAAAATATCGCTGAGAGCGCGTTTTGGCCATACAGCCTTTGCTTGATATTCTCTGTAAATTTTCTTGTATGCAACGAATATACGAAGTGTGAATAAATAATATATTTTTATAGTCAATATACTACTATACTATATATATATTATGCTAAAACCTATATTTTTGTGATTTCCATGTGTTTTAATTTAGTCGTTAGGAATATATAATATTTCGTAGAATTCTTATTGTGGTTTGAAGATATTCCGACTTTTGTTTGGTTTAAAATAAGCCTGTGATGTGTTAACTTTATGATATTAAGATCATCGTGTTTGTATACGTGTTGTGACTTTTTATATGGTGTAGTCGTATTTATCGTATTTTATCATTTATATTCTCATTAGGTGTCCATCTTTTATATACGTTACTAATAAATTAGAATTCTTTTTTAAGTTAGGATTGATATAAAATGCATATTTCATAAGTGAGCCTCTTTGTTCCCCATATCCAATAATTACTTAAATATCAAAAACATGTATGAACGGTTAATTACGTACATATAATATGATATACAATCTATTGAATTAAATATACAATTGGGATGGAATACGTATTTCGTAAATATTTCAGTACCTACTGTCCAAGTCGCTGTATTTTATCTATTTCAAATATACATTTCATGGCAGACAATCAATAAAGGTTCGTGTCGGCTTAAAAGCTTCAAAATAAACGTTTATTTTTGTTATACGGGTCAGCCGAGTAATCTGAACTAGGCTTTTGGATATTTCAGTGCCTAATACCAATATCAACTAGGTATTGAGTATATTGATTGGTTTAATTAATTGAAACCTAATATTAAAAACAGTTTAATTCATATAAGTAACTTTTATGCATTTATTACTAGTCGAATAATTTAAAGCGATAAAGGAAACTCTCCGCCAAGTATGTAAAAAGGTTTTATATATTAAATGTAAATACCTAATTGACCTTTTATATATGTATTCACATTGATGATTTGTTTATGTATAAATGTTGAAAATATATGAATTAAGTTATTGTTACCAACGCTTCACTTCCAAAACGGTGTACACAGTACAGCAGAGAGTACACAGTTTCTTCTTGAAATCGTGTTATCCGGGCGTTGACTAACTAACTTATTATTATGACCACATTAATTTGATAATTACATATGACATGTAGATTTAACGTCATAATATGGTACACATTATGTGAGCGATTTATAGCTCACATAATATGATAGTTATAGTTCACAGATGTTCTTAAATATCAGTATACTACTGATATATCAGTATGCTACTGATATACTGTGGTTGCTCTTCAACCTGCTACCTCTTTTCTGTTTGTCACTCCTGTAGTTGCTTGTTTTCTTGTTTTTTTTTCAGTGACGTTTAGTTAGCTATAACGTATAGTATTTTTATTGTGATGTATCTGTATATGTTTCCTTAATAAATAAACATTCAGACCACAGCTTATAATTCATACGTAGCTCATTACGAAATCAGTTTTGATAATTTCATGAAGCGGTCCTGAGGTTTCAATTGGCTCAGTACATCATTTTGTACGTACAAAACCAATTCGCCTTCCAGTCGTTTACACACTTAATGAAAATTTGAATACGAAATTGAATTAGTTGTTAACAGACACTTTCCGAATTCACGACTCCCGTGATACCACTTTGATGTTATTAAATTACGTCCGAAATGTCAAGTTGACATTTTTTTGACGAAGAAACACAAATATACCGAACGGGGCTTAGTTTATTGGATTCGGGGATTTTAATTATACAATTCTTTACTGTTTTCCGTTCGTACAATTCTTGTTATGTTGACATAATATGTGACACAACACGATTATTAGTTTTGCATGTGTTATATGTATATTAATATGGTCAGTAATATCCATTTTACACATTAAATATATTTGAGAACACATCAACTGATTGTTATCACATTTTGTTTCTCTTTTATAATTGTAATATGGTACATATTAATATACATATAACATATATGGTTAGTACTGAGGTTACATATAGAATGACGATGTTATATAATGTATAATCATATCTTTAAATATGATTATACATGAATTTGTTAAAACCTCTTTTGTGAAATAAATTCATTAGAACCTCTTTGGTTAAATGAATTGATTAGAAGCATTTTTGAATAATGTTCGATGGCTTTTGTCATTTTGGTAGTAAGTGGCCATTCTGGGTCCGATTGGCAAAGAAGATAAACGTAAGTGTTATTCCTTGATTGTATTTTTGTAAAATTATTATTAAACAGCTACTTTTAGTAAATATAACTGTTATGACAATGATTACTGTGTTTGGTTGATATTGCTTATTATATATGTATTAAGCATAATATATAATGATGCAATGAGATATATAAGTACTAAATAGTTAATTAATATAGAGAATAGTACAACTATTAGACAAAATATATGTAACGCTAACACATGCAATCAAATTAACAATAAAATATACATATTCAACTTGAATAAATGGTTTGATTTTTGTCAAAGAATTATATCTATATACTATTTTATGTTTTCATGTAGTTCAATTTTAGTTATATTTGTATCGGTGTGATTTAATACACGCCGAGTTAACATATAGAGATCTAATAACGATTAACGTAACCAGCCTTTTCATTCAGTAAATAATAGTGACCGCGGTCACATAGATGCGGTTAAATGAAGCGTTGTACCTTTAACGGTTAAAATATATCCTTTAAAATGTTTTAGTTTGTATCAATTTTACACATTAAATATATTTGTGAACACATCAACTGATTGTTATCACATTTTGTTTCTCTTTTATAATTGTAATTAACAAACCACGAAAAACACGTTTTCGTTATTATTAGAGCACAGTTTTTATACTACATTACTATTTATTTTCAATTTGCCATTACGTATTTAAAAAGTCTTAAACTATTTTAATTTAGTTCTTGAAATACTTTTCACATACGTTTTAAGCGATCTATTATCAATCAGTTCTAAAATTAGACTAGTGTTATCTTTACCATTAAGCGGACCTTAGGCGTATATATTGGGGTAAGAAGGTCCTACAACTTATGACCATTAAGGATTGTTCTTCTCGTAATTAGATATATTATCTTATATACAACCTACTTTCCTTATGTATAAACATACAAACATAGGTGATATGATATATTTAGCATAGTATATATCCAATTTTGTCCAATTTTGGATATGTTAGACGGGTTGTACTAGTTTTTAGTTAATTAATTTGTGCTTAAGAAAATTACTTATGTTATTAAAAGCTTAATGCAGATGGTATAGCGTGCATGCGTTAGAGGGATGCGGCTGCTAGGAATCTGCATTAGCTACGACCTAAGTATGCGACATAAGCTGTTTGTGGGTACACAGTGGCATTTCAGTATTATGCTTGTGTATTTTCATTATGTAAAATGAGAATGTATTAATGAATACTTTTATACATACGATAAATGATGTTATTGCACTGTTTTCTTTCGCTAGAGCATGGTAATGGTAATAATAACACATAACACCTGATACGACTGTAGGTAAAGAGAACTGCATGTCGCAGTTTAAAGAAAACTTTAGTAGGAGAAAAAAACATTAATTGTAGCTCTTAACAACCGTTCTGTAAAATATGATTAGCGATTTTAATGTGTAGTGGAGAGTTGACAGTTCTTCTCGTCCGCTCTTGATTTGGAAACAGGCAGTTAATGTGATTAAAAAATATTCATTCGTAAGATCTTTTCTATTTCGGTTATACTTTTTCGTCTCATTCTGTGAAATGGTATTTACGTTATAAATATAGACAGACAGTTATGAGTGGCTTGATGTTGTGGGCTTTAGCCAAATAGGCGACGACCGGGGAAATACCACTTCGTCACTAAATACCTTCGTGCATTAAGTTTATACTTTGAAACACATGTTTCGTACGTTGAGTGAGATTTCCGTATCTCATTTCCGCTCCTCTTTCCAGCTTACCCCATCCTTTTAATCTTTCCCCTCCGCCCCTAAAGTTTAGTACAACAACAAGGCTGCTAGCGTTGCAGGTGTTTATAAGCGGGGGTTATAGCTTTCTTTTTACTGACTTGACCTGAACGAGCAGTTTGCTACTTATTCCATATAAAAGTTCTTTAGTTGAAAATTAAACTTTTATGAGTATCTGAACAGTTTTTAACTTTTTCTATAAATTTATAACTGACAGATGTTCTTACGAAACCTGTCGAGTGTTTTGCGTATTTTTTCTTTTATCTATTTCATTAGCAGTAGATAATGTCAATACACGTTAGTACATATCAGAGCAACGAGCGGCCTTATCTCTTATAAGCAATCTCTTCCAGACAACCCACATAACCCGTTAATATTATACAAATGTCTAATTACTTAAAAACAAAAGTTATCTGTATCTATCAGGTATTGTGTTTTATCGTAGATATAATCGGATATGAAGTGACTAAATATATAGACTTAACGATACGGTTATATTTGATAATCGATTTGTATTTCACTGAGTGAAACCACAGGAATTTGTTAATTATGTTTTCAACATATGCTCTGTAATATTCTTTATAATAAATATTTGAATATAAACAATTGTAATTTTTATCAGATGATGTACTAAGTACATTATTAGTTAAAATTATACACTGCTTACTACTTAAGAACGCATATCAAAGTGTTTCTAATTATATAGTATCTAATTTTGTTGGACAAAATATATATATATATTATTTTTTGTTTTCTTTAGTTAAAATACAGAATGTACAGTCTTTTATTGACAATTAAAGTAAATTCGTAACATTAATATTAAATAAACACAAAATATTCTTAATATTAGCCTAACTAATTTTGTTGTATATACCCTAAATAGGTATTCAAAAGGTAGCTATTCAAAAAAACCCTTGTCAAAATGAATATACAGGATTAGTGATCACTTGCGTACGTCTAGAATGTGTGTTATAACTCAATATCATGTGAAGTATCAAAGCGTGCACTGCTGGAATTAACTTATAACTAAAGCGATGTTTTTAAACTAGATGGTAAGATTAAGCTCGAAAAATGCATTTTTTTCTTCACAACCACTGTTTCATAAGAAGCCATTGAATACCAAGATATTTATTATTTAAATAGTCAGTAACAATATCAATAAGTTTTTTTGTTAAAAGACAAATTTATAACATCGATTGGGAGTTTATTGAAAAAAAAACGTATTTGATTTACCGAGATTGGATTACTAATTTTATAACGATACAATATTCCTAGTATTGTAACATCATAATTTTTAAATGTATCAAATTTTTTTTTAAATATTTTAATTAATTTGATTGTAATAAAATGAGGCTTATCGTTCAATGTTGGTTTTGCTTATATTTACGTTATCTATGTATAGTCCTTATATTTAGTCGTGAATATATACAAGTACAAGCTTTGATTGAATCATTGACATTTTTCTATTTCACATTTCTTATTGAAAGAAAACTCATTACGCAAAAGTACATTTTATGTTTTGTATACATTATCAATACAGTTATTCAGTCACAGATCAGACGATTTCTCTTTTAATTTATGTTCTTTCAGAGGGTCTTCCAAGAATATTAAAAGATACTGTATATATTAAAGCCTTACAAATGTTAAAAATCGGGCGTATAAAATACCGTTAAAACTGTACTGGATTGCAATCGTCAATAATTAACCAAGCCGAGTTTCTAGTTTCTTCTCAGCTTGGTCGGTTACAAACAGGTATATCATTTAGATTTAAGACGTATCAAAATAGTCCTATATACCTTAATGAATAAAGAGATTTTCACTTTGTATAAGTCTTGGATTCTAAATCCGTAGATCCGAAATTAGAGGACCACCGAATGAATGGTCACCCCAAATTAGAAACTTTGACGTGTTTAACTACCTCCGTTAAGCTTTTGTCGGTGTTGTTTTGACTTTAATGAGTGTATTTTATATGTACACTAGCTGAACCGGCAAACGTTGTATTGCCATAGAAATTATTAAAAAAGTAGAAATAATTGAATTTCACGGTATTTCGTTCACTACAAAATAAATTTAATTTATACTTTAGCCTCAATAACACGTGGTAGTCATGCTATTGAATTGTAGCTTATATGACACGTTTGTCGGTTTACCATAGCAGTGCCATCTATTGATTACTTACTCAATCCAGTCGAAAAGTATCGACATCTGTTAGAATCATTTGGAGTTAACAGATAATTGTGACTGTCAATTAATTATATAGACAAATAATTTGCAATAAAATAAAATTGCGACTATAATTACAGATCTAAGCTATCCTATATCTCAAGTTGGACCAGACTGCTCACGGTGTGCCAATTTATTTTAAAATCGGTTATGCAGTTTAGGAATCCATCGAGGACAAACATGGTGACAGGAGATTTATACATATTAGATTAGTAGGTACTCGGTTTTCTTACCACGCCGTCTGATTTTGTAGGACTTTGGATTCTGAACAAGTTGGTGGTTTACTGAAGATTCCTTTGCTAGGTTGTAAGTTTGGTGTCTGTCCCATGCCTATGTTCTTAGGATGAGTTGAAGGAGTTGGCGATTCTTGGTGCTTCATATCGGTAATAACATGCCTATATACGATTCCTAATACCAATCCCTTTGCTACTATGTACCTGTAGCGATACATATACGGTAGATAGTGATGAGTGAGACGCTTATAATTAAAACAAAATATCTATCCATGAAAATATCTCATGAAATATAGTATATATAATGCCGTCATTCAAACAAACGTCGTTACTTTATCTCTAGTTTATGACGACAATATCCGTTACCCGAAAAACATCGTAGATCTTATGTAAATGATGTTTTTGCATCAATCAAAACAGTATTTTGTAAGTGTTGAAAGGTTTATTATATAGATAATATCTGTATTTTATGTTAGACTATGGCGGTTTTATTAAATTATCTGTTAAGTGTTTACCGATTCTTGAAAAAATCACTACAACAATGTCAATGTATTATTTGAAACAAATTCAAGTAGATTTTTCTTATATACGTACCACGTCCAACTATTATTTATTTGTGTTAAGTTTAATAAATAGTACAGAGATTTATTATCTTAGACAGTTTATTGCGGTTCTGACCTCAAGGGGTTTGGAAAATGGCGAGCGAATATCAAAGTGATTTTTATTAGATCTAACTTAATTTTCGAAAGATTAATTCTTATCGATCAATTGTGATTGTTAATAATAGTCGGTTATATTTTATTTTAAAGTATGATTGTATAAATAATAAAACGTGAATGTGTGCTCCTATTTCGCTATGCCCACCGATAATAGTAAAGGTTATTTTTTATTGTTTTTATTTAATATAAATACTGACGCATTCACTGGTGCATGGTGCTGGTTGCAAATTTTTACAACCGTGCTGTAAAACATGCTTGGCGATTTAATGGTATGCCGGAGAGTTTCTCGCCAGTTCTTCTCGTCCGCTCTACGCCCTTGATTTGGGTACTGGCAGTAAATGTAGAATCAAATTTTTTTTATAACTTATTTTACTGACGATTCATAAGTGTGCCATAGTTACCTTTATGAATAAAAATATTTTTAATTTTATTTGATTTTGATTGCAGATAGATACTATATATAATATGTTTAATAAGAAAAAATGTCTCAACAAATAGAACTCGATAAACATTAGATATCCTTCTTAGCCGCTAGCTTGACAGTTGACACGACCATACTTGTTAATCCGCGCCATTAATTCGTGTTTCCTCTATAGTTTATGAACTATAGACAAATGTACACTGTATATAAATATTTAGAATCTGTCACAAATTTCATTAATTTCACTGAATGGGACATAATACGCTTATAACAGCTTGTAATTTACACATTACGACAAAATTAGAATATGCACAGAATTGGGTCATAGGAACCTTAATTGTATTGAGTCAATAAACGTTATCATATCGAGTAATTATTTCGGAATATTACTTTTGTCATCATTGAGTATTAAATCAATTTGATTTAAATTATGACTATTAATATTATTCGGTTCGCGTAATGGTTGTCTCAACAGAGGGTCCACGATTCGTTCCCCGGTATGGTCAACGGTTATGTAATAAACATCTTGGCTGTATACTTATGTATGTTTTTAAAGTAGCACCATATACAAGCTATAAATTGCTTACCTAGGGGATACTAATAAATATATTATTTATTTTTTTATATAATTATAATTTATGTTTATAGCTGTTAAATTATTGATTGTGAATATAATTTGTATTCATTTTACAAAGTTTTACAATACAAGTTTGGATTAAGCGTATTTTAGAATAAACTCCATCGCCATTTCGTGGCTTAAAGTGACTCCGGTGATGGGATTTCACTCCAGGCTGAGCTTAGTGGCTTCCTATTTCAGAGATTATCCCCAATACATTAAGGTTATTAGCGATTTAACGAGAGCCTTATTTTGCTAATGCCAAATATTCAGGAACCATATACAATGATAATAATCTATTTAAATTTAAACTTAGATAAGTTAAAAATCCCCTTTAAGTGAATTACAATATTTTGCGGAATTCAACGATTTGGATCACTCGTTGATATAAGTGTTTTCTTAATCTAGTTGTTACGAGTGGAAGGGGTCAACAATTTTACTGTATAATGGTAATGGTAAAAACATCTACTTGATATGTAAACTCAAACTTAAAATATCTTTGTTCAAGTAGGTCTTTATTAAACTTGCATCGTCATTTTTCACACTTCCACCGGTTCGAAAGGCATAGAAGAAACGGCAAGAAACTCGATGGATGCTGTTTTAAAATATAAACATTTAATATAAAATTATGTTATTAGTTACATGTTAGCATAACCAAATCATATTAACAAAAGTTACTAAGTAAGGTATACGTAAGTCGATCACCAGTTAATCTAACACAAGGTACATTATTAAACTCACGTGAGCTGTTTATGAAGGATGTGTTTTGTTAATAACAGCGTAGTTAATTATTCAAAATCATGCATGAGTTATATTATATAATTTATTAATCGCGAGGTATCACGCGAACATTTTAATAAAACCTGAATTTGCTTTTTATGGTAATTTAAATGGATTAGTACCAGAATACTGCGTCAAATGTGTTATTAGCTGAATAATTTGCAAGCATCGTATTAAATACACATTTTTTTTATATATTACTAATATTATTATTATTATAAAAGAATCCTTTAATGTGTCGGCAATTGGCTCAGCATCGGGACGGTTTAATACTTGAGTAGCCTTACAATGCTTTGTTATTGTTAGTGAATTGTGAGTAACATAATTTTGTATTAATTGTTTATTTTAAAAGCGCAGCTATCGAGTTTCTTGCCGGTTCTTGTCGGTAGATGACTGCCTTTCGAACCAGTGGTAGTGTAAAAATTTACGATTCAAAAGTGTCTTTATAAAGACCTACTTGAATAAAGATATTTTGAATTTGAGTTTATATTTTTGTAGCGACATCTATGTTCTGCGGCTACAATCAATACGGTGACGTTATCGACCCTCTAATCTAATCTATCTACCTATATCTATATTCTCGTCCTTAGCAAGTCCGACCTTTCGTAAGACGATTCACCCATTTCGCTTAGAAGAAATGCAATACCAAAAAGAAAATAAAGTACCAAAACTCGTTATATAATATCGTAGTAGAACTTGAAAAATAGCCAACAAGGAGATTCTGTGTAATGGGCGCCATGTCATGTATAGATTATAGTTTATGGTATAATCCAATTTTGCCTGTGACCGCTTCCAGGCATGCGCGTTCTAGCAAATGAATGGGTAGCAAATAGACTTTGATTATTTGAATGCGGCATCTGAAAGGATCAATTATGATGTTAAATGTTAGAAATAATCAAATTCCATACATTAAATTAAAGAAATATTGTTATTAACAATATGGGGCCAAAGAGCTATTAAGCTACCACAGCAAAAACCAAGACTGCAAAACGCACACAAAAATGAAGCAGATAACAAAGAGATACTTATTTTTTATTATAATATATATTATAAGTTACGCATTAAACAGATCATAGTCAAAACAGGATAAACAAGCTAAATATATATCGTACTTATAATTGTTTCAAAAACATCTTAAATTTCAAAATTACGCTGCTAGTGAAAAATATCTATTGTTTTCGGGTCTTATACTACGTAGTAAAAACTCTTCAATAACAGTTTCTAAGTATAGACTATAGAATGTATTGGAAATAGATTATAGAAATCTACAAATTGATGATGAATACGTCTCATCGTCTCTTTTGTGTATAGAATTCTTGCAATTGTCACACGATTCTTGAAGGTATTTCGAGATCTCTTTAGGATTGCGCCGTATCGAGTGTTCGCTGTAAGATTAGCTCACTCGATTGTCGTTCCGAGATGAAATGGCATTTCCCATTTTATGTCTTAATTTTATATGAATCTTTTATGAACGTAGTAAAGTTTATGAATAATAGCACCTCGCAGTTTAATGACTGGATTTCAAATATGACCCGAGGATTTTAATTCATTAACGGATGAACGTTAAATAAGTAACTCAGCATATGTGCGTAATTGAATTTTATTGAATTAGGAAATTTGTGTAAATCTGATAATTTGGAATATTACGATTCTTTGTAAAATATGTAACAAGCAATTATGATGAATGTATATTCGGGCGTGGTAGCAGTGGTATCAGTATTCGCTTTTTAGCGTGTCGTGTTTGAGTTATGGATTGCTTTTACCGGTACATTGACGCATGTTATTCTATAAAGTAAGTTATTACGAATTTTTCCACTTTAGCACAAACCATTCATATTAGAAACACTTTAACAGAACTAATATTTACAACCAAGTTACCCTACCTTCGTTTGACCTAAGCTTTCTCTATTTATCTTTGCTTTACCATGATACATAGACTTAAGAGAAACTTTGAAGTCAAATAACATACATTTAAAGTCTTTTTCTATGTTATATAAACATAATTTAAAAAACAGATTTCGCTTTACGATTTTAAAGGCATCATATTTATTGTACTAGCTTTTCTCATACTACAGCCACTCCATTTTAGCTAGACTTCGAGTATCAATTATGATAAATGGTTTACTTATGTAAGTAGATTAATCTATTGTTTATAACTATGAAGTAATATTTTCAGTGTTTTTAAAAGCGCTTGTTTGTGGGGGCGGCTTGGCGGGCCCGCGACATGAGCGGCGCGCGCGTAGCCCGCCCCGCCCGCTATGCAGCGCTTGCGCACCACATTCAAACGATCCCGGACACCAACGCCCGCCGATATGAAAACCCAGAGCAGCCTCGAAGTGCCCAAGCAGGTGAGGCAATATATTATATATACGGACATACTGTATACGTATTGTTAATTTATTTATTTCACGGACACATCACAAAATAAAAATATAGAAGCACACGAATACATGTTTTACAGATAATATATGGTTTATACACATTCACGGATACAAACAACAGGCACGGAAGAAAAAAAAAAGCAAATATAATCTGATAGGATTGATTTTAGTTATTTGTTTTTGTTATTTTTTTACTAATAATTAAAATTATTAGTAATTTTATGGTAAAACAACGTTTACCGGGTCAGCTAGTAATAGTATAAATATATTAACTTATTGAGCATATATAATAAACAAATAATCGAAAACCTTCAACAGGCGTAGGTTATATTTATCACCTACATCGACCACGGGTGGTCTTATCGCTAAAAAACGATGTCATCCAGGCAACCCACAAAGTAAAAGAATACTTATAATACAAACGGACTGGTGAAAGAGGTGCGAGGAATACAAAAAAAAAATTAAATTAAGTAAAGCAGGAAAAATAACTAATTTAAATACAAAGACAAACTCAAAATATCTTTATTCAAGTAGGTCTTTATAAAGACACTTACACTTTATAAAGACATAAATACATTATAGACAATAAATGCTTTCGAAGAATATGCAAAGTCCTCAGATATACGTTAATGAACAGATATTTTCAATTAGGTTTTTAATATTACTAATAGTGTTTGAATTGAATTACTTCGAAAATTAGCTTAGCTTAGCTTTCCAACAGAAGTGCACAAATTTTATTTCCTTAAAAGTTCGTATAACTTTTAAAAGTAGTATCCGGGAGTTATGTACTTACAAGTGTAAAAGTTAATTGACCTCTCTACAAGACTCCTTCAAAAGAAAAGGTGAACTAAGAAAATATTTTGCCTTCAACATTCCGTTATGTAAATCCGTATACTTAATATAAATAATATTAATTGCGTGTTCAAAATCAAATTACAAAATACAACAGAGTGTTTTTTAACAATATTTCATTATTTTCGTGCAGGGATTTCCATAAGTAAACGTGAATATTCCTAAAGAATTTCCACACTAAACGATTACCAAGAATAAACTTAATTTAAAACACTAATCAATCAACCGAACAACCTGATGAAATCAGGCGATTGATAACACAATCACACTTCAATAAAGATGAATTGAAATAATCGATTCACTGAATACGAGACTTAAGATAAGATACAGGGTTGACACATTCCAAAAATGTATATCATATAACGTATAATGTTTGGTCTATATATCTGGTTCGATTATTTACAGTTTCTTTTCTATTTAACAGGCAGAGAAATGCCACGAGAGCTTAGGAACCTTAAACAGTTCGCTTCGTTTTTTTATATACACAAATATTTAATAAGTTTTTCATTATCAAGGGCCAGATCGTGTTGATACGAGTAGGCAACGATTTGATACTTAATTATAATAACATGAACGCCATCTGATGTTGCGAATTTGAAATGATTTTTTCAATATGACCTAGTTTTTTATAACAAATAGTCAAAATATCACGTAATAACGTAATTAATTATCAAAACAACAAAGCTTTCTGTGTGAAAGCTTCGCGTGGCTTTTAGTATTGAATAGTATAATTTCAAATAAATATTTAATGACCGCTGCTGAATTATTGGTTAAGTGATTTACGAAAAACCTTTAACGGGTCGTGGACTAGCGCACATATACAACAATAAAGAAAAACAATCGAATCGGTTGCGTGTTATAGCAGGGAATGAAAAGCTCGGTATGGGGAATGAAGAGGACGGATCTGTCTGTTATTCGCATGTAATGCCTTACTTATTGTAATACCTTATATACATCACTCTGCCTTGCATAGCCGGTCACAAATCCTGATATATAATATTATATTCTGCTCTGGAGAACACTATACCATTCATAGCATCAAATCCTAGTTAAGAGAATTCCACTCAGATAGTAGCTGGTGCTTTCAACCATTCATATGTTATGGAATTATTTTTAAACATTAATACGAGCTCCAAAGCATCTTACAAGGTGCGTGTCGTGCCTGACAGCAGAGTGAGGAATTTTTATATTGGTTTGGTTTTAACCAAATCATTGTTCAACCGAAACAAAATAAGCGCCATTCGTAAAAACAACTTTCATGTCATGTCACACAATAGTATTTTTATTTCCAAGTAAACAATTGTTGTTTTGATAAATGAACAATAAAACAAACAATCTGTCTGTATCTTTACGCAAAGGAAAGATGGACCTTTATCATTGCCTTCATAATAATCTAGGAGGCATATCCCCTTACAACCTAATTAGTTTTCTACTACAAAAACGTATTTTCTTTTTCATAGATAGACATGTTTTTTTCACACATAATTTTTTTGACCGTCAAAATCAAGTATTAATATTGTACCCATTTTAGGACGGTAATGGATTAAAATAATCTTATGTGATTATATCTATTGTTGATTAAACATTTTATAGTGAATCGTTGCATACTTAATGACTTCTTAACGACCCAATAATACAATGGACTATTAAACAAATCATTTGTATGGATTTTACGTGTTTTGTGTATAAAGAAAACCTACTTTTTAGTTACAATTATCAAGATTCATTTAAATCAGTATTTTAAAGTACCTTCTTTGTTTATGCTGATATCATATTGTTTCGTATATTATAGCCAAATAAACTTTTAACGGATGTAAACGTAAAGCTCTTCACACTTCGCATATTTTTCATTTTCGATATTATGTGTATTACTTAATAATATTAATAAAGCTTACACGAGAGCTTTTTATAAAGTCATTGTTATATTAATTATTTCGATGAATTTTTGGCCAATAAGGGTGTTGCACAACAGACTTATTAATATTGAACGACAACTGTGTTTAGAGTCTCTTATTCTGATGTAACACTTCTTTAAGAAAACTATGAAAAATTCGTTTAAATGTACAACTTACTCGTAAAGTGCACGGAATTCAATAGTACAGTGAATATTTGCAGAAATAATACATACGTTTATATAAAATTAATGGTATTTCTAACATAGACTGGAATAATATAAAGATATATTTTCTTAGTATTAAGTTCACTATGAGAGGCGAGCTCTGCTGCATTAAAATAACTAACTGGATCACGAAACAGGATATTTCTGGTAAACTTTAACAGGAAGCCGTATGTTCTATACTGTTCTATACAGAGACTACTCAAATTCTTTCTATATCTAAACATAGATAATAGTATTTTATGGTTGCAAGCGTATATTTTAAGCCCAGTCCATGCGATTTTACTTCATTAGACTGAGTAACATTCCTAGTTAATAATTTAATAAAATACTTAAATTACAGAATACAAAACGTATTTCTTATCGCGTGCTATTAGACCGACATTTGACATGATATTTTGACAGGAGTGCTACTTATGGCTAATATTTAAAATTGGAACATGAATTTTAAGGTATTTATGATTTCAGGTCCGATCGGCGTCGTTCGATGAAATACAGTTGGAAGCGGCGCGTGGTTCAAGCGCGACTTCCTTGCTTTCCGTGCCACAACCTGGAGCTCGAAGCCGCTCCTTTGATTCAGCCGGATCTGATGACTCCGGCACATATTTGGAGGTAATAACTTATGTATGGTTTATAAGGCGTGGCCTGGCAAAAGGTAAATACTGTCAGGTTTGATGTATTACTCAAGATTAAGTTTTCCACCGCTAGTGGTGAGAACCTGACCGTTTTCTCATATAGCGGATGTGATGAAATTTGTATGAAAAGACATATTTTAGTATTAATTAATACATAATTGTGATCATAATACCAGACATAGTTGCCACAAGAAGGTAGGTAAAATATATACGTCTATTATTTATATAAAAGATATATATATATATATATAAATATATATATAAAAGATATATATATATATATATATATATATCTTGTATATATATATATATATATATATAGACAGTAATATATTCTGTAAATAATACCAATTTAATACTTTCTAAGTATATACTAATTTTCTGCTAAGTCTACAAAAGCTAATAATATTCTATTTGAAGAGCAGTTTTTAGTACGATATTGATATTATTAAAAATATGAATTTGAATATTAGCTACGCCGTAGCGCCTCAATGCATTCCATTCATGCCTACGAGATTACCCGCTACGACCCACGTACCTAATGTTACTATGTTAATCCCCCGGCGATTGTGGTTAAAACTTTAGCCGCATTACGCTCTGGGCACAATAAAATCAATACTAACTGTATATATTAATCTTAAATAGGCTTCTCTGATATTGATGAGTTGGTTATCAGTACGCAATGCTGTTCTGTTGGAGCAATAGGTGCCGGGTTTGATCTCTGGTATAGTCCATAGTTATGTGATTGTTGGCCATACGAGTATGTTTGTGTGGCTTGGGCGTTATAGTATGTAATAATTAAAAGTATATAATTTAGATGTGAGTATATACAGTACCCATACGCAAGCTATAAATCGCTTAAGGGTAACCTACGCGAATGAAACTTCAACTGTTATTTAGTATGTACGAGTATGTAGTTGTAATATTGCTTAAATATGACTTTATGTAAACGATAAATCTTCATAAAAAAAGTTGAAAAAGTTATTATGAAGAATAACGACTTTTTTTGCAATATTCTTTTCCTTTCACAGGTACCACGGCTGTGGTCCCGTCGCCGATCAGGTAAAGGAACGCCACCACCATGTATCCACTGCCGGCACATGGAAACGTGGTTGGCTCGCCAAAGCGAGGAACGCACCACACCTGAAAGAATACCACCATCATCATCAGCCGAAGATGACGACGATGAAGATGATGAAAGTGACGTGGAAGCACCGAGAATACTACTCGCACCCGCACCACAGCCTCGAATGCTCCTACTACCACCGATACAGTCACCACCGCCATCGCCTGGTGCACCGTCGTTTGAACTCCAACCACCTATTGATGAACCGCCTATACTTCCACAAAGACGACGTTCCATATCACGCCAGGAGGCTTTCTTTGTTGAACCGACAGGAAGCTCCCTAGAAAACGTCAGAGCTTCAGATGAAGCGAACAATGCGCCAATTGTAAATGACATATACTTAGCGGTACCTGATCTTAAAAGGGACCGAGCCGCTTCCGTTGATTCCTGCTTTTCAAAAGTTTCCGGTTCAAGAGCAGAGGAGTTGTATCAGTGTGGGGATTCCCTTACAGTGCCATCAACAAATCTTCGTTCCCGCTCTGTGGATATTGTATTGCCAACAGCTGAACAGTCACGGTATAAGGCACTCGCGCTTAGCGCTGCGCAGGCGCCACCATCGACATACCAACATGGAGATGAGCCCGATTTACCAGTGCTTCATGTGTTGGACAGGTCAGTTATTAATAAATCTATTTACGCTTTAAAAATGTGTTTTATTTTGCCGATATTTTTTTTGCATGAAATGTTATTTATACATCTATTGTCTAGTGTATTAGTTGTGTACCTACAATAATTACCGATCTCTCTAGCTACGTAGCAATTTACTCTGGGAATAACGCAAACACTGTCTCACCATGTAATACATTGAACTCTGTGTTAGCTTTGCCTTTAACATTTCCATAGTGAATGTTTGAATTGTTTTATCAAACTTGGCGTTATAAGAATATAAGATGTCAAAGTATGCGAACACTATTACTATTTTATCACAATGTTATCGAAGTGAAAGAGCTTCTTTTATCAAAGTTCTCACTTTCTGTATAAAGAAAATTATTTCTTTGAATAACAATGCCAAATAAGTCAGACGGTTATCGCTCCGTTTTATATTATTCTCGCAATTCAACATTTATAAACTCCTCAATCGCTTATTATTTCACAAAACACGCTTTGATATTGCTCCTGTATAACGTCTGCGTCACAGTACATGATATACTATGTTCATTAAAATAGACGGTAAGGCTAATTAAATAATATCGACATAGTTTTTAGCGTTAGTTAAATATCAAAACGAAGGTGCGTCCTTTATGTTTTCGTCGGCTCGTACTGCCTACATTGGATTTTAAATGTTTCTCAAAAATCGAAATCAAAAATATCTTTATTCATATAAGTCACCAAAGTACAGTTATGAATCGTCAAGAAAATAAGTTTTCAATTTTCGATTCTACATATACTGCCAGTTCCCAAATCAAGGTCGCAGAGCGGACGAGAAGAACTGGCAAGAAACTCTCCGCCACTCCTCCTCTTTTTGTTATGTATTCTGTTTAATATAAAACTATTATCAGTTATTCAATCATTGTAATAGTATAATGCTTGGGATTTTTATGCTAACTTTCTGGAACACATAAAGATGAATTACGGAGAGCTGGTAATCTTAAAAAATAAAAGAAAAAGGTAGACAACAAAGCTTAAATTTGTTTTTTAGATTGTTATCTTGATCCGTCATTACACCACTGTGCGTTTCGTGAGACATTTCCCACCACGTTATGGAACCAGCTGTCCAACTGTATTTCTGAACCCATACTATTTAGGGTCCTTCAAGCTTCAACGGAGCGTACCGTTTCCTCATTTTCCCCATTTCCAAAGGCAGGCAACGCACACGAGTTTATGGGCGGTTCACCTTTATGGTGTGCCTCCTGCTCGTTTGCCCTGTCTATAAGAAAAAGCTGCGCCACTTGGTTTAGGTTTACATAATTTCAGTCAAAATTTAAATAAATTAAACTCTCGTTAAAATCAAACGTACAACATCTGTTTATAAATTAAATACGGAGTTTTGTGATTGAATTCGTAATGTCTCGATATTTACGAAATTGCTATAAAATATAGTCTTAGGAATGTTCTAGAACAAAAACTGTTGATAATCCAAGCGAAAAGAGTCGCTCTGTAAGTTTTATTCAGGCTCGATAGTTAAATATGATTTTAAATAAACATTTGATTTAAAAATGCCTAGTGTAATTATCCTGTTTACGAACGCTACATATAGATTTCTGTATTAAAAATATCTTTTTATTGTTGGTGATGTCATAGAACAATATTTTCTATTTCGCAGAAGCTTAGGGACAGCAATGTCTTACAAGCAATATAAAAATCATCTAACACAAATTTTGACTTTACGATGCTGTCTCCAATCACGTGAAGTATTGGCGGTTGAGTTGTAATCGGTTTTGAACGTACAAATGAGTTGAGTTATTAAAGATAATTAATTGAGTATAAATAACTTTATTTGTTTACATACTATTCCATACAGAGACATAACTAGGATAATATATCTTTAAATACATATATAAAATTAAATACCTAAATCATATGTTAAATGATTATGATCTTCGTCTTGGAGGGGCCATTAATCCACATCATTAAAAGTCCTCCAAAACACCCGTTCCTTAAAGAGGTATTTAAGGACACCTGTTACCTATAAGCACATGGACTGTGGTCTATCTGGGCAATTCGTACGTTCGTTTGCCCAAAAAAAGCCTTATTTTTGCATGTTTTAACTGTAATTCTATTACAAATATACAACTGAATTATATTACCGGAGGTCGAGGCGAAATTCCATCGGAACCAACCGGTCTGGCGTTCCAAAACTGAGCTTTCAGTCTCTGCTACGCCAGCCCTTTGTGTACCCGTAGCCAGCGTGTTCCCGTTACTACTTGGAACATATAAAAAATAAATACTTCAAAGGTAGGCTTTACAATTGAGTGTTGGCTATATGAAATAAAAGAATTCCAAAAGTTGTTTTTTTGGTTTCTTTGACTCTTCTTTAATTGCCCCCTTTCAGTTCTTTGGAAAAATATTTAATGTACAGATTTACGATTTTTACTGTCTTATTATTAGTATAGATATCATAGTTAATCTATACGGCTGACGATAATGTGGATGTTTAATGAAACTCGCAGAGAGGTTAATACGTTCCTTTCTTATTTATCAGACGTTAACGTGCTGCACAAATTTCACCAGCTAATTCACTAACCTCCGTCCGGAAAGGCTGTCTTAAATAATAATATACTTAAAACTCATTAGTTTAATTATTAGAGCATTTTTATTTTATTTGGATGTTTATTTTTTAAAACATTCTCTATAACTAAACAATCATGCCGCGGCCCGCCGAGCCCGTACCTCCCCTTACCATTAGCTTCAGCAACATCTGGATGCCAGCTTCGTCCGTAACAGTCTTCCCAATATTATCTCCCGTAATATTCCAACATACTATATTAATAACGATATGGTTAACGGCTTAATTACGTCATCGTCTCATACTTTATATAAATACTTTTGATTTTGGAAAATATAATATATATATGTATAACGAAAGAAGTGTCTCCGTAGCGTTTTTATAAAGCATGGCATCTGCATTGCCGACTTCACGATTAGCATTCATCAGTAAAACAACACTTCTCTTATGTTTGCCAGGTTTTATTTTCACAATTAGCTGTCGTGTAGTTACAATGCATCCGTTTTTAATAATGACATATCCGCAATTGTTATTTTTTCACAGACTACGTATTGAAGTAATAAGGTTGACAGTTCATAGCGTAATAAACTTGAAAGTATTGAACTTATCTTTTAAACGTATAGTAAGACAATTAAAGGATGCCTGAACTTAATAATTCTAGTTATTTTAATACTAATTGTTGTAGTTGCGCCGATATATATATTTATGTACATAAAATCGCGTTAGATTTTTGAAGATTATATTTTCTACTAAAGATTATCTCTATAACAGTTCTGCCATGCTCTATACCAGTGTGTCCCAACTTTTTTAAAGCTATGTCTCCCTTTACCATTTCTAAAATTTCCCCAATAAAAAAAAAATTAAGGTTCATAATCTACCATTATAAAAGTCTTTATTATGTCTTCCCAGTGTTGAATTTGACCCCTCTTGATTTTAAAATTGCCCCCCCAGTGGGGCGTACGTCCCACGTGACGAAATGTGTTTCGTCCCTATACAGTTTACACTATACATTAATAGTGTATGAGATTTCTAGTCAGTATACTTAGTTATTATTATTTTTTAATTGTATAAATCATCATATATGCCATTAATAGGTTGTAATGAAATTATATACCCATAAATAGTAATTTAAACAGTTAAGCTTGTTACACATAGTTATTTTAGGTCGAATTAAGGATTAGGGGTTCCGAACGAATAAACGGATTTAATTGAATTGAAGACGAAATAAGGTCTGACAGTTTTAATCAAATTCCTGGCTTTGAAACTAATGAGTTATGTAAATAATGCGATAATCACATTTCAATCCTTTAAGTTTTATTTTATATCTGATTGGCATAAACAATACACAGACATAATCTTACTTTTTACACGCCCACGTCTCGTCTATGCAAATCGTTTAACGGTCCTGTTAACAGATTGTGTCGACTTTATAATAGTATTGTAATGTGGACGGGTCGGTTGATGTTTTTGCCGACTCTCTACTTACCTTTCGTAGAGGCATTTTAAACACCTAAAAAAAACCTTTGAATCCTGGTAGTGGTCACATGTATGTCGTATCTTGTTCGTATTATTGTATTTTGTTATTGTATAATGTCTCAAGTTCCCATTTAATTGTCTTATGTCATCTCCTAGTTGTGTTATCTCATAAGTTTATTGTTTTAAATATATTAAGCACATAAGATGTCTGGGGACAGATATAATAAAATAAAATACAATATTTAAATAAGTATGTATAGGTCAATTATATATTAACATCGTCAGTAATGCAAATAAATGTATAGTTTAAAAAAATTAGTAGTGCAATAAAATACGCTGGATATTTTTTTATCTTTTTGTGTATTCGTCCGTAAAAACTATTTCCTGCGTGGCTGTAGTGCTTCGGAAGTCGATTTCCGACGACAAAATAATTGTTTTTCATGTCAAACGGTAGGATAAAAAGTCAAACGAACATTTATTTTGGAATCACATAGAATCTTTAGTATATTTAAAAGTGTCTGAAGCCCAACTCGATATGAGATCTCAAAGTCTCTAGTGACTAGTCTAAGGATAGGGTGAGCATTAAAACACTCTTTGGGTGTACCCCGAGTCCTACCGCGTAAGAAGAGTCCTTTATAGCTATGTGTGGGTTTCGAAATAGACTTTAAGAGTTTTTTTTTGGAATCCTCACATAAAAACACTTCATACATTTTAGTCTGGATCTATCTATACCCAAAAATGTGTCACAAATTCTTTAATTATGTATCAGAGAAACTTTACTCTATAAAATATTTATTCTTGAATAAGTTTTAGTAGCTTCGAAACAAGCATATTCTAAAATGCTAATTTAAATTTTACGCAGCGAACTAAAGTTTCATGAATTATTCTAACAATTGGGGGTGAGTGAATTCTGCTATTCGGCATTATATACAGTATGTTTGTGGAAATTTGTTTTTTGGTATAGAAAGTTGACTTGAAGTAAGGTTGGCAGAAAAACCTTGGTTGCGCAATATTCAAAAATGGAGCGAATTATTCCGGAGATATAACGCAAAATAACGATAGAGAGACTAGCATGAAGCTGATTGCCAACCTTCAAAACTTAGAGAGGCAATTTTAGACGAGGAATATTCAACGACATATTGTCCATATGACATTTGTATATCTCGGTTTTACAACTTTTAGCGACTACCTTTAAGCAAATAATCGCGAATAGTTTAAGGTAATTTCTTTTAATTAGTTAGTTTTAATAAACTTGTGTTTACAAGTTAATTTAAACAAAACAAATGTTATTAAGCTGATGTAAATGACGTTGTTCTCGTAACTATTTACTTTATTTTATTTATTATTACAATACGTAGTTTAGTTGATTATACCAAAGATTTTCTATAATTATTTCTTAACTTTTATATATCACCTCTATGATATTTTCTGTAATTATAACATTTCATTATATTATTATAACAACGATAATTATAAAATTATAACAAGGTGGTCTTATCGCTGATAGAGCATTTAAAAGAAAATTTGTTTAACGATATAAATATTTAATTAAAACTATAGTAATTAGGTTAAAAAAACCTTAAAATGGCACGATTAAAACCGACACAACTGTGCGGCACAAGCCTAACTGTGACCTGAAATTAGAGTGCCGAATGGAAAATACATTTTGAGCTTTTTCACAAATTCCGTATTGGCTTTAAAGGATTTGGAACTTTGAACTTCGAATTCGGGCACTACAGTGTAATTTCTGCTGACGTCGTGACAATGTGTTTGTTACCGGTTGACATAAAACAATATTATCAAATCATTGTACACTTGCCAAGTAGGAAGAGTGTTGACAGAAAGTATTATGTTCCGTGTTTATAGTATTTACGCATTTATTGTGCCAAAAATAACCAATCATCTTAAAGTGATCACGCGCTACTAAAATATATTATTAGTGAACTAATAATATCTTTATCACTTGGCAATCGTGGGTATACGCTACGTTTGCTTGCGTATTTCGATTCTACCTAGTATACAAAATTAGCGTGAGTTCATATTTATTTATTTTAGGAAAACTAGTCTAGTCAATCACTTTACAGCTACAGTTACATGTACAGGCAACAGATTACAATAAATAACAACTTCATTAACGCACTAATAACCAGCCAATGTCTTAACAGATATATGGGCCAATATAAACCCTAGTAGAGGTCACAGTATATGTATGACATGATCTTATTATGCACGAATATACTATAGATAATCAAAAAACGTATGTTATAGGCTGAGCTAAGTTCTAGCCCGTGCTGGTTTAAAGGCCAATTGGCCATTAGCGATCTCACATCCAAACAAAAATAGCACATACAAACATGTCGTATATTTTATTTTATTTCTTAAACCCATACAGCTTTTCAAAAAAGTTTATACAATAAAGAATAGATTTAAAACAAAGCCAAAATAACGGTTAAACATAGAACATAGAATACAACATTAATAATACTTATGGTTCTTCTTTCTATTCCTATATTTAACACAGAAATGCATTGGTTAAATTTAGATTACTTTTCTAAAAATAATGTCATTAAAAATCGTAATGAAATACTCGATCTGCCCAATCGTGCCAGCCCACTTCCAGGCGGTAAAAAAGTGACTTTCGGGTGTACTATATGACAAAGGTAAAAGAGGCTACCAAAGACACGCACAGTCTATGCACAGAGGCTTTTAAGGAGTCTGTATTCAGAATTGTTGTATGTTTGTTTAAGTCACATTATCTCACATTATATCATTACAGACTTACCGATTGTTTCATACAAAATATTTTGACTTTGATTTATTACAGGAAAGTAAAAGTTTTCACATCCAAAACAAGTAAAGTAAGTTAAATTGAAGTTGTTTGTTGCCCCATAAGAATGTTTGGAGTAAATAACTTAGAAGGGATACTAACAATAAAGTATATATGATGCGAAACTTGTCGAATTTAAAAAAATATATATAATACTAAATATATAACTCGTTTAAATATATCCATTTTTATATTGCTTATATGTGTAAACATTGATGTTTTTTAATTATTATCATTAGGTCAGATTCATATTTAAAATATTAATATTTTCTTGTTTGTATTCTAACATGGGTGACAATTTTAACAGGCGCTTATAATATTATCCTTATCTTTATCCTATGTTATATTAAATTTTCAAATTTTAATACGAAAGGTTCTCCGTATTTTTTCTTTGCCTAGTGGGCCTACTTCGTCTTACATATGTCTCAAGGGACGTTGCTTGAACTATCCATTCTTATCCTTCATACAATAATTATATTTTGATTCTAATGTTTCGATTAACTTGACTTAAATGATGTTTATATTATTATTAATTATTACATTTTAATTTTAAAGTATCTACAAAAATATATAAAAACATGATCTTTTTTTAAATATTCAAGTGGAAAGCTTATCCGTTAATTTTTGTTCTAATCTAAGATTATTGTAATTATTGATCTTTTCACATAATTTTATCAAAGTCTTATATCAAATTGATTGTATTAATCGCAAGTACTTACTACATAATCTCCAAGTTATTACGCTATAAAATTCTATCACAGCTTTGCTAATTTTACTGGTACTCCGAACCAGGAATTCATTTTTGACAATGTGTTGTATACACATAAAAATGTAATTTCGCGTCCCATACAAGATGTGACGTAAAATATTATGTCATTTTTATGTCAAAGCAAACAATTCGCATAATATTTTATCTTCGAAGCAGTGGGGCAATAAAGGCGCGGCCATTAATAACTATTAGATGGTGTACGCGGTCGATTCAAAATGTTTCGGAATAAATTATATAGCTTAGTATTAATAGCTATAACAATGTACTGGGATCATTACCAAAAAAAGAAATCAACCAAGCCTCAGCTTTGTCGTAAGACATTTTGAAATGTATACCTTATTGAAAGATACACAAATTGATACAAATTCAAGTTTACTTTAATAAAAACAATTTTAAGAACTCACACTTAGCACACAGCTTAGTGGTCTCGTCTGATATCCTGTACGGTTATCAATCGTGCGTGTTTTTCTTCGTAATATGTATTTTATTATTATAAATAGTTATACTTATTAGGTATATAATATATACAAGATAACAATACCATACAATTTTAACCAACCGTGTATAAAATGTATTCCACGCAATTTATTTAAAATATTTGTTTTATTATATATATTTATTTAATAAGGCACACCAACAACACACATACAAACATAACCCGAACAAAATTACAAAAAAAACACACACATGGCAGTGCATAAATTATATGTGCATAAATTATAGGGATGCACAGCATTACAGGTATACAATTTTAAAAAACAACCAAACAATCATATATAAAACAAAAAAAAACTCTAGACACAGAAATATAAAAATAAAAAAATTAACGTTCCTAAATTGGAGTCTATTGGCGAAACAAGGTCCGCCATATATATAGTAATAGTAGAGGTAGATAATGTTAATATATAGTACATATAAACGGGTGGCCCTATCGCTAATAAGCGATCTCTTCCGGGCAACCCACAAAAGAAAAGAATACTTAAAACATATGAACTCGTGCCTGAGGTGCGAATAATACAAAAAAAATCACAGCATACATTAAATTAAGAAAAACAAGCAAAATAAGCTAATTTCAATATTTAAATAATTACATTACGGACAATAATTTCGAAGAAGAGATTTAAAATATAATAGTGAGGAGGCTGTTCGAATAGAAGTGAAGTGCAGGAAGTGAGTTAGCACTTCTTAGCTATGGCGAACACTAAAAGATTTTACGAAAAAGGAATATTGACATTGTCTATATTTATGTAGTAAACGTATTTTGTTTTAACTATATATTTATACTTTTACTGCCAAATGTTCGCATCTTGAGGTGACAAAGACGGCGTGTCATTCGGAAGTATTTCTATTTCGGCACGAACGTCCCGCTACAATGATCGGTATAGTTATTACTGTTCAGTGACAGCCGCAATCGTAAAATAGGTCGCAATCGCAGATGGTACAGGCAATAAGCAGTTCGGCTCTATTATTTAATTATTTAACCCAATTTATGACTCTCAAAACAATTTAGATGATGTTTGAGAGTGACTTGAAGTGATAATATTATTTTTCTATTCAAATACCTGTACACAAAATGCTTAATAAAGTAGTAACTTATGAATAGGTTAATATAATGTTTATTATAAACGTGCGAACGGCCATCGAGCGAGTCTAAAAGTAACATGCGTGAAGTTCACATGAGCCATTCATATTGTATACTCAAGGCCACAATTGTACAATGGAAACGGCATTGGAAAAAAAAACCACGAACCACAACCATGTTATGCATTACGATTGTGCGATTTTGCCGTCAGGTTGTTACGTAATAGCACACCGGGATTTGGCGTCTCGTTCGTCTGCTCTTCCCGGCCTCTTCATTCCTCAGTTGTCCCCGTGACCACTAACCGCACGTACTTAACAAACCGCTGCGCCGACGCAACGTGTGTGAGTCAGTTTAGTGTCAGTGACACGAGCCGTATGAAGTAATCAATAATTCGTTAAAAGTGATTTAATACTTGTCGCGTGTTATAAAGCTATTTTGAAGGTCGTGTATATTGATTCAGCTAATGTCAACACAAATTGTGGTTAACTAAAAGTTTATCTATGCGCCATTTGACAACTGTGTTGACAATTAATGTATACTTCAAAAATAATTCGAACGTAATAAGAATTTCAAGAAAAAAACGAACGTAATTAATTCTAAATATCAGTGTACTACAGTTGATATCAAATTTAGTGAGGGTTATGTGTGCGATACCAGTGTTTGCTTTTTGATATATTTAACGCGCGCGCCATAGGCTTAATTATCATAAAATCAAAGGTGCCTCTTTAAGTCAAGTGTTGGTATTTTCGTGAAGCGTGATCGAGTTTGGTATTGACGTGTGTAGATAGTGCGATATGTTGGCGCATGGTGTTGCGAAGCCTATAAAACGAAGGCACTTAGGAGTTTTAAGAATTCCATGCTCGCTTGGGGTGTGGGGCGAGGGTCGGCCGGACCCTCGTTGCCACCAAAGATACCAGAACTCAGTGATACGGACAGCGATGCACAGAGCGCGCTACTCACCAGCGCCGCCGCTCTGGCTCGAAGACGACGCGCCATAAAATTGAAACGAAAGATCACCTTCAAAGTTTCAAGGTTCGTTCATTGTATAGTATCCTTGTTCAATTATTAACAATTTCGGTGTACCTGGTTATTAGGTCAAATAACAAGCCAATATACAATATCAATGTGATCACCTGTATTCATTCTCGTACCAGTTAATTAACTTATTACTTATCAGCGAAATTGTTTTCGATTGTTTATTTCTATACATTGTTACATTAAATAAATACTGGCAACAAAGCTCTATAAATATATCAAGTTAGGCGCGGTTCGTAAAATATTCATTTAGTTAATTACTTATAGATCGATTTTACTGTTGTAGGTAGTTTAATATGCACAACGTTTGTAGGCTGTTCATGTTATAATATTAATCGAGTTCACAAACTGTATGAGCCATGGCCATGTGAATTTTACTATTGGACAGTATTAAGCGATGTCAGGTCATCGTATGAGCTTATTGTTTAAACTTCGATGCACAGTAGAATATTTCACATTGAAAGTTTTTACGAGCTTTTAAAGTGTTGCATATAGTTCAATTGTAGCTCCAGTATCGTACAGCTTAACAAGCTTTCACGAAGCTTATTTTAATAAAATGTTTGAACAGTTGAAGAATGGCATCCGTTGTGATTCCGGAAAGCTTTATCATTTCGAGCATGCCGGCAACAGGTAGAAATTCCTATTGCAAATATTGTACAAAACCACACCGTATCATACGAATGATTTAGATTTAAAGAAAACCTCTTAGATATATCCTCAGAGACTCGAAAACTTACTACGCTTCCAATATATGAAAAAAAATTAAACAGTATACGACGACTAGTTATCCACAGTCGAGATTTGAACTTAATGTACAACAAGTATAATATTTTTAAAATTTATTAAAATAAAGACTACTAGAACTTTTATGATATTGGTTGAACATGGGTGAAATTTAAGGAGTATTTTAAAGTTATGATCAAAACCATGCTAAAGTTATACTTGAAAAAGATTTGCTGTAAAAATATAGTTCATATAGTTTTAACATTTTTTAAATAATTGTTGTTAAAGCGGCATGTAATGTAAAGTCTTGAGTTTAAAGCTTAACGTAAATGCAATTTAAAGCAATCCCCTGGTTGTAGTTTGTGTAACTTCAAAGTTTATATTTTAATTGGTTTCTTAACTTTTATTTTTCTATTTTCTTTATTCAATTTTAACTTGACGACTCGTTTTTAATACTTTTATACGAACCTTTTTTAAAAGCACGTTTTCCATACATTTGTGGTTTAATAATGTATATTTGTTTTTAGTTCAATTTTTCAGATTTTTCATTATTTTCAGACGTTATCAGAAAATTAAAGAAGGGAATTGATTTTTTTGTGAAATTTGCTCGTATGTGTATGTGTGTGTGAATGAGTATATAAATAAATCTCCATAGATTTAAACTACAGCTGTCAAATGTTTATCATATGATTGCTGGTCGTAATGGGAAGCGAACTTCTGCCCGGCAGTTTACTTTCATGTTATAAATATGTGTCCAAATCAAAATATAAAATAACTTTATATTAATAACTTTCTTACGAAAGATTATTTAAAAATTGTTTCCAAATCAAGGGTGTATAGCGGACGAGAAGAGAAGAAACTCTCAGCCACTCCTTTAAATCGCCAAGAAATTACACAATGCTACAGGGAACGTATCAATATCTCAACTAGTGGATTAGAGTGTAAAAAATACTTAATATAATAACTATGCTTTATGAAGAAGAATGTCTTTCTCCATTCTATAGGGTTGAAAATATGTATATTTCAATTTTACAAAGCAAGTTTTGTAAAGCGTAAAAAACTTAATTATTTATGCATAGAATTGTTTTTTTTTGATCCTTCATGATTATTTACCTACCTAAGTAACAGTATACCTAGTAAACGAATCTGATTAATGTATAATCCATCGAACTATATCAATTTGATGGTTAATATTCAAGTGAAGTTTAATCAAAGCTATCTGGAACGTCATTCAGGCTAATTGAAAATTAAATTGTACTTCCAATTAAGCGCACTTACTGCGATGTGTACCCGTCCCAATTTTTAATTGGCCAATATATATAAAACTACAAAGATATATAAAAAAAATTGTCGACATTTCGATACATTTGTTCATAATACATAAACATATACATTTTTGAATCGTCATTTTTTTGCATTACCAACGGTTCCAAAGACTAAGCGAAACGGCAGGAACCCGATAGCTGTTAATATATATTTCATATACAATTATATTACTTACATGACTAGTTGAAATAACAAAATTAATATAAGTAACCTAAAATAAAACAAAACTAAAACAAAGTACTAAAGTGTCCACTTGTGTGGACACTTTGGTAGTGGACACCTGGTAGTCAGTACCGGTGATCCAAGAGCTGGGGCTTTCCTTGCTCAGCGTGTAAGCATCGCCATACAGCGAGGAAATGCCGCCAGCATTGTAGGTACTCTGCCACAGGCACCAAACTTTTTAAATTTGTTTTAGTTTTGTTTCATTTTAAGTTACTTATATTAGTTAAGTGAATATTAAGAATATTTTGTGTTTATTTAATAATTAATTTTGTTATTTATAAAAGATTGTTAGGTTTCTCAAGAATTAAAATGTCCCTATGCTGACACATTAAAAGGATCTTTGTCCTCTAAATAACAAGAATATCAATATTTGAACAAGTATATCAGCCTAAGATATGCCTGTTCCTTACGATGTTTACCTTCACCACAAAAGCAATTGTTAAAGCGCGTATAGAAAGAAAAATCGATTGCTCCAGTATCGAACGCACAAATTCCGTGAAGTTCCGTGATGAGCACGCATAAACCATTTGGCCCCTTCTTTTCTTTATTTTATATCTAACATTCATATTACCCCTTCATATGTTTTACCCTTAAAACTAACGCTAATTGAATGGGTGTCCTTTTACTGCGGAGTTTTTGTGCAAGTCGTCTCTGGTCGTTCTCTGGTAGTGCTAATCAAAAGGCATTTACTACCACACTAAAAAGTATGAAATAAAGTCGGAGAGTGTACGCGATTTTATTTCACAGTTAATTGCTACGATTTGCGTACATACATCACGATGCAATAAAAAGCGATACACTTTTTACTTATTCGTTATTTATCAAAACCGGGAGCTTTCCCGATGTTACTACGTAAGAGTAGTTTCACCTTGGAAATTTATTTTTCTCAGCAAAAATCCCCAGAGAGGAATTATTTATTTTTTCAGTATAAAGGGTTTTTCTTGAGACAAAGTAAAAAGAGTAATTTAGGCAGCATTATGATTTAAGTGCGAGGTTTTTTTATATTCAAACATAAATAAGTAGTCGCGTAACATTAGTTACGTTAATATTACAAAACTTCTTTCTCATCCGATCCGTTCAGCTATCATCTTTTGAATCTCTCCTTCGAAAGCATTTGTTGTCCACAATGTAAATATTTATAATTTTAGTTTTAAATTAACTTATTTTTCCTGTTTTACTTAATTTAATGTATGTTTTTGTATACTTCGCACCCTTTGCACCAGTAAAATTTTATTTTAGGCATTCTTTTATTTTGTGGGTTGCCTGGAAGATATCGCTTATTAGCGATAAGGCCGCCCCTTGCTATTATATGTATTAACAACTATTAACATCATCTACTTCAATAAAGTGTGAATAAATAAAAATATAAAACTTTGTTTTTTACGGTATTTGAAATTAGACGTTTTGACCAGGTACGTATAAAGTATTACTTAGTCTGACCATAAACAATTAAAAATAAACTGAATAGTCAAACGGACAGAGCTTTCGCTAATACAAATGAGGCTGAGAATAAGGACTACCGACAGTAGAACTGGAAATATAATTTGTATTTCTTTTCGATTCGAAATTCAAATTTCTTTATAATATATCTACGATTCATAAATGTAGTTATATATGCACTATATGAAGAACTATATGAATAAAGGTATTTTTGTTTGATTGCGCGTTCGTTCATACGCGTCGTCTCGTTCCCCTTCCAACAGTTAACACCTAACAATATTTATTTTTAAATATTAATTTTATTATTTCTTATTACATTGTCAACCTTGGAATGTTAATTCTATTATTATTTTTTTAATAAAAAAAGATACGTCGAACATTTTATACTCCTCTGAGAGGTTATAAAATATTTTAACGAAGTGGTGCCCGTAAACTTAAATCATTTTTAATTGTATTCATTTTTAACTATGATTGAATTGAATTTATGATTAGATAGCACGAGGCTAGAACTATGTTTTAAAAAATATAGGACAAATTTACCGTTTTGATGCTTAACATAACCTTCTATGTTAAGGTTGTTGATACAAGGTATTTTGAGTGTTAAATCATTTTACATAATTACGTTTCCAGTTCAGTGAACGTGTGAGGAACTTTAGTGCGATGTCTGTATGTTATGGCGATTTTCATTATTAGAGCTTTTAAATATTTCTAGATGTGTTCAGACTAATATCCAATAACTACAGCTATTTAAGCTTCACTTAAGTTTAAACGCAAAATTGAAAGTACAAACTGTTAAAACTGTACAAGCGAGTGTATTTTTTTCCGACTTATCGTATTTCAAACGAACTGGTGAACTTTTTTGAAGGGTTTGTTTGAGCAATATTTTCGTGTTGCCAACGATACGTTGTGTAATGTTTCGGATATCTAAGGATAATGAGGAGACAAGAATATTTACAGTTAATCAGCTTCGATAACCTTTGTTAGAAAGCTGCAATCGAGTTTCAAAAAGGAAAATGGGTTATGTGTTTATTTACAATATTTTTTTTGTTTATTTAAATTTTACATATATGATGTTACAGTCGATTAGCTCCAGATAAGCTATTTATAGCTTGTATTACAACTTATAAATATACACACATAATATACTATAAATACATGAAACACTCAGGTTTTTAACTGAGCCGGTATCGATTCCAAGACCTTTCCGGTTGTTCTAATTTATCTAGTAACCGAAGTATACATCGTTAAGGCCCACAATAGGATTCCCTATGCTGTGGGCTAAGTCTCTTTTATCTTTACAAGCATAAAAATGAAATTAATTAACAAAGTATGATAAATTCAACACATTTTTTTTTATAAATCTAGACTAAACACAATTTAGAAAATAATTCGTATTTTTTTTACAAGCCGAGTTAATACTAGATTCAAGCTTTGTCGTCTTGCTTTGGTCCAAAAAGCCGAAATAATATTTATAATTGTTTATTATTTTTTTACAATGACGCACTTACAATTTATCATCATGTGGTTTCAACTCACGTGGAATATTTTAACGTCACAGCAATTAGTGCATTTTCAACACAGAAACGTTCTCGTCTGAGCGAACTGAATAAAATTGCCCACAGCTTTGCGGTGGGACTTTCGACCTCTATTGTGTAATTTTTCATAACGTTTTCACTAGTGGATTTTCTAGTTTAAATTTGCTTTTAATTTTCCATGAATTCTACTTGTTGAACAATGACTATTATATTAAACTATTTTATTTTGATAAAATTATTTAACTTGTAATAAATTTACAGTGTAAACTCTATATTACGACAATGAAGCGATTGTGCCTTTTGGGGCGTTATAGAGAGTTAAATAAAGAAAAATCAGATACAACGCTTCGACGCTTAAGAGAGTATGTCGTAAAATCTAGTAATCCTCACTTTATGTTTACACTGTATTATAGATAACAGAGTTTTGGTGAATCCATCCTCTATTTCAACCCCTTCAAGTTATCTATACCAAATTTCATCGAAATTGGTTCAGTAGTTTAATCGTGAAAGCATAACATACATATTTACTTTTGCGTTCATAATATTAGTATGGCTTCAAAACTAACCACTCAAAGTGTACAGGCACTTACTAAATAATTAAATAGGCGCCTGGTAATCAGTAACGGTGAAAATACTGATGTCCAGCCGATGTCGCTACAATCTAGCCCACCCCTTGCAAAGATTTAAGTCTGAATTCATTCTATTTTGTATTAAGGTATCCTAGATAACATCGCATACAATACCTACTTCATACTTGTGTCAGGGCTTGACATAGCTTAGAGTTGCCGCCTCCCACATTGTCCTATATAATGAGAGACTATTCTTCTATGGAATTTGTTAAATTTGCTGTTTTTAATTACAATCTATACTATCTAGTAATATACGTTTTGAGTGGGATTCAGTTTGTCTTAGTTGGCGATTTATTATTCGATAACACTCCTCTTAAAGCCTCAGCCAATATTGGAATTCTTGGTGTCGATATATCGAGCGATGTCCAGTTCTGCAATCATTTGGAAGGTAAGGCTAAGTTAGCCTCTAAAAAGCTTGGTGTTCTCAGCAGGGCGCGTCAGTATTTCACATCAAGCCATCGCTTGCAACTCTATAAAGCGCAAATTCGGCCTCATATGGAGTACTGTTCCCACCTCTGGGCGGGGGCGCCCCAATACCAGCTCCTTCCATTTGATCGCATCCAACGCAGAGCGGCTCGTATCGTCGACGACCCCATCCTTTCCAATCGGCTTGATCCTTTGGCTCTGCGTAGAGATGTAGGCTCCCTCTGCATCTTCTACCGCATTTATCATGGGGAGTGCTCTGATGAATTGTTCGGGCTAATACCTGCAGCGGAATTCCATCACCGGACATCAAGGCAGAATACGAAATTCCATCCGTACCACCTTGATGTCTGGCGTTCCACGACTGTGCGTTTTTTAAGGCAGTTTCTGCCGCGCACCACCTCTTTGTGGAACCAACTGCCAGCGCAGGTATTCCCGATCCGCTACGACTTGGGGACCTTCAAAAAAAGAGCGTTCCTCTTTCTTAAAGGCCGGCAACTCACTTGTAAGCCTCCTGGCGTTGCAGGTGTCCATGGGCGGCGGTTGGCACATCACTCGAAGTGACCCGCCTGCTCGTTTGCCTCCTCTCACATAAAAAAAAAAAAAAAAAAGAAAACACCAATTTGTAATAGGTTATTAATATAAACACTCCAGAAATGTTAACTTATCGCCACGGTTCAAAACTAGATCCACAACCTCCTTATTCATAAGGAAATTCATTATTAAGCCTTTTCATTTATAAGTAATTAACACGAATATTTGTATTTAAAGGAAATGTAGTTGATGGCCGATCAAATGAATAGATAAGAAAATCGATCTATTGTTTTGGGGTCAGTATAATTACACACTAAGATTCATAATAAATGCCTAACGTAAGTTGATTTATTGGTAAATGATTGTGTGGTTAATGATGTGACAACACGTGGCATTTATAATTTACCAGCACTGTCCTTTAAATTATTAAACTCAAACTCGAAATTTCTCTAATCAAGTAGGTATATAAAGACACTTTTGAATCATCATTTAATAAAGTAAAAATATCTTTATTCATTAAAGTATATAGGACCATTTTGAATCGTCCTCAATTTAAGTGATTCTACGCCTGTTCGTACGCTCGTTCGGTAGGCAGTTATCTATGCTTATTAGCAATGCCTTATTGCTAATAAGGGATCCCCATTGTATGTGTTAACATCTAATAACATCTTCTACTTCTACTGCTTAAGTGCAATAAAGTGTGTATACATAAATAAATAATAACCAAAACAATATAAACTAATCCATACTAACCATATTAATATTATAAATGCGAACTTCTGAACCGATTTGTTATGGAGATAGACTAAAGTTTAGGAAAAGACGTGGCCATAGTTTATATCACGATAAAAGGGTTTAAGGGGTTGAAAATAGGAAATTGGGGACGAAAGGAATTTTGATTTTCCAAATTATTTTTGTATTTAAACCACGCGGACGAAGTGGCGGGCAAAAGCTACTAGTATAATATGTTTCATTATTACAATAAATAAGGAAGAAAACTAGAATAACATAACAGAAGTACGGGGGTATACGAAATCGTGTACCCCGTGGTTTTTGCACTTGTACATACATAAAACTAATAAAATCACGACCACTCTAAACCCATAATACAAGAAAACCTAAATATGAGTACACTATTTTACAAGGTAGGAACGAAGCTACTTTCGTATAGGCTTCAAAGATCTGCAAGTACATTTCGAGTAGAGCCGACCAATTAATTTGTGTAATTAATATAATTTTATATTTCCGAGGACGAAAAACAACTCCTTTTAAATTATGCCATTCTTAATGAGGTGACGTTAACGAATTTCTATTTGGGCGTTGTCTCAAAAATGTAGGCTTATTTTTTACAAGTTATGTCAGGTCTTTTAATTCTTTTGTGTTACTTTTTTTTATTGTCTCCTGTAAATATAAATAAGTAAACTTTTGAAGCGGGTTAAACTCCAATA
This sequence comes from Leptophobia aripa, assembly GCA_951799465.1. Lineage (NCBI taxonomy): Eukaryota > Metazoa > Arthropoda > Insecta > Lepidoptera > Pieridae > Leptophobia > Leptophobia aripa. The sequence goes on along the minus strand of OX637282.1, from coordinate 2,771,072 downwards.
GCTCGCATCCCGCTTAATATAAATTGTGGTTGCTGAATGCCTGTTTGATTTGGTTGTTGTTTTCTATAAGACTCGATTATATTTTAGCTTTCTCTTTAAACTTTTGTCAATATATGACTTCGACTTAAGAGTATCAATTTTATCGAAATATTAAGTTTAATATTTTATTTATTTAATCATTAAATTTGTTACATTATTTTATTTTTACATTATAATAGGGCACTAGCCTCCACACTAGAGTTACCTGTGTCGTGGAACACACATGAGCAAAAAAAAACAAAACAACCTTAAGGCCATCAAGTATTATTAAAGGTGTGTGCGAGTGCGTGTGTTTGTGTGAGTTAGTGTGTATATCATACACACTAACGACATATATCATGTCGATGTACTATGTATTAGGTGGTTTTTGCTTGCGTTTATCAGTCTGAAATTGAATTGGTCTATATACGAGTATAATGTCCTAATGTAATTTTCTGTGCTATTATAGTCCATGTTTTTGAAATAATTTTTAATTTGATTTTTGATTTTTAGATATCTAGAGTTATATCAAAGAGCGTACCATTTCCCAAAAGGCCGGCAACGCACTCACGACCTCCCAACCACGAGTGTCTGTTACCGAAGCTCCCGCCCGTGGTAGCTTCGCCCTTATGGTGTGCCTCCGGCTGTGGTATTTTGAACACTTGCATATGCTACCCTAGCGATACTTATAATATTTAATAGTTTGAAGTATAGTTTACAATGATTAAAATGTCACATTCAAGATACAAATTAATATATGTCCGCTACGATTATATATGTAAGATGTACTGAGTATATATGAATAAAAATATATAATATGCTGGTGCCTTTCTCGCTATTTTTATATAGCTTTATAGAGTGTAATACTTATATATCGCGATACAATGGCCTGCAACATTATGGGTACTCTGAAACAAGGACCAAACTTTTTGAACTTATAGTGTAATTTGTTTAAGTTTTATACTTATTGGTTTTAGTACTGATTACAATTCTTCATAATATCTCATTCAAGAGACTATTTAAAGTATATTACCTACGATTATATATGTAAGATGTAACGCTCATTAGCAGAAATTAACTCTGAGTACCGACTATGACTAAATAGTTTTAAACCAGTCGCAAATTGTTTATTCACTCCAAGTTTGAACAATTGAGCTTTGAAGCCCTAATCTGAACTCCAAACAAAATACCCTGCGGTATCACAACTCCAGTTGAATTAAAAAATCTGTTATTCTAACAAAGCTATACATCCTCTGACTGACTTCTATTTTTATATATGAAAGAAAAGGAATAAATGCTTAATTAACTCCTCTTCACATTTCTCAAATGATTATTCACTAATTATTCGAACAATGTATTGTTAGAAGCTGATATATAGAAGGGCAAAGCTATAAACACATGAAAAGTTCACATGAAAAAACACGCGTCATATTGAAATGATTTTTAAGTCTTGATAACAAAATGTATTAATAATAATTCGAAAATAATGAACTCGGTATGATATTACGTTTGAAAGTTTTCATATATGTTTTGCCTAAAAAAAATGTCTCTAAAAATACATGTTGGCCGATTCTCAGACCTACCCAATATGCTTAGAAAATTTCAGGAGAATCGGTCAACCCGTTTCGAAAGAGTAAGGGAACGAAAACTGTGACACGAGATTTTTATATATTAGAAGATTAACGCCTAATGTTTCCACACCAAAAAAATTGTAAAATAATGTATACATATTCAATAAAAATACTATAAAGCTACTTATACATTTGTATATTATTATGAATTTTGTTTAATAATTAAGTGAAATTCAGTGCGAGGCTAAAGGGCAGGAGCTAGAAGTTACACATTTTAACAATGCAGAAGCCATTCAATTTATCATGGTATAATACTGTATACACACATACAGCATAGACACACAAATTCACACTCACACTGTTATTTTCATAATATATAATGAGAAAAGACCAAGTATACTAACACAAATCAGACATTTTCTTTTCATTATAACATTTTTTGTTCCAAAAAGATTTTTCCTTCAGCGTACTATATATTTGCAGTTAAATTACTAATGATTTATAAATTTAAACAAATCCACCAAACTCGGCTAACTTCTAAAGGAGTTACATTTATGTCTTTGTTTATTTTTTAATAATCTCTTTAAACCTAAACTTAATTCATTAGTAATTGTAGTTTTATCTTGTGTTAAGCGTCATAAGGCGGTCTACTTTAATTAAATTAGGAGGAATCATTGACATTATTAACAGCCTGACATTGAAACCGAATGAATTTCATTCCATATTGGAATTATTCTCTTTTGACTGTATTTATAAACGGGTTTGCCTTATTGCCAAAGCAATATTTTGTTCAATATACGTAAGCTTATTCTCAAATGCTTAAAACGCCATATTCATTGTTTTATTGTGTAGACAAGTAAAACTAATAAACATTCAAATTGATTAAAATCAAAAATTAAACGAAAAGAAAAAAATAATATCAAGAAAATATTAAATAGCACACAAAGCAAAATACACAATTTGAAAAAAAATTAACCTAACTTACAGCTAAATTAAATAATAGTCATGTGCTAATCAGAAAAAAAGCTTATAAAAGTGAAAATATATACATAAATATATTATAAATGAAGAATATCAACTACATTATTTTATTATATTAATAATAAAAATAAAAACAAAGCCAACATGAGGTTAAATCAGAATATTAAAGTAAGCCAATATAAGAATAAAAACAAGAATTAAGTATTTTAAATGAGGAACAGGATTTTAATGTGACTGTGTGTGTGTACCATCAACGAACTCCGGGAGTTAAAACTTCAGTGCTAGTTAAAGACACCCCATTACTAAAAATCAGTCCTCTGCCCGCGTCGTATAGGCGGTTCGGCTCTCAACTAAAACTAACTTTATCTGTAATTGACCACAAGTTTTACAACACTGTTTGTGTTGAGATAACTTCGTTACGGGCAACCTTTACAATCTAACAGAGTTAATAATAAATGAGAATCATTATTTAACTAGACGAGAGTTTAGTTGTAGAGATATCTAGGATCAAGTAAAATCAATACACGAACAACGTAGATTCAATTTATGCTACAAAAAAATACTTTTTTGTCGGATTATTTATTTATACACACTTTGTTGAACTAAGGTTAGTACATAAGAGCAACGGGCGGCCTTATCGCTAATAAGCGATCTCCTCCAGACAACCCACATAATTAATATTTAGTCACGGCAGATGGCGAGACGTAGGCGCAAGCGTACTTATGCATTACTATATATTATAGAGTACCACATCCATATTTTACATAGCCTCTATTATTATAAACATCAAAAGCATCCGATATACAAAATTGCCAAAAAATAGATGCAAAAAAAATAAATCAGTTATTAATTACTGTTCGTACAATAACAATTGTTCAATACAAGATAATTGATCTATTTCAGGACTTGATTTAAACAAGCCTTTGTCAAATCAAATTCGACGTCTATATTATCTATAGATCTGAAAACTTGACATGAGTGAATTAACACAGAGTGATTGAATCAGTCTAATTGTTCCGACCACTGACACAGTGTAAACACAATTGAATGTGCAATATACTGATACATATATATTTGTTTTGTATGATATATATGAGAATAAATAAATAATTTGATTCCTTATAAAATGAATTAAATACATACAATGAAAAATATAGATCAATTTCGAATAGCCTTGGTCATATGTAAATTATTATTTAAATAAATAAAGCCGTGGTATGTATACGTATTAAGGTGATCGGTTAACTCATTAATAAAACTGTATTGTATCCATATAAAACAGCTATTATTTTGACAGTTAAATCTATTGATATAAATATAAAATAGAATCTTGATAAAAATAATATTGTATTGTGTAACTTTTATTGCTTACGGAAAAAGATAGCTAGATATTTTTTAAAACTAAAGTTTTACGAGGTCGATTTAATGCGGTTTTTTAAATTACCGGCAGTTGTTACAGTTCAGTGGTTTATTTATTTACCGTAGTACGCGCACTAGCCCACAGGTTGTCAGACCTTACCGGCATGTCGCTTAGTCACTGCGCGCGCGCCGCGCACGACGCGTAAATTACCTTATTTGTGTTAAAATGGGATTATTAAATACGTTCTCAGTGTTTAAAAAGTGTCCGAATTTAGAATTTAAAAGAAAATCGAAAAGGTTAGTACATCACTCTTGATAAAACTGCTCTAATTCTCTTATCTATTTCATAACGGGTTATGTTATCGCAAGATCTTCTCTCGATTTTATATACCTACCGAACAATATACAAAAGTTTTCACAATTTAATCATTTATGCAGTTATAGGACAGACAATGTTAATTTAAAACAAAATATGAAAAAACAATTGCTTGTGAAAATATTATTAATTTTTTTTTACAATCGCAGACCTCACACTTAGATTCGCGTGTGTTTAAAATGGAATCTAGTGTGTTTTTAATCAAAGATTTTTTAAATCTAGATGACTTTTTAATTGGATTATTAAATGGTAATAAAAAATGACGTAACCGGTAATTGTACCTACGAGTTAACCGTATACAATGCTATTCATAATTATTAACAAATCCCCAGAGTCAGTTAACAGTTAACTATGTGTTAACGGAGTAAGGACTATTAATGTGGTCATAAATTGTTCATTGTTACTCACGTTAAATAATAATTAAAAATATCAGTCGTATTAATGATTAAATATATTTCAAGGTCAATCCGAGTTTACTGTAAAATTTTTGCTTTGCATAGGTTTTTTTTGAAAATCCTAATAAATACATTCCTTACGTCAGTGTCATGCCATTGAGTCTGCGAGCAGCGAACCGGAATCTCCGACCCTAACCTTGATGGGGCCGACCGGTTGATTATTACATTTAAAAACATGGTATATTGTATGGATATTCTAGAATTTTATTAAGAAGAATACACTCACGTAATATTAATTACAGTTCTATATGTTATTTACCATGCTACCACGCATTCAATTTTGAGACAAGTTTTTGTCGACATATATTTTTTTATATTATTGTTTTGACCACGCCAATTGTCAATCCTAATTAACACTGCGTACTTATTTTAATGGTTTGTTTCTATTGATCTTCGTTTTAAAATGTTTGAATTAAGGTGGTTTTCTTTTTGTTCTTTTAATGCGCATAAATTATATAATAGTTAAAATGCGTTCTATACATATATTCACTGCGATTAGATTTATGTACGAGTAGTATACTACGGTGAATTAATTTTTCATTCCGTCATAGTTTGATGCTAAAGATTATTATGGAAATAAAAGATAATTGATAATTAATTTTATTTTTGTACGTATTTTAAATTGAATATTGTTTTTACGCCTTTTTTTTTTAACTCCAGTTAGACGATAAATATTTCCTGAAAAGTTTTTGTGTTACCAGTTTTTGTGTGTCTTAATATACTTAACAAAAGAAATGCTTTATTATATGAAAAGTAAATTATAACCATAATTATAACTTTATACATTACGAATATACATAAATTTTAATGAAGGTAACGAATTGAAGGTATGTACTGGCTTATCAGTTTATAGTTTTGGTAGACATTATTACATAAGTCCTCAGTGTTCGTATATTGTATGTCATATATAAATATAACAATTTCCATTGAGTATACACCACATCAGTCCTTATCAGCTGTTAAAACAATAAAAGAAAGTTCGTGCTTGTAATTATAATTCGTTATTTTGAAAAATCGACATATTTGTTTATAAAACTTAAAAGTCACCTAGAGGAAACTGAGACAAGGCCAAGGGCAGTGGCGCCACTTATACGTTATTATAAACTTGAATAATAAAATGATGGTAAGTTCGTTAATTGTCGTGTATTTTGGAATTTTCCTAGCCTTATATAAGGAGAAAATTATTGACGTACGCAAGTCTATGTGAAAAATAAATAACAGTAGTTGTGATATATATATTTTTATAAAAACAGAAACAACACAAAAATGTATTTAATGGAGTTGTTTAATTCATAATTTAAATATCGTAAAATATTTTCGATCACTTGATTGCTTAGATTACGTTCCTACTGTTTTTAGTACCGAATTTTTTTTACTCAACTTACTAACCAGGACACCTCTGCTACTCAGAGGACCGGTGAACCATACCCACTAAAACACTCCTCGGGTGTAACCCACGATTCTGAAGACTACTGGGGCCGCGTTTGTATTCTACCAGAGCCTCCGCGGTTTTTAGTTTCTGGCCGCCCTTAATGTTCTATGGTACTGGGAGAACAAGATTAACTCGTTCCCTCCGCTGCCTTCCAGTCGGGTTTGTGGAGATGCGTTCTCTCAGACGCTTCTAAGATTCCTTTATAGACATAACACCTTCACAATAGGACACTACCGAGTTCCACATTACACTACTGCCCAACATTTTTTCAACCACACTGGGTAGACTAAGGTCATGCCCAATCACCGACGTTAGATCACCTAAGCTGTGATCAGTATATAACCGCTACGTCTATTACATGAGAAACAAAAACGTTGTTCCATCTTCCATTTAACGACACTAAAATATTTTATTTGTCTAAAAAACTACATTTATTTATCAATTATATAACCAAACACACATAGTACATCTTAACGCTTATTTATAAAAGATTTTTATTTACGTAACGGTAGATTACTTCGAATTGTATTATCTTGTTTATTATTAGAAGACGCCATTTTTTTCTTATTTGATTAAAAGTAGTATACTTTATGTATATTTTTTATTAAATATTCAAATTGAAATGTCATCCAACGGAATAGGCGTGAAGCCTTATAACCTTGTCTTTTAATCTTAACGAGAAAACTTAATATTCCTTTAAGCGTTTCAAATGTTAAATCAATAGGGTTCTTTATAACTTTTTTTATTACAATACTTGTTTACAGTCACATCTAAGATTTTTTATTAGATAAGAAAGAAAGAAAGAAAAGAAACTATGTTTATTTGGACACACACACACACACGGCACACACAACATCACAATAAATTATAAGTAGAAAATTAAAATTAACTAAAAATAAAGACTTTGCATTGCTGCAAGTGCCGCGGGCGTGCGCCAAATGGGGTGCTGCTCAGGATTTGGGTGGATTATAGTATTCCATACCCAATGATTTTCAGCAGCCCCCAGTTGTCCATTAGATATTCCGGTTGGAAGTTAATTCAAAACCCAACAAGTGTTTAAAACACTGTCTAAAGCAATACACACAAGCCTTATATAAGAAAGTAGACAGCCACCATTGGCGGGTTATATTCTGAATCTGGATGTTGTTGTATTTACGATTCAAAAGATAACATACCCAACCTTACAAAACTTAAAATGGTTGTTATTTTCGCATCAAAACAATTAACAGACGCCATTGAATCCATTATTCTTTCCTCTAATAGATATCGTGATAAGATTTTGTATTTTAAATAAAAGTTTCCAACCCATATTCCACCTACCTACTGTTTGAACTGTAGAACTATCGCGTCCATGATTTGTTAGCCGTTAATGAGGTCAAGTGGGCCGTGGAGGCTGCTAATACAGGCATAATATAAAGAGGCTTAAGCCGCGAATACACTAGGCCACTGCACACTACAGACCTCATTATCCACGTAATAAGCTTTTTTGTTCATAAAAAAAGTAACGAATGTTTAACTTATTTCATTAGGGCATTTTTCATTAATTGTAAATCGTGTTTATTTGAAACTAGAATTTACAGAAGGAAAAACCTACCCACATAATATTTCACTCGTGTGATTAATACATTCTATTTAAATAATCTTTCTTCAAGATCATTATAATTAAGTTAAAAAAAATCTATAAACAACGGATGCTAAAAAATAAAATATAGACTATATCTATGAAATATATTTTTTTTAGGAAGTAAATGTGGGTAGTCAGATATATTCCTTAGTTTATGTGGGCTTAAGATACTTAATATGAAAACATTGCACACACTCTTTTATAAAAATTATTGTTTACGTCAAAAATGTTTTAATACAGGTTAATGCGTAGCCATTTTCCCTTTATAAATTAATTAAGCCGTTAATTAGGGAGGGACATTTGCAAATAACAACTCCGAAATTCTCCGTGGTAAATTGTATTCTTTACGAAACACAGTCTATTTCTCGTACAGTATGTTTGTTTGATATCAAAAATCCATGTGCCAATTTTAATTTGTATTTATTAATTTGTATTATTGCTCTCATTTAAATTTTTTATTTGTGGGTATTTTTAGTTATAGTAACTAAGTGTTAATACATAAATAAAATGAATAAATATTGTTGAAAATATTTTCCAGAACAATAATTGAGAATTGATAGGACTATTTAAAAAAAATCTGTCATGGTCAACTTATATGTCCGTACAAATCGCAAATTCTTTTTTTGGGAGAAGCAAACATGCAATAATTATATATTCAGACATAAATAGCGATTTACAGAAAACCACAGCGTTTCGTGGTTGTATTATTAAAAAAAAAAGTTATTCACCGCGGGCAAAAGCTTTAGGCTCTGACTTTATCACTGTAAACTTTTAAATACATTCATGTTTAATTTGAAACATTCTTGTGCTTCCCTCCATAAATCCGCAAAAACTTTTCTATCGCAATCATAATCAGCTGTCCGACAGTTTAGGCGTGAAAGAATAAACTTTGACAATTCTAATAATACCGTTCAGAACTTTTACATCAGTCACCCTGAATTTAAATTTTTATATATTTGATAGTATGTAATAAAAATGTCCAATTATCAAATGACATTGTGTAATCACGACATACAAAGATGTCACGAAATAATCAAGACATTCGTGATTTACAAACACGAATTTGTGTTTATAAAAATTGTAATTAAAAACTCTATACGATTCAATATTTCATAGACAATTGAAATTGACAATTTCAAATAGTTATATCATGTGTGCTATATTCCCCTAGTAACGTATTTTATGTTATAAATCGGATACCTTAACATAGCTCAGTGTGAATTCAATACAATTAAATGTTTTATAATAGAAACTCGCAAATCAACACAATACTTTGGCCTTGAAGTAAAATGGTCGTGACTTTGCATTAAACAGGTTTACGTTATCCCGAGTTCACATTATTATTTAAATTAACGTTTCGGTACACAGAAATCATTAATAATACTGTTTCGCCTACGCAGGTCTCTCGTTCGATTTTAAAGAACGGGATCAATGAACTATTGACAAAATGATCTGGTTCAATTGACACGTTCAATTCAATTGGTCCCTTTTTAAGTGAACTAACATAGCAAGTGGAATATGATCGAGATTTTTGATATTGAAAAATCATTTTATTAAATTTCAACTAATAAAATTAATTCTATGTTAGGTTTTTAATTCTACCCTAGCTGGCTATTCTACCCTATGTTGTCCGGCAATGAATAGATACCCATATTCAACCTTTTGCATGTGATAATAAAGTTCATTTCAGATTGCAAGTAACCAATTAAGCCTTAGCACCTTTAAGCCTAATATTTATTGCTTGTGTTAGATCTGTGGAGTACGATTCATTCAAAACCATCATCGGGTTCTCGGTCCGTTCTTTTGTCATTACCTCAGATCCCAACTATAATAGAACGAAACGAATGAATAATTTCAAGAAATGTCGCTTTAAAGACCTGGTCTTTTTCATTCATTCGTTAGCTTATTTGCGTATTGTTCAGCATACTTAAAAATGGACAGAGTTTTGTAAATAATTCAATTAACAATATGTAACACGACTTGTTACTAGCAAATGCAGATTGCAGACCCCTCAATTATTACCATGAACAGCTAGACTTTGCCCTAAGTTTATATAATAACTGTAAAATTAAAAAAAAGCCAATAAGTGAAACGATTTTATTAATTCAATTAAGGATATGTAACAGGAAACTTTCACAATCAAATACGCATTTTTCTAGGGAGCTTTTAATGATTAACATTTATATAGCTAAACTTTTAAATTACATACGATTTTCCCACATTTTAAAATTAGACACGAACAGGCGTGTTAGCAATACGGGGCGCAAGAGCGTCGTTTGAGCTGGTCTCGCAATTATAGCACGTCCAACTGTTTGTGCTGGCAACCAGCTCCTCACTACTAACACACTCCAGGTGGAACTGTGATGCGCAACGGCTGCATCTGATGGAGGCACAACCCTCAATAGTACACTTGCAACGGGCACAATCCATCTTCCCTTATTCCTTCGATTGAGATAAAAATATTATAGTTATCAGAAACGAAGCTAATCAGAGATCGTTCGAGAAAAGAATTGATTATATTATCTCACTTTTCGATTTTTATACAATTTTAATTTTAGCAAAGAACTGTTTATTGTAAATGCAAGCCAAATAATGAATAGAAAAATGGGATTTAATAGTTATTCCATTTTCAAATGACAATTTTCTTTTTACGAAATTTCTTTTTTCGGTCATGTTTTTATTTCAGCCAGTATTCGTCAGTACTGTTTAAATCATTGTTATACAAGCTTTGTTTACTCCACAACAAAAATATAAAGAAAATTTGTACCAAAGGTTTCGTATACCCATAAATCATATTTTCTAATAGCACATTTTAACTAAATTGTCATATCTTTACATTGATTTTTTCTATATCGTCCGCTCGTTCTTCTCAATTTATGAATGCATTAATAAACTCCTTCTATTTAAAATTATATTTTAGTGGAAAAAGACTGCCTGTCTTTTATTTTATTATTAAGAATAATTTTCTACCGAAATCCACTTTAGTAACTGATATCCAATAACAAAATATAAGGAAAACGTAGATTGTATTCTTCGTCCCGTTTGCTCTAACACATTTATATATATCCTTAATCTAAATTCATATTCACGAACTAAAATGATAAGAAAAGAAAACATTCTACTGAATATATATAATCTGTGAAGGTTGTAATAGTATTTATTTGTATCACAAAATGTTTTGACATCTTCCGTACCATTGACAACTTGGCAGCAACAATAATATGCGATTGTCAATGTCTAAAATTTTCACAATGGCGCCAAAAATACGTCAACAACCGTTTGCATTATTAATATTGTTAAATTATTTTGTTTCATAGTGTTATTTATTTACGAGGACCAATAGTAATTGATTTATTTGTTTTGGAAAATTGTAATGGCCTTACTTTATGGTAACTCAAAACAGTTCAAAAATCATACTAGGTATATGCACATTATTTTAGTGACAGGCAATAATAAAACGTAAGTTAATCAAAAAGTGATAGATAAATATTCTAAAATATCTTTATTCACATAAGTAACTATATTAAACTTATAAAAAAACTTGACTCTGCATTTACTGCAAGTTCCCAAATCAAGGGCGTGGAGTGGACGAGGAGAATTGGCAAGAAACCCCCGCCGCTCCTTCAAATCGCCAAGCATTTACAGTACGCTTGTAAAAATCTGCAACCATTACACCAAATACGTCAATATATATCTAATATATATAATTCTCGTTCCCTTACTCCTCCGAAACGGGTTGACCGATTCTCCTAAAATTTTCTGAGCATATTGAGCAGGTCTGTGAATCGGCCAACATCTATTTTTAGAGACATTTTTTTGGCAAAACGACGTTTATAGGGATCAGCTATTTAGTTATATAAAAACAATAAAAATAACCAAGTATCATCGGAAGCATACATTTACGTTATAGTGAGAACAACCCGCAAAGTGTATTATGAAATTAATTTAATTAGATTTTAATTAAAAACATATTCCTTTGCAGACGCGCAAGTGACGCCACAGCCACCGGACCTAGGGTCCTACGCTCAACACCAGATTGGAGTGAGGCAGCCATCAGCGGTGAGCACCTTTGGCAGCCAACCTCAGTATCCGGGGACTGCTGTTATGTCGGTGACTCTGAATGCCAAGTAAGTACATTTACTGTTTTTATTTAACTGGCAGAATTACTCCGTACCACCTCCAAAAAAAAAATAGCTTTTTTGTATTTAAGGCCAAATTGGAATCCATTAAAAAGAGGGCTTACCATCACCTACCTTTAATATTCCATTTGAATTTTTTTAATTGTGAAAAAATAATTGAATTCAATAATTTGTATATTGATTTTATTCTATATGGTCTTTCTCTTCTTTGTATCTTATTTTATCTTTCTTTCTTGCTTTTAAGTAAAAGCTGGTTAGCGATCGATTTACGAACTAAATAATCTTTCTATATAAAATTGACTTTATTTCAGTTTTAATTAAGTAATATATATGTGATTGATTATGAATTAACATGATTTTAAAACAATTTCATACAGCAGAGCGTGTAATCTCTATAATTTGCCGAGTAATTATGTGTGCTATTAGACCTATAATCTATTACTTGATCGTGAAATTATAAACTTGACGTTTTCAGCCGATAAAATGCTGCTGTCGAGTCTAATGACGGCACGAAAAGACGTTCGGTTATCGATTTCAATAATTAATAATTACTTCGTTATTACTCAATAAACACGTCATTCATACGTCTCGATATTGTTTGTGTTTTGTATTGTTGATGAAATAAACATTTTTTTCATTTTCATTAATAACATTTCGTGGGTTGTCTGGAAGAGATCGCTTATTAGCGATAAGGCCGCCCGTTGCTCTTAAATGTACTAACATCTATTAACGTCATTTGCTTCTAGTGTTTAAGTGCAATAAAGTGTCAATACATATTTCAGAAAATAAATAAATGCTACAGATTTCACACACGGTTAAATTTCATTTTGTAATTTTGCAATTATTTTGTGGACTTTAAAAAAAACTTAAAAAGAATCTGCAATTGACGAGCATGTGTGGGCGGTGACATCACTGGTGGCACCGTCTGGTGTTACTCCCAAAAAAATGAATTGAGTATTACTACTATTTAGTTACATATACTGGCCAGTTTCATATTATATGCATGATGCGAGTTAATTTAGGTCGACAATTGAATTGAGAATTAATTTATGGTCCTATAAGTTTATTCGTACGGATTACTCGAAAATAGAAATAAATCTTTTGAATTAATTGTATCAGCGCAAAGTGGATGTCTTTTCTTGTAAAATTATGCAAATAAAAAAATGTAATATTCCACAATTTCTATTTTTAAAGCACGCAATCGCTTAGAACAAACTACAATTGATTTGAAGCTTATTTTTATTATTTAAGCGGAATATTCCCTGTTGAAATCTGAACAGTCGTAAGGACTGGGTCTTGGCCTTACCGGCCTACATAGGCTTAAGAATATATAGAACTTGTTTACTTGAAAGTTATGTCATACATAAATTAGGATCCACCTAATAAAGCCCGAAGGCTTTGCTTAATAATATATTAAGGCTGTGAAACTCAGTATAAGGGTGATAACGAATATCCAGATTTCATTATGTGTAAGAACCGCTATTACACAAACCTATGTGGTTAATAATTAAATAATCTTTCAAAACAGACTCAAAAGAATCTTCCAACGCTTTTGGTAGAAAAATTTGTCTGAAAGAGATCGCTTATTATTTACGATATTATTTAAGGACAGATAAATCTCAATAAAAATATAAAAGTTATAAGAATACATATGTTAAGAATGATGTTATTATTATTATATAAGATATAAAGTTATATTATATAAAGCCGCTCGTTGTTCTAAGAGTGATTTTAAGAGCGAAGTAAATAAAGCATGTGAAAATTATGAGGGCCTAAATAAATTTGCAAATATTATCGATGTAGCGGAAAATATAAAAAGTTGCGATAAGCTACTTTAAATATTTCACTTTAGGAAAATTGTTTTAAGGAAAATTCCATCGGAACGCGGCAGCAAAAACTCAATCAACTTTGTGAGATACGAAAAAAATACACGAACGTACCTGTAAAAATGAGAATCTACATTATTCTTTAATTCTATCAAATATCAGAATTTTGAATCGACCAGTTTTATTTTTTGAAAATAAATGACACGTGCATAAAATTTCGAAAGGAAATTGAAAAAGTTTACTATGATAAAAATGTAACTTGTAACTGTTGCTTGGCAATAAATTTTTCTGGTCCACATTGATGCTAATCAATGCAGTAAGAAGAAGTCGTGGTTGTGGAATATTCGGGAGTGGACTGGAATAGCTAAATAGTCCTGCGGAGCTATTCCGCAGAGCTAAGGATAAGAAAGGCTGCCGGTAAGCTGATTGCCAACCCTCACTTGTTGGAGAGGAACTCATAGAATAACTGTAAAAACGACCATCAAAAAATGACACCCTCACTGAGTTCCTTGTGTTAGTGAACCCATCTAAACTTAGTTTTAATGACATTAAAGTGTGGTTAACAATCCTAATTTAATAAATGATTTTTGAGTTAAAATGTGAAATGCCTTCAAATGCAAAATTGGGGTTTCGAACCTATTGCATAAATATATAAGCGCTTAGAATGCACACTTCTAGAAGGCTTTTATATAAAATAAATGTATCTAATACTTTAGATCATATGCAGTTAAATCTATTTTTAATTTTTAGTCCCCGTTAATAAAACGATAACAAAAATCCGCCGCAAGTAGATACTTGCAACGTGTATAATATAAAGCAATCATTTATTATTATTAGTGCATGAACACATTATTTTAAAAATTAGGGGACAAATCTAACAGTTTGTGTAAGTCTTCTCAAATGGACTACACAGTCCAGCTTTAACTTTTCATACATTTTTTGTCATTGTTAATAAAATTAAATTACTAACGGTAATATGGATTTAATATAATACCTTAGATTGTGCATTGCGCGAACTTTTTATAAATTTTTCCTTACAATAAATTAAAAGTTTGATAAAGTTATACCGGTTTTATACTGTTCATTTGAAGCCATTACAATACCTCTTAACGATGCCAAGTTAACAGAACTTTATACAAGGCAAGCAAGGAATTATTTGCCCGACAACCATTACTTTCGTATCTATTGTATCCAACGCTTAGTTGAATGTAAGATTAATGAACCAGGCATTAGTGGCAATGGCTTGTCACTGTCGATACAAAGCTTCCTACCTTTCATTTACTAATTGCTTTAAGATATATAGTGTTAATTAACCCCATGCGTTTTAAACGTGATTGTTTGGGCAAAATGCCTGTTTAAACAAAATTTTCCTCTTCCTTAAAGGCCGGCCAGGCATTAACAAGCCTCCTGGCGTTGCACTCGAAGTGACCCACCGGCTCGTTTGCTTCCTCTTACATAAAAAAATCGACTACTCTTTATTAAAAGATTTAAAAGGCAGAAAAGCTCCGCGCCTATGGCAACATAAACGTATTAGTTAATGTAATAATTCAATCATTATTGTATTTTTTTTATAAAGCTGATTAGGCGATCCGTGCTTGTTTCAGTGTTAGTATTTTAATGTGTTTAGCCTAAAACTTTCTAAAGGTTCCCTGAGGTAAGGTAAGATAGTTAGGTGAGGTAAGGTATTGAAAAGCTCAAATTCTGGTTTGGAAGTCACATGACCAACCACTCGACCAAGCCTTACACTAACCCTAAAAGCTGTAAGGTATTTTATATTTTAAGTACGAATAATCATTATCCACAAGAAAATCTTACAACAAATGATTCTCGTGTTTAATTAGTTCAATCTATATTCGAGAAACCGAAAACTTTGTTAGAGCGCTATCAATCCGAAACCCTCATAAATTCAGAGCTTACTATTGCTACTATGCATAGTGTAGAATTTCCAGTTAGCGTAATCACGTTTAACGTTAAAGCAGGAATATCCGATGCAAATTATGCCTAAACTTAAATTTATATTAATACTAGGAGACTGTATTGTAATTACAGTATTTTTACTGAATACGTGTATTCAATACTCAATAACAGGTAAACAAAATATTGTTTACCTGTTATTTATTGTTTGTGAAATGTGCACTTATCAGTTAGCCTCTAGGGGTGTTAATAACATTTTTATTAGATTAATATCTAATTTATATATGTAATGATACATCAAATAAACACATAAAACAACACCTAGACCACAATTGTTTGTCTGGGAATCCAACCCAGTTAGTTCGGCCAGGCCATTGGGCCAACTCAAGTCAAAAGTTTCTTTTTTGTAATTTTAATTTTTCAGACTCTTGTTAAATATGGGTTAAAAGGGCTGTCATATATTTCGATTAATAATATTATTGCATTGTATGTTAATTGATTTTTACACAAAAAACAAAATAATTTGGGCTTACAAACAGAATTCGAAAGAATGTATAGTTTTTTATAGGCTATTATTAGACTGTCTAGGCATTCGGGTTATCACGCAGGTTCTAGTTTCAAGTCCAAAAGCAATTATCTTTTAAAGCCTATCCCCCCAGGCCCGTGTGTGATAATTTTACATCGAATATGGATTAACAGCACAATAATCTTCAACTAAAGGCATTTGATAGAATTATTACCAAGTGATAGGCTAATTAAAAAGTAAATTGAATTTCTGATTATTGTATGTAATCAATATAATATAAAACTCTCCACTTCAAAACACTATCAATCAAAATTCATTTTTATTATTGGCATCCATTTTTTTATCACAGATATGTATACCGATAATCGCCTTGTAAGTTGAATTCACAAATATAAAAGGAAGAAAAGCCTTTGAGGCGATTCGACTGCTAAAATTAGAAGCATGAGTTCCAAAACATCTTTCACTCCGTTAAGCACTTTGTGATAGTACACCAAATGGTAGAATTTCATAGTTCCCTGGCATCTAAATAATCTGGCAACTATTTCGAGTCTCAAATATCTAGACAGGAAATACTCGTAGCACAATTACCATCGTTACCTAGAGCTCATCAAACATTTGGTGAATACGTATTCATTAATTAAGCCCTCTCGGGTATCAAATTTAATTGGATAATTTAGTTAAAGTCACAATTAGAATAGTGTCGTACAGGCCTTTGTATCAATTATAGTAAATACGGAATGATCCGTTTAAGTTTTGAACTATATAGATAATCTTCTCTCTAGTCGATGGCTTCATTTTGAGAGGTCGTCCTTGGTGTGTGGGTGGCTTTGGTAATGACTCTCTATCTTCGGCACAGACGACAGTTTTACTTTGCTCTGCTTTTATATTTTATACACGAGTGTTAAAAACAAAGCTCTGTGTTATATAATTTAAAAGATTACAAATATATGTTTTTTATATTATATTTATGAGTTCATAGAAATTCAACAGCCAAGAAAAATGTAATATGTGTTAACTTAAATCTTGAAAATAAATAATAAATTTAATCTAGAATAAACATCCTATTTTTAAGTTAAGAATGATGAAAGTTTTTCATTTCTAAGCAGACTTTATAAGGCTAGTCAGGTAGAATAAAGAAAAGTAACTACTTTCCTGGAAGGGGAAAATATATGATTTCTAATCATAGGATTTTCTTTACTCTAGAGACGAGAGAATATTATTCCACATTCTAGATATTGACCGTTGCTTGATTCGCCCATAAAGTTATAATTAAGTACAAATTATGTATACATCTCAATGGGGCGTTAGCTTTTTGGTTAGCAAATTCAATAAAATATGATAATTCAAGCAAAATCATTTGATATACTTAAATTTTGAGTGCAAAAGTCTCAAGATTTAGAAGCTCTTATAACACTGGGCATATAAAAACTTATATACTGTATTAGTATTATATAAGTTTTTATATAATAGGGTTATAACAAAATTAATAATTAATATTTCACGCATGTTCAATACTAGCACATAAAATGTTAAAAAATCAATTGAAATCAACAGAAAATAATGAAATATAACATTTTTCCTTCACAGAAACATGGAGCTCGTATGAAATGTTCCGCGTGTAAGATTGTGGCGCACACAGCTTGCATCGACATTCTGATAGATCGGGTGCAATTTACCTGCAAACCGACGTTTAGAGATGTGGGTGTCAGACAGTACAGGGAACAGACTATCACGCATCACCATTGGGTCCATAGACGATCCGAGAAAGGAAAATGCAAGGCTTGCGGCAAGGTATAATCCCTATGTAGCTTTAGTAGTGCTTTTAGATTTGTTGTTTTGTTTTAACATAAGTTTTGTAGTTTTTAACATAGTATTATGGGGATATTTAATTATCTAGATGTTGTTTTAATTAAAAAGAGAGAAAACTTATCGCACGTGATGATACTTTTGAGATTTACAATTTATTATAATCATACAATTAAAAATCACCAGATTTTTTTATAGGTAAGCCCACAAATACATACATTTTTTGATACACATAAAATCCCTGTATAGTGATGTAGTTTCCATACCAATAATAATGACCCTCAGCTAAGCTTTACGTCTTCGTCCGGGGTTCGGAGTTCGTAAACATTTTTTGTCTACTTTGTATATTTTTCTTTACCCGCTCCCCGATTTTTATCCCACTCAAAACAAAATATGCAGATGTATAAGCATTAAAATGGTTATATTGTTATTCACATAAAACATGTTTAAATTTTCAACAATAGAAAATTTACTAAAAAGCGCCAAATCATCTGACCCAAAAATTTTCGGTCAGTTCATACAAACAAGCTTTTTAAATACGCTTGGAAGTTGATTTGGAACGGGAACTTTTTAGGGCTATATTCTAGAATTGTTCAACAGCAACATATATATATATATATATATATATATATATATATATATATATGCAGTGTTTAAAAATCACGTGATACAACGGCGTAATGCGGATGTTTGTCATAATTGTGTAAACTTTTAATATAATACATAATTTTGTTTGTAAAAATATAGAACGTTCAAAGACTTTTTTGTACTTTATAGTATAAATAAGGCTCTCATAAGCTTTAAATTTTCGTGTCTATTTACTTCGTTCTACTTCAAGGAAGTAGTACATTTTACGACATTCCTTTAACAATTTGTATGCTCGCGATAACAAAATGTTAAAAGTTAGTCCTTTGGACAAAGAGCTATTTCTATTAGTTTGATGTTATATCAATAGGAATCATATGCAAACAGCATTCGATTTCGCGTATTGATAATAATAATTGGCGTTTGTTATTTGGTCAAGCATAATAGATGCCTAAATTTGATATTTACACCTTTTCATACGAAAATTGCTTCTCAAATCTGGTATATAATAATTATTTACTAAACAGACTTTATTTAACAAAATTTTATCCTTTTAAATCATATTTTTTGCATCTTAACGAATCTTCAATCAATGCTGAGTTCGTGTACTCTCTTTCTAAAATACCCAAAGTACAAATTATTTTTAAATACCCATTAAATAAAAAAGTAAGGTAAGTATTATTCGTTCCCTTCCCATGCGTGAAATTACGTGCTCGCGCGTACTAGTACTAGTAAACACAAAGAAAAGTCAAGCAAATATCTATAAAGGTATACCTTGGTCCACAGGGACCAATAGGTTGGGGCCTTAAAAAATTGTTTGTATAAATCATAATGTTTTATTTCGCCATGTTACAGTCAAAATGTATTCTCAAAATTACATTTTTATAAGAAATTTTGATATTAAAACAAAACCACAATACTACTGAATATCTTTCAGCAGAAAAGCTTGTTTGAAATGTCTAATCAAAACTAACAACAAAGATAGTTAAAGAATAAGTCTGACCACGTACGTGTCTACTTTGCAACATAATAATTACCTCAAACACATTGCTAGAACCAACCCCTGACGTTTCACGTGGATAATTATCTCGTAAATGTTCCACAGTTGACCGAACATCTGATCTTTATTCATAGAGAGTCCCCCAACCTCATTTGTTTGGCGCCTTTCAGTAACAAATTAACAGGATACAAATAAAATCCACGTATTGTTAAATAATATAATTAAATGAATATATATTTATATATTTTTTAACAATATGTCCCTAAACATTACGCATGATATTACAGACAATAACAAAACAGGAACCAAAACAGAGATATGCATAACAATAACCCGAGAACTAAACAATGAAAACTATATAATAACAATAATAAAAAATAATACTACCAAGTTAACATTACATTTAAGGCCTAGCACTAGCCGACGAAATCTTGTTTTAAATCGAATTTCACTGTATTTTGATTATAATCAATACATACATCTATTAACGATACTACATAATATATAATTAAAAAAAGCCTAAGTAAATAATTAAAATATCATTCATACATGCAATAAATATGTATTCGCGATACCAAAGGATAGAATAACTAGATGATTAGGATGTCGCTTACTTAACGATTTCTACAGTAACAGATGCCCTGTTCTCGAGGAACGAGTTTACAGAAGCAGCGTTATTTGCTTTGTGTAATTAGTACTACTTATATGTACTACTAATCCTTTTTTTAAACTATTGTGTTTTAGACTAAAGATACACGTGTTAAAAAGAGTAACTATGTGTAATGTATAGTTCTGTTTAGTGTTTGATTATGCAAAATAACAAAGCTCCCGTATAGTTTTCCCAATAGACTCGTTTTTACGTTTTTTTTTTCATACACTCCATTTGATACGGAATGCCCCGATTTTGTATGGTTCCATGGTTTTTCATGCTTGACAAAGACTTTGTACAATGAAAGCTCGGTGCTCAAAAACGGTTGACGGCGTGTGTCAGACAAGAAATCGAGAAATTTTCGTAGGATTTTTATAAATTTTTAGTGTATATTTTATATATAACATGCTGTTAAGTTACGGGCTGTCACGTTGTTTTGTGTTTGTACACGAAAGTTTATAGATCGTAAAGATTTACTAAAGTATTGTCACATCCACACACTATCATATCGTAAATTCATATTTATATATAAAGATAACATTACATTTTTGAATTGTTAAACTGGTTTGAGTGGAACCTGGCAACATTTTTCTTAAACAATGCATGTCGCATGTATTTCAATTTAATTATAATTTCTATGTATTTACACGCACACATACACACATATATATACATACACAATTTCTCACTACGGTAACTGCTATTTGTTTTTTGTATTTATTATTTTTGTATATTTTTTTAAGATTACTAACAGAGAGCTTCTCCAAAAAGATGAGATTATTACCTAAATGTAGTGCCCTATTCTGGCATTGTCAAAACTAACTAAAAAGCAATAAACATATATACCTCCGTATTATATAAATATAGTGTGGTTGTTTAATCACGACGTATACGGGCCTACTCTTCAATAGTGTGTGCAAAACGCACGAGTACGACTTATGATAATAACGCCCCGCATCAAAACATTTCCATACGTAAATTATTTACTACACGGCTTCGTCACGACACTAAAGCGAAATGGAACTTCATTTTTAATGACACTCTCATAGTGCAGATAGTGAGAATTATATATTAAAACCTTGAAAGAATATTTTTTAATTTCAACCTGCTATAATTACTCGATAGTTAGTATTTAATAACTTGTTAGATTTTGATAAAGTTTTGGATGTACCAAGAAAGCACTACTTACGAGCTTTTTGAATTCAGAATGGAGTGAGGCGATATTCGCGCTCCCGCGTCTAATCTGCTATTTATCACGGATTTATGAATATTATGAGTCAAACAAAATCTACTGAGGTTTTCTTTATTATTTTTTATGGTCATAATCACTTACTCAAACCTTGTTCGAAAAGTTTTCTTTCTAAAATATATTGAATGCACCGCTTATTAATTTTTTTATTTATTTTTTATGTTTGTGTTGCATGTGTGTTTGCATGGTTGTTTTGTTGTCAGTCGTTTCGCCGTGGGTGCTGTGGGTGGTGCATTACTTCAAATAAAACACCAGAAAAACCGGTAGAGAACACTGAACTAGGAGACGCCGTGCGTATAATTGCTGTAACGCTAGGCTAAACGCATTCAAACATAATTCGTTGGCTTATTTATTTTGTAATTAATCATAATTTATCTCTTACAGTCTTTGCAAGCGAAAATATCATTTAGTTCCAAAGAAATTGTTGCCTTGAGTTGTTCATGGTGCAAGGATGCATACCATAATAAAGAGAGCTGTTTCAACCTTCAGAGAATTGGAGAAGAATGTTCGCTAGGTAAGGTGTTGTAAAAAGAAGAACGTAATCTTCAACACACATTTAAACATAAATCATCTGGATCTATATATGATCAGTTGATATTACAATTCCTTTTTTTTATAATAGAAAAGTTTAGGCTAACCGCACAAGAGCAGTATCTTAAAAACAACGCGGCTTACACTTACTGCTCCAAGCAGCTTGAATAGAGTCTACGTTTTTTTTGGGCAATATTTCTTTATATTTAAAAATAATCATTTTTTAGGTACTCAATCGAATATAATAGTGCCGCCGTCATGGATTGTGAAGCTCCCGCGGCGGGGTAGTTTCAAATCGTCTCTACGAAAATCACCGAAAAAGAAAAGCACCGGAAAGAAAAAAGGGAAGGACGCTAAAGTTGAACAAAGGCCGTTCGTAATTAAACCAATACCGACGTCTAATGTGAAGCCTGTCCTTGTTTTTATAAACCCGAAAAGTGGTGGCAATCAAGGCGTCAAGTTACTGCAGAAATTTCAATGGCTTTTAAACCCGCGTCAAGTTTTCGACCTCACACAAGGAGGACCCGGGCCTGGGTAAATATTTAGAGTTAACAATGTGTGGATTACAATGTATTGTAATTCAAATTAAATAATAGTAATATAAATTATTATTTATAGGTATAACGTATTTTGTTCTAACTCATGTGAAATCGAAACTCGGTCTGTTTGACAGATGCAGGTGCGAAACAAAACATGTGTCTCAATTTTAACTGACGCGAATAATGCGGAGGAAAGAATGAGTCCTTCATCGCCCCATTTAAAAACTCCTGTTTCCATACCTTCTTTATCATAATCTTAATGATAACGAATATAAGGGCTCGTGGCAAATATATTTTGCATATTTTTATTCAATTTCAATGCGTATTTCTTGATAGCAGGCACGTTTGTCTCCCTTAACTTATAGAAAAGGTTTTCAAGGGTGTAGGTGTTAGGGTCCAAAATTTTCGCTCGGTATCGATCCGTTGACACATTTGTTGTTCGCATAAAAAACAATAGGAGGTAGAAAACAATCGCTCAATAGGAATTATAAAAAAAATATACAATGCACAATATCATTGTATGTTAATATATTATTCTTAGTCCTTGTAAGCGGATATAGAAGTATGATTGTCATAAGAATTAGTTGGGCCCAAATATATATATATATATCTTATTTATAAAATTCACGCGTCACAATGTTCGTTCCCGTACTAGTCCGAAACGGCTTGACCGATTTTTACAAAATTTTGTGAGAATTTTGAGTAGGTCTGAGAATCGACCAACATTTATTTTTAGAGACATTTTTTTATTATGTCGCATTAAAAAACACATAAAACCCTAAATTTTATCACCAACTCCTATTTTTAGTAATACAACATATACACATACATACATTATATAGTAAAACAACGTATGCCGTCAGCATATACTAGCTGTATGTATATATGCAAGTTGAACAAGGTACAATATTAGGTATTGTATTTTTTCTTGAGGATCCTACACAAAGTTTTTGAAAAACCTATATTTCATCTGATTAGTATTGATAAACATATCACATGTTTTCTACTACTCGAATTGATTTGACGTCTTAGTTACCTATAAAGCTCGACAGAACATTGTTATTCTAACACAATATGACCGTTAAAACAATAATTTTTAAAAACTGCCCAAAGACACAGTCGACGAGTCTTTCGTGTTCCGCGCGAATATATCAATGTTATTTCAAAAATTCAATATGAAAAGAAATTCTGGAGAATTCGCATCCTTGAGAATTGTGAATAATAACGCTATTCTCATAATAATAAATTACCTTAATCTTTCGGGCAGTTGTATTCTCGACCCCAAAATACACGATTCTTTGCACGCTAACATTTATCTCTGTCGTCTTTTGTTGTTGCTACAGTTGCATACTAATATATCATAGGCGTTTACCTATTAATTTCCTGTTCTAAACTAAAACCTAACTTCTACCTATCTCTCTTATTAAAAATAGTACTATTAAAACAAATACTTTTAAAAGTTCGTTCCTTATATGTAAAAATGTGTTTCGCTATTTATGTAATTTGTTTTAGCCTATGTATACGGTGTATTCAAGTCTAAAAGTTGCTTAGAGCGTTTTGTTAGTAGGTATTGTTTACAAATTAAAATGTATGTGAAGATCCTGCAACTGTAGTTTTTCATTGATGTTTTTGGTTTTTTTAGGAATAAGAATAAAAACATGAGGATGACTTGAAAATAGTAAGGTGCTATACACACTAGTAGACTTGAAATAAAATTATGATTAAGCCTTTAACCGTGACGTTGTGCAGGTCCTGGCCATGCACCAATCGATTTTTCATTTGTGCTAAATTGACGCATGCTTCTACCATTAGGGCAAAAATCACCAGTAAAACGCTTATCATGCGAATTAGGCAAAAATATAAAACTTAACGATTTGGGGTTATTTTTAATATTTTATTAACTTTAGTAACACCTTTGTATGTAATACATTTCTGATATCTAATAAATGCATATCTAGATCTATAGTTTAATTTGGTTGACTATGCTCCAGATAGTAGAGTGCTTCCCCGAATTAGCAATTAATACGCAAAGTGGCTGGAGCGCTACAGCCTCACTGCATTTAATATATACACGTTTTGTGACGTTATATACATAGATTAAATATGTTTATTAAATATTTATCGCCTCGATATCAAATATACGGTCAATTACCTATCTTTACGTAAAATACATTTGGTTCCTCTGAGCATTCGCAGATATATGGCTGACGTAATTTATTTGATGAAAATATTGAATGCCTCATTTGATCCGCCCTAATATACTATACAGAATAAACATGAACGTCACCTCTAGAAGGCTGACACATGGCCCGATCGTTCATCACGCATGTGTAACTATAGGCAGACTCTAAATTTAATATTTTTTGTTTGATATATTCGTCACAGTCACAGGCCTTACTGGCCTATGTGTTTATTGTATGATTTCCATTCGTACATATTTTGTAACACGCTGGTTGGTCTTAATAAATAAACACAAGGGATGTTGGGATGACACATCAAATATAACTAACTATTGATTAATTCTTCGTGCAGGGTTAAAATTTGATAACTTTGATTTATGAACCTTGGTAATTAAAGTTTTAATTTTCAGACTAGAGATGTTTCGCAAGGTGCCGAATCTGCGCGTGCTGGCATGTGGCGGTGATGGTACTGTAGGCTGGGTCCTAAGTGTGTTGGACAGGATTGGCGCGCGACCAGCTGTAGGCGTACTTCCACTTGGCACTGGAAACGATCTTGCAAGAGCGCTGGGCTGGGGCGGAGTAAGATTTATTTCTCGATTATTTAAGATAGTCCAATGACAATCTATTTAATAATTTGAATCAAAACACGATTAAAGACGAGAGATTTAATAGAAAAAGTATGTTTTAGTTATCGTGAATAAGTTTCAGATCTTTTATTATTTTATTTATATTTAAAGGAATTATTCAAAAGTTGACAAAAACGTCAGCAATAATAATAATACATGACTACATTTAATAGAATTTCATTCGTTCTGTTACTAGTACCATATTTGACCTCAGGTGTTTATATAAAATGTTACTAACGTTTATTACCACGGATGTATTTTATATTTAAAAACATTATCGTAACCATGGCAACGAATACGCAAAAATTTCGCGCCAATGCGACGAAAACGCGTAATGTTAGAATAACCACAGATTCAATATTACTTCATGTCTGGGTCGAAAATGAACCCAAACCTAAAGAAATGTGTCATAGACATCAATAATATAAATTTTGTAATATTTGTATTATCCTTATTATTATTTTACAAGAAAATATTGTTGAGTCATATAGTTTGACCTCATAAGGGAGGTTTCAAGGCAAGTTGCTATAATTTAATGGAAATAACGTGGCCTTAAATAATATAAAGCCTTTACAAGATAATAAATTACTTTAAATATATTTTGTTTATATGAAATAAAAATGTAAGTAATTTTCAATAATAAAAATATTTTTAATAAAATATTGCCAGATTCATATAAGTTACCGTTAAATATATTTTGTTACTTGAACGAATCACAGTATTTATTGAAAAAATAATTTGCTATACTGAAGCTGAATAACTATAATACTCATCAATCCACTGTAAAATTTGGCAAAGTTTAATTGGTTTGTCAGTTAACAGGCTTCCTACAACCATACATTTAAAAGCTAATTGACTTTCTCGAACTTTCTTTTAAATAACAATTTCGAATCTTGTAATACGAAATTTATTATATTCTATTTTTATTTCAGTTAGAAGAGATTCAGCGTTATGACCGCCTTTAAGTCATTGTGTCTATTTTCTGCTTATTATTTTACATTACCAGCTTTTACAGCTTTAATTAATATTATAATTATGTAAATTTTCAGACCGAATGGCTAGAACCCTATGTTAATTAATAACTTTCAAAAACAAAAAAGTTTGGGAATGAATTTTCTTAAACTTGGCCTTGCTCCAAACCATTTTTAATAGGATCACTACCAAAAACCAACTATCTAAATTTCTTGCTTGATTGTTTCTTGGTGTAGATTCATTTAGATTTCTATTCAAAATAGTTCCATGAATATTTACAAATAAAAAGATTCAATTATCAGTTATGTTATAAATATTCCTTTGATAGCCTTTATGCAGGGAATATACTAATTATTCAAATTTTCTCGTAATAAAGAGCTTCATAACGATTGTTTTACGTCAATGAAACAACTGAAAGCTTTTATTTAAATAGCTTAACAAACTCAGCGTAACGTTATAATTGATTCCTGAATTGTACATTTGTATCGTGTATTCGTACAGTATTATTTTACTATTAGAATTGTGTTTTTATGTAAATTATTTTTTTTTTACGGCATAATTTAAAAGAAATACTAGAATTAAACACGTTAATCATAATGTAAACTCTATAACGACACTGAAGGCACTGTATTTTATGGAGTTATATAGAGTGGATGTTAATGGAGAGAAGAACAATCATTGTATGGAATCCAAGCTAAACCAACCATAGCCAATAATTGATTTCGACGCTTTAGAGAATTCCGTTAAATCGGGTAACGTTACATGGAGTTTGCTCTATTTGAAATTCAATGTAATTAATTAGTGTTAAAATTAAGGAAAATAATTTGTAAAAAAAAACATCTACAAATATACAAAAGACTTCATTACGTTGGGTTTTCTTAATATTCTTTCAATCGTTTCATACAAATCTAATTTAAAACGTACTATAAGGCTTTTTATACAAAATTCTAGTATACCTTCAAAAAGAAAGGTCCCAAGATACTTACGTTATTATTTAGGTACATTTGCATAATTAGATTTATCCTCACGTCTTATTTAATAAAGGAAACTGTAGTCACAAAAGGTCCAGGCTATTTCGCAGCGTAGTATTATGGTGTGTTTACATTGACTATAAGTGTAGGATCTACTGAATATTATGGATTTACCAGTTGTTTAAAATTTAAATCATGAAGGTATAGTCAAGGTCAAGGTATAGTTACTTTGTAATACGTCACACTATACCGAATAGAACATCCGTGGTTGAGCATATTGTTTAATCGTTAACAGTATTTCCACATCGTTACGTACTTAATCAAATGGTGATAATAGTAGTCTAACAATCCGAGTTTCTTACCTGCTATTTCTCAGCTTAGTCGCGTACGAATAGGCGTAGAATCGACGTGTCAAAATGGTCTTATGTACCTTACTGAATAAAGAGATTTAGACTGTGATTATAGAATAAAGAACCAATTTCTTACAATAACTACTGTAATAAAATAACTAGAACATACAAGTCATAATCTTTGCCTCAGATTTATTTTATTATATATATATATATATTTATTTTATGTTTCTTGATCGTTTCATATGAGAGCAGGTGATCAGCGTTACAAGTTAATTTTTAAGCACAAACAGAATTTTCGGGATTCTCAGTATTGGGTGACCATCATTCATAAACTGACTACCGTTTAACAGGGCTACGAAGACGAACCGATCTCGAAAATCCTTGCACACATCGGCGAAAGTGATACAGTGCTATTGGACCGGTGGCAATTAACTGTAGAGCCCAATACGGCAGCGTCTGGTGAAGACACCAGCAACGCTAAAGCCGATTTGCCATTGAACGTTGTTAACAATTATTTCTCATTTGGCGTCGATGCTCATATAGCACTGGAATTCCACGAGGCGAGAGGTGAGTGTCATTTAAAATCAGTAGAAACTCACCTATCATAATATATTCAGCTATTGCATTGCATTGTATACGTTCTAAATTCAATATCCTTCTTTTTATGTCTAGTGATGTCTGTTTGTCCATTGTAACAATTTTTGTTGTATTAAGTCAACTAAAGATTTTAAATAGTTGTAAGTCACTTGTGGGAATCTTTGGACAGGTCTGATTCGTAATCGCCGCGGTCTTAACCGAAGAAAGTTGCGCTTAAAGCACTTTTGTAAACTTTATCCAATAATCGATCGTAGTAATTGTATATGAAATATTAACTGATATATATTTTCAGAGGCGCATCCGGAAAAGTTTAATTCGCGTATACGAAATAAGCTCTTTTACGGAACGGCTGGAGGGAAAGATCTGATGCAAAGGAAATGGAAAGGTTTAGCTGAATTCGTTACTTTAGAATGCGACGGTAAAGATCTTACGCCGGTCTTGAGGGAGCACAGAGTACATGCAATCGTGTTCTTAAACATTCCAAGGTATTTTTTATTACTTTTATATGATTTCTTATTTTCAAAAATACAAAAATATTTAAAGCATTGTAAAATAATAGATTATCAGTTATATAAACAATATATTAATTCTTGTTATGTCGGTCTTATGAAACGACTCGACTAATTCTCATGAAATTTTGTGTTTAATTTTTCTCATGCATCTAAGTATACGGTAATGTTTATATATTGAGTAAATGAGACGTGTGTGTTTTGCAGTTACGGAGGTGGAACGCATCCTTGGAATAAATCCATGGGCGCGTCAGAACCCTCAACCGAAGATGGGTTGATTGAAGTGGTTGGATT
The DNA here is from genome assembly GCA_951799465.1 of Leptophobia aripa. Taxonomy (NCBI): domain Eukaryota; kingdom Metazoa; phylum Arthropoda; class Insecta; order Lepidoptera; family Pieridae; genus Leptophobia; species Leptophobia aripa. The sequence goes on along the minus strand of OX637282.1, from coordinate 2,741,990 downwards.
GACCACTTACCAATTGGTTAGTGATACTTTAATTTCAATTAGTTAAAATAAATATATATGTACAAATCTAATAGTTTATACTTTACTTAAATCAAACAATAAGCTGAAGTGACTTTAAAATACTTAAATAAGTATTTTGCTGTTAAACATATTACAAAGAACTTTGTACAAAACATTGTTCGATATATTAAAAAAACATTGCAAATTTACATATAGATATAATTACTATATCTATTGTGTAAACAAAAAACTCGGTAAATTACATAGAATATGACATAGAACTTTTTAAGCGTTTTTAACTTAATCCTTAATCTAGCAACAGAAATAAAGACGGGGCTTCATCACTAATTACACGTGGAAGCCATACACTAATTGTAAGGAAGGTCACATACGATTGTTTCAGCCGTTGTTGCAAGCCGGCGGTCACGGTACATGCATCACACAGTGCAAGACGGCGAAGTTGGTCACCACCAAAGTTATACCGATGCAAGTGGATGGTGAGGCTTGCAGACTAGCGCCATCTGTGATCACACTGTCGATACTCAATCAGGCGATTATGCTGGCCAAGAAGAAACCTGGACGTGTTCTGGCGCCGTGAGTATATATATGTAGCTTTATCAGTTGCCTCGTTCTTGAAGGTCGCCTGGAAGAGATCGCTGATTATACAATTATAAAAATAAAAACAAGGCCAAAATAGGGTTAGAACAGAATAAAAATGTAATATATGTATGAATAATAACAAGAGTATAACTAAGTGAGGAACGAGTATTTAATGTGAGCGTGTGTTAGTGTGTAATGGTGTATGGGTGAGTGTGGACTCTTTGATGAGTTTGTTCTTAAATTATTTTCTTTTTTGCTCAGTCGCTCAGTTGCTATCATAATTTAAATTGTACTTGTATATCTTTAAATATATATAATAGGTATTTGATTGTTCATTGATTATGTATGCGTTAAAAACATTACTGTGAGGAAAAGGAGTGGCGGAGAGTTTTTACAGTTCTTCACAAAATTTCTTCAACTCAAAATATCTTTATTCAAGTAGGTTTTTATTTTAAAGACACTTTGATCGTCAATTGTTATACTACCACCGGTTCGGAAGGCCTGCCGACAAGAACCGATAAGAATCTATCTAGAGTCAATTGCTTTTTAATGATTGACAATTTAAAAGTGTTGAATTGAACATTTTATTTAAAATGTATAGGTAGTGAAGGTTATTCACTTTCAGTACCCATAATATATTAAGATATTCGTTGTTTTAAAATGTATAAGGTATCGTGAGCACTCCATTGTTTAACTTTATTCTTATATCTAAGGCTACGAGGGTACTAAAATAGACCGGTCTGAGAAGACCCACAACGAACTCAACTTGTTATTATCAATTAGAAAGTTGTACCAAGAGAATACAATGGAAAGGGTGCTGGCATTGTTATTTAATATTTATTTCATAAATGTATTGCAATTGAAACGGAATTTGGTCTTTTTGTACATAATTTTTCGTTCCCTAGGATTACTCAGTTACCGCCAGCCTCGCTGAGAAAATAACAGGCCGTGTTTTACGTAACATACTCGGTACAATACAGATGTGCGTATCATAAAAATATCTAATGATGATTCTATTGAGTACAAACAATTACATTGTTTACTATATATATAATTAATGTTTATGTTTTTCATATTTCGTTTTTGTGTTACTTATTCTAGGAAGTACACAATCACAGAGCACGCCAATTAATTAAATATTTTCCCTGTAATCGTGTCAACATTGAAATAGATACTTAATTAACATTAAGTCTGCATTCCCGGAATCCAAGTGAAGTCTTCATTGTATTTACGTTTGTATTTAAATCGAGCCGACCCAGCGACCATTCCGCTTAACAGGCGTACAGTTCGATTTTAAAATTATTACAAATTATTTAGTTTTTTTAAACCAAAACTGTCAAATGATGTGCCAAATTTGCCCATTAATTAATTCAAAATTTTATTAAGATTACAATTGTGGAGCAAATCCCTTTATAGTGTTAAGGATTTAAACAATAAATAGCTTGGGAACCTGATGAGGACATTTTGTGTAACAGTTATCACGCTTAACCAGCTGTGTTTGTTGTGTCTTCTCGGGTCGGATTATTTTAGAACCCTCGTAGATATAGATAAAAGATTTCTTTGACGTACACATATGATAGGTAATACCATTCTATGTGGAAAAGATGTAAATAAAAATTGTAAAGTGATGTAAACACAGGAATAGGTTCTTCAGTGAAATCGTGTATAACACATTTTTCGTTTTGCGATTGCATTTTTCGATTAACGGGATCTGTCAGGATAAATAACAGCTAACATTATGTTATAACTGATAAATATATTTTAGTATTTCCAATGAAGACGAATCCAAAGGTTAAAAACCAGTTTCTTTAATATACATCTTATAGAGACGACTATAATAAAACTCGTATATCTTCCTTTGAATTCCTTAATTTAAATTTGAAGCTAATTTCCGTCGTAATGAAATTTAATATGATTCGCCATTACACATGAGAAAGGTTAAGTTTATCTCTAGTGGTACTCTGAAGTTTTTCGTAGGACGTGTGAGTTTGTAGTTGACATTCCCAAAAGCTCAACTACACTTGGGAAGCTTCTCGTTAAAGTTGAGTAAATCTATGCCCTCTTCTAACATCCTTAACGATATTTGTACCTTTATAAATGTATAGACAATAGATCGCATATTAACATCAGGTGACACAAAAAAATTACTGTCCATTTGTTCATAAAAAGCTTTACAGTTTACAGGCAACCGTTAAACTAATATAATACGTATAAAGGAGTGAATTGTACTGAAATACGTAAATATTTTGGCATATGTTATTTGCATAATATATAAACTGATTTTTCTCCTAGTTTTTTTTTTATAGAAGAGGGGGCAAACGAGCAGGAGGCCCACCATAAAGGTGAAGTCGCCGCCCATGGACACTCAAGTGGCTGGGAGCTCATGAGTGCGTTGCCGGCCTTTTAGGGATTTATAAGCTTTTTTCTTGAAGGACCCACAAGTTTACCACAGATCTCTGGACTTATGTTATATTTATACAGTGTTTGTTTGTAAACTGCTGTAATGTTTATTATAGAGTAAAAGTCAAGATTAAAAGTCTCTCTTGGGGCTATATAACGTTTAATCAACCACAACACTTCTAATTAACTAATTTCAATCTTGCCAATCTTACCATATTTTTTTTATTGTAATATAAAAAGCTTTGCATTAATTATTTCCTTATTATTTCTCCCTATGGTGGCGCTGAAGACGTCGCTTACAAAACCGCCACTTACTTTCCTCATTTAAGTTTGTAACTCTTTTGTAACAAAGTGTTTCTTTAATATGTTTTTCACAGTCTCGCGACGCTTGACAAACTCAACTTTACCGTGAATATAATTACGATGGCAGATTATGAGCGACATCACTACGACAAGGAACTCTTGGCTAAAGCAGGTACATGTTTATGCATTTTTTTCTTCTTCTTTGTCGGTGATAAGATTCTCACCAGATCAGCGGATACGTTCATAAACCGAAGACAAATATATTCCATAAACAATCGAGAAATGTTAGCCTAGTGGTCAGGTAAGTTAAACTCTGGTTATGCTATCATTTACCACCGTCTCCACCAAGTGTTTTGTATATATGACTTAAGAATTGCTTTGAAAATCTTCATACATACATTCCCAGACTAAGCTTTGGTTAACAATCCAAAATGGGTAAAATCCCTGTAAGAAACATAATTTAAAAATTATTTCTAAAGAGTTATTTAACCGCGGGCTAAATGTATATCTAAAAGGATATTGTCTATAAATAATTACCCTATTCGAACAACTTTAAAACACGAAAGCCCATTATTTGAATAGCTTTTAGAAATTCACAACTTATTTGGATCGCTGTGTATTTAATCTTCGCAAGAAAAACACATAAGTTTTCTAATAAACGTATGTTTACAAGAAAAGCGGTAAACAGTCACTTTACCAGAATACTTTATACGTTTTATGCGAGTGACGTATGGATCGTTTACAACCTGAGATTACATGGTTGCTTACGATTTTATCGAGGTTATATAGACCAAAAATGTTAAAAAGTATTGCTTGAAAAACATCGATCCTAAATCATTTTTGTGATAAGAGAGTATGATTTCCATTGAATACTTAATTCGGTGTTTAGTATTGAATGTCTTTCATTTCATAATAAATGTCGATTTGGCATCGAATATATACAAAATACAAATCACTTCGTTGTCAGTTGTTTCACGCACCACATTGATATAGAACCAGCTTTCCCGTCATGGTATTACCAAATCTATACTAATTCATAAAAGGCTCTGCTAGCAGTGTGACTGGGTAGGGACTTGCCTATTCTGGTGTATCTCATTTGACTTCTTTTCTATACAAACATACTTGTAATATTTACATTTTCTGAATTTACATTTTCTGTATTTTGTCATTTTCTATCTAAAGCTTTAGACTAATAACGGGACTTAAAGCGTACTATTTAAGGGCCGGCAAAGCGCGATGCCAAGCTGGAATATAAAGAAATCCCAGCTGAACTTCCCATTTATATCTAAGTCTTCGTTATACATGATTAACAAACCGGCAAGACATACAGGGCCTCTCCTATTTGCCTTACATCAGATAAAATATCTAAATCCCCAAAACGGTGCGCCTTTATTCATGTTAAAATTTGTAAATATGGAAGAGAAAAGGCTCAATGATACGTAAACCCAAAGACCCCTCATTAAATGGAATTCTTTGAATGCTTTTATTTCAGCGGAAAGGATCGGCACCTTAGAAGTTAACCCGGCCACAGATCTGGAACAGATGCGGAACCTTGTTCACAGCCTGATCAAAGAATCTCAAGCTTACTCGAATATTGTCGATTGGTGGTTTGTCGATTGTAAGTTTTAAAACTGTTATTATTCGTTCGCGTTTGAATAGTTATAAAAACTTATGATATTTAGAGATTAGTTATACCACACGCATGTAGTATTGACGTGTTTGGACAATTGTGTATATAGACATATATGTTTATTATGTATTTTATTATTTTGTAACCCTAGTATCCAAAGAGTTCTCCTTAAAGTAAATAAATAAATATGACATGTGTGTATAGAAGCAAGCAAGCGAATGTAGTTTGAATTGTACCATTATTGTTTTACGAACTTTAAACTGAAGTTGCTATAAGAATATAAAATGACATAGAAAACGGTTCGCTTTGTTTGCATTCGGATAACAAATGCACGCCAAATGACAGACGAAATCGTTTGTAAAAGGACACAACTTCCAAACAACAACTCTGCGTTCAACAACTTTGGCATACATTACGTAAATGTATTTTATTTCTATATCTTATATATTTTTACCTATAAACAACTTCACTGTAAATGATGTATGTATAAGAGAATCAATATTGCTGAATATGGTAAACCCTAATTTAGCCACATTCATTGAGTGGTATAAGAAAACTGATACAACAGAGTTACTCTTTTCTCCCCCCGCGATTTCTATTCAACCCATTTTATAACTAGTAGAGATGAGCCACTTAAACAATATATGGAACTTACGTAATTTATTTACAGTTTATCGTAAGTTTAATTACTTGCATATTAGCAGTTAATCTACTTATTAAAAAGCCATAATATTATTTCAGCGGTAACAGCGGAACGTTTCTTCCGAATCGATAAGGCACAAGAGAATCTCCACTACCCAATGGATATCGGACATGACAACCTCTACATATTGGACGCGGCGCCACTCACACCGGACACTGACACAACAGTTCACCCAGAAACAACTGCGAGCGTGTCGTTGGACCGCACTAGGCCCTCGGTGTCATTGGAGACCACTACAGGACTGTCAGTATCACTCGACATATCACAAAGTGTCGATACACCTAGCGCAGCTGTATCTCTTGACGTACCCGATTCTAATGGAAGGTGAGCTTATATCATGCTAGAACTCGCTATGCTAGTTGTCTATATAACAGTGAATATTTTATAAGGATTTTACTATATTAAAAGTGTACTTTATCCATGCCCAAGTATGCCATAAGTGGGCATATTAGTCCAGTGCAATTATAAGTACGCAATTTTGCAAATTGAACTTATTATATGTATGTCCCACGGGAAGAACTAAAATGCAAACTGATTAAATTAAGACCGTAGATACAGGCTAACATTCGCACTGGACTAAGTAATTGGCTTGTACAGCCCAGCGCGGTCTGATGACGTAACGACGCCACAGACGCCCCCCTCATCGGCGACAACAGCCACGCCCACCTCCAAGTCATCACTATCGCCAAAGCTCACTGTACCGAAGCCAAACACCTCGCAAGACTCCAACTCGCCACCTCTTTGCGGCAGTCCCAAAGACAACGAACCGTCGCCGGAGTCTGTAGCTCGGTTCAAAACGTGAGTCTGTCACACAAAAGAAACTTTTCATTTTAGAGTGCATTTTTTTTAATTATTACTTATTTCATTTTAAACATAACACTTGTGTAAAGTGTTTAAAGTTTCACTATAACCTTAAAAACAGAATAAATTCAACTTAATTTACTAGCTACAATCGTTGATATTCAATAATATAGCAGACATGTAGACATGTTAGACATAGTACCCATGTCAAAATCTTTGTCCCTTCGTCCCAAAAGATTTTATCCATATTAAATTTTCATATCATGTTTAACCTTACTGCATACGACAAAAACGGTGTTTTAAAATCGATACGACTTACGGTTATTCATAAAAAGTTATAGCACTTCAAGTCTCGCTATAGCATGATTGTTTTGGCAATATTCATAAACGCATTTTTGCACGAAACTGTTCTATAAACCTTTTATATACGCCCGAAGCCTACAGTAACAGTTTTAAATATGGCCGACATTTCTACAGCTGATTGCCAAAAAATATTTTGAAATATAAGTGTGTTCTGTTAAACTTTCGGTTAATTTTTATAAATTAATAAGTTTTTAACAAATGTAACTGCGAGGCTTACAAAGCTAATATGCTATTGAAGGAATTGAGAACCACAAATACACTTGCTCGACACTCGGCAACATTTATTAAAATACCTTGTACTTTTGCTGGATTAAGATTAAAGTAAGAAATCATCACATACACATTTTTTAAACGGCAAAAATCATTCACATTGCACATTCTATGCATCTATCTACTTCTAACCAGCACTTTCTTCCATCGCATGCAGCATACACCAAAAATTGTTTGGATTCGAACAAGAAGCGTTTGGCTGTGGGTGAGATGACGTCGTCACTGTTATATAGTAAAGAATTGTACCAATATGAGGTCTATCACAGAGCACAGATCTTCAACTCATATGTCAAATTTGACAGTTGGTTCTATGCGTTTAATACTTTTTTGAAAAAATGTGACTTTACGATGTTTTCTAAATTATTAGGGCATTATAAATATGGTACATTTCTTATGTAGTGTAGCTTCTATTAGTGTTTATAGATAAAAATTCAACACGACCTAACTATTGTGAATATTGTTACAGAAATCTATTGGAGAAAACGTCCGACTCACTGCTCAAAGCAGCGAAAGTTGGCGATTTGAAAATGGTACGTGAAATTGTTTTCATTCATCGCTAACTCTTGTAATAATAGTCTAGTCATTACATACATTTATAAATGCAAATGAGCCGAGAAAGTCAAATTTTGCAAATCGTCGACCGAAAAAGGTTTTATTTTATTACATCTGTCCCCAAACATCTTATGTGCTTAATATATTTGAAAAACAATAAACTTATAAGAGAATAAAACAATTATATGGGAACTTGAAACATCTAACGCTTTACGCCATCTTGACGAAATTGTTAAAGTCCGGTTTTTCATAATCGGTTCATTGCAAAAAACTACAAATATGTGTTCAATAAATATTGATTATTTTATTCATATTATCATGATGCCACTTATTTTGTACTGAAAGAATTCTTTGAACACCCTTCCAACGATTATAGAGCGGCGATGTCATCAGAAATCATTTGTATGATTTTACTACCCAAATATATTCCTTTTCCCGTCGATATCCTAATAACAATCCAACAATACGTGGAAAATGCAATGGGTTTAAATTGTCGTACTTAAAAAAAACGCAACAAATTTTTACTCTTTCTTTCAAGCTGGCGTAAAATGCACTTGAATATTGTCTTTCCCGGTTCATGTGTATTTTTCACTTGTTCTTTCTCGACGTAATAACTGGACTTTTAACCTATTGTGCCTTTAGATAAAGGAACTGCACGCGGCGGGCTATTCCTTGCTGTCCATTGATGCGGCCGGACAGACTGCGCTGCACGTCGCCTCACGATACGGCAATAAGGAGATTGTTAAATACTTGATAGCGTGCGCTCCCACGGCCATATTGAATATGAGTGATAACGAGAAGGGGCAAACGGCTTTACACAAAGCGGCGGCGTATAAGCGACGCGCGATATGTTGTATGCTTGTGGCTGGTGGTGCTTCACTTACGCGGCAGGACAACGCTGGTCTGACGCCGAGACAACTCGCACTACGCGCCGACGATCACGACCTGTCAGCGTATCTTGAAAGTATGTGTTTCATCATCATCAGCTACTATTATTTTTTAACAGATATTTCTCACTCAAACACTCTTATTTAGGAACACAATTTATTTATTTATCAAATCTTATATTCACACAGTTGCTGACTAACATTAAACAATAATTACGCTAGTCTGTGTAAGTGTCAAATGTCACTACACAACAATTTCCACCACTTTTCTCCACTCCGATCGAATTTTGGACGTTGCAACCATTTACAGCTGTCCTTGCTAGTCAGCTATCCAGATGTCGTCGGTCCATCTCGGCCCGGTGGTCTATTTTCAGCCGGCGCCTTCACTCAAGGAACCTTCTAGTCCAACGAGTCCGTACTAAGATATAGCCTGCCCAACACCATTTTAAAAAATCGCTATTTTAAGGACTACAACTTTCACAACCGTCTTTTGTCGAATCGTTACTACTTATGTTGGGGGAAGCCCAGAATTATTTAACTATTTTCATTTCAGGCCAAGAGCATTTCCAGTTAGTATCAGATGACTTGGAGACAACAGTGTGATTTGACGATTTCATCATGAATAATTATGTAGATCTAAGAAATTCGTTTAAAATAATAAAAGACTTTACTGAGCTTATAATGATATTAATATCTTGTTCACACATATCCTGTAGACCTTTCTACCGAATTAAGCGTGTTAAGGTTTAGATAAAAATAAAATATTTTATTCCGTATATAATATGATGGAGCCTACACTAGGATTTTCCGTGGGATTTTCCAGACCCTTTCCTGGTTCCCATTAGTTAAAGGTGTAACTATAGAGAAAGTGAAAGTTATTAGAGATTTATATCTGTTTATCTGTTGTAACGTTTTCCACAGATTAAATGCAGGCAAATTATTTATTTCTTGTAATTCGTCTTCATTCTAATAACAAATATGTATGACCAAATGTAAAATATTACTTATTAGCATCTAATAAAAATGTAAATAGGATTTAATATCTAATTGCGTGAACTATTCACGTGTTTTCAAACTATCTTATGGTACCATGAATCATAGATAAAGGTGAAGACTTATATTGGGATCAGTACAAGTTAAATGGTGTGACGGGTATGGGCTCTACGTGGTTTAACGGATTTTTAAAGGTTATTTCGACAATAAAATAAATTGTCTATGGTTGTATTCATAGATGAAAATTCTTGCGTACTCTATAATTTCTATAAAACATGTCTATTAACTATTAACATTTTACGTAAAAAAATTGAAAAAAACTGTTTTTTTTATAACAAGGTATCATGGTATGGAAATAAAGTTCACAATTTATATGAACGTGACTATTTTTTCATAATTTACTTGAGGTCTAATCAAAATTATATTCAAATCATAGAGTTCATATCCGCACACGAATAACGAGAATGTATTTAATTCTGTATTCACTAAGTAATTTCAATTTCAGCAATTAGAATTAAGTTACATATAAATATTGCTCCACCATGAGTTTGTCAAAGTATTATTTAAATAAATTCCTATTATATTTGACATAAATAAATACAAATACTTAATAATTTGTGTCTATAATCAAGACCCAAATTTGTGCCTATCACATAAGCACTTGTCTAGACAATTAAGATAAGGTTATCTAATACCGCTAGTGCAATGTTAGTCAAGTGGCTTAAGCAACTTTCGACCGTTCATGTCTGCACTAACGGTTAACTTACAACTAACACTTTGGGAATTGATACATTGTAAGGATATGCATCAGGGATAAGGAATTCCTATGTGGCTGGATTACTAAATCCAAGCCTGAGTCCAAAGGTGTAAGCACCCAGTGCTGTTTACTACTTTGCCAAACTCATGGTTTAACTATACAATCATTTATTAGACATTACTGTATTTGGTTGTGTTAACGAATTCAATAAAATCATGTTATGCAAAGCATTTGCTGCTAGTTATTTTGTTGCGTGTTTATTTTAGATATAGCAAAGCTATTTAGCAATAATTTCTATGACGTTTAGTAAGATCTCAACTCCTCGCTTATTTAGTAAGTACGTGATAGTTAATATTCAAGGTAGAGGTAGTGTGGTTTCCGTTGAAGTATTTCATAGGGTTTAAATAAGTAAAATTTATATATTATTGACATTATCCATAACTTAATCTTGTTAACTTAATTCCGGGGTATTGGTGGCGAAAATGCCTTCGTTGTGAAAGTGATTGTATACGTAGTCTAGGTTTTGACTATTGAAAAAGGAATTCTGTTGCGTTTTTATTATGTATGAAATTATTGGTCGGTAACATTTTCTTTGATTTCTATGGCGTTTTTATTGTATATTCAATTATTTACTGATAACTTTTTGCCTATATAAATATAGCACTGCGTGACACAGAACTAAGCCTGCTCCGTGACCAATACTTGTATTATCTGTTATTTCAACAGCTTCATTATTATTTTTCTGTGACACCTATTTATAGTCTATGATATTCTACATTTTGGTTTCATTTGGCTGTAATAAAATACCTCTGCGTAGACGTAGATGTCATTAGTGTAAACGAATTTATTCGTATTTATCGCTGATAAGCGAAATGAAAGACAAAGCTGTGAGAATTTTGATCATTGTAAAAAGTAGGTTCATTTATCATTGTCTCGATGTGTTTTCTTGTATATACGTTTTATTTTATTTTTCCGCTTTCTCATCTTCTAGCGTGGATACTTCAACGATATAAGCTTAATGTGTGTAATAGGTTACTCTCATAAACGAAAATTAGAATTACCTTCACTTTCCTGAGTCTCTAGGTGCTTATGTGTCATAGATTAAATATTTTAAATAGATCATTTCTTGTAAATATTGTATCTATACTCAAATATTCAAGAGGCCTTCATTCATATAATAACTATTTCTATTATAATCGAATTAGCGTATATAATTTCACGACCAATTTCGAAGTTAAATGGTAAAACTAGCATAATCACTTTTAATATTATCTTTAACACATAATAAAATTCTGTTTTAATAGTATAAATTGAGTAAAACAGAATTTTATTATTCGAGCACTGACTCAAGAACACTTTAAAAATGTCTCACAGTTTAATTAATCTTAGCGATAGGATAGTGTTGAAATAATTTTGTTTATGTAATAATAGGTAAATAAGAATTTAACTTATATTTTTTCTATCCCAAATGACTAACTTCCGAATTTGAGCTAAATTAAATACTTGTCTATAAAAATTTTATTATACAGTGCATCATCGCGCGGAGAATTCGAATTTTGAAATTATAATTTTTTTTATGTCGTCAATGAGGTTGTACTTTAGCTAATTGTAAATTCAATATTATTCCGCACAGATATTATGACGCACCTAACCACGATCAATAAATCTTCTGTTGTAAACAAATATATTAAATCATACAAGAGTCTAATGTTAAACATTGTAATGTGCACTGATTTCATTGTGTAATTTACGATATTTTCGCACCGAGTGAAATCGCTTTTTGAACGAAATATAACAAATATTCTTAAAAATAAAATAAAAAAACATTATCAACAATTTGTGTATTTTTTATTTATCCCAAACTGAGAATATTCATATTACATTTGCTGATAATTAACAAACGATTTATATTCATATATCGCATTGTTACGAATTAAATATATAAATAAAACAGCGAGCATCTGTCATTAACGATACGACGTTCAGGAATGATGGTAGCGATAAGAAAAATGAAATCGCACGATTAGAATATCATAATTTTAATACTGATAACCATCTTGTATAGTTGCAAAGTCTTGTAGCCTTTTAGGTCTGAAACCGACTGGCTGCCCCAAATAAATTTATTAAATATGATAGTTTGAAATTACATAATTAATTGATAATAATATTACAACTATTAAACATATTAAACAAATATATCATTTTCCTTTTGTTTCAAATCTTAATTAGCGCGCTTTAAAGTCCTCGTATTTAACGCGGATAAAATTATAAATTCTATAAAAATTATCAATTGCATCCGATTTCCAAGTTTTAATCTTTAATTAATCCGATAATACTGAACGAGTTTACCCTAAAATTTGCATTATAATGTGTTCAGGCTACTGTTTCACAAGTTTAAATTAAACCAGTTGTCTTTTATTACGTTACTTATATATGTCAATATTAAATGCCAACGCTCTATATTAATTTCGAAAAATCCAGTGTAGGTCAAACTGTCAAACAAAGATTTCTTTATTTATATAAGTCACTAAGGTACACTTAAAATGGTTAACAAAATAAGTTATAAAAAATTTCGACTCTCGACATTTACTGCCTGAAAGAAAGTGTTTATCTAAAGCTATGACGCTTTTCGAGTGCCCTTAAATGAATGGTAGGTTATTATGTTTGTTCTGCGTATCTTGTCAGACAGAAGCCTCGCAGACTTAAAATAAGAAAATTATTGACGTAAACAAGTAATCGCTGATACGATTCGGTGAGGTATGGAAAAAGCCTCAGCTCAATAATTAGTACAATTAACGGTTTTTTTAAACACGCTGTCTAGTCAATAGTAAATATATGAAATGAACACGCTTAGCGCCAAGGTAAGTTGGCGTGTATGATAAGCGTCCTTTGTGAAAAGTGGCCTACATTCTGTACGTCCCGTGCATTAAGATGATGTCCGGCGTGATGGCTGAGTCACTAAGCCGTTAAATTATATCTATTGTAATTATACAAGTAACAAAATACAAATAATCAGATTAAAACGATAGCGCGTGATTATTTTCGCATTAATTAATCTTTGTTTGAATATGTTCACGATACATATCGACAAAAGTGTACACAGCATCCATATTCACATTAAATATTATAAAAATTCAATAATTTAATAAAAATGGTATATATATATATATATATATATATATATATATTGTATTTTAAAGAGAACAAAATAGACACAAATCAAAACATAATATAAGAGTTTTAGATAAAATATAGATCCTAACCTCACTTATAAATTGGTAGACTTACTAAGGTTGAGTTAGTTACCCAGAATGGTAAAGAAAAATATTAATTACGGGACTAAAAGACAATTAGCAGACTTAGGTAGATAGTCTCAATAAATCGCTTAAATTCATTAATTATTATTAATGATCTCCTGGTATTTTTGGAATTTTTAAGACAAATAATATTAAATTGAATATTTTCAAAAATAATATATATGTATCAAATACATAAATATAAATGTTTTAACATTTGTAAAGATAGGTTCATAACAAAAATAAGTACACATTTTTAATGTCAAATTACGCTTATTGCGATTATAATCTTTTTAATATAATCAAAAAACAAATTCAGGGTTTTACGTAACTAATTAAAATATTATATGTCATATAATATTTTAATTAGTTAATATCATGATTAACTCACGCCTCCAACACGTTATGACGTAACGAATTAATTGATAGCCAACTAATAAATATTATCATAATTAAGATTATTAAAATAATAGATTTTATTTTAATGATATTTTTCTATTACGTAATTGTAAGCGTCAAGTGATATTGTAAGCTCCGCATCGTTGTCATCTGGATAATGGAATAACAGAACACTTTGCTGACAACTTTAAAAAAATAGTAGAAGTACTGGTAATTAATGATAACCCCACTAAGTATCTTGGGTTCTTCTCAGTTGAGGGCGCGGGGTGTACTCAAGTTAGGTTTTAGTAAAGTTCTAAATTGAGTATGTGCGTGGTTATAACTATAGATATACAATAATTGTTGAAGAGTCTTTTACTTTTTCTTTCTACCCCAGGTGGTACAAAAAGCTGGTGCAAAATCAAAAATATCTTTATTCACATAGGTGCACTTATAAATCGTCAAAAAAAACAAAACTTATTTGTCTCTACATTTACTGCCAGTTCCCAAATCAAGGGCGTAGAGCGGACGAGAAGAACTGGCAAGATACTCTTTGCCACTTCTTTAAATCGCCAAGCAAAGTTTGTTTGGTGTTTTCCTCCCTCAGCGTATAATCATCGGGGTACATCAAAAAGCTGCCAGTCTATGATTAGTTGACACATGAATCGATTTAAAATTTCAAACTTCCTAAACGAACGTGTAATTGGAGTTTAGTTTTAACATCACGTCAACGAACAAAATCAATCATAATAACGAAAAATCTTGAATGAAAACACGCTGAAAAATATTTGCTTTATTATCTTTTTAATTTATGAAATGATACTGTCACCAATCAAGAACTTGATAATAATTAAGGTGATTGGCACGCTCGAAAACCTTGACGATTTGGCTACTGTATTAAAAGTTTGCATCATCTATCGGCCGTGCCGACGGCCAATTGTCATTGTCATTGTCATTGTCATTGTCATTGTCATTGTCATTGTCATTGTCATTGTCATTGTCATTGTCATTGTCATTGTCATTGTCATTGTCATTGTCATTGTCATTGTCATTGTCATTGTCATTGTCATTGTCATTGTCATTGTCATTGTCATTGTCATTGTCATTGTCATTGTCATTGTCATTGTCATTGTCATTGTCATTGTCATTGTCATTGTCATTGTCATTGTCATTGTCATTGTCATTGTCATTGTCATTGTCATTGTCATTGTCATTGTCATTGTCATTGTCATTGTCATTGTCATTGTCATTGTCATTGTCATTGTCATTGTCATTGTCATTGTCATTGTCATTGTCATTGTCATTGTCATTGTCATTGTCATTGTCATTGTCATTGTCATTGTCATTGTCATTGTCATTGTCATTGTCATTGTCATTGTCATTGTCATTGTCATTGTCATTGTCATTGTCATTGTCATTGTCATTGTCATTGTCATTGTCATTGTCATTGTCATTGTCATTGTCATTGTCATTGTCATTGTCATTGTCATTGTCATTGTCATTGTCATTGTCATTGTCATTGTCATTGTCATTGTCATTGTCATTGTCATTGTCATTGTCATTGTCATTGTCATTGTCATTGTCATTGTCATTGTCATTGTCATTGTCATTGTCATTGTCATTGTCATTGTCATTGTCATTGTCATTGTCATTGTCATTGTCATTGTCATTGTCATTGTCATTGTCATTGTCATTGTCATTGTCATTGTCATTGTCATTGTCATTGTCATTGTCATTGTCATTGTCATTGTCATTGTCATTGTCATTGTCATTGTCATTGTCATTGTCATTGTCATTGTCATTGTCATTGTCATTGTCATTGTCATTGTCATTGTCATTGTCATTGTCATTGTCATTGTCATTGTCATTGTCATTGTCATTGTCATTGTCATTGTCATTGTCATTGTCATTGTCATTGTCATTGTCATTGTCATTGTCATTGTCATTGTCATTGTCATTGTCATTGTCATTGTCATTGTCATTGTCATTGTCATTGTCATTGTCATTGTCATTGTCATTGTCATTGTCATTGTCATTGTCATTGTCATTGTCATTGTCATTGTCATTGTCATTGTCATTGTCATTGTCATTGTCATTGTCATTGTCATTGTCATTGTCATTGTCATTGTCATTGTCATTGTCATTGTCATTGTCATTGTCATTGTCATTGTCATTGTCATTGTCATTGTCATTGTCATTGTCATTGTCATTGTCATTGTCATTGTCATTGTCATTGTCATTGTCATTGTCATTGTCATTGTCATTGTCATTGTCATTGTCATTGTCATTGTCATTGTCATTGTCATTGTCATTGTCATTGTCATTGTCATTGTCATTGTCATTGTCATTGTCATTGTCATTGTCATTGTCATTGTCATTGTCATTGTCATTGTCATTGTCATTGTCATTGTCATTGTCATTGTCATTGTCATTGTCATTGTCATTGTCATTGTCATTGTCATTGTCATTGTCATTGTCATTGTCATTGTCATTGTCATTGTCATTGTCATTGTCATTGTCATTGTCATTGTCATTGTCATTGTCATTGTCATTGTCATTGTCATTGTCATTGTCATTGTCATTGTCATTGTCATTGTCATTGTCATTGTCATTGTCATTGTCATTGTCATTGTCATTGTCATTGTCATTGTCATTGTCATTGTCATTGTCATTGTCATTGTCATTGTCATTGTCATTGTCATTGTCATTGTCATTGTCATTGTCATTGTCATTGTCATTGTCATTGTCATTGTCATTGTCATTGTCATTGTCATTGTCATTGTCATTGTCATTGTCATTGTCATTGTCATTGTCATTGTCATTGTCATTGTCATTGTCATTGTCATTGTCATTGTCATTGTCATTGTCATTGTCATTGTCATTGTCATTGTCATTGTCATTGTCATTGTCATTGTCATTGTCATTGTCATTGTCATTGTCATTGTCATTGTCATTGTCATTGTCATTGTCATTGTCATTGTCATTGTCATTGTCATTGTCATTGTCATTGTCATTGTCATTGTCATTGTCATTGTCATTGTCATTGTCATTGTCATTGTCATTGTCATTGTCATTGTCATTGTCATTGTCATTGTCATTGTCATTGTCATTGTCATTGTCATTGTCATTGTCATTGTCATTGTCATTGTCATTGTCATTGTCATTGTCATTGTCATTGTCATTGTCATTGTCATTGTCATTGTCATTGTCATTGTCATTGTCATTGTCATTGTCATTGTCATTGTCATTGTCATTGTCATTGTCATTGTCATTGTCATTGTCATTGTCATTGTCATTGTCATTGTCATTGTCATTGTCATTGTCATTGTCATTGTCATTGTCATTGTCATTGTCATTGTCATTGTCATTGTCATTGTCATTGTCATTGTCATTGTCATTGTCATTGTCATTGTCATTGTCATTGTCATTGTCATTGTCATTGTCATTGTCATTGTCATTGTCATTGTCATTGTCATTGTCATTGTCATTGTCATTGTCATTGTCATTGTCATTGTCATTGTCATTGTCATTGTCATTGTCATTGTCATTGTCATTGTCATTGTCATTGTCATTGTCATTGTCATTGTCATTGTCATTGTCATTGTCATTGTCATTGTCATTGTCATTGTCATTGTCATTGTCATTGTCATTGTCATTGTCATTGTCATTATCATTGTCATTGTCATTGTCATTGTCATTGTCATTGTCATTGTCATTGTCATTGTCATTGTCATTGTCATTGTCATTGTCATTGTCATTGTCATTGTCATTGTCATTGTCATTGTCATTGTCATTGTCATTGTCATTGTCATTGTCATTGTCATTGTCATTGTCATTGTCATTGTCATTGTCATTGTCATTGTCATTGTCATTGTCATTGTCATTGTCATTGTCATTGTCATTGTCATTGTCATTGTCATTGTCATTGTCACTGGCGGCCTTGTATCGCGATACTTAAACATTAAAAAAGCACCAGCTAATATTGAAATACCTAGAACTAATTCTTACCCAAACATAAACATTTTGTGATGTTAATAAATTTCCTAATAATTATCAATGTCTTATTTTTAATTAAATGTACTAAATATAATTCTTAAATTGCTAAGAACGATTTTATATAGGTATATATGGTATTGATACAATGCTCTAATTTACACGGTCACCAGAAATATTTTAAGACTAAGCCAAAAATGCATATAAGCAAAAATTCAAAGAAAAAAAGTTTTTTTTTATAAAAAAAGGTCCTAAGATAAATCATACTATGATCCAAAATGGATAAGGGTTATCTTTATAGCTTTATGGTTATTATCTTTTTTCATTTAGGTATGGAGATGGTCCCCTACAAAAAAATAATTAACGATATTTAGTTGTAGTATCAAAAAGAAACAAACAGTGGTACAATCAACAATAAAACAAGAATCCCTATTTTTCGCAGCGTCAATTACTTTGCACTAAGATTAATATTTTCTTAAATCGCGTATGATTGAATGAATTGCATTATCGATAATGTTTTACGAAACTAATTATAACAGATTACATATAACCTTTGTTATACTCCGAGCTTAATCTATTGACTCGAATAATTCGGTACAATAATTTTGGAATAATGCAAGTTATAATTAGTATCTTAAAATAACGCGGATAACTTAATTTTCTAATTATTGATAACATTAATTGTATACTATTTTACTCTCCGGACAAAGTCTGTTCTATTTCCGAAAACTGTGAACATATCAGTCCAGTTGTTTTCGTTTAATTCACGAACAAAGAAACAAATAGACAAATTTTAACTATACGTTTTTGTATCAAAAACTCTTTTTTAAGCAATGCACAGACAAAACCTCGTTACAATTTCATTATTATATATTGATCGGTAATTCCGCGCTTAGATAGCATCTTTTTACTTATCGAGACTTAGAAACATTTAATATGCGATATGAAATCTTATAAATATCAAGTGTGAGGAGAAAAATATAAGATTATATTTTGATTTTTTGTAATATAAACATAATCACATACGATGATACGATATGTTTTTATGGTCAGTGCTGTGTTTGCAGCCATAGATGCGATCCCAACTGATTTGCCTGATCCTGGCGACTTAGCACTATACCTGGGCGAAGATGAATTTGAGGATTACTTGGACAATTGGATCGATGTGGAACAACGTAAATGCTTAAATCAAACAGCAGACTTCATTGGCAGCCGTAGCAGTGGTAATATTCATTTCTAATTATTCCAATTTCCACTAAGAGGTTTAATACGTATTCTTTTATTGTGTGGGTTGTCTGGAAGAGATCGCCTATTAACGATAAGGCCGCCCGTTGCTCTAACATGTACTTACATCTATTAACATCATTCTAGTGTTTAAGTGCAATAAAGTGTAAATAAATAAATAATAGAGTTTTTTCAGGATGCAGCCTTCTCGTGAACGGACATTTCGCCCAGCCTCAACCGGTGTTTGTTCGTAGAAATACCAACTCATTCCTTTATCCATCCGGCAATTCCGGTACTGTGACACTTACCACTGGCGAGCAGGTGATCGTGGGATGCCCTGGACGTTCGATAGTCCATTCAAATGCATTTACAAGCGTAGCAACTGGAGTAAGCATTTTTAATACCTTCTATTATTCATGCCTCCCACCTGTTGCACAGCTGAAACATTTTATTGTTCTCAGAATATACAATGCGTGAGCGGTGACCAAGTCGCAGGGTCTGCATTCCTAAGAGGAAATTCTGCATTTAATGGATTGACGTGTAATAATCACGCGTTCCACGAAGCCCAGGAAACAAATGAACGTTGCTTTAACAACAACGTTGTTATAAGGTAGTTAATTAAAAAGTTGTGAGGTTCATTTAACTCTTCTGTTATATTTTGTCAGCCTCTCAGCTGAAACGACCTTGTTAGCTTATTCTCTCTTGATCTTCTGCTGTAATTCGTAATAATAATGTACACCTAATTATTTTACAGGGTTGGGTTTATCATAAACAATGTATTCTATACAATATATAACTCATGCTTTGACAAAACTCGCTTTGAAGTGTTGTATGTTTGGGCGCCTATGGATGCGTCTTACGCGGTACACCAGACTGGGGTAGACAGGCCGAGTTGGATCGGTAATTATTTTATATCTAATTTAAATCATACTAGGTGTATCTACCTTAGGTGGGGTTGGACTTAAGTACCCACTACTTAGAGTTACCCTAAATTCGGAAAAATATTTACCTATTATAAATTTATAAGAAAAACAATCATTATATATTGGAAAGTTACTGAAATTGAATTTAGATTATTGCAAATCGAACTATGTCTAAAATGCTACACTTCGTCGCTTTGCTGAGTTTTTGCATATAAATTTCTGTTTCTAGTAATTTCTAACGTCGTACTTTGCTTAAATTATATTATTTATATATAAAAAATACATTTTTATGTACTTCATACATTTTCTTGTAACATTTTAGCTGGAAATTTCTTTCCTGGCGTCGTAGCGAATACCCTATACACTCAAGTACAACAAAAACAAGCTATAGCCAGGGTAGTGGGGGACGCTTTGGCTAATCAATATGTCACGAATACACAATTCTTGGCCAGAGGACACCTCGTCGCTAAAAGTGACATGGTATTTGCACCACAACAGCGTTCCACATTCTACTTTATTAATGCTGTGCCACAATGGCAGCCATTCAATGCTGGCAACTGGAATTGGCTTGAACAGGTAGGATTTGTTTGTGGTTAGGACATGGTTTTGTTGCCCCTATAATTTCACCTTCGTTAAGCTCCTTTTTCTTAATTACGTTATACACATAGCTTTAATGCGTAGTCCTCTGTTTGTATACAAGAAATAAATACAGTTTGTTTCTTGTGGAAAAACCATGTTAACTTAGTTTTAGTGACGTTCGAAAATTGATGTTTTCAATACATATTGAATTTAAACTGAATTCAAATGATATTGTTGTATATTTTACAGAACCTTCGTGCTCGTATCGGTGCAGCCGGGTACAACTGTGTCATTTACACAGGTAGCTTTGGAGTGACACAATTAAGAAACCAAAATGGACAATTGGTGGATATTTACCTTGATAACACAAATGGTAATCGGAGGTTACCAGTACCACTTTACATGTATAAGGTGAGACATTATATATATAACATTCTCGAGTCACAATGTTCGTTGACGCACTCCTCCGAAACGTCTTGACGGAAATTGAGTAGGTCTGAGAATCGGCTAATTTCATAACCCTAAATGTTAAGGGTGATCCAGCCGAAAGGCTGAACATATCAAATGAAAATTTGATATGTTTTTATTCAATTCAAATGTACGTGCAAAATTTAGTTTTTTACTTTTCTATTGGTTATTTATTTTAAGATTTTTATTTTACTTTATTATAAAAACATTTAAAATATAACTCTAAACTTTTCTACGATGAAACTTTTCCATCACGATTGTTTTTTTTAATATATAGCAAAGCGTGAGCCCGTTCATCGAGTAATATATAAATTTCTCAGATTTGAAGTCCCGTAAGCCCCGTTGAGATATGGTAAAACTCGCAATTCAAATCCCAACTGGACTTTTATCTCAGTTGAAGCTACGACTGCAAAGTCGTATTATTTGTTCTGTATATTCAAGATTCTTAGTTTTGTATTGTATTGAAAACGAAGGGTTTATGTATACCCAGAAAAATCAGTGATCAATCAAATATAATATTATCAGTGTGATTAGCTTAAATCTTTAAAAATATATTACAGTAATAATATGCACACAACCACACAAATATAAAGACACACACGTACGTGCACATTGGAAGAGACTGGAGACCCACAATACGAGAAATATCCTAGTGTGGGGTCCAGCGTCCGACACACGAAACTATAATTTCTTGTTTTACAATTAAAGTATTTTTATTTTAATTATAAAATTAAACCAACAGGTGGCGTACGACGCAAGCAGACGTCTGGGTACCGTTTTTATAAGTATCAACAATCCACACTACACAGCTGCTGAAGCACGAGCTCTACAGTTCTGCACAGACAGGTGTAGGAACAACAACGCATTCAGTTGGCTTAGATGGCAACCAGATCGAGTGGATCTTGGTTACAGTTTCTGCTGTACTATCGCTGATTTCCAAAGACTGGTACCGCACCTACCCTCTTTTGCTGTCAATGGACTACTGGTGTAGAGATATTGCACAATAAATTGTTAATATAAAATTAATTTTGAATATCCTACGTGCGAACTTCAAGTTGTATATACATTAATTCGATGTTCGTTTAGTTGTCAAACCGGTGTCTTAAATTTTCATAGAAAAATGGATGGTAATAATTATTATTTATTGACATAAGAAACTAATTAAGCTATTAATGAAAATCATAAAAATATATAAACTAAACAACAAAAAGCAATCTTATTGCTGTTAAGTAGAATTTAGAAGACTTTGAACAACATAAATAATGCCTTATTTATTTAGTTATTCTAAAATAAAAAGCAAAGAAAATTAATAATAGAGAACAATGTAACATATAGTATGTTAATAGTAGCATCTTGAGACAGTTTTAAAAATGCCTTATTAACATACTAGTTTATTTCACGTCATGTTCGTGCTAGGCCCCATTTTATTCATAACAGAACATCCAATTAATCTATTTTTCAATAAAAAAATAATGTTTTTTCCTCAGCTCTTTTTCCCTAACCTTTTCTAAGCTTTCGCAGTGTCAATGACTTTAGAAAACATTCCTTTACGTAAATTTTAAATGGTTATATCTTGAATTTGTTAAGTTAAACATCGGTCATGTTAAAGTAAACTTGAATTTGTTTGGAATTGAATAAGCGCCTGGTTACATCGGATAATCCACTTGTGCATAATCGATTCAAACATTTTGGGTTTCAACGAACTTTGTTCATGACTACTTACGCAATTCTCAGGTTTTCATTTATGACATTCTTTCTGAACTGCAAACGAATGTACAAGGTTAGCACTACACGCAGTCGTTATCATAACCTTAAAAATAGGTGTGATCGCCGCGACAATTCGCCTCATTCACAAACTGATAATTCTGTTGATTAATTCTAATTAATAAAATTAGATCAATTGATATGCTTGATTGATGATTTTGATTGATTTGTTCTGATTGTTTAAGCCCCGTAACGTCATTGATGGTTATTTTTTATGAAATGAGAGAAATATACGTTTTCATTTGACACTTTATAACGAATCAAGAATAATGAAACGGATGGAATCGTACTTCTTAGTACTGAGTTTTCAATTATCGCACTGGCTCAAGTCACCTTTTTTAGGCACAGTTATAAGGAATCCTTTATTCCTTATACTGGGAGCATCTCACTGGACCATATCCTACTTATTAAAGGTGTGAGCATATCGACAGTGGTTTCCGCCCTTATAAGATCGAGACCCGGTGCTTTTCCAGCCCTAAGACTTAGAACTGCCTTCTCCACTTAATCACGCGAGGGTGGTTCAAGTGCATTCAGTGAGTGTTATTTCACGCTGCGTTTACACTTATAACACAATCAAACAAGCTTTTTATCAAGCTTTATCTACCAAGAAAACACTGAACGGTCGAATTCCATCTTTTCTTAATACTTAAAATATTTAATGAACCGAATAATGTAAAAAGTTTATACAAATAGTTCTCCTTGAAACAGAACTAGGTTTGATTGTCACTTAAGGAAGTGTGGTTTCTGAGGAGCTTTAAGTAAATAGGAGTACCTCTTTATTTGGCAGAGAGATTTAAATGAAAATTCAGCTGTATTCTCTGCGTTTTCACTTTACAAATTAAACATTTCTAGATCTTATCGAATGTAAATAAAGTTGTATACTGTGAATTTTGTGCATTCAAGCGGATTATGATAAAAAAGGACATAATCAATACTTGACGATTAGAATGTTATAAATACGGCTTATCTACTGAGCCTAATTAAATGCTTGTTTTTTAATCGTGTATGTTAATAAATGTTTCGTGTCTTTATAAATTGGTTTTATTATGTTTTTATATGATGAACTATTTTATTTTTCACTTGAACTTCCTAGATACATATATAATCACTTTGTGTTTTTTTAAGGTTTAGTCTGTACAGTTTAGTTAAGTTTTGTTAGTGTTTATCTTAACCTAAACTAATCGCAATATTTCTAAAGCTTTCAATTCAAGTCCATTAGGGCTATATAATTAATAGGTTGAATACATACATTTAAAATAGGGCCAGTGCTAATGTAAATATATAACAATTAAAAAGTACCTTTACAAAGACCTACTTGAATGAATATTTTGAGTTAAATCTACAACGCATAGATTTTAATTTCTAAACACAATACACAAAAAATGGCCTGTTAGTAAATAAAAAATATTATTATACACACACACACACACACATACATATTTATATATATATTACCCAAAAAGATTGGTAAAATCCTCCTCACGAGTAGAAGGAATTTCATGTCTTGGGTCTTTTGATAGAAAGCGTTACGGTATACACACAAATTTAAAAAATGATTAACGAGTCATTTTAGAATATAAATTAATTATCTTATCATACTAATCTATATATTTAAAAAGACAGTGTTATGGAGATAGTGATTATTCATCGGCCAAAGGGCTTAGGATTTAGGATGAAGTTTGTTATATTTCTCACGTTACTCGTTGTGGTATCATCGTTTCCAGCTGAGTTGCCATATCCAGATGAACTGGTTTATAAACTTGGGGAAGAGGAGTTTGAAGACTATGTGGATAAATGGATAGAATATGAACAACGCAAATGGACCAATGCATCTGTATCGACAACAATAAGTGCCAGGAGTGGTGAGTGGTTCAATATTCATCTTATATCGGGTTTATTTCTATTTAAGAATACCTTCGTGAACATTATATGTATACGATTCATAAGACAGCTGTTTGAATTATATTTATTAACTATGGTAGGGTATTTATCATTATAAGATCAGAAAATCAATAATTATTTTTTGTATTTGGAAATAATTATTAGAATATTGGGCAGGCTTACGCACTTTCAACTTGCATCATAAAATATATAAGGCGCCTGGTAGTTAGTACCGGTGATCCGAGAGCTGGTGCTTTTCTCGCTCAGCATATAAGCATCGCGATACAGCGAGGAAATGCTGCCAGCGTAATCGGTACTCTGCCACAAGGATCAAACTTTAAAAAATTTTTTTAGTTTTGTTTTGTTTAAGTTATATTTGCTTTAAGTTAATATTAAGAATGTTTATATTAAATGTCGTTAGTTATTAGCTCTTTTAATACGATATAAATATATATTTAGAATGTGGACATAGTACATTAGTAGAAATAATATGTTTACACATTAGTGGATGTGTGATTATAAAAATACGATCTTGTACTGGGTCGTAAATTTCATGTCGTGCGTATTCATGAGAATAACTTATTCTGTATCGTGGCTTAGTGTAATTAAGAATGGGACCACATATACGCATTACAGAAAAGCACAAAAGCGCAAGTGCATAACTCCAAATACAAAAAAAACAGCAAATAATTTTAGCATTGACTATAAGAATAGTACCTTACTTAAGTTTATATTTTCGAAGGAATTGTTATATTAGAAGTGATGTGATGTGAAGATGTTGGCGACGTTCTGAGACTCTTTTAAAAAGATTTCCCATATTTATAAATTGTTTTAGGTCAGCCCTAAAACAATTTAAGCCCCCTACCGAGTTGAGCGGACATAGTCATGAGGCCAACAGCGTTATCGAGTGGAATCTAAAAACAATTTTATGAAATTGTTTTCTTTTAATTTCTGTTTAATAATAATCTTGCTTTACCTTTCTTAATGATTACCCTTTTGTTTTTTTCTCGCAAGATCTTGTCATAGATTGATTTCTATATAAGCCTAAAGGCTAATATCAATTAATAATATTTTTATTTCAGGATGCACTCTCAACGTACGTAATGAGTTTTCAAGTCCACAACCAGTGTTTATTCATAGGTGGCTAAACAATTATTTAGCACCACATGGAAATTCGGGACAAGTTCGCCTAAACAGTGGTGATGAGATAATAGTCGCATGTACTGGTTCCGGTCGGCAAATACGACACCCGAACATCATATCCAATGTTGCTGTTGCTGTAAGTATTCTGAATTTGTTTAAAACAAATTGTTAAAATATGTTGAAAACAAACTGTTTAAATTTGTGCTAAACAATTCTTTAAAGTATACAAATAACATGAAATTGTTTGATGAACAATTTTTTAGACGTTATACCTCTCGAATGACAAAACAAATAATAAATTTAACGTATTTTACCGAAATGTTCGTGTCTCACTCGATACGTTGAAATCTCTAAGCAGATTTCACTCACGTTCGGTTCTAATTAATTTTAATGACAAAACCAATGACACACATTATGCACAACAATTAATTTTAGACAGCAAGATGTGTCAACAGTAACCTTATTTCCGGTGCCGGTTGGTTAAACGGGAATCGAGCTTTCAGACAGTTGACGTGTAATAACCACGTATTGAGTGAAGCTGTCGAAACAAACGAGAGATGTCATGGAAATAATGTTGTTATCAGGTAAATTATTAATTTATTTTAAACTAAAATAAAGTTTAAATTAGTATTTTAATTTGATTGTTTTCATATGGCGCACATTGTTCTGTTTCTCCTTCCTGTGGTTGCTTATTTTCTTGTATTTTTTTCAGTGAAGCTTAGTTAAGGATACATCTTAACTCTTAACACATCTATTCTTAAAACTTGTATTTTATTGTGATGTGTATGTCTATGTTTCCTTAATAAATAAATAGACACATTTTATACATTATATACGAGATCAATTTACAAATTTTTACAACTTTGAACTCAAATGTTTAACAGTTTATATGGTTTTGTTTTTTTTTCCTAGAATTGGACATGTGGTAAACAATGTATTCTATCCAATCTACTGGTCGTGTTATGACAAAAACAGATTCGAAGTTTTATATGTTTGGTATGCACAAAACCCAACTAATGCACTCCCTCAGACTGGTGTTGACCGTCCTAACTGGTTAGGTAAGGCCTTTACATCTTTCTCAACAAAGCTACTTAAAAAATACAATGCAATGAAATAAACGGTTATGATATCCATATTTACTATATCGTTAACATATTTACTTTGAGTTAACTGTACACTTTCCAGAAGGCACTTCGTATTGATCTTTAACCAGAACGTACCTACGTCTACCGCTTTTAAGGACTTAAAAGTTGTTCTTTGTGTACGGTGACAATAATATGCTATAATTACAGCTGGAAATTTCTTCCCGGGAGTTGGTATCAACAATCTTTACACACAAAACCGTCAACGCGAAGCAATAGCAAGAGCGGTTGGCAACAATATGGTTGACAGATATGTCACCAACACCCAGTTTCTGTCTCGCGGTCACCTAATTGCTAAGAGTGATCAAGTCTTCGCTATTGGGCAACGTGCAACATTCTACTTCATCAATGCTGCCCCTCAATGGCAACCTTTTAATGGTGGAAACTGGAACAGTCTCGAACTGGTATGTATTTAATATATTTCTTAGTCTTAATTTCCATTACAATTGTACGGTATTATTGCAAACTTGATGAAATGAAGATCTGTGGAGTCGGTTGTTAACGCCGACTAATCTGTCATCTGTCAGGTGGTCAGGTCCTTCCATGTAAGGGTGTATATTTGACATATTGTACTTCCAGAACCTTCGGGATCGCATTGCCCGCGCGGGTTACCACACAACAATATACACGGGCACATTTGGTGTTACCCAACTACGTAACTCTGCTGGTCGTTTTGTTGACATTTACCTGGACAATACTGGCAACACTCGCAGAGTGCCAGTACCTCAATACTTTTACAAGGTAAATGCTATAGAGAATAGATATGAGCTATGCTTGAGGTTGTGAGCAAAACCAATATTTTTAATTTGCCCAAAGAGAATAGATTTTTCGATTTATACCTAATTAACACTGCACACTATATTATTTTTATATTCATTAATCTTCGTTTTAAAGTGTGTGTTTGTCTTAATAAATGTCGTAGACATGTCTTGGATGTCAGAAAGAGTGTTTAGATTAAGTATTACAATAATTTCAGGTTGCGTATGATGCAAGCCGACGCATTGGCACAGCATTCATTAGTATCAACAATCCCTACTACACGTTAGCTGAAGCCAGAGCTCTGCAGTTCTGCACGGACAGGTGTAGGAACAACAACGCGTTCAGTTGGCTGAGATGGCAACCAGATCGCGTGGACATTGGATTTAGCTTCTGCTGTAATATCGCTGACTTCCGAAGACGAGTACCTCACCTGCCCTCTTTTACTGTCAACGGACTACTCTCATAGTGAACTGTATATATATACAATATATAACCTCAAGCCAATGGTGAAAATGTATTCAATGCTTTTTTATGATGTTTATTATTAAAATACTAAAACTATATTTTTTACCTTTGCACCTGTCTTATTATATTTTAAGTATTCTTTTATCGTGTGGGTTGTCTGGAAGAGATCGCTTATTAGCGATAAGGCCGCCCGTTGCTCTTATATGTTCTTACATCTGTTAATGTAATTTGCTTCTAGTGCCTAAGTGCGATAAAGTGTTAAATAAATAAATAATAAATAAATATATTTTTTAAGATCCTATGTGTGTGGACATACGTATAGACGTACGTGTATTTTATGAGCGATACTGAAACAATTAGTTTATAATTGATAAATAATTAATAAGTATTAAAATGTTTTGTTTTCATTCAAGCTTGTTTGATATGCACACAATATTCTTTCTTTTATTTTATTTATTTAATAAGGCACACCAACAACACACATACAAACACGACCAGGACATAATTACAAAAACACACAAGACATGTATGTATGTATAAATTACAGGTATGCATAGAAGAGAAAACAATTTAAGAATCAACTGATTATATAAAAAAAAACTATACACGCAGAAATAAAACAAAAGATAAACGTTTGCATAAATTTATAATTTATTAATATATCTTATATTCCAATTTTTTCCTCGAATATTTTTTTTATTATTAAATTGACTTCGCAAAAATGCCATTGACATATATGGAAGTGCAATGACAGAAATCAGTATATTACAGATAAATATTACTAAATTTATTAAGGTACACAAAATATTCTTAATGTTAACCTAACTAAAATAATTAACTTAAAATAAAACAAAACACAAAATTAAAACAAAATTTAAAAAGTTTGGTCCCTGTGGCAGAGTACCCACAATGCTGGCGGCATTTCCTCGCTGTATGGCGATGCTTACACGCTGAGCAAGGAAAGCACCAGCTCTTGGATCACCGGTACTGACTACCAGGCGCCTACTTAATTCTTTAATAAACGCCTGTGCACTTGCACCCCATGGTCCAAAAGTTATATTATTATTACTAAATATATTAAAATACTAAAAATATTAAACAAGTCAAACAAAAATTAAATTAAAAAGTTAAGTAGTCGTTGGTACCCATAATGCTAGCGGCATTTCCTCGTATCGCGCTTATACTTGAGCGAGATAAGCACTCACAAATAATTAGAAACAATAGAAAATTAAAGATACATTTGAAACCATTTATATTTATATATATATTATCACATTGGGTAATATTTTTTTTATTAAATTTGATTAATCCTAGTTAACTTTTTTTTTTTAATTTAATATATTTCTTGTTGTATTGTTGTCTTTGCCTTGTGTGTCCTAATAAACGTGTTTTCTTTCTTTCTTAAATGTTCGTCTTTGTCTCTTGTTTATTCCTCAGATGTGTACGCTGATGTTTGTGTTTTTGTTTGATTCCAGATATCCATTGGGACTTGATGTGGTTTTTAATGTAAATAAATCAGTATAATAATATTATAGAATTACGTCAATATGTAATGAAAAATAAATATCTAAACAATTATCTTTAATACTTTTAATAAACGCAGAAACCAAAATTCCAGCTTATCTAAGTTTATCTATTCGATAACTTATTTTAATCTAAAGCTCGTAAATCAGGAATAGATCATTGAACTATCATTTAAATATGGGAAATAATGATAAAATCAGTAACATGTCATAATTCTAAATTAACCCGAATATTCCCAATAAGTACTGGCTGGTATTAATTTCAACTCACTTTCAAATGAGAATATATATTTGTATCGTAGTATCCAGCCCACATCTCTCTAGGGAAAAGCTCTAAAGCTTAGAAGCTTATACTTATACTGCTTAACTTATAGATAAGTTTATACTGTATTGTTTCCATTGAGCATTCTCAATCAGTAACTAGGTCTAGTATAAATATAATAAATTACTGATTGTACAATTAGATGTTCCAATTTACTATGGTACAGCCATAGGCTTTAAGTTTTCGAGACCACAGAACAGAGCGGGTATTTTTTGAGCAGGTAAAGATCGCGCTTAAGAAGTTATCTCTATATGCAATTTTCGATATTAGTTACTACTTATTTCGTCTATCGCTCATTTCGGTGAGCCACCGTCCTACCCTTCAGGCAAGACCCCCGAGACAGAGCCGAGATCGTAGATTCGCAGCAGACGCCCTTGCTCTAGTCACGGACAAAGTCATCAATTCTAGACTGAGCTGTCAGTCTGTTAAGGCCAATAGCCATAGCTTAAAGCGAGACCATACAAACCAGCCAATCAGGCTTTCGAGTCAGCCAGTGATAACCATTGACTGGAGTAGATGCTCCCCTTTCGGGTGGAGCAAACAAACCTTTCTTCCTCCAAAGTCCAAAACCATGACCTGAATTTTTATTAATTACTTAAATTTGCGAATATCATTAATATTATGTTATCTATTTAATCTCTATGTATAAATATAAAAGATTTTACTATCAATATGTCGGTGGATAACCAAAAGTCT
Organism: Leptophobia aripa; assembly: GCA_951799465.1. Taxonomy (NCBI): domain Eukaryota; kingdom Metazoa; phylum Arthropoda; class Insecta; order Lepidoptera; family Pieridae; genus Leptophobia; species Leptophobia aripa. The sequence goes on along the minus strand of OX637282.1, from coordinate 2,711,175 downwards.
GGCCTACGGACCACTTTAATTAACAAAAATGAAGGTTTTTGTGTTTGTCACGCTCTTTGTGGCGACTTCCTCGTTACCAACAGAGATGCCACACCCTGACGAAATGGTTTTCAAACTTGGCGAGGAAGAGTTTGAAGACTACTTAGATAAATGGCTGGAGAATGAGCAGAACAAATGGCATAATAATTCTGACATAAGAACGAGCGCTAGAAGTGGTATGTGGTAAATATTCTTAAGTTTATTAAGTAGGCCTGATAGTCAGTATCGATAACCCAAATTACTCTCTCTCACTCTCTTATTTCTGCTGTCTGTCTATGCTGTCACAAGGACCAAACTGTTTAATTTTATTTTAAGTTAATTAATTTATTTATTCTATACTCTATACTAATATTTCAAATCTATACATTTGAACATTATATTTGTAAAGCATTAAATCTAGACTTTAGTACACATTGTAAGAAATATTTATAGAAGAAAAAATCTTGAGTCAACAAAATGAATCTATTTAGTAATTAATACACAGGTATTTCTTTTAAATTTGTGATGTAGGGAACATTATCCTGACAGCGGTTCCCCGACCTTATAGTTCCCCAACGGAGCTGGGAGGTTCTTTATTTACGTTAAAGCCATTATAAAAAAGTTTATTTGGAATAATTATAATATATTACATAATATTTAAGGATGTACACTCAACGTGCGAAGCGATTTCCCCAGCCCACAACCAGCGTTCATTCACAGACGGACAAATAACTATCTATCACCAGACGGTAATTCAGGGCTTGTTCGCTTGAATGCTGGGGACGAAATTGTTGTCAGTTGTAATGGCCGCCAAATTCGTCACCCAAATATTATTACAAATATTGCTGTTGGTGTGAGTATAATAAAATATATCTAGTAATGCCAAATGTCTATAAATAAACACAAAATTGGTTCAGTAGTTTTTAGATGAACAAACAAATAGAAATACGAACATTTTTAAACAGACCTGCTCGATCTTGTTACTAGTTAATTATCACAATTTAATACTATAATATTAAGTTGTTTATAGGTGGCTACAATAAGCCATTCGTACCATGGCAACTAAAGACAGACAGATACTACAAGGAAGTGGTGGAAGTGGAGTGCAACGTTGTACTGTAGGATATAAAATAAATGTATCTATAGCCCTTCTACTTTATAGACTATATAAACTTACCATAGAGTAATGAATAATACAAAAAGAGAACCCCAACCGTAACCGCATTTATTACAAAGCCCTGGACACCTAACTCACAAGAGATGGAGCCAGTAGTTCCGCGTTGCTGAGATCATATTTTATTACAGACTGCAAGGTGTGTCAATAAGAATCTTATTTCCGGCTCGGGGTGGCTAAATGGCAATCGTGGTTTTGAACAGTTGACATGTAATAGTAACATTAATAGTGAGGCTGTTGAGACTAATGAGAGATGTCATGGCAATAACGTTATTATTAGGTGCGTAAACTTCTAAATTGCTACTGGTATTTACTTTAAGTGTCATGCTTAATTGGAAAAATACAGTAGATAATATAATAGGTGCACCAGATAGCTTTTTCTATGTGAAACACTTTTAACAATAAAACATTTGAAAAAATATAAAAAAATAATCTCAGCGAATCAAATTGTTATATAAAAAATGTCATTGAGTGTTTAATTTACAGCTGTGACGCAAACTTATCAGATAATGTTAATTCCATTTTTAATTCCAAATTTCATTAATGACGTATATATCATTAAAACAAAATAGTTTTGAAATTATAACTCTGATTGTTATCTGTGAATTGTTTCATTATCTATGGAATGTGTCTATGTTAGCCGTTACAGAGTTAAAATATTTTCAGAGTTGGATACAGTGTTAACAGAGTATTCTATCCTCTATACACCGTATGCTATGATAAAAGACGTTATGAAGTTCTGTACGTGTCGTATCCTCAAACACCCGGAAATGCCATTCAACAGACAGGAGTAAGCAGGCCTGGTTGGCAAGGTAAATGAAACTTCTTTTTAGTTCTCTAGCTGTATGAAATTAAGCTGGATTATAGTCATGGAATTATATTCTAATTTAATCGTCTACCAAGGCAAGTATTGCGGAGCGGTTTAATGACTTGCATACCATAAACACAACATGTCATTAAATATTTCTAATTAAAAAAGTATTTAGTCAACATTAAGGTATTAACAAAGCTTTAAAGCTTCGTTAATGTTTTTTTTAATACCGATTAAAAACCTTCCAGTCCACTTTAATGATAGACATGAAATGTTATTAAAAATTTAATGAGCGTTATATCCGTCGAGAAACAATTAAAATGGTAAAAAAATCCGTCTTGCTTTGTTTGGTGTAGCTTCAGATTATTCTAAAGTTGTTTAATTTTAGCGGGAAATTTCTTCCCTGGCATAAATATTAACAATATTTATACGCAAAACCTTCAACGCGAAGCAATAGGGAGGGCAGTGGGGAATAATATGGTTGACCGATATGTTACGAGTCAGCAGTTTTTGGCCCGTGGCCACCTATTAGCGAAAAGTGAACAAGTATTTGCAATCGCTCAACGTGCGACATTCTTCTTCATCAACGCAAGTCCACAATGGCAACCTTTCAATGCTGGTAACTGGAATTCTCTGGAACAGGTATATTTCTTTTTATTATAAAAGAAGGAGCAAAGGAATAGGAGGCACACCATAAAGGCGCTGCACATAGACACTCACGTTACTGGGAGTGAGTGCGTTTTCGGCAGTGACACGCTCTTCTGTTCTTTTCTCTATGAAAGCTTTCTTCCCTTATTTCAGTTTTTACACGTTTATAATAAAGTTTTATCGTTTAATATATAAGGGTTCAAGTTGATAGAAAGACATTTCAATTTAAACGGTTGATGAAGAGGTACGCGACAGCGGTCTGATCGATTTATTGTTGACGTTACGGATGTCGAGTTCATAGCGACAGAGATTATCGTCGGAATACGTGAAAAACGCGAGCGCGAGCCCAATTGCTGATAAATGAACTATGAAAATTGAACTAGCCCATGTTCAATTAGAATAGATTTTTTTTAAACAGTTGTCTAAAATATAATGGATTTAAGAGTAGTTCAGTTCATTCTGAAAACGGAAATTTAAGAAAAAATGTGTAATTAAACGATGTTGTTAATTTGTAATATGTTTGTTCGCAAATAACCATTCGTCTCTTCCTGTGAAATTGTTTGCCATGTTAAAAAATGCAAATATGTGTTTACTTTTTTTATGAGATAGATATTTTTAGAACCTTAGGAGTCGCGTTGCACGCGCGGGTTACCACACAACAATATACACGGGCACATTTGGTGTTACCCAACTTCGTAACTCTGCTGGTCGTTTTGTTGACATTTACCTGGACAATACTGGCAACAATCGCAGGGTGCCCGTACCTCAATACTTTTACAAGGTATATATATATATTTATTACAAACATTAATTTTATTTATTTAATGTTATTTATGCATATACTTATTTATTAATTTCCTTATCCACTGTTGCCTTCGACGAAGAAATATACACCTTCTGTAATTAAATAGAAACTCCTTAGAAGTATTAAATTCCTAAGTTAAACGCATTAGAAAAGCTTGTTCAATAACAATTTACAATGTACTTCTCAATTTAGGTCGTATATGACGCGAGCAGACGCATCGGTACCGCATTCATCAGCATTAACAACCCATACTACACATCTTCTGAAGTACGTTCTCTACAGTTCTGTACAGACAGGTGTCGGAATAACAACGCCTTTAATTGGCTCAAATGGCAACCGGACCGTATTGACAGGGGATACAGCTTTTGCTGCACCATTAATGACTTTAGACGACGCGTACCACACCTACCACAGTTTCAAACTAACGGTCTTCTCACATAATGAAATAACAAATATTTAATTAAAATAATAAACATTATTAAGTACTAACATTTTCTTTTATGTTACATATATATTTTATACAGAAAGTATATAGTTACCAATATTTAATTTATATCTCATGTGAGTCATAGAAATACATTGTTGATATAAATGGGCAAGCTATGATTAAAATTAATAAAGCGGTGGCCACCGCGTGATTGGATGGCGGTGGATACCAGACACAGAACACTATAAATAATATTATCATTACTAGTAGATAATTCTATAAAAGACAATATCAACATATTTTATTGCTTTAATAAGTATTGATGGCATTTCCACAGATTATTGTCTGTAAGCGAAGCCTGTCTATGTATGGTCTTCTCCTGTCAATTAACTTGACCTGAGCAGTATAATACCTTCAAAATGTCTATGTTAAAATATATTTCAATTTTAAGATTAATATGTCGTCAAGTTATTTTCAATTTAGGGTAATTTTAATGGTTTTTATTTTGTCTTTGGGTATGATAATGGTTTAGTGAGTTGGTAACACTGTAAGTGATAAGTGAATAGGTACGTTCAACGTTGATTAAATCTAAGTGATTAGACCTAAATGAAAACAAATACATCTATCTAGTATCTCTATTAAAAATATACGTTATTAAATGACAATTGTGTAAAGTTTACTTGTAGCTTAGATAATTATTTATAAAGCGCGCGATGGCTGAAGAATTAAAACCTGTGAACGCAGAAGATTTGAAACAGTTAAAGGAAAGAATGAAACTTATAGCCGATGCTGATCCAGCTCAATATCATAATGATTTTTCTTTAAAACGATACTTAAGGGCATTCAAAACTGTTGACAGCGCCTTTCAGGTAAATAATTTGTTTTAATAACAAAAACAGTACTAAACATAAACAAATCCAATTAGCTAAACTAGAATGAATAGTAATTACTTTGTTTTCTATACAATTAAAGGAGAAACTATGATATCTATATGATTTAAAATTAATAGTAAATGTTGGTGGTACTACAAACCTTGATGGGTCTTATGTAGTAATTTCTTTGCCAAACATCTACGAAATTACGGTTTCCTCATGATGTGTTGGAAACTAGTGTTCATTGTGCAGATACATAAAAAATATCTGGTGTGCCAGGTTTGGAATGTTCCTTATATTTAAGAGGCAGCAAGATAACACTGCATTGAATGATTTTAAACATATTATATTAAATTACACAGTAAATTTCCAATACTTCCAATAATTTACAGGCATTATTAAAAACCAATAAATGGAGAGCAGAATATGGTGTTACAGAACTACATGAAAATAAGGAAATCATTGAAAAATATAGTAATAAAGCGAGAGTTCTGAGACACAGAGATATGGTGGGACGACCAATAATCTACATTCCAGCTAAAAACCACAGTTCAAGTGACAGAGATATTGACGACTTGACAAAATTTATTGTATATTGTTTAGTAAGTTCCATTTTTTATCCTTATATTCCAAAGACATTAAAGTTAGATACATTTTAAATCATATATATAAAAATTCAGTTTTCCCTAACTTTAAATTAAACAAAATTATTATGTTGAAGTAACACATATATGTAATGATTATATATCAATTACAGGAGGAAGCCAGCAAGAAGTGTTTTGAAGAGGTTATAGATAATCTATGTATAGTCTTTGATTTGAATAATTTTACCCTCTCTTGTATGGACTACCAAGTACTAAAGAATCTTATTTGGCTGCTGGGTAGACACTACCCAGAAAGACTTGGTGTCTGTCTTATAGTTAATGCACCGACATTCTTCTCTGGCTGCTGGGCTGTTATTAAAGGCTGGTATGTATTTTATGGAGTTACCAATATTTTGATTTCCATAAATAATAATCTTTTATACAAATCATGCAAATTTAAATTTGTTGAGAACTCATTATGTTTCTTACAGGCTGGATGAGAATACAGCGGGTAAAGTAACATTTGTTAACTCGGAAATGGATTTATGCCAGTACCTGATACCGGATATCTTGCCAACTGATATGTAACACCTGATAACTAAAGATAACATTGTAAATAACTGTAATCTAATACCTAGTCATTCATCTGTGAAGAGTCTGTTATTATTATAGCTCAAGTTTGATCATAATAATGTTCTTAAGTAAATTAATTTGATTATTATGATTAATAAGTAATAATTAGGCTTCAACATTTATTTGTAATATTTCACTTTATCAAATTTAAAAAGCCTTAATAATGCTTAAAATACTTATTTTCGTATTTCAATGAAAAGTTTATCAAGTACTTCAATATTAATTGTTAGACACAACTAAATCGAGTAGATATGAGTGAAATCTCAAAAACATCTTTCTTTTTTGTCATTCGGTTTTTCGTTCATTTTAGCAAGTACTCTCCTTAATAAGAAACATTACATTACGTAGCGTCAGGCTCGAAGGACCAAATTATACGAATATCACGAGAATAGTGAAATTTCAAAAAAAAATATGCCTATTAATAAATATAAAAATTACCTAATTAATACATATGTCTGCAATGGCTTTTTGAATAAATAAATCTAATAAAACATAAAACTAAAGAGTCTTAGCAGCAAAACACAATTCTTTATAAATGAGCTTATAGCAGACTCGAATATATTATTTTAGAAATTTCATGTGAAAATATACTTAAGCATTTCCTGTTTAAAATCCTTTTAAATGTAAAAATTGGTGTCTAAATATTCTTAATTATTCAGTACTCAGAGTACGAAGTGTTTATTTTGTTGAGAAATCAATATATGAGATATTCACAATAGGTGAATATTTCTTCGCATTTTATATGAACATTTAAATCATTTTTATTTTATATTCGAAGTACAGACGCCCGTTCCAATAAATTTTTGCCATCTTGGTGTGAAGAACATGATTCGATTGCTTCTTCTGAAGTTGTTACATGTATAATTACCCAGCCAAAATATTCAATTTTGCTGAGTGGGAAAGATTTTTGGAGGTCGAAATTTTCTTTTTGGCCTCGTTTTTTTTAAAATGGGATAACACTTGTTGTCATTCTTTGATCTTGATGGGTCACTTTTTTTTAAAATATGTAATCGATTTTATTCACAGGGCACTCAGACGTGCAACGTTTACTTCAATATACTGTATTGAAAAGTTATAAATTAAAAATAAATTTTGTCTGTAAACGGCCAATATTTCTTTGTTGCTTGCAGGATTACCTTCGTAGTAATGTTTTCCCTGTTTACATTCGCTCATCTTGACTACTGGACAACAAATGAAAATTATACATTTTCCGAATTTGAATTTGGAGTCTTAAAGCTTTAAATGATACCACACCCCGACATAGAGCCAAAGATATTTAATTACAATTAACTCATTAAGCTGGGATAATTTTTATAACTCGTTAACGTATTAAACAGTGTTTTATTTCGTTTAAGTGTTATTTTACTGATTAATTTTGTGCTAATGTTGCCATACTTTTATTTCTTTAATTTAGTACATTATATACAATGTAAACCCTATATAACGACACTGAAGGGACTTTGCATTTTATGACGTTATAGACAGTGCTCGTTAAATGGAGAGAAGAAAAATCGTAATTAAAATAAAACCTTAATAAGCCAATTGATGTTGTCGTTTCTAAAGAGAAACTTCGTCTTTAAATCGAATGACGTTACATGGAGTTTACACTGTATATTTATGTTATAAAGACGTGACGTGATTATTATTGAAGCTGTAGGAGGAGTGTGTTAAACAGTCCCTCACCTGCTATGACTACGTGCAAGTTATTGATTGGCAAAAATCCAAGGTCGGAGCAACAACTTAGTTTTGATTGAAAGATATGGGTTGTCACTTGTTCGACGAGGGGAACACTTGACGACGGTCAAAAATGAGGTGGGGTGAATGTAATGGTATAGAAACCCAATATTATATAAAACGGACGGACCAGTATGCGGTTAATGATTTTTGCGAAAATCTCTTCAATGTTGCCGTAAGCTTTCGTTGTGGTTCTTGAGTGCAATGGGTATTTTAAAACGATATAAGTTCAAGTTAAAAAAAAACTAAAAAATAAGAGTCATCTTAGATATTAATAACTGGAGTTAACTAATTCAGTAGATTGCGATCTTTTATCGTATTAAACAAACCGTTATAGATTTTTTTGAAATACCAAAAAATTGTGTGACAATTTTGTAACATTCAATGTAATAAAATAATAATATGATCAAAAATGTGTTTAATTAACAGGCCCTCAAATCTGTAGTTGCTTTTTTGAAAAATGTATGGCATAAACTGAATGTTTATTACAAATAAAAAAAAAAAACTACGGACTACCTAACATCGGGTATTGGGTTCGAGCCCCTGTAACAACAATGTGTGTAATTAACATATTTCTTATATTTGTTATATGCAGTGTAGGGCTTGCTGGGATAATGAGACAGCTTTCTGTCAGACTGCTCTCACGATAGAGCTTTGAATCTTATGAAAAATCAAACATAATTATATATTTTATTTAAATTTTACAAAATAGTAGGTATACAAATAAACCGCTGTACAAAGCAAATAACAATATAGCTGCACGTAATAAATGGTATTGTACTTATTTTACAAAAAGCAAACATTCAATTTGTTTTTTTTTTTGACCTCAAAACAAATTCTCATACGAGGCATCGTTTATTAGTCGCGTAAATCGGACTAGTTAAATATAAATCAGTCGAAGGGATAACGAAATGCCGGAATGTGAACTAGGACTTATAAGGCCGAGTGTTTATGGATCGTTGACGGAACATGGTCATGATAGTTGACGGAACATGGTCGCGATCATTGACGATACACATGACCGTGATCGTTGACATAAACAAAATTATAATGGGATTGTATAAAAATTATATGGACATCCTCCATACTGTATGAAAAAAGCAACATTTGAATTGTCAACAGTGGATGAAGACATTCCGATGGAATCATATTGGCCAATTGGATAAAATTAAACGCGACGATCCATAAGCACTATATCACAAAAGAAATTAGCGGCCTCTGAAACGAGGGTAGTAATTGACTTCTCAACGGTCACCGCTAGTTTGCTACTTGTAAAATATTTTTTCGTTATGTGTATAATTTAAATCTAATTAATATACAAAATCAATTGTACGGAATTCATCCATTTAAAAGTAAAATGGCATACATTAAAATTGACCGTTTAATATATCCACTAATCCATTGTGGTGTACCTCTTTTTACGTGAGATCGCATTACGCCAAATACTTAATTTACACATGTAAAATATGACTAGGTCCTTACAAATAACACCACCAATGTCAGTACCGGGTTAGCACGAACAAACGAAGTGATCGTAAAGTCCGTGCTAACCTCTGTATGTAATCCGCTACTAGTTTAGTATTAACGTTAAAAAAGACTTTATTTATACTGGGTGCTAAGTATTAGTTATTAAATGTTAAAGTAAACTTAAATTTGTATGGGAATCGCGATTCCACGAATTCAAATTTAAGTTAACGTAACCGAGTTTATAAACTCACACTTAGCACAATGTTATATAAAACTGAAATTAAATTTGGAACAGGTTGTAAAACACTAACTATCTCCTTTCTTCCTTAGGTGAGGATAGAGATAGCAATAAACGTCGACCATAGATTCTAAAATTGACGTAGGTTAACCGTGCTTTATGTACAAATGGGGATAATTTCAGATCATGTTACTAATATCAACAAATCGTATTTATTTTTAAGTATTGTCTTTTTTTGAAGAGCCGATGATTTTTGAATGAGTTTATTTAAATAATACATCTAAAACTAGCAGCGAATTTGTACTTGTTCCGTTGGAGGAATGTTATACGAACATAAAAAATAATACTTATATTCAATACAGTTAATTTAATGATATGATTAATGTACATTATTTGAGCTTTTTTATTATGTGAATGAAAATGCTAAGAAATGGCGACTAGAAAGCGGTATCGATGAGTATTTATTTGCATTCCGGAGAGGCAGTGGACGGCCAGTTTTACATTCTGGGGTTAAAATACATTCTTTAATAATTGCGTGGTCACCTTGCGATAATCTTTGGACACTTGTTTTCTAAACGCAAAGAAATTTATAAAAAAGGTTATAGTTTTAACTGTACATATGCAAAATAACGACGAACTAACTCTCCCATCTTTAAATTAACCGCACCTCAGCTGTTAAATGGAAATTGTCAAAAATCTAAAATTTGACAAACTTTTTAGTCTACGAATGGAAGAGTTAGTATACCTACTTTATAAAATCGGTCTAATTCTTTAGTTAACTCAAACTAATCTGTCTCTATTCAGACTAAAACCAATTTGACATAAATAGACGAGAGAGTCCTTGTTATTCAGACTTGTGTTTTCATAAGCTGCTCAATATATCAATATACAAAAAAAATGTCTATAATACGAGTGTACTTTTATGTTTTTTTTTACAACATGGTAAATTGGCATTTTCATTACGTATTGTAAAACGATGAAAAAAAATTTAGAACGAGATCCAATCCTATGGAGACATAAAAATTCATATAATACTGTACTTCACATAACATTGTCACTGTCAAATTTGACTCATCACTTTCGGCGTTCGAATTTCGAAAATTATTAAGCAACATTCGAAAATAGCATTGTAGCTTCGACTGTTCGAAATTCAAATATTACTCAGCAAGACTTGTAGCTTATGTCTCTTTTTAGCTGTTCGAATTTTAAAAACGAATAAACAACATTGCAGGTTTCAACTGTTCGAAATTCTAAAATGTATCAGCAAGTCTTGTTAATAACATTTGTAGCTTTCAACTGATCGAAATTCATTTTGAATTGAAAAACTGCTGTTCTAATTTTAAAAACGAATAAACAACATTTCATAACAACATTGCAGCTTTCAACTGTTCGAAACTCAAAAATGTATCAGCGTCGTATGACAACACAATTCCACCGTTCGAATTTCAAAATTAACCGAAAAAAATTCAAGTTAATTCGATTGATGCGTGCACACAAGCCATATTTGGGCGTGTCGTTCTCGTAACCTTCAAACGCATTACAGTAAATGAATGTCTTAAGATAATTACGTGGGCGATGCGTGTACTCTGCGAGCGCGTGGCAATGTAAGCGGTTGGGTTGACGGACTGACTGGGCTGATGAGGCAGTTGGGCATTAGGTTGGGAAGGTGATTGCCCTGGTTGGAAATTCCTGGACTTGTGGATGGGTTACCGGGATTGCCAGGCGACACTGGCGGCGTGGGACGCAGCAGACAGAGTAAGAGACGCAGTCAATCGGCGAGTACGGTGTGAGCGATCTGGGCCAATTCCTCTTTGAGCACGCGGAACGAGGGCCTCTCATCAGGAGCGTGTCGCCAGCATGCTCGCATTACCTGCTCATCAAATATACATTAACACAAGGAAATTCCACATTCCACAGTCTTTCTAAAGCTCCACATATACCTTCTATATATCGAATAAAGTATTTAAAAATCCCTTTAACAAATCATTTATAACGATTAACCGGATTTAGCGACTATAATGTTTACACAAGATTGGTTTCGTTTCGCATGATATATATTCATATATAATCGTATCGTTATGTCCGTCACCCGGTTAGTGCGACATAGCATCGCCGGTCCCTTGAATGTCGTAATAACCGGATTCTACTGTATATAAATCATTTTTTATTATCAGGCCCATAATTAATACCCCCAAATAAATAACAGTATTGCGTATGGCCATACTGTGAATGAATATAAAAAAAACTAAACTCACATTATATATCTCATTCAAACAACCCTTGGGCTTCTCCAGCACTTGTCCCCTCTGAACCATCTCCACCACTTCAGAGTTCTTCATCCTCCCGTACGGCACTTTGCCGCACGTGAACACTTCCCACATCAGTACACCTGCAATTAAAAAAATCTAGATTTGTAAAGTAGCTTAAAAAATCCCATATTAAATAGCCAGAAAATAATTATTTAAAAAAAGTTTTGCCATTTAAGGCAATAAAAGTAACGTACCAAATGCCCAAACATCGGATTTTGAGGAGAATCTTGTATAATTAAGGACTTCGGGCGGTGCCCATTTTATTGGGAACTTGGTACCGCCAGAACTCGTGTACTGGTCGTCGAGGACATACCGGGCCAGTCCGAAATCTGCTACCTATAAAACGTGGTTCAATATTTAATTATCCAGACACAAACAGAAACACATAAATGTATTTATCTAATGTGCGGTTCTTCAAAATTTATACATACACGTGTATAATATATAAGATAGTAATAGTATCTTATATATAAAATAAATAAAATAAAATTCTCGAGTCACAATGTTCGTTCCCGTACAGCTCCGACACGGCTTGACCGACTCTCATGTAATTTTGTGAGCATATTGAGTAGGTCTGAGAATCGGCCAACATCTATTTAGTATACTACTATTAGTTGAGTATTTGATATAATATACTATACAGATAGTAGATAGCAATACATATGTATTAAAAAAGAAGAATTAAAGTATTACATTTAAATATTATATTATGAAACGAACAATAATGTGTATGTTAGCCGAATCTATATGAAATAATGCAGTGCGGCAGATGGCAATGGAACAAGTTAGAACGAGATAGACTATATTTCGTTTGTTCCGTCGTCTAACGTCTGGGATATCGTTTCGTTGATCGCACTATATAGTAAATAGGAGTTCAATGTTTTTCTTGATTCTGTTTTTTTTTCTGTTAACTGAGTTTTTTATATAATTAAATTTCCAAAAGAGTATCAAAAGACATATCTATATTATCCTTATGAACTTACTTTGACAACATTTTCATCACCAACCAAACAATTTCTCGCCGCCAAATCCCGGTGAATGTAATTATGTCTCTCCAAGTACGACATACCTTTGCACACCTGAAAATTTCAAAAAAAAAATTCATTAAAAGAGTGCTGCACACGAACGTGACGTTTGAAGGCGTTTAAATCCGTTAAAGAAGTTTAATTACATGCTTCGAACATCTGTTCGAATGTTTAAGAGAAAAACCAAATATTGGTCTATGCAAATTGGAACATAATAAGAAAGAAAAAAACAATAAATTATAATAATAAGAATTAAAATTTACTAATATATTAGTATTTGAAATTGTTAAGAAATTATATTTTGTTCGCAGAGCCGCTTGCAATGGGTTCGAGGCGCTATCTTGGTACAACGTCTATATAATTCTGACAAACTTCTTCCCAATTTCTTTTTATACATGGTAAAGATGAGACAGCCCGACAACTTAGTGTGGGCCTGTATGCTTGTATACCAACGCTGTATGTTTGTATATCTTACTTTTGGAGTAAATAATGATTATTATATTGTTAGAAGAATAGTGAATTGAATTGAATCCCAAACAGGAAAAGGCATTCTTGTTCGGGATTTCGTGCGGAACGATACTCTTTTCAATCTACCTTTAGAATTATCTATGGTGTAAAAGTGAATTTAGTTCAGGTGAATATCGTGTATATTTTTTTTAATAAAACCGATTCTGATCGGTATCGATTAAATGTGAGTTTCCTGAACAGGTTTACTGAATATTGTCTGATATACGTCGGAACTGTCGGAACAAAAGTAGATACAACAAACACAGACACGTCTGCTCGGCACGAGCTCTCGACACTGTATGCCACGCTCTAGTATTTATACGTATATGAGCTCTAGTATTTATACGCCCCAACGGCCGTATCCGAATGTGACCGTGATGACGTCATGCTTGCGTACGTTAATATTACCTGTATACACATATCGAGAAGTACAGCCGGGCCCAGTTGGTCCGGCGACGTGCGCCTGAGGTAGTTGAAGAGCGAGCCGTGCCTCATATACTCAGTCACAATGTATATAGGCCTGTGCTTCGAACACACCCCGTACAGCTGTACTAAGTTCTGGTGCTGGAGTTTGCTGAAAATTCATTATGAAATCTAATATAGTAAAAAGTCCGTTTTGTGATGAACCATAGACAATCCAAACCGTTTTTCTCATTTTTATCAGGATCGCTCGAAGTAATAGTAACACGTGATAATGATCAAACCTTTGTACAAATTTAAATAAATATGATATTGTTATAACGTATTAACTGACAAATCTGTTACCAGTCTGTTATGGCAAAACGTCATTTTATATAGCTCAAATACCTTAAACTTTTAACCCGAATATCAAAGTGAACCAATTAAATATACGAAAAAATTATTTTCAATAGTCAAAACTCTCAGAAAACAGAATGTAAAAATCACATTTCCTCATAAAAAAAAAACTATGTATCATTTTCGAAACCCATTTGCGTCGTGTTAAAAACAAATTTCCGATATAAACCAAATTACAGTGTAAACTCTATATAACGACACTGAAGAGACTGTCCATTTTATGGCGTTATATATATGGTTGTTAAATGGATAGAAGAAAAATGAGAATGGAATAAAAGTTAAACCAACTAGAGCCAAATAATTTCGACGCTTAGAAGCCGTTAAATCGAGTGACATTACATGGAGCTAACACTGCACAATAAATTTAGAGGAAAAAGATCCCTTTAATGTGTCGGCACTTGGCTCAGCATCGGGACAGTTCAATTCTTGAGTAGCCTTACAATGCTTATTTTAATTGTCAGTAGCACAATTTTGTATTAATTGTTTATTTTAAAAGAGCAGCTATCGAGTTTCTTGCCGGTTCTTCTCGGTAGATGACTGCCTTCCGAACCGGTGGTAGCGTAAAAATTGACGATTCAAAAGTGTCTTTATAAAGACCTACTTGAATAAAGATATTTTGAGTTTGAGTTTAAATGACAAAAACAGGCTTATCGCAAGCGTTGAAACAGTAACAGATAATGACAGCCATCCCTGTCATCCATTTGGTGTAAGACAAGGACACTCACGTCATGACCTTGGCCTCGTCGATGAAGTCGTCCTCCGACATGGTGCCCTCCTTCATCATTTTGACGGCCGTGTCGATCCTTCCGCGCCACTTTCCGCGTCGTACAACGCCGAATTGACCCGCCCCTAACTCTTCTAACAACACTAATTCCGATGGATCGATCTCCCATTTATCTACGAAATCCAAATAATAAGCATCAATTTTTATTTTTCGCTAGTAGCTATTGCCCGCGACTTTTTCCGCGTGGTTTAAATACCAAAGGAAGTTGGATAAACGGTTTCTTAATGGCAGAGATCTGGTGACAATTTTTTATACAAACTTTCAGCCCCATTCAAGAATTTTTTTCAAATTTCAAATTGTTATATATTACTTTAGTTATACTTTTATAGTCACTGTTTTGTGTTTAACTGGATATTTGTATATCAACTAATTGTAGTTAAATTTTAAAAAAATGTAATATATTTTGTAGTTTATCAAGATAAAAAAAAACATGCCTGCACTAAAAATATAATAAAATTACTAAACGCGGGCGAACGCGCCTTGTGCATTAGTAAAATCAGATAACTGGGTACTTGAAAAATTCGTTTTTTAACCGTATTTCCCTAAAGAACTCCAGAACTATTTAAAAAAGGAAATCTCTCAACTCACCGTGGGAAAGTCCCGCAGTGGGCGGGGCGGGGCGATCGCAGGGCGTGGCTTTCAGCCGAGAACAGAGTCCGCCGCTGTTGTGTCTGTGATAGTTGATCAGGTCCGGGATTGTTGGACAACAATGCTTGTCCGAGAGGTAGAATTCGCCCCGGCCGTTGTGTTTTATGTGGTAATGTTTGGTTTGGGGGTGGGTTCTGGAATTTAAAAAAAATAGATTAATAAAAACCAACTAACTTATACTAAGTTTGGACAACTCAGATGGCTTAATGGTCGCTACTGTTTAAAAGAACGGTCACGGATTCAATTCCTGATCAAATAAATATTTAATTTATTACTGAAGTTTAAATTATAGAACAAGCCCATTATACAAAAAAAAATCAAGAATAACTTTGATAGTCCTACTACACTCAATGAACTGGTAAGAAACAGAGAATGAAGCAATACGAGATATGCCATAGTGAAATAGGGGCACACATTTACATTATAGTAAGAAAAACAGTCACACTGAGATTAATCTAAAATCCATACAAAAAAAATGAAACCAATTAAAATGAGGGTACTTACACTTTGGTAAATAGTGAGAGAGTGTACATTCCCTTGGTAGAAGAGTTGCGTACAACGAAACATCCCTCCTTGTCCTCCTGCTTGAGTAGGGACTCTGCTCTTTGCCGGGACATTTCACCTACGTACCATCTGAAACGTTATAACAATAAATCTACCCTCCGACTTTATTTTTAAAACCAAATATCGTCTAATTGTTATTTGTAAGTAACATAATTTTATATGAAATGTTTATTTTAAATAGCTATCGAGTTTCTAACCGGTTCTTCTCTGTTCGCCGTCCGAACCGGTAGTAGTATAATTGGTATAGCTACTCGATTAAAGATATTTTAATATTCAATATATAATTATTAAAAATAATAAAATCAAAAATAAATACATCGTTCTTCTATCTTAACTATTACAATAAAAATTAAATAACAACACTAAACAAAATTAATGAAATGTATTAATTTAAATGAAATATTACAATTTAATAATAAACTTACTCATATTTTTGCAATCCTATCGTTTCCTTTTCCTTAACGTAATTACTTGGTATATAACCCACGGAACTGAAATATTAATTAATTCGTTTTTATAGGGTAGTTGAAAAAGGTTGAGCGACATCCATTGTGCAGCTAAAACTCAGCCAGTACAAAAGTCATATAGAAAAGACAAATTTGATATATTTATTTACTTACTTACGGTCTTATTCATAAAAAGTTTTAGCACATTTTAAGTAGGATTTAATAAAAAAACTCATGAACTCATTTCAGGACAAAACTGTTCTATAAAGTTATACAAGCCCGGATTATTTTATATATACTATTGTTAGATATTAATTTGGGGGCGCAGCTGGTCGTCGTGATGGTCACCCTTTTTTATAGGAGGGGAACACTTTTTGAGCTAGCCTCGGACGCGTCGGTTATATTTTCTTCACTGATAGTTTGATTATTGATAATTTAAATCTCTCGCTTCTGATTTCTATGACAATTATATATATATATAACAGATTAACAGTTTTATAAATATGGCCGACATCGAACAGCTGTTTATGACGAAAATTTTGACATTTACCGAAGTGTGTTGTGTCAAACTTGAATTTTATAAATTAAACTAGCTGATCCCGACAAATGTCGTTTTGCCAAAAATAAATAAAAAAGTCTCTTAAATAGATGTTGGCCGATTCTCAGACCTACTCAATTTGCTCAGAAAATTTCAGGAGAATCGGTCGAGCCGTTTCGGAGGAGTAGGGGCATTGTGACACGAGAATTTTATATATTACAAGATTAGTAAAGAATTAACTCGTGCATAATTATTATAATAACTGAAAGGCATACGTTATTGTTTGTTTAATCAAATTGCACTCTCAATTTTAAGAAAAAAAACGCGGTTTATTTGAGGCAATGACTAAATTTTTGCATTTTTAACGTACCACAGACTATAAATAAGTAATAAATATATTACTTATTTCGTTTTTTTGTGCAAAAATTTGATACTAAAAACGTAGATATAGTTATATAACGTTTATGAATACACAACTTTGTGAAAGGTCAAATAAGACTGAAAACTACGAAAACTAAGGTATGGTTAAACAATTGAATGTGCATTTTTTATGAATAAGACCGTGAATAATTTATGAATAATTTTAGATATCTACAGACTTCCCCATTTTCATTTTACTCACCCATTTTCATCTTTCACTTTCCACCAATGCTCCTGTGAATCGTCTATAACTTCATACTCAGCACCCTGAAACATTATTGTTAACGTATTTTTATTGGCTTTTTTTTTAATATTTTAATAATACATTAATATTGTTCAGAAACGTCACATACAGTTTTATTATGATTAAAATGTTGCCACATAACGGATGTTCTAACGCTTAATTGGAATTCCACAAAACTTCCGTCGAAGAAGGCGTATATCCGTTAGTATTTCTATACACTTAATATTATAGCTGGCTTCCAAGCTTTAATCCGAGCACGCAATAAAGTAAAGCCTTCTGGCGTTTCTCGTGTCCACGGGCTGCGGTTTGCTCTTCAATCACAAGTGACGAGCCTGCCCATTTGCCTCGTGATTCATTAAAAAAAACATTTTTGGACTTATAAATTATCGAATGACCTATTTTTTATTCTAATGAGATATGAAACATACTTTTTCCAAAGAGAGGTCCCCACTTTCAATTGCCTTAAAGGGGTACAGTGCTACCACGACTTTGGTCCGCTTTTCCTGAAAATAAACAATAAGTATGATATTACTCTTTAACAATTATCCATGGAGGTCCATCTACGTCTTTGACACATAAATGTCAAAATGGGAAAGGTTTTGTATTAAAAAATTATTAAAATACTCGAGTCGAACTCAAGATACAAGAGATATTACTTATTACTTCCTCTTATCCACTTTAACTCACCTATTTATTTTCTTATTACTTATTTAATTAAGCGTATAATCATTATGATATAGATTCAGACTTTTTATATTTAAGAATTTTATCTACAAATCTATATTTACTATCAAGCATAAAGTTACTGTTACATTTACTGCGATTAAAATTATTTACAATACATCGAAGTATCAGTAATATCGCGCGATATCTTACATGAAAACCTTCGTAAGGCATATTTACAACTCACTTTGGGTTTCGCTGACGGCGTCCCGGGAGGTCCACTCCCTCCTCCGGGCATCGTGACAGCTGCCGTGACCGCTGTAATTGTTAATAACCAATCAACAAAAGCCTTTTATAGCCATTCGACACCAAAAAGTATATAATATGTAAGAATCAGTTGTCAAACTCAAATATTTATTCAAATTTAATTGTTAGCTCTTTGAACGTCACTTAAACTTAGTTTACATGGAACCCACATGAAACTCAGTGGGGTTGTCATTTTTTGATTTGCGTTTTAATAATTATCTTGTAAATTCAAAAATACAGCGTAAACTCGATCTAACGTCACCCGAAATAACGGCAAAATATACATCATACACTGATTTATCTTCTCTCCATTTAACGAGCACACTCTATAACGCGATAAGTTGCGACCCTTCAGTGTCGATATATAGAATTTACACGGTATATAATAATTTACATAGATACTGTACATATCTATGTAATATTTAACCCAAATTTCTTCAATACGTATGTTAGTTAATAAAAAAGTGAATGAGAAATACTCTTTCGGAGATAGATCGGGGATCGGATCTGCTTAATATGATACATTTGTGATGAGAATATGTGTCTAGTTGTATAACATATATACATGTACGATTATATAGTTTATCATATGCACAAGCTATAAATCACTTGGGGCTAACCAATCGTGTGTGAAATGTGCACCTATATCTACTAACAGTTCTTTTTTTGCATTTTATCGTTAATACACTATTACTTTCAAAAACTAGTAATTGACGCAATAACCGGTGAAATATTTTGTAAGCACACATTTATCGTTGCGTATAATATGACCCAGTAAGATTCATGAATCACCAAAGCAGTGGAGAAAGTGTTGTCATCTGTAACTTTTACCGAGCGTGGGTTCTATTATTAAACTGTTTTAGTGTTTTATGTTTATGTGTCAACACGATACAATTCAACGATTATAGAGATTGTTTATTATTATCGATAAAGGTCCTATATACAAACATCAAATTAAGATATCAAAGCACCAAATTAACTTTATTAAACCCTTCGTTTGTGCTACCTCTTATTGTTATTTATTTATATATTCGACAAATATAGTATATTTATACTATATTTGTCGGAAATTATAAATTCATAATATGAATTAAATACGTCAATAGGTGTGTTTGTTTACCGTTTATAACTCAAGAATCGTTGGAACAAATATTTCGATTTTCGTAAGGAATAGTACTATAAGTATAAAATTATAACAAGAAATTAGCAAAACACGTTACAAAGTGACAGATATGTATGTACAGCTCACGTTAATAACAAAATCAGAAATAACGACTATTGCTTCACTGAAGTGCAGATCTCATATATTTTTTAACTGAATAATTTGTATTGATTTTAAATTACTAAAACTGCACATTTATTGACTTGGCGGAATGAAGGTCGCCGGGTCAACTCGTTTTATACACAAATACGAAATAAAAAGTGACGGCACTATTTTTATTTTTAATATAGTAATCCGTAATGACGAAAACTTTTCTGATTTTAGATTATAGAGTCGTTATTAAATAAGATAAATTAATTCCCACCAAGTCTTTATTCAAGAGATCAAAAAGCTCCTTAATTAACGTTTGCAATAACAAATTTATCCTAAAGATCATTTGCAATTTGTTAAATTCAAATTTATGTTAAACTAAAACCAAGTTTACATGGGTTCACTGCCCTTAATTAAATTAAGTTGTTATATAACATTGTTTACAATAAAATAAACAATAGAAAAAAAAACCTCAAAAATATATTGTAATAATACAACGAATGCAAATGAGGGGATTTCGACATTTTACTTGTCCTAAAATAACACTTAGGAAACAAATCAGTATGCACTTTTTTAACCTTACATCTTTCGTCTCTTTCTGTCAACGCTGTGGTGAAAAGAGACAGATTGTTTTGTATAAGTGGGTTAGTAATACATTTTCAATAGTGCAACCAAAGAAAAACGTTATTTTAAGTATTTAAACGTAAAATAATGAACCGAAACCATCACCATAATTTTTTTTTCAATAGCATTTGTTCACGCGACTGTCCAAATAACCTTTCAATATACTTAACCAACAACCGCAGTTGCCATCAAATTAACTCTAAAAAAAAACCGGTTACAACAAAAATTGCACTATCACTTTTTAAACACCGAAAAAGCACTTAATATTGATCACTGTAAAATCCATTTTGGCACAGGTACCGAGACAAGAAAGTGATTGCCAGTGAACGCAACGAGGACACGAAAAAAAAGGTCATTCAAATATTACCCTCCAACGCCGGCAGAAAGGATGACAGCGAGAGACATGGTATCTTAGACTTCTTTTTGGTAACCATTGGTTCACTATCAGTTTTCGTTTGTAACATTCGAGCGTCGAGAGAGACGTCCGCACTCGAGACACGAAACACGACTGAGGTTTATAACTTTTCAATGTACCGTAACGAAAGTAAGGCAGTGTACACAGTGCTTAAAACGATTTTTAAAGATATACGAAACCCACGTGGTACGGTTCGTTCCTAACTTTCAAACTAAATCAATATATTTTTTTAGATCAAATTAAAACATAGGATAATAAACATATCAAACCATAACACAAAAACAAATTCAAAAAGTTTGGTCCTCGTGGCGGAACACCCATAATGCTGGCGGCATTTCCACGCTGGATCGCGATGCTTATACGCTGAGTGAAAAAAGCACCAGCTCTCGGATCACAATAATAACCAGTTATTGTTGAAACCAACTTTACTTTAAAACCATGATAACAAATATAATTTATCGTTAGCTCGCGTTTTATAAAAATTAGGTAAAACCTCATGGATGACGTACTATCTATAACGACATAAATCTTGCCTATATAGAAGATACCCCGCACGACCGACGATTTTTAGTGCAATTTAAAAAAATGAATAAAACCATTTTGTACGCAGCTTTAGTTCGGGCGAGACAGTGAAACATCTAACGTATACGGCCTACATTCACTATTCGATGCTCACATAGCCCGTCCCTTATGCGCACGTATACAAACTGGAGGGATAGAGAGGGATGGTGTAGTTGCTGTTGTTATGCCTAACTCGTACACTTGAGCTTAATATTTACATAAATTTTATAATTTTTATTATACAATTGTTAAACATGTTTTGTATGTTTGTGGAAATGTAGCGTGCGTGGTTATACATTTTAAAAAACTATAAATTCTCTTAGAAATAAATTATTGTTCGTACTAAAACTATACAATTATCCTTATCTTCTTTAACAAATCGACAGTATTATAACTGATCTCAAATCTGATTTATTTGAAGTGACGAAATAGCGAAAACCACTAAACCACTTGACTTATAATGATTACTTAGCAAGAGCAAGTTAGTTGTGAGAACGGATTTTGCGACCGGATTATGGGGGTCTAAGGCTAATACACATTTAAGACTAAGTATAATATCATGTCATTAATTAATTCATCATTATAGCATCGGAGACAAAAGAGCAGGAGGCACACCATAAAGTCGCCGCCCATAGACACTCACGTGGCTGGGAGCTCGTGAGTGCGTTGCCGGCCTTTTAGGGAGTGATACGCTTTTTCCGTCGTATTGGTTCGGAAATACCTTATATTCTATACATAATACATGACTCATATAAAGCACGCGCTGAACCCCGTCTGGACCAGACTGGGCTAATGTGGGCAAATCTTCCTAAGTGCATGAAAAATTGGAACCTACATGTGTGTATATTGTTCGTGCGTATTAATTTGACAGTTGAAATATACGGAGTAATCATAGACAATAATGATTTAAATGGATGGTAATCAATTGATTTATATGTATTGTAATGAGAAACCTGACTCAAGAAAAAATGACTCAAGACTTTCAAGTTCCAAAGAAAGTGAACTTAACAAAAAAAATAATGAGGACACGTCACTCACATAATACAGTGGGCACATTTATTGGTAATTTCACTTACAGTTTATATTTCTACATATTATACTAGCAGAACTACTACTAAGTAGTTCTATTTAGCATTTTCAGATTTCATAATTCTATAGAATAATTAAATTTCTCTTTTTTGTATATAACGATAATTGGCAAAAATCAATGATAGATAAATAAAAGCGCTTACTAATTACTATACAACCGAAGTGTATTATGTATGTATTCAAAATCAAAATTTCATGCATCGTAGAATATTATGTTAAAATATTCAACATTTAAGTCCCGAATTAAGCTAAAACGTTAACTTCAAACGCAAACTGGGATAGTATTCGTAAATAATACGAATTGTAACTTATCAAAGAACTAAATAGACATACAGTGTAACGTAACTTGTAACGTCAAACTCATTAAAGCGTCGAAATCAATTGGCTTTAGTTGGTTTAGCTTGTATTCTAATTTTTCTGTTTTCCAATTAACGGCCACTCTATATAACGCCAGAAAATGCACAGTCCCTTCAGTGTCGTTATAGACAGCTGTACAAAGGGACAAAATAAAAATAAATCAAAATTAAATCTGAAATTAAAACCTTTGCACGAGCATAGGTCATATTAAAACCACTTACTTAAGCTGAGAGTACTCGGCTCGTGCAATATCAGCTGCAAGTCGGGCTCCGGCAGCGGCCAGACCGCCGTAAGGGCGCAGCCGGGTGCAGACCGGCGCTCCGCGTCACAACAGGACCAGCGCCGGGCAGACCAGACAGCCGGGTGATATCGCGCACGGCGTGTGTTCGATATACACACTGTAAGTTTCAAACTCATGGATCCTCGAACCTTTACAATATATATATAATAACACATATTTAATTTATTTCCTTTGTAACTTGAATTTCGATTAGTCTCGGTGTATTGTGTGTTTGCGGGTTGTCTTCACTAAAACGTAAATGTGTGCTCTTATTTCGCTATACCCACCGATAAAGTTATGTTTTTTATTGTTTTTATATAATATAGATATTGACGCAGTCGCTGGTGCATGGTGTAATGGTTGCAGATATTTACAACCGTACTGTAAATGCATGGCGATTTAAACTAGCGACAGAGTGTTTCTTGCCATTTCTGTTCCGCTCTAGAACTGGCATTAAATGTAGAGTATTTTTTTCTTTTACGATTAACAAGTGTACTAAAGTAACCTATGTGAATAAAGATGATTTTTTAATCAACTCACGCGTGCAAATCATCAATTTTAATATTACGCAATGACCGCCTCCATACATTAGCGCAACATTTCGGTCATGGGTTCAAGCTTAATCAGTTATAAAGTACAAACCGCAGACTATATGTTACGTAACCTAATCATATATTCAAAAGATAGCTATCATAACTGACAGATCACAGTGGCTCATCTGTACAAACATGAACGCTGCTTGTAACCCTCATACTCCCAATGGTTACAGATCTTTGCCAAAATTTAAGAACCTCAAATATGTTTTGAAATGATAAGTTATTAACAATGTCTTATGAGGCTAACTATTAAAGGGAATGGTACTTGATGAAGGCCTCCGTTATTCAATTCGAATGTATGATAATAACAATTTAGTTTTCCTCATTAAATTTTTCGTAATTAGTCAATTAGTATGTCAACTGTCAACGTCGATCAGAGACTATAAAATCAATTATAAACAATAGACAAATTGCACACGTTGGATTGGATTTGTTAACACAGAATATTGGCTTTGGGCAAAATTACCACATACTAAATTCTTTTTTTATAACTTGGAATGTAACTGGCCGTAACCACAAAATGGAATGTTAAAATGGTGACTCACACTTCCTACAGTTTCTGATTTGTGTCTGATAAAAAGTTAACAGATAAAAACGGACAGGTAGCACAATCATATATCAATTATTTTAAATAAAAAGCTCAATTTATGAAGCCACGAACAAGCCAATAGACAATAGACTTTTAAAAATCTGCAATATACTATTAACACCCCAGCATCTGACATACAATTCTCCGATTTATAGATCGAAGAAATGCCTCACGATTTTTACATTTATCGTATTGATTCCGCACATCTAATGGTAACCAGTCGAAGTTGTAATTCGTCACAAAAACACAAAACATAATGTCTGTTAAATTATTTCGGAAATAAAAACTATACATAGTATCTTATGCATTTTACAAAGCTTCACGTAAAATCTAACCCCAGTAAAGCCTTGCCACTAAAGCAAACCACCTATCATAACACGATATTCAACTCGTCATCAAAGTGGATTGTTAAACTCTGTCTTTTTCCTTCACCGCAAATACAAATTAATAGAAAGAGATAAAATACTGATACATGTCAACAACTAATCCATTATAATTTGTAAATCTTTGAACTTAACAGCTTTTCTTACCAGTTCTAATATCATGTATCCAGTTCAAGCGTTCGGAATGCTCTCGTGCTGCCAGGTACAAGGTGTAGTCAGTACTCTGCTCTGTGTAACCCACCTGTGTATAATCTGCGATTATTTCATAATATTCAGAATATTTAGAGGACAAAGATCCTTTTAATGTGTCTGCAATAGCTCAGCATCGGGACAGTTTAATTGTTGATTAACCTTACAATGCTTTTGTTATTTGAATTAGTCATGTAAAATAAAGGTGAAATATTAATTTTAAAAGAGCAGCTATAGAGTTCGTCTCAGTTCTTCTAGATAGATAACTGCCTTACGTACCGGTGGTAATGTATAAAATGACAGTTCAAAAGTGTCATTTGAGAAAAGACGCACTTGAATAAAGATATTTTGAATTTCAATAAACCTAAGTTGAGATAATGAAATGTACTAAGTGTAAATGGTCTATGGTCTTAATCGGTTCGGCTCCTTAGACTAATTAAAGACATTGCCGATACTTCTTTAAACATAGACCAAAATATTGTATCGGTTTAATACAAAATTAACAATTAATAAATTATAATTTGCATCACGTTCAAGAATCACAATTGCATACGATTAACATTTAAAAAGTATATACCCGCAGTATATGAATGTACCTGAAAGGGGTGCCTGTACCCTGGTGTCTTCTCGTTATCACCATCCGTTATTTGCTTGCTGAGTTCTCCAAGTTGCGCCTGTTCTACAGTGTGAATCGTATCGGTTGCGATCCGACCGCGTTCTTTCCGTTTCTGTTGAAATAGAAGAATCAGTCGATTTTAGAAAAGTATTCTGACATTATGTAAAGCGACCTTTTAATTATTATGACTAGATAAATAAGACGATGTTATGTCGTGTCGCATATGATGTTATAAATTGTTATCTGTGTTTAATGTTACTAACATAGTTTTTTAATTTGTACCTACTAACTAACACTTATGAGTTAGCCACTTGAATAAATAAATATATGATTATTTCACAATAAAAACTTCAGATTTCTTCACGCACGTAATTTCACTGGTTTTATAAAAAATAATTCTTCTTAATACACCCTAATTATTATCGAATATTATATTTACATATAAATTGTTCGACACCTTTTCGAAGCGCAATCAGAAACACATACATTTAAATTTTAAACTAGGATTGACGTGTTAAAATCGCCGTTCAATGAAAAATCAATGTAATCCCCAGACGGGTTCGCATTACGGGTGTTCGTTACCGCTAATGCTATTTCCTGGATAAAATCCAATTTCCCGATTTCATAGGCACGTGATTTAGTATAACAAATCCATGTTATTAAATAGGAATATTAAGTCTTAAGAAAATTAGAAAATAACGATGTTTATAAAATGGATGCCTTGAATTGTTTACAGTCGCTGTGCATACACTACGCAAAGGACACTTTGACTGAGGGTTCTCAATTAATGCTGTTCACACCAGAACCGCCTATGCATACATTATCATGGAGGGTCCCTCAAAGCTGAGCGCTGCGCAATGCACTATGAAAGGCAAGTGCATTTACGCCTTTTTATGAATCCTTTTAAAATTGGCTTGAGGCAACATGGATGCACGATTGATGTCTCGTTAGTTAGCATTAACGTGACATTTGAATTACCCAAAACATTTTCTTAAACGTTATAAACGTATCGTAACTTTTGTATTTTCCCGTAATCAACAACCAAAAATGATCGGTAAACGAATCCATATAACAAACCGAACCGGTGATTTTTACTATTATTGGATATACGTAATTAAGTACGCCTACGTATTTCACAATCGGGTTTTGTTTTAATGTATTAAAACAGTTTAGATGGTAACTGAATATCGTATTAAATCAAATACATTATACTCGTATACATACAAACCCATAAAAAATCACACTAGATGAAACACTTGTGACCGTACATGTATACAATATATATATAAAAATGGACTGATAAAATGTAATCAACAGAAAAGCAATATTAAAATCTTTACCGGAAGGAAAGGACGATGAACGGTAGTGAGAAGGTCCTAGACTGCCGTACCCCATTGCGTTGAGCCGACACGCCCAAACCACGCATGCGTCTTCCGACCCTTTCCTATACACCCTAGCCCCAATCTATCTGCCCACGCGTTTTAAACACATCATCACGACTCAAAATAGATATTCATTTTACGTATTTCAATTCGAGATGCAGTTCGAATTATATAATATTGTGGTATATATAATAATTACATGAGAATATAGCAAAATCTACATTACCACATACACACTGTTTTATTTCCTATATTCTATTTTGTTTTTGAAATTTCTTATTGTTTTACTTTATGGTCTTAACAATTTACAACACTATAAATAGACAATACTTACATTTTTTTAGTTGTGTTTAATATCCTTGATTGCATAAAATAATAATCAAATGTTACCATGTGAAATAATACAACTCAGATTTGCATTCATTTATCTGCTTGACACTCTCAAGCAAGATAAACCTATCGAAAGCCGTTATAAGAATTCTTATTGATGAGCAATAAAAAACTTAGCTGATATGGACTTAAATGTGAAATTAACAAAAATGATATATATACAAAACTATAATTTACTACATTTTTAAAAAAATGTATGATTTAATAAGTTGTCTAAAACATTTTTATGATTTACGTTTATTGATTATTATTAGTTTACATATTAGTATAATAAACACAATTTATTTATAAGTGAATTAAATTATTTTCCGATCAATCAGCTTAATACTAAGTCCAGCCAGTGTATGTAAACCTCTATTGATTAAATTTATACACTACTAGCTGATTCCGACAAACATAGTTTTGCAAAAAAAAATATGTTTCTAAAAATAGATTTTGGCAGATTCTCAGTCCTATTCTATATGGCCTCAACCTGTTTCGGAGGAGTAAAGGAACAAACATGGTGACACTAGAATTTAATATATTAGATGTAAATAATTGATAATAGAAAATGTACAAGTTAGATAAAGTTGTTTACTCTTTAATCCAACAACAACTTTTATAAATAGAAAATGGGTCTAGTTCCTAGTTCAATATCAACTTACTTGGCCATCAGAGTCATAGTAAATCAGTGCTTTGCGAGTGAGAACAAACCAGCGTTCTTTGTAGTTGACTGGAGTAAATATTTTCTTGTTTTGTGATCTCTTAACCATAAATGTTTCTCTCAGCACTTCATCTTCAGTGCCAGCCATACTGATCCTGTAAATAATAATTAACAATGATATTTTATAAATATGAAAAATATTTTGTTATTTTTTTTGTAATAACAATATAAATATTACATACATTTAAATAATACATATTTTTATGTCATCAATCGGCCAGCGATTATTAAAAAATAGAGAAGTTAAAATAATATTATTCATTAATATAAATACATATCAATAAATCTCAAACAATTCTAAGTTAAAAGAAAACAAACTTTTTGTAAAGTTCTATAATTAAATGTCAAAACTTTCTATAGATATTTAAACTTGAACATTTAGTCCGTATGTATTTGTATGTATAGTACATACCTAATAGCTAGGTAAACCACTCAGATAGCACGGGAAGACGCCTTCTCTGAAACTACATTCTACAAAATATAACAACGATCGTAGTTTTTAAGTATGTATAGACCGGTCTAGACGTAGCACTTGTAAAGCAATATTCAGTCTTATAATGATTCACTTAGAAGAAAAAACGAATAGACTTATAAAGGATATTATTAAATGCACTGTTTCAAACGGTGTTATTGACTATTGTGGAATAAAATGCATTGTGATTGATAGGTGTTAGTAAGAAAACGATTGCCGACGGCTGTAGCCTGCTAGAGCAAGCTGAAACATCAAATTTGTAAGTTGTGAGTGCCGTAGACAATTGACTGAGTATTTACTAATACTTGACAGTTGTGATAAATAATATTGTATTTTTTCTTTAAACTTAAATTCACGTTACTATTATGTTATAATATAAATAAAACAGAAAATTAAACTTCTCTTGACAAAGAAGGTACCCATAACACTGGCACCATTTCCTCGCTGTTTTACGGAGCTCTTGCTCAGATCGAGGAAATAACAAGTAACATGAAATGTCTATCAGATGGATAAATAATTATTTAATAATCGCCTCTGCACGAGTACCCCAAGACCCGAGCGTGTTTACTTCGCTTTAAACGAACAAAATCAAGTTAAGATAAGATGTAGAATATTAATATTCTGCAAAGTGGCTACGTATGATACAAACAGCAGTCCCAGAACAGAGAGACGATTACCGATTTATGATTTGTATTGTGCTAACATATTTCCTTGCGTAGATAAGCACGCTTGGCATACAAGTTATAACACTCAAACCACAGTCAATATATTTGTTTATTTCACATCTGTTTGGGAAATCGAACCTCTATGTTAAATAAGATAAAACCGTATGATAATAATGGTTTTAATCGACAAAATTATACGACACATTATAATACATGACAATCAAGAAATGTGACAAGAAGTGTCACATACCACAATCTTCCATGCTAAAAAGTTTTAGTCTAAGACACAATCTCGGAGGCGATTCGGCAATCGATGCTCCCTTTGTGGTCTACGTGTTTCAGCCTCCAGATTTAGACTTGATTCATCTATTCGAACATCATCTAAATGTGTCACATCTCCTTCAGTATCCGTTACCTCTTCAGTGTCAAACATTTGATGAGAATCATTTAAATCTTCACGGTTATATTCTGTGCTTTGATTTAACATTCCATCAGCATCAAGAACTATATGCCCATCCTGCCCTAACGGTGCTAAATGTCGATTTGAAACGGTTGATTCCTTTCCATTAGGCAGGCGGACATAAGAGTAATCCGGATTGACATGTAATAAAGTTACTTCATCGACTTCTGGTTCATATTTATTTGCTCTATTAAATTTCCGCATAAGAACACGATTTGACTCAGTTAGCCATGTAGGTATGGATACTCCATTAGAGGATCTCCTGGTGTGAGTAAACATCCGCTCGTGTGGCGTACAGTTAGTAGCTGTGCATAACAACGATCTAATAGAATGTAACGCTTGAGGAAGTACTAGTTCCCAATCTTCTATGGGTTTTTGACGAGAACATAGTGCTAGCTGTACTGTTTTCCATAGAGTACCATTTAATCTCTCGACTTGGCCATTCCCTCTTGGATTATAGGGAGTGGTTCTGCTAGATGATATTCCACATGAATTCAAAAACTGCTTAATTTCAGCTGACATAAAAGCAGTTCCGCGATCCGAATGAATGTAGGAAGGAAACCCGAATACCATGAATATTTCGTTTAAGTGTTTTATGACTGTCGCAGATGATAGATCGGCGCATGGAAATGCAAATGGAAATCGTGAATATTCGTTTATAACCGTCAATACGTATTTATTATTAGTATTTGAGGGCACGGGACCTTTAAAATCAATGCTTAGTCTATCCATGGGTGACGTAGCTTTTATTAAAGTAGTATCATTATCCGGCCTATAGAATCTTGGTTTTACTTCTGAACATATTCGACAAGAGTTATTCATAGTTTTAATTTCTTCTAGAGAATATGGCAGGTTTTTTGATTTAATCCAATGGTGCATTCGTAATATTCCGGG
This sequence comes from Leptophobia aripa, assembly GCA_951799465.1. Classification (NCBI taxonomy): domain Eukaryota; kingdom Metazoa; phylum Arthropoda; class Insecta; order Lepidoptera; family Pieridae; genus Leptophobia; species Leptophobia aripa. Next base: position 2,680,577 of record OX637282.1, on the reverse strand, counting down.
ATGACATAATCCTTCATGTAAATTTTTCAATTTATCTAACCTTACTGAAATAGTAGCAGAAATTCTCGAAAAAGCATCAGCGACATCGTTCCTATTTCCTGGACGATATATGATGTCATATTTGTATGGCGCCAGTTCTAATCGCCAGCGCTGTATTTTTTCATTTTTAATTTTACCTGTTACTTTATTGTCAAACATAAATGATACAGATCGCTGGTCAGTAATCAGACGAAACGGTTTGCCAATGAGAAAATGACGCCATTTCCTAAGTGACTCTACAATAGCATAAGCTTCTTTCTCGATTGCAGAGTGGTTTAGTTCACTATTATTAAGCATCCTTGAAAAAAATGCAACGGGTCGTCCCGATTGTGACAAAGTAGCTGCGATTGAATGATTTGACGCATCTGTCTCCACAGTGAATGGTGAATTATGATCGATTGCGTGAATCGTCGCTCTAGCAATATTGGTTTTGAGTCCTTCAAAAGCTTCGACCAATTCCTTTTTAAGCGGAAATTCTTGCGTATGGGCGAGAGCATAAATTCTTTCCGAGAAATTTGGTATCCATTTACTGTAATACGCAAACATTCCAATTATCCTTTTCAATGATGACAAGTCTGACGGAGGAGGTAAATTCAAAAATGGTCGTAGGCGTTCACCGTCAGGTTTTATTACGTGGTCTCTTATGGTATATCCTAATATATTAATAGAAGACTGTGAGAATTTACTTTTTTCTCGACTTAAAGTAAGACCATATTTTTCAGCGGCTATCATAAACTTTTGCAAATTATCATCGTGTTCCTCTTTATTATTGCCACATACTGTTATATCGTCTAAATACGCGTAAGTTCCCTGCAATTTTTCTTGTCGAATTACCCAATCGATTGTTCTTTGGAAACTAGCAACTCCGTTGGTGACACCAAATGGTATTCGTGTAAATTGATATAAATTACCTAAAGCTTCAAAAGCGGTAAAGTGACGTTCCTTAGGTAATATTGAGACTTGGTGATAAGCACTTTGTAAATCTATGGTACTAAATATACTATATTTCGAAATTGTTGCGACCATTCCTTCGATATTTGGTAAAGGATAAGCGTCGAGCTGTGTATATCTGTTAACAGTTCTAGAATAATCAATTACAAGGCGTTTTTTATGATTTTCCGTCTTGCTGATTATTACTTGAGCCCTCCATGGAGAGGTACTCTCTTCAATTATGCCATTTTTTAAAAGTTTGTTTATTTCTGCTTCTATAAACTTTTTATCTTCTTCACTGTATTTACGTGATTTGATAGCAATGGGTTTACATGCAGGAGTAACATTAGCAAACAGAGAAACAGCTGGTACGGAGGCCGCGTCAACACTGCAGATTTTAATTGGGTCCTTCAAACCTCCCAGTGTAAGCTCTAGAGAGGAGTGTTGACCTAATATGTCGTGGCCTATAATAAGATCAGCACACAAATTCTTCACTATAAGTAAATTGATCCCTGGATAATTAAAATTACCAATTTTTGCTGTAGTATAAGTTTTCCCCTCTACTTGAGACGAAAAAGAAGTTGAGGCCATTGTTATAGTTTGTGTACAGAACTTTTTCCTTAAACCACATAATTTGAAGAAATCTTCGTCTATGAAGCTAATCGAACTCCCAGTATCGATCAATGCTTGACCACGTATACCTTTTATAAAAGCCGTTACTGTAGCTTTTCTTAATGAGACCGGAGAAGCTGCAAGTATGCAAGATGCAAGTTCATTGACATCATTTTCTACACATGTTATTACAGCGGCAGCGTTAGGTTTGGGTGCTCGGCATACATTTGCATAGTGTCCCTTTTTATTGCAATTCTGGCAGATGGCATTAAACGCTGGACAGTTCTTTTTCGAATGTACAGATCCTCTACAGAAGTAACACTTTCTTTTATATGATGCAGCAGACAGTGATTTCTGGTAATCTTGAGACGTTTGGACAGTGCTTATTGAAGAATAACTCTTAGAGCTAGTTTCAGCCTGTTCCATCAATATCGCCTTATTGTACGCTTCATCAACTGTTAGAGTGAGGTTCTCAAGTAATCTTTGGCGAATTTTATCCGATTTAATACCAGCAATAAACGCGTCCCTAATACTATCGGACTTGTTAGTTTCGGCATCCACTTTCAGAAATTGACATTCTTTAGCTAATTCTCTTAGTTCGCGCATATAACAATTAATATTTTCTTCGCTTAGCTGTTTTCTTGTAGCTAGCACATGTCTAGCGTATATTATATTTTTTTGTTTTACATATATGTTGGTAAGTGTCTTCATTGCAGTGTCATAGCTCGTACACTCACTAATGAATGAATAAACTGAAGCGGAGAGATGATTTGTTAATAGGATTAGTTTCAATCCGTCTTTGGTCTCTTCGTCTCCGCATGACAGGATAAAATTTTCAAACGTCCGTTTCCAATGCTCCCATTCCTTTGCGGAAGAATTACTGTTTGGGTCAACGTCAAACCTTTCCGGGCGTAAAAATTTCTCCATTTTTATTAATTTTGTCGATTAAATTGTTAAATAAGATAAAACCGTATGATAATAATGGTTTTAATCGACAAAATTATACGACACATTATAATACATGACAATCAAGAAATGTGACAAGAAGTGTCACATACCACACTCTATTTGGCAGACAGACGTGATGGGCCAATTGTTTGTATAAATGTTGATTTAATTATTGCAAAACTGTATTTTTTTATTTAGTACCTTTGTAGTGTTCGGAAGAATAATAAATAATGTCAAGACTCGTCACCTTAAATTAATTTAATTGTCAATGTAATTGTCACATTTGACAGTAAATTATAAAACTGAAAAAGTCTTCATGATCTGTCATCTCATCATCTACGTCTATGTAAAGTGAAGATTGATGTTACAATTTACGAACCAGGCCATGAATGATTAAAAACCTCTAATAATAAATGTAATTTATGAGAATCTTCACATCTTTTTACCAAATCAAATACTCCATTGACCACTATTATTGTATTTGTAATTGTGTGAGTACTAATTTTTTTTAACTTTTGATTTCTATTGTTTATACCTAAAGTTTGTGCATCGAAATTTGAATGTCTTCAACATTTCAACAAACACCTATTTACATTTATCCGTAGGTTTCTTATTTTCTATATAGGCTATGTATGTTAAGCAATCAATTTAAAACTAGTGGTTTTGTTGCTGTCTACAATATAGTGTTTATTAATCACTTTAATGAAATACATTGCAGAAACACCATTTACCAGTATGTCGTCCGAAACGACCCAAGTCAGTTCTCTGCCTCTTCCTCCAATGCAGTATATAAATTTTTACACTGATGAAAATGTACGGAGAAATCGTGCACCATTACCACCAAGACCCATTCATGACACCTACTCAATGTTTGGAAACGCCTTTAATGCTGATGATACCATAATTCGGTCCCTAGAAAGCCAGGTAAATAAGGTGTTATGTAACAAGTTCTTGAACATTAACCATCATTTAAATAATATTTTATATTTACAGGGATTTAGAAGACTCTATCCCATGCATTTTGAAAGACGAAGAGAACTCAAAAAATTAAACCATTCATTGCTTGTGAACTTTTTGGATTTATTAGATTTACTGGTACATTGTCCAGACTCTCCAAAAAGGGCTGAAAAAGTTGAAGATTTAAGTCTATTGTTCATTCATATTCACCATCTACTAAATGAATTTAGACCTCATCAAGCAAGAGAGACCCTCAGAGTAATGATGGAGTTACAAAAACGTCAAAGAGTGGAAACTGCCATGAGGTAATGGATTTTTTTAACATTACCACATTGATTAAGGAACATAAATATATTTTTAATATACTTTTTCTATTACAACAGCAACTAATAAGTTATTTGTTTTTTAAGGTTTCAAAAGCATCTTGATAAGGTACAAGATATCTTGCAAAATGCTCTGCAGACTTTACCAGACCAGAATGAAATAGAATCAAATTTCAAAGTGCCTACTGAAATTCTTGAACAGATTGAGAACAATCCAAATGACAATGCTACTCCTGACCCATGCTATGAATTAGATTATATTATGTGTAATGTTGTTGATAATATGAGATGATTAATAATTTGCTGCTGAATTTAATCTAGGTAAACAATTCTTAATATACATACTTTCCTCTATTTGTTTTTTTTTTCATTTTCAATTAATTGTTTTGTCAATGGGTGACTTTTTATATATCATGTTAGAAGTGTTGGAAGTGAAACACCTTAAAGCTTTTTTTAAAGTTTCCATTTCAGATTATTGGTGATAATGACACTATATGATGTAGAGGTAAGGCATGTTTTTTTTTGCCATACTTCAACATATGGAAAAAGCAATGATCCAAATCTTAGAAAGCGCCTTTGTCTGGAAGCCCATAGACAGAGTGAAATATATATACCCATACCTGCACAATAGAAATAACTAAGTGATGTTCAACTATAGATCTAGGCTTTCTCTGCATTAGGATCTACATTTAATGAATATTTAAATGACAAAGGTCCCAATGTGTCAGCAATTAGCTCAGTATTGAGACAGTTCAATTCAGCCTTAGTTATTTGAATTGGTCATTAAAGTAACAGTAGAACTTCGAACCCGTGGTAGTGTAAAAATTTACATTTCAAAAGGCTTAAAGACCTACTTGAAGAAATATAGTTTGATTTATACACGTTTCATGTATAAACTTGATTAGAGGCAATGGTAACTATGGTAGGCTAATATTAGCACCATAGAGTTGAATTTAGTAAAAACGGATTTATAAAGAAATAAAAATAGATAAATTATTCTTACTAATAAAACTACATTTTCTTAGTTGAATTTATTAAATGTTGATAATCTGAAAAAGATACATTAAATTTGACAGGATTCATTCAGATGACAGGAGAGCTGCATACTCAAACCTCCGCTTCCAATATCCAATCAGGAATTGTCTAAACATACCTCATGCTGTTCTGCATTCTATAAGAGATGTAAATAAAATATACTTACACTGCTTTCGAAGAAAGAGCATCAATGATCCTAGTTTTAAAATCAGCAACCACAGCTAAGTTGAACCAATATATGAAATACATACTCACTTTTATTCAGGTATAAAGAACATATGTTGAACAGTCAGCAGCTAAAAGAAAATCAGGAGTCCTTGTCACCATTCACCTATTGCTAATATTGGCAAACCTTGATATACTAAATTTATGATCCATGATGTTCAAGTCAATATTTATTCAGAAATTATTAGTAATTGCGCCTCCTAAATGCGGCACCGTTGTTTCGAAAATCTTTTCTACCATAACCCCTGCCCCTCCCAGAGTTACCCCCAGTAAATCGACCCGTGTTTAATCTTGAGCTATATTTCCCTGACGGTGGGGTGTACATTTTTATATTTCTGTCGCCACTTCTTGAACGCTTTTCGGATGATTCGATTTTCTCGCCATTGTCAAATGTTATGGGACGGTGTCTCTTTTGTGAGGCTGAATCGTTTTCTTCTGGTTGTGAAAGCACCTTTTCCTGGAATACGAATTTATATTAGAAACCTTTGTATTTATTTTTTTGTAGATGTCCGATATGTTAAGAATGTTACATTATTGTAAGGGAACATAAGTATTTTTTAAAGTTAAGAATATAAATGTACCTCTTTATGCTCCTTAGCTGATGCAAAGGACAACTGTATTTTGCTCTTGAAACTAGGTGGCGTTCTGAATATGTCACGAATCAATGTATTAATATTAGAAGTTGTCTTTAAAGCTGCTATCTTCAACTTATTTTCATCACTGTTGGCATCTTCACCTTTTTTAGTCTGAAATCAAATTTTATGTTCAATGAAAGAAAAAGACAATCTATATTATTTCTAAATGCCTCACTTTGATACATTTTATTATCAATATTGATGTGATAAATAAAAAAAAATTGAATGACATTATCCATTTTTAGTTGTTTGTCATATTTATGGTAAGGTTAAAGTGTCAGTAAAAGTCAGAAACAATTTTTAGCTTCAATTAAAATTAATAATTACCTGAGTGACTTCTTTCAACTTCTTAATATATCCTTGTGTCAATCTAGCTGTATACTGTAGCCGTAGGCGTAATGCCTTAAGTCTTGCTGCATCAGCACCAATGGCTTCTGGTGATTTCCTACATAATGAATGTAGAGCAAATAATGCGCATTCTACATGAGAAAACTGAAGAGACGGAACTGTTTTGTTGTCTTCCGATTTTTCTTTTGCAGCATCCTTATCAGTGTCATCATCTTCCATGGGTAGTGGTGCTTCTGGTAGGTAATCCTAAAATAAACATTTATAGTCAAATTAGATAACTTATAACAATTGATGGCTGTTTGAGTAATGCATCGAACCATTTCGGCGTGATAAGTAATATAATAGTGTGCTAGTCGGTTAAGTTATAACTTGACATTGTATACAATGTAATAGAAGTAGTAGACAGAGTCTCGAGTTTTCTGTGAGCCACCATAGAGTGTGGGTGCTCAAATAAACTATTTACTTTATAACTCCGCCGTGTTGGTTTCATTTCTACAACCATACCCGATTCAATGGTTGTATAATAAACCACTTGATCATAGACAATGTGATACTTACCAATAAGACTTCATAGACTGTGTTAATTTTCTTTTCAATGTCTTCAATTTCTCCACAGTGCTCAGTAAGTTCTGCAAATATTTTCAGAATCTCAAGCTTCGTATCAGTTCCCCCTCCAGTTGTAGCAATATTACTCCAGTTTGGTAGAACGTGATTACAAAATATATCAATAAACTGTGATGAATCCACTTGTGCCTAAAACATACATATTACAATATAGATATAGGTAAGTTACATAAATAAGTTAAATTAAATTACACATTCTTTATTAAATAAAGTTCATAATTTATTTAGCTTACTATTTTATGTAAGTACTATAAAAAAAGTTACACATATTATTTAAAACCATAATGTTGAGCATAAATTATAGTCCTTTAAATATATATGATTAATGTTTCTTAGTTAAAATATACCCAAAAGTTTGATAAAAAGGTCATACCATGAACAATGGCAAAGCATGTTGAGAGCACTGTATGAGCCTATCAACATATTCTAAATCTTCAGGATGCCAATCATCTGGAGAAAAGGCAAGAGCAGAAATTATCTGTATTAACTCCTTTTTGCCAGCTGGTGTTTTACCTAATCTTGACCATGCCAACAAATCCATTATGAGTTCAAATTCATCAGCTCCAACATCCTACAAATAAAAAAAACATTGTTATAGTATTAACTGACACATAAAGATAATAAACATCAGAAACAAGTAACTAACCTCTAATATTTTCTTGCCTTCAGTAATAATCAAGTCCTCTGCTTCTTTATTTATCACTTCTCTTCCTAGTTGTTTAACTTTTGTTGCCAGAAATTTGATACACCTCTCCCTGACTGTCTCATTTGGTACTTCACTATTAGTACTTTGATGTATTTGAGAAAAAATACCAGCTAGGGCAGTTTGTGGCTCTATTTTTACAATGGCCAATAGAGAATTAGTGACCACATTTATTTCAGTAGGATCTTCCGATTGCATTAATTGTGATAATATATCAGCAATCCGTTGAGTGTGTTCTTTATTGCTTTTACACATTATAGGTAGCTCTTTTATAGCTTGTTTACGAATCTATAATAAATTAACATTTAACTTTTAAAAAATTATGATAAATGTTAGTTTGATTTGTCCTAGTAGAAAGTTTGAATAAATTCTTTAGATACTCCATTAGTGGAGGAAGTAGATAAGTAGGACCACTTGGTTTTTTTTCTGCGTATTCAAAGGTGTAAAAAAGTAATTCTAATCTAGATATAAATAGAGGTTAAGTTAGCTTTATATGAATAGTGGGGAGCTAGGGAGATAATGAGATGGTCGTTATAGATATATAAAATGCATACCGCAACATCGTCGTCTTCACATAAATCAAATTGCGCCTCAATTGCTTGTTCAGATAGGCTAGGAAAACTGCTAAAAAATTTGGCGATAAATTGTGATGCCAAGCGTTTTTCTTTATCCGAGCCTTTGACAGCAGCTAATATTTCTAAATATTCTTTTTCATGCTAAAATATCAATAGAAAATAAGTTACAGAGAAATAAAGTAATAATATGATTAGCATTTTCATTTTAAACTTTATAGGTTACCTTTGAAATATCATCCTTAGCGTCGGCGAGAACTCCATAATTTTGATAGAGTTTTTCAATATTATCCGTAGACATATTCAAACAAGACTTTTCACAATTTTTTTTACTAAGAATTAACACCCGACTCCGATGACGAAGAGATAAATCACAAATAAAATGCAAAACGACTACACATCCAATTTCAACACTTCACGAGTTTCGAAACACGAATGCCCAAAGTCAAAGGATAGCGTCATCGGTGGCAATAAATAGACTACAGAGTTTAAAACGCCACATACATTTACTTTAATAAATGCAAATATACTTTTAAATCATTAACTAATCTGTTTATAGAAATCTAATATGTACATTAAAATATGTAATTGTTGTTCATTTTTGTTTTTATTTTTTATGAAACATGTTATTTGAATAAAAACATTCATATCGCTCTCAATGTTTCACCCTTCTGCGATCAACCATGTTTTACATGTTATTTTTTTGGGTAAGCTAGTAAATTGCAATAATAAACATAAAGTAAAACAAATAAAAAAATACTGAAGTAAAGTAAAGTATTTAAGTTTCCCACAGATTCAATTTATAAATTAATCTTACTATGCCTGTGGGGTTTACTGTGGTTACTTATGTTATTTATAAAAACTTCATTAGTAAATAGTAACGGTCAAAACGCAAATTTCAAAACACAGTTTTCTTAGTCAAAACTTTGTTGAATTAAATGCAAACGGCAAATTGTGAAATTTGTTATTAATTCCTTTTTAATTAACAATCTCAATTCTTGTTAACATTATTGTCTTACCCTAACAGAAATGATAAAAACTAAAAAATGGTCTGGCGGAGCTGAGGAGGAGTATGAAACCCAACACTTTGGTTTTGGATCTCAACGATTGCAAATAGCTGTACGAGAAATGGTAGAAGATAAGATACGTGCATCAATAACAAAAGCTTTTTATGGCGTTCATAAAACTTTGGGACTAAATGAAACGGATGAAGTTTCATTAGCCCACACACGTGAGAAACTTATTCGATTATATTGTGACAAAGCCAGCCCTGCATTGGATATTATTGATAATGAAATTGAAAAAATGTTAAAGATACCAGCTAATGTACTTTTACCGCAAGACGAAGAACAGTTGAATCAGATTTCTGAAGCAGAGTATAATTCATTAATCGAAGAAGTAAATACTCTCAAGAAGAATGTTTCTCGGAGTGCCTTAATGGAATCTTGGCTATCTAAAGAATATAAAGAGTTATTATCAACTGACAATGTTTTAAAACTCACTAAAAAGAACATGGAAGTGATTAATGACATGAAAAAGAATTTAAATAGTCCAGATGAATTAAAAACAATGATAAACAAAGTTCAATTTTTAAATGCAAGATTGAAAACGAAGAATGTAGATGACTTATACAAAGATTAGTGTAAGATAATCATTTAATTATTGCTAATTAATCATAAATAAAAGACTAAATTCTTGTAGAATGTATTTTCAATTTGTAAAGATAATTTGCAAGGTATTTCTTTTAACCATACTTCTTAGAGCAGTTAAGTGTTAATTAAATATTGTCTTTTTCTATGATGAACCAAAACATTGTCACAATTATACTAACTTATTATAGTGAAAAATATTCATAAAGCATAAACTATTTAAAACTTTGCATAACATCTAACATTTCATCAGCATTTATTCTGATTTAAAATTGCCAAATAAAATTTGTTTGTCAATACAACACTCTCAACTGATAAAATTCAAAACTTTAAATAATATGGGATGTTATATGTTTAATAGTTCCAAGGTCAGCGTTTTATGACTTGTATCATGGTTGCTAACCGATTCACCAATATACTATAAAGAAATACATATACAGTCGATTGTATTGTCTACGACCCAATTCTTTCCAATCGGCTTGATCCTTTTTTTTTCTTCAAGTTTCCTTCTGCATCTTGTATCATATATATGCATGGGGAGTGCTCTGATGACATGTTTGCCTCCTATTACATAAAAAAAACAGTGATCGTGTAATAATTTGAAAAGAAAAATGTTATAACAACATTATTTTCTGAGAATTTTGTATAGTTATCATATTTTACTGACTACTATAGTCTTATATTGTGTTTGTATATGAATACAATTTTTTTAATTTAGTATTTGGTGTAATATAACAATGCAAGAACACTTTTACTTGTATTTAATAATTGTCATATTATATTAAGTTTGGCAATCCAGAATGGGGACTATTGCACCGATTGAATTGTGAATAGAATTAAATATATATATATTGAGCCTGATCACACTAAAGTACTACTAGTTCATTTATGCCTAGTGATGAAAAATTTAAATGTGTAAAAAAGGTGTTCCATAATTATATATATGACCCAATATATATAATTTCTATAAAGAATATAAATATTAAGAACAATTTGTTTTATTATCATAAAAGGAAACTTAAATTTCATACTGTATGCAAGAAGTTTCATAGGAAATGTATTATGTTGTTGACTCAATGATCTAAGAAACCGCAGCCCACTTTTGTAATCATTCCTGATATGCTGTAACAAATTTCTGTCGACTGCTAAGCATTCGGGCAGGCCTGTCTTTATGTTGGACGAAATTTAATGAACTCATTATAAAAATCACTTACGACTTGTTTGATGCACATATTCTTTAACGATTGACAGTTTTTTTGTGACACTGTTTACATTTTAAATTTGGTCGTTGGCTAACAGAAAACAAGACCGTTTTTCGTGATACCTATTATAACTGGTATTTGTAAGTTATTTCTTTATAACGATATTAAAGCTAAGCTAATTAAGTAAGTCGTTGGTAATCTATGGTTGGCTGGTTTTAGTTTGCGTGTGGTTCCACTTGAGACACCTAAGAGAGTTGTCGTGTTTGGGGATTACTTATCAGGATAGGTCGACCTTTGTTATTGCACATAGCTTTAGTGTTTCGGTTGATTCTAGCCAGGACGAACATCCATAAAATTAGTGCAGGCAGTGAATCGCGTTTAGCCTTAGAAATCATTTATAAAAATCCCTGTGTCGGTAAGGTAAAGCTTTTCAACGGTAATGTATCGTTGTTATTAAGTCAGAAGAACAAAGAACAGCTGTTATCAGCTATTCGAATTCTTCGTTTGATGATGTATCTACCTAGACATATGTGAGATTAAATTAACTTGTTTTTAAATGTAAAATATCCGATTAATATTATGTACCTATTACGTTTATATAAAAGGACTCTATCTCAAATATTATTTAGATAATGATTTATATGGAATTAGCAATATTGAAGAGACGACCTTAATTAAGAGAGCGGTGGAAACATCTTCGTGTAAAAAGGAACGTAACAGCTTGTGCAGGTGTAGATTATTTATACGAGGCGTAACCTTATTGCATTATTGGTGCGGGGAGGCTAAACAGCATGCTGTCTGCGATAAGGTAGGCATTATCACCACCAGATACATATCTATCTATGGGGACCTCACTATAATGTGTGCGCTCAGTAGATGCACTATAAGTGTGTACACACAGTAAAACCTCAAACATACTTATACTGAAGAGAATATTATTACTAACAGTTGATGAGATATAACTTCTTTCTTGTTGCGCGTTTAAGCATGGATACAGCGTGGTAATGCCGCCAGTATTATGGGTAACCGCCAAAAGGAACAAACTTGTTAACTTTGTATTTTAGTTTTTTTCTTGTTATTAGAAGTAATTATCGGTTCAAATAAATAACTGCAATTTCTGTTGAGAAACCGAACAATAGGGTTTTATTACCTAACAGATGCGTACTGCGGAATCGTTTGATCATAATTACAAAATATTCAGGTAGAAAATTGAACAGCAAGACTTTTTCATTACGCATTGCTATTAAAATATCCTTTTTAAAACACGATTAGTCTCAAGGTAAGTGATAGGTTATGGGTGCTAACAATTGATAAACTATAGATAGGTACATATTATAAACACCCAGACCTCAGCCAAGAAATATGCTCATCATATAAGTTCGTAGGTTCGAACCCGGTGCTGTCTAATCGGTATGGTTACCAATGGCCCAAACGAGTCGTCTGATCGATCAAAATGTTTGTCAATTTATTTAATTTTATTATTTTTAAAAATGTGTATGCTTAATACTATGGGATAAAAAAAAATACAAATTTTATACAAAAACACCAATTACTTAGGACACAACAGAACATTCATTGTAAACAAAAACAAAAAAGTTAGCATAATTCACTTACCTAAACCTCATTATTGAATTTTATTTATAGGTATACTATATGTCGGAAACTATTCAGCTTATTACAAAATATACCCTATGAGTATTATTATTGGCTAAACTATTAAATACTAGGTACACCGTTATACCTTATACCTAGAAATAAATCTGACTGAATAAGTTCTGACCTGAAAAAAAATATAGAAGTGCTCTTATAATCTGAGATACTTCTTAATAGTTCTTTGACGCTGCGTAACGGACCAAAAAATAGATAAGGAATAACAATCATAGAGCTTAACTTATTCTAAGTGTGAAAACGAGGTATTTAAATGTGCGAGTTATTATATCATCTGTGGACATTGGTAGGCGCACCTGGCAAGATATATTTCTGGAGACGCCGCCTTTTCATTATGTAATATTGTATGAATTCTAAAGCGCTGTGTGTGATTTGTAAGAATATTAAGCTGTTTACCTATGTTTATTTGTATTTTAGATACTGTATACAGCCATAATGTCCGATTGAGCTATTCAATTATAAATTACAATTAAAAATTGACCAAATTTCAATGCTAATCTAATTGTATCTAATGTTGGGTTCTTAAAAATTCCGTTTTATACAGCCAGTCTCAATACTTAGAGTAAAATGTAACCTATCTACTAGCTACTAAGAAAACTAATTACACAATGAGTTTACCAAATCCGTCGCAAATTCATTAAAATAATTATTGTTCTATTAAATTAGATAAACTTATGCTTTTACTGAAAATATTTTTTATTTAATTTTAGGTTGATCGCGTCCGTATATTAATTTATTAAAACATAAATAAATCAGATTATATATCTGCTATTTGTCCCGATGGAGTTTAACCTAATAGTCATTAAACTAGTAATACATGAAACTGAAATATAATGTGCCTACCTACTTACATCGTACGCAAGGATAAATTAAAAAGATATTTTCACGCAAAGAAATGTATTTGAGGTCAATCATAAGCTACAGTCAACATAAACAAACCGCAAAACGTCCTGACACATGTTTATCATCATAACTTATTATTCAAACATCGACTTTTATAAAACGCCAAGTTTCATACACTTTATATCAGTATTGATTACTGTTAAATAAAAAAAACTATAGTTTATACTTAATTCTTTCAAATGCACACATGCAAATGAATCACACCTTGTGCTATTAACGATAATCCCTTTGTGAAGGAAGTTCGAAATTCGAATTCATTACGCGCGGTGTCCATTATTTTTGTTTTAATTAGGCAAATTGTATTGGGGCGCGACTGAGTCATTTCGCGAGGCGGTGACTTGTACACGCGCTACGATTGGTCGAAGCGCCTCCGCCTTCCGCCCTATCACTTACAATCACGTAGCAGGCTCCGAACGCGGCTCAACGCCTCAGTCTGCGGACGTCCCGCGTTGCTTGCTTATCGAGCGGTGCAGTGTTGTGACAGCACAGTGTGTGTTTGCGATGCTAGGACGGTGATCGAGCAATGGTGAATTACGTTAACCCGCTGGCCATGTACCAAGGCAAGGGCGGTCAGTACGCGAGTGGCTGGTATGGCTGGCAACACCAGAACTTTGAGGAGCAACAGTGGTGTGCCTGGAATGGTGCACCGACGGAGTGGCCTGCGGATCCGCATCACTTCAAACGGGAGCCCGGTGAGAGAGATATGGCTGAGATGCCTTCACCGGCTCGGGGAGACCTCGCAAGCCCGGGAGAAGGTTCACCAGGTTCAAGGCCCTCACAGCCACCGGCTCCACCTCGTTCCCCATATGAGTGGATGAAGAAACCGAGCTACCAGTCACAGCAAAACCCAGGTATATTCACTCGATATATATTATTCAATGATCAAATAATTAATTTAACATTACCTACATATATGCTACCCACATTCATTACAATTACCTTATTATATTATATATTATACTTCTAATCTTGACAAATGTAGTATTCTAGACTAATTATTCTATGTTTATGTGGTATGTTTTCTTTTTTATGATTTAAATTATAATTCATGTGAAGCCTCACGTGTTTTTTACACATTCTACAATATTATTAAAAATGTGATACACTGTTTTACGATAAATTTAAAGTTGCGTGCCTTGAAATAGAATATTTTTGAACATGTTATCGTTAATAGATAATTTTATAAATAAATAATTACCAATACTAAATACAGTTACTGTTACTATAATATTATTAATAATATTGTAGTTAAAACATTATCAAAAGATTTTTATTACCGACGGCAAACAGACACAAAAATCATTTTGACCGCTTGAAATAATACCGTCGGCGTAAAAACAAAGTGTAAGCTTTTATTATGGCAATAAACAGCTTAAAAGTATCGTAAACGTGCAGTTTTCTAATTGTTCTATATTCTAAGAAATGTCGGAAACATTGGGATTTTATGAATTTGGGGAATTTTGTAGTTTGTTTTTATTATACAGTTAATTAATAACGGGTAGCTTTTAAACCATTTTTATTTTTTATATACTATTACTATGATATATATGTTTCCTGAAACCCTCTTGTTAACATTAAATACGCGTACTTTATATATATAGATCAATATATAACTCAATAGTTCTTAATTATTTTATTCCACCACTAAGAAGATATTGATATTTAAATATACTGTAACAGACTATAAATCTTTCATTTCGATTTACAGATGAAAATAAAAAAACTGCTAAGAGATAAATAGACGTAGGATTTATCAAGCAAACTAGTTTTGTAATATGTATATATATCCTGTAATTATACTAATTATACAAGTACCTTGCGGTCTTATTACATTTTTGAACGTAACATTCAATATTTATAAGCGCGGTCAACAAAACATAACGCTCTTTAATAATTATTTTTATTATTATAATTATTTAAATGTAATATTATTAAGACTTGCAAGATCCATGATTGCCCCTTGCTTGCAGCCTAAATTTTTAACAAAAACACACCGCCCGCATATTATATCACGAAGGTTTGAGAATAATTTAATTATGGTTGTGGCATGCCCATAAAATCTTTCGCAAACCCCACCTGCTGACATGGATTTAGCCCCGGTATATAAATACTATGTTCTCAATAAAGTATATACCTATAGCACAAGTTTTGAGCTATGGACAAGTGAAGCATAAGATAACCAGTAGTTATTAGTATATTGTGTAGTGACGAACTTCAATTTCACCATACGCAAAATCAAGCACAGAACATATGATTTGGTTCTGTGGTATATTAAAATAAATGCACAGAATAGACAATAACCGTAAAATATCGAGGTTGGGTATTTTGCTGCGTGATAAATTCCAATTATTTGGTTCTTTGTATATCCGATTATAATTGCACACTGTATTGGCTATTATAGTAAATATTGTTACCGAATTATTTACAAGAAAATAACATTGTTAACAGTTTATCTTGTTAGAGAATAAAAATATTAGGAAAAAAAAAATCACAACACATTTCAGGTTTGACGATATACGTGTTTTATTACACAGTATATCTGTTTTTGAACGTAAATCTATAATATTTGTATTGTTTGTTAGGCCCATCGATTTTAAGTAAATACGAAGTCGTATTTTGTAAAAACATATATATATATTTTGTAACTTTAAAATCCATATAAAGTTTCGCATTAGCCGTTACATTAACAGTAGCCAAATGGTTCGTGCTGCCTCTCAGTTATAAGGTTGTAAGTTCCATTATTTTAAATACGAAATGAACACTAGCATCTACAATGATCACAACAAAACGTCGTGAACAAAGCATGTATTGCTGATCAATATCATTAAAAATGATATTTTTTAACATTAGCCGGCGAACTTCATACCTAACTGTGAATATTCAGTTTTAGAATTAATATTCCGTTCAATTATTAGTAGACAATTATATGTAAAATATATACTACGTATATACGGGCTGGGTTGCTTTTCAATGAAGCACCCGTGTTCAGACATTTTTCGATTTTTTTAAAAACGTAAGCTATAAATGAGCATTCTTTATATTATTGATGGATGTCATATTATATATTCCTGTTCTACATTTTGGTCAAGCTGTTTTTGAGTTATAAACTAAAGACTTTCTTTTATATATATTAGTTTAAATTCAATATTAATAAAATTGTTTATTTATTTTTCATGTACGCTACGAAGGAATGTTAATAGTCGGTATGTACGTTTTATTAATGATTCGTATTTTTTTAATGTTAAACATATGTAGATAATTGCCGCCTCATAAACAATATTTAGTGTAGTTCAGTATTGAATAAAGCACACCTTACATACATGTTCCTTGCAATTTTTAAAGTAATCACGCTTCTATACAGTTTGCATAGGTTTTTTTACAACAAAATCCCAACACGTGTAACCAAATTTAAATCGCGCGTGAAGAGTATCCTCGTAAAAAAGACTAAAAAAGAATATTTGGAAGATCTTTTAATCTGTCAGCAATAGTTCAGCATCGGGACAGTTTAATTCTTGAGTAGATTTACAATGCTTTTTTTTTTATTTGAATTAGTCATGTAACATAATTATATAAGAAATGTTAATTTTAAAGCTCTCGAGTTCCTTACCGGTTCTTCTCGGTAGATAACTGTCTTCCGAACCGGTGGTACCTACTGTAAAAATTGAGGAATCAAAAGCGTCTTTAGAAAGGTTTGATTTGAGAGTCGTGTTAATAGAGTAACTAAGAAATTTATTATAAACTGGCCACATAGGTATTTCATGATATTTGTCTATGTTTTACGCGACTGCACCCCTATACGAAATTTTTTTTTTTTTTTTCAAATTTCACAAAGATTAACACATACGTAAACCTATTATTAACAGGCCTTTAAATCGCGGTTTACCCATGCCGTGGTTCACTCGTTGATCGAGTTTTGAATCGTTTGAATTGTCGCGTTATTCAGGTTCGTCAATTCTCATTCCGATCTGTACTTTCGATCGGAAATGTTTTTTTTGGGAGTATTGGGAGCGCGTATTCGTTTCTACTTTTATTGTCACTAAAAAGTTCTTACTTTAAAGAAGGACATGATTTCCGTTTCCGTAACATCACCAATTCCCACAGCATATATTAACTCAATAAAACAATAACACAAATTAGAATATTATATACAAATAAAAACATTTTCTATTATCATTAATTACTAAATTATTTTTGTGTATTTAACAGGTTTAAGTATTGTAGACTATAATGGTAATCAAAGATTAGAAAACTGGGAATATATAACATAAAATATTCTATCATTCCGCAATTATGCTCAGTTTTAACGTCTGCCTGGGGAGATGGCATGGTTGTGAACAATTAATCCGTGTAAGTGCGATGGAAGGGGATAACCCCCTGCGACAATCACGGAAAATGGCGCCCGCGGGATTCGAACAAGTTAAATCTTTGCCAACTTTGTCCGGAAATGTAATTGTACTTAGTTTGTCTTATGTGCAGTTTGCAGTTCATGACTATTCGTTGCTTTTTCTTATCACATTATCGGTATCTTTCATGAGTGTGTTAAATGGATGATTATATGTCTTTTAATACTAGATGAAAAATCGATTTAGTTGTTTTCAAATTTGCTTTGATTTTTTTTATTTATTACACTAATAAAAATCCATTTATTATTATCCAGTACAAGCGGCACGTAGTCGTTAGTTTATTAAGTTATTCTACTAGTACAACTATTTAATTTAATTAATTACAGTAACTGTATAAATAAAAAGTAACCATTTCATTTCTAATACAAGCACAAATGTAACACGTACTAACGCGTTGACAGTATTTTTCTATATAACTTGTTAATACACAATTCAATACTAAATGTTTGCATTGTATCAGAGACAATAGTCTGGCTGTATAATGTCTATTTATTTAAAGTGTTTGCCAATTTTAATCAATGTCAGTTAATTTCAAAGATGTAACATTATTCACAACTTATAAGTCATGTATTAAATTACCCTTAACTACCATAAACGGGAAGTCACATTATGAAGTATTTTGTATTAAGGTTTTATATTACTACGTATCCTCTATACATAGACTAAAATTAGTATAAGTATGTAAAACAAACAAAAAATCAAACAAGTAATTATGTATGGCTAGCTAGCAATAACTCAATCATACGCCTACTCTTTATTATATGGCTAATAATTTCATGAATGTTGACAGATGTCTATTCTCTATACCAAAGCAAAAAAGGTTTTACTAATGTATCAATTTCGGATGATAGAGTGTAAAATAGAAAGCAGTGGGGAGTCGAGTTCGGAAGTAAACAGTAGATAATTATTGTCCAAGCTTATTCTTTAGTTTATACTTTCGTCAATTGTTGTTGGTCGTAAATTATTAGTGTGCGTTACTCTCACCATAATTACGTCATTGTCAATATAAATCTTATTGATTTCGTTTGAACACGTGACAGGCGTGAAATTTTAGGCTTTAACACTATTAGGACTTACACCAGTAGTGGCTTTTGTGATGGTGTCTAACCTAACCTACTAATGGTTTATAGAAGCCAAGAAGCCAAAAAAAGTTACTACAACCAAAATCGAAACCAATACATTAACTATTCACTTTTTTTTAATGATTCAAACCAATATATGTTTTGTTAAAGAATTTTTTTAGTTTCATACAATATTATTTTGTATGTTTCATTTTTTTTTTGGTTAGCTTCAAATATTAAGGCACGCCTACATTTCTCTATACTTTACAAAAACTCAAACAAAGCCCATAAAGCATTTTAAGTTTAACTGTATCAATACAGAAGGAGTTCGAACACTCAAGATTGTTAAAGATTTCCACTATCGTTATCATTGACCGCGCCTCGTCCATCAAAAACGCATTACAGGCTTACAAGGAGGTACGATATAGTGTTGTATCAACATACTCAAAAAGGCCGCTATCTAATCGCGATTAGTTATTCGGACTTTACCGACAAAGCATAACAACCAAACATTATGTTCGACAAGCCGTTTGCGTATTATTTTTCAATTCATAACAATAAAATTTGCATAAATGAACCTTATCGATTGGTCTATTATCTAGAGTGGTTTTGATTATATTATATGTTACAAATTTTATATGTAACTAAGTATTAACCAAGATGAAGAATAAAATCACCGTGTCTCTTTCTATTTTAAAGCTGTATGTACGTATGAGCCTTCTGATTGTTAACTCTAATAGACAAAATCATAGACCATTGAGGAATGTTTGACAGATACAGAATGTAATTTTTTTTAATTGTAGCGTTCGCAAAGGTTTTGAAATTGGAATAGTAATGGCGGCTGAGATGAGTTCTGGGGCCATTTTATCGTGTATTTGCCTGTGATAAGGCAATTTTATCCGCCCCAGGCCGACGCGCCCGCCCGCATTGTTTGTTTACAAATATTTTCTCTACTTCAAATGATAACTACTTTGCTATATTTTGCTATTGATATACCAAAAAATATGTATAAAATAAATTTAACATTTTAACTTAATTCCAAAAAACTTGGACAAAGAACTAACCACGAACTATGATCATTTATTTATGTACTTGACATTAGGCGACAGATAATCTAATTTGATTTAACACATTATACCTAAATCCTTTTGCAATTTACCATAGTTCGGTACTGGTTTATCTAAAAACACTTTCAGTGAAATATACATAACACGTCATAATAATAACATCACCTTTCACACGCGGTCGGTTACCCCTAATGTAAGCGATTTATAGGTTGTGTTGTTAACTGATAAATTAAATAAATACAGACCCATACCACAGCAAATGAAAACGTTTCTTAGATTTTTGACCACCGGGGATCGAACCCAGGACCATCTGTTCGCTTTACTGGAATGGGAACCATAGCACCAGCCGATTCGTTGATAGAAAAAGATTAATAACACCTTTGTGCCTTCGTCAATGCTGTTGTCTCTATCACTCGTGTGTAACACAAGATAAGGCTTATTCATGACTTAGATTGAATTATAATATAATATTTTATTTGAATGTAATTTATTTGTTACCAACACTTATTCATACACCGTTTAAACTAAAGTAATTTCCCACAGAGTCAAAATTTGATAGATAAAAGTAGATCAGTATGAAAAAACTAGAAACACTATGTTTATTTCATTCATTGATTAATATGGTAAGGCACCGTGCGTCTATGACCCAAGATTACATTTTAAATTAACACCTCCCATCAAAACCACTTCTTTCTATAGACAGAGCAGAGCGCATATTTATTTTGTTTGCATCCCCAACAGGAAATTTATTTTCTGTCATTTTTACTTTAAACTTGTTTTATGAACACGTCGTATCTCATTTAAATAAAATTATTTTCACAATTCAGTTTTATTACAACAGTATTGTGCCAGTTAGCGAACTATAATTGGAAATTATGTAATATTTTATATTATATCTGTGTCTTGAAAGAAAACTTTTGCCGAGAATAGAACCTGGAGGAAAATTCCAATACTTTTTTAAATATATCTACGGCTTAGCTATAGGATAACATATACTGATGGCATTGTACAATAAACGCAAGAGTACACTTAAATAATTCTTAAGCTACGTCTAAAAATCTCTTTCATAACATTTTTAATCCCGTCAAAATATGTCACATTCTGCTGCAGTTAAGAAGAATGAATTTTGAGTGATCATGTGCGGAATTATACCGGTTCATAGAAATGTTATTGTTTATAAATTCAAAGTTATCCTTTATAGCTTACCTATAAAGGAAAATTAATGTTGTTGGGGCTTATTAACTGAATACAGTTCCGTAGCCTGACAGTATTTCTACTTCTACTATTACTAAATAACATTCATTTAAAAACTGATACTCTTGCTGATACGTGCGTATTATAGGATTATTTTTAATAGCATCGTATTATTACTTCTATTTATATTGTATAAAAATCTGCATACTGCATTCATATTTCAGTTTATTTTTAATCGATGAGTGTTCAAGTTTTGGCTAGATTTTTTTTATGATTTCGTAGACTAGGTACTTATTATCTCCGCGATGCATATTCATGTTTTACATTTTGTGTGTCTGTATTATCTTAAAACCCCACTATGCCAATAGTGAAATACGTGAAACAAATATTTTTCCCGCTTAATTAATCTTGAATAGAATCATGAATAAATATCACATTATAACTCGTTACGTCGTATTTGTAAAAGTAATCATTACACAATTGTTTTAAATTCCACGTTTCTATCGTATGTGACAAACATAATTTATGAAGTTCCTAATACCAAGATAAGAATTATTTACACACTCCGAGTACACAGGCACCTCAACTCTTGTGTCAACAGATCTACCTATCTTGATTTTACACGTTGAGAAATCAACAGATAAAAAATGTAAATAGAAATTAAACATTTTCTTCACAACACTGGTAATGTCAAATTTCCCGCGTAAATGTTCTATTCGCTTATCTGTGCTTTTTGGTTGCCCTCTTATGTTTATGGGTGATTGGCTATGTTTTATTACTTTAGTCTGTAGTTGATTATATTATTAAATCACATCTCACACTCACATCTGTGGAAACTTTGAGATTATATTAAAAACTACTTCATGAAATTGAAATTCGGGCTTATTTTGTGAACTTAGCCTTAGGTCTCCTTCAGTGTGGTCCTCGCTGATCCCCCGTTAAGCCCTCGTTTTCGGCGCCTCAGTTCTCTACTCGCTAAGGACTCACCTTATCAGAGTCTCGTTAAGGCTGGCTAAATAACTTTTTAGTTAGTTGTATATGGTGTAAAATATTTACTTTTCCGCGTTATTAAGAAATTTTATTGTACCTATCAATATTGTTAAAAATACAAATTATATAATAGGATTTAATATTTTATTAAATTTATTATTTAAAATGTATGGTGGATTTATATGAAGTATATAATTGCAATATTAAATACTTATTATACAATAAACTTACAATAATAATAAGCGTATATAACAAAAATATTTAATTTAAGAATAGAATTAGATTAAATATTAACAAAATATTTTGTTACAGGCAAGACAAGAACAAAGGATAAATATAGAGTGGTGTATAGTGACCACCAGCGGTTAGAATTGGAGAAGGAGTTCCATTACAGCAGATACATTACCATAAGGCGTAAGGCGGAGTTGGCTGTCAGCCTCGGTCTTTCTGAACGACAGGTAAGCTAAAGAAACCTTTGATCGAACAATCGTCTTGAAATATGACAACGGCAAATTTGACATTTATTCCTATGACACTTAATGTCAATTTCTATTGACGCTTTTAAACGACAAACTATTCAAAATAGTACCTGAGTAGAGGGCGTGTGTTGGCATGATATTCAATATTAAACTTTCGGCCAATGATTTAGGATTTAATTTCAATTAAACTAGCGTATGTATTTCGTTTTAAAGTGTCTTATTTTTAAATCGATGCCTATTTTTAAAGGATAAGTTTCCTTAATAAATTACCTTTAATTAAATATTAAAATAGGATGCTATTGTCTGACAAATGAATTTAGTGAATATGTTACCAAAAACAATTTAGTAGAATTTTACAATTATTCAGATGTTATGCTTTCCGATGATTTATGCGTTTGTTAGCGTTACATATATTTTGTCTAATAGTTGTACTATTCTCTATATTAATCAACTATTTAGTACTTATATATCTCATTGCATCATTATGCTTAATTATCTATTGTCAGGATTATAATACATATATAATAAGCAATATCAACCAAACACAGTAATCATTGTCATAACAGTTATATTTACTAAAAGTAACTGTTTAATAATTATTTTACGAAAATACAATCAAGTAGTAATAACACTTACGTTTATCTTCTTTGCCAATCGGACCCAGAATGGCAACTTACTACCAAAATGACAAAAGCTATCGAACATTATTCAAAAATGTTTCTAATCAATTCATTTAACCAAAAATTAGAACCTCAATGAATTTATTTCACAAAAGAGGTTTTAACAAATTCATCTATAAACATATTTAAAGATATGATTATACATTATATAACATCGTCTTACTATATGTAACATCAGTACTAACCATATATGTTATATGTATATTAATATGTACCATATTAATATACATATAACACGTTCGTCCGTAATTTAGTAACAAATATATTGTGAAAAGCTCTAAAGGAAAAGCCGAAATTCTGACAATAAAAGTTTTTAAACGGAAGAGCGATATCGTTAACGGAATCGTCTTACGTGACTACCAAAGTTTTATGTCGGCCTCATATTTTTGGTTATTTGTTTTTAGGTAGCATTTTACCTTCCTTATATACATATTCATTTCAGATTTTATTACTGTTATATACATAACCGAAAACAAATGAATGAATTTTTGAATGGATATATTCGGAAGTAAAATTTTAATCTTATATAGTATTTTTTTTTAATAATAGTGTAACATTAAATTTTATACGCCTGTTGAGGGATCAGACACCTAAGTACCAAGTTCCAATTTATGTATTAGAATGCACGATAATTCAAAAACCTCCAGATAAGTTAGCTATTCGTCTTTTAGTTTAGCGCCTCTTTTAGTTAAGATTTCTCTAGAACCTACCATAGCTTGTCTATTTATGCATATTCAGCTTAAATCAGAAAGATTTAGATTCGTTGTTTCATAGGATCAGATCAGTAGGGTTTTTTATATAAACAATGTAAAGTCACTCGATTAAATGACAAACTTTATAAAGCGTCGAAATCAAATGGCTTTGGTTGATTTAGCTTGTATTCCATACAATGATTATTTTTCTCTTCACTCTAAAATACACAGTCCCTTCAGTCACGTTATATAGAGTTTACACTGTATATATACAGAGTTGAGGTGAGGTTCACTGATTTAACCGAACAGAAAAGGATTCTTAAAATACTTTGTGTACAGAACTAAATCAATATTAATTAATCTGTTGTTTCAGGTAAAAATCTGGTTCCAAAACCGTCGAGCCAAGGAACGGAAACAGGTGAAGAAACGCGAAGAAGTTGTGATGAAGGACAAAGGCGATCACGCCTCACTCCAACACGCCCAATTGCACCACGCCACAATGTTGCATCACCAACAGATGATGAACGGCATGATGCATCATCATCACTACCATCAAGGCGTACTTCAGGGGGTGCCTGAACCGCTTGTCCCTAGCGTTGCACCCGTTCCCCTACTGTGACCACAGAGTGATGATTACGGTGTATTTGACACTTACCAGTGACAATTGACCAGTGAGAGCCCATTGAGGGTTTGTGCTTTAAATTCTTCTTATAAAGTGATAACCGTAGTGCAATATTCTCACTCGCTCGTGAGCATATCTCTCTAAGGCTTAGGCTATTCGTTAATTCCGTTCGTTTAATATTAATTACCTCATCCCACGAATTAACGAAAGAGCCTCCGCCTTAGAGACGGACACAGCCTTTTTTAGCTATTTAGATAACCTGTAACGGTTTCGCCTTACGGCCTTAAGCCTTAGCGTTTAATTTAATGTGTCATTGTAAATATAGAAATATATTTTTTATATAATACATAAGTATGATTTGTTTCTCAGTGGCACTTCTGTTAAACGCTTTATTAAAGTTGAGCTTTTAAGAATCTCTGTATGTATTCAAAAAAAAAAATTAAAAGCATAAGTGGCATTGAGAAAGTTTACGTTGAGATTATTCTAATTGTAATTGTAAATATTAATTCAGACTGGATACGTTACTTAACCGCCGGTTAAGTTATTAAAATGTATTAATTTTAATAATTTATTATGTAATTTTAACAGCTTCATACGGGCATGCCGTGAAGCATGTCCGCTTATGAACTGTTATATTAGTGTGTACGTGTTGTTTGAAAACACTCAAATGTAAAATAAGCACCCACACGAAATATTTGATAAACTTAATAAATTCATGTTATTCAATATTGGATTTTCATTTTACCCATTTTCCATTTCGAAGACACTAACTATATAAATACAGAAGTCTCCTTAAACTATATTTTATTCAATAAACTATATTTATTCAAATGAAACAATAGATTCATTAAAGTGATATATTAAACAGTTTGTACACCGACAAAAAACATAAAATAAATTAAAAGAGTTCTTTGTGGCCATAATGCTTGCGGGTATATCCTCGATAGTTCACAATGCTTCGGTTGAGCGAGAAATGCTCTAGCTCTCATGTCACCTGTACTGTCTACTATTAAAAAAAATATTATTTTATAATGAAATGCTTCAATATCAAAGTTATCTTTCGGAAAAGCATACATAATACAATACATTCAACATAAACATTCATAATACTAACCTAAAGTAAATAATATAACTATCAAAAAAAAAAACAAATGTAATAAGTTTGGTCCTTGTGGCAAAGTACCCATAATGCTAATAAATTATTAGGTAGGTATAAGAATTAGGTACTACATAAACGTAAGAAGGTTATTTACAGTCACACTGAAATAATTTAGATATAACATCGCTAGTCACACAAGCTCTTGAAAGCTGATCTGATATTTTATTAGTTCCACCATTACTACAAAACTATTAACAAGAGTATATATAGCTTAGAAGGCCATTAGATTTGCGACTACAGTTGGATCTCATATCGAATTGAGCTCTTATAGAGCGCTTATGAAATATTCAAATTTACGATATATTTTTTTTTTATTTATTTAATACACACCAACACGTACATACATAACTAAAATAAAACTACAAAAACATGTGTATAAATTAAAGGTATGCACAGCATTACGGATGCTTTAAAATTAAATTAAAATTTTGACAAACAAAAAAATTATATAAAAAGTATAGACACATAATACAATTACACCAACTATTAAATAAGAAAAACGTTTGGCTATTAGCGTCTATTGGCGAAACGAGGTCTGCAATATTTTGCGTCTGAAGACATGCAGACTTTCACCACATGGATCAGCGTAGCATGCCTTCAGAAAATTATTGTCCCCTTATATGTGCTTTTTATCATGGCTTAAGCATGAAGGCTTCATGTATTAGGTAGCGATCTTGAACTGTAATAAAATAAAGAACCTTATTTTTATTATGTCTTCCAATTAAACTAATTAAAAATAATGGATTTTAAGTCACGATTCAACTGCATTCGATTAAGATGCATCTTTTTGCAATAACACACGGTTCTGAATTAATTTTCTTAGCAATTAATTGATCGATGCTTTTTTATTGTGTTAATTTTAAATTGGAATTTTTGTGATCCCTCGTCGTTCAATAATACACAGATTATCAATTTTTTTATGAACGTCAAGAATATATTTTTAGTTGTTTTTTTTTAATTAGACTTCATCGACGAAGGATCAATTCTAATAGAAGTATTTCTGACAAAATTGTTCATAATACTTTTCAGAATGCCCATTGTTTAAAACAAATATTAAATATATATTTAAATTGCAAACAATTTGTTTGTCATGATTGTCCTTTGGCCGATGAGACACAAAAACAAATCTAATAAATAAATATAGCTGCTTATTTTTTCGACATTTTACATCACCACCGGACCCATAACTTTTTTTTATTTATTTCAGCACACATGTATAAGGAATATGAAGCCATCATACCTAGAAAATGGCTGTTTTTAGCAGGCGACTCCAATTTTATTTACTTTATTAGTTCAGTAAGCGCAGCAGATGGAGGGTTAGCCACGTATGAAAACCGGCATAACCATAAATCGATGGTACATAACTTGACTACGCTGTGGAGTCCTCAAGTTCCTGTATTACGAAAACCGAATACCAAATTATTTTATTACAGAAAACACAAAAAAACACAAATGCCGTGGATTCTTCAGCACCACACTTACATTACATAAATAATTTTCCAGTCTCTCTCCTCAATTAAACCTATAAAATATTCCATTAAAGAAAACAATCTATCTGTAAGTTTCATTTGATGTAGCCTAAAAAAACAATTTTTGCATATTATACGACACAAATAAAATTATTTTTATTCCCATAGATGATACAGAAATGAGTAGGCAGACAAAGGAATGCTGCTAAGTGTTATGTACACTGATGCTCATAGAGAATACCTTTTCAAAGGCACCGCGGGATGCCGACCTATCAATGACTTCCCGTTCAGCGTTAATTGTAATAATTACAATTATAACCCATTCAACCACATTTTACGCTATTTTTAAGATTTATTTATTATTTACAAACTTTATTTTTAAATATAAGACATAAATTATATTTAAAAAGTATGGTTGTTGTGCCAGAGTGCTGGCGGCATTTATTGCTGAACCAGACAAAATGTAATAAGTGTGTGTGTGTGTGTAATATTTTTTTTGCAATACTCTGAAAGGTAAGCAAATTGATTAACTTTATAACTTTTATCATAATGACGTCTCCTTTTCTGTTTACAAGTCTAATTTATTCGTATGCGCCAACGGATATTTTATATATAGACTGCAACTAAAACTTGTGTCTTACCCGATATGTATTTCTGTATGTATTTTCTGCCCTTAAGTAAGTAAGTAAGTACCCAAAATGTATTTCACAATGAATTAAATATTTATCAAATACACAAAAACTTATATGAAAATTGCATTGATTACCACAACTAATCAATTCTAACAGAATATATAACCTCTAGAATGGTTCAGAAGTTAATTAATTCATAATAAACACATTTATTCAGTAACATCACTTTTTATAATTTCTAACAAAATACTTGTATTGACTCGGACAGATTTTCACTACTATATTGACTTTATATTATTATTATATAACAGAAATACTGTAATATATAATAATATAAGGCATAAATGTCTGTTTTACATTCATATGTTGTGTTATAAACAAACCTTGAGATTTAAACATAAATTAACAATGAATGTCAGTTGATATGTTAATTGAATGAATATTTAATGAGTTTCACATAGACAACGTAATACTTGCGTAAAACTTTGCTACAATTAAAGCGGATTATCATATAACTCATTCAAAGAGTTTTAAATGCAATTTTGAGGTTGGACTCTGTAAAGCACGGCCGAGTTTTAAACTTAAAAAAAGCATTAGTTGCTCACCTGGCAAATGGAATCGACATACATATGTTACAGATATTATACATTATATGTGTTTTTTCTTTATATTTCTTTTTAAATTATTTCGTTATAATATATTTCACTGACCTATTATTGCATGTTAATTGTTCGCTAATAATATTGAATCATCAGGCCAACATTTAAGCAATAAATAAGATTTGTTTTGATTAAAACTTGTTCTGTAACTTTATTAACAAATTAATTATCGATGTATGACGTTCCATAGCGGACTTTTGTAGGACTTTTTACAACCAGGTTTTAAAACTAGCTACTCGTCACTGAACGAATACTCCATAGGGTAACGGACACTGCCGCGTGTCAATGGGCGGAAAAATCACATTTCTGATATGTTAAATAATTTGCTCTATCTTCTCGTATAAAATCTTTATCTAAGGCTTAGTAATCAGCTTCATTCTAGCCTCGTCTTTAGTACTGCATACTGTTATTCTTGTAAATATTGCGTTAGCAATATGTCGTCTGCCAGCCTTCCTTCTACTGTGAAATATTGTTAATGTCTTTGGACTTTTTTAATGTTTAAAAGAGAATTTTTCAACTAAGTAAAGAATTCAAATCGCTTACCACTACCACACCATCACACACACACAAATCATATTCATTTTAAGTATGTCATACTATTGTAGAGATGTATATCCCTTTTATATTTACGCTTTAGTATTATGACCTACACGATGTAACCGATCTTTACGAAATCGTTAATAAATAAAATGTGTTTTACAATTTTTATTATACTTTAAACAGATTTTATTCCAGTTAATGTGTATCTCCGTAAACGAAAGAACTTTAAACTTTTTATTATTGGTATCAACACGAAGCTTACCATGATTTTCACATAAAGCTTTCGCACGAACTTTTATTAAAATACAATCTATAGTTCATACCTGTCTTTGTTTCAAATAACACAAAATATATTTACATAGTACTTTTTTTGTCATCATTTTTTTCATGCACATACATCTCTTGTGTGTTCTTTTTTGGTTTTAATTGTGTTTGTATTGTTGGAGTGCATTATCAAATAAGTAATATAAATTGAAGGTCATGGTGACCAGTATCCTATGTAAGAAAAAATAATACAATATACCAATACTTAACTTGGAAACGTTCTATACTAACGTCTAAACTAAATAGTCCTGCATCAATTTAACTCGGCCTGAGTTAAATCGATCTCCATGATGCTATGGAGATCTGCAGTCTGTAAAAAACAAAAGATCTCTCAGTTTGAAAATGTTTGGGTGTGCAAAGCCTGAACAACACATGTACTATACGGATGATGTAGTATATAAATGACGTAAAAAATGATACATTCGTCATAATAAAAATAACGAATGTTTCAGTGTTACGGTCAACACGTATCTGCAGCTATTTCACCAACAATACATTACCTCAAAAAGGGGGTTTCAGTTTTATTTCGACCACCGCAGAGCTAAGTACGATCACAGCATCCCGCCGGAACGAACAGTCAATATTTGCCTTGCCTCGCTCTGTTTACACTTTGACAGCCATCTTACAGGTTGTTAACACGTCACGCCTAACTGGCGGACAATGTCAACACGTAATTTAATTAAATCACGAGCCACATCATTACAGACAGTAGGTTCACCGGATATTTGATGATGCTTTGTTTCCGAATTCCTCGAAACTGTTTTCGTTTGTGCAATGCGTTATAGTGTCAATAGAGTCACTTTTAAAAAGTTGGATACAATGAATAATACGCATGTAATTTGTTTATGGGGCCTCAGTATACGCTGTGGACACTACAGCGTATACAGAAATATATATAGGTTCCACTCTATTGAGGTATATATGTCGCTGAAGAAATATTATATATAGGTTAAGTGCGAATACAAAACCACATAATTCAATAGTAGGTATATAAAGGGTTTATGTGTCTACGACCTAACTCGGTCCATGGCGTATAATGGTTTGTCATCAACTGCCCGCAGATTCCTTAACGCTTCACAGCAACAAGATGGCGCCTATACACTTGAAGGGCTAAGCTCTTGTTTAACATTAACTACTAGTATTCTAGTCCTTAGATACTAGTCCTTAGATACTAGTCATTAGATACTAGTCCTTAGATACGTGTCCTTAGATACTAGTCCTTAGATACGTGTCCTTAGATACGTGTCCTTAGATACGTGTCCTTAGATACTAGTCCTTAGATACTTGTCCTTAGATACTAGTCATTAGATTATAGTAATTATTATATAAAGTTTCGGAATTTGTCGGCTTGTAAACTCTGTCTGAGTCTTGGTCTATCAAGGCAAAAGGCACTCGTGGTATCATATACTGGTTCTCAAGTATATAAAAGGTTGCACTATATTAGGGCAATAACAGCTGAGCGAAAACTTCAAGTTGAGATTTACTTACATTCCTGAAAAGTTCAATACTGACAGTAATATAATTTGAATTGAACACGTCAGATTGCGTGATTCTCTTCATGAATTTTTACTTGTTTCGTTTTTAAAGGCAATAGTTTTCATCTTTTATTACTTTATGCATTTATATATGAATGTA
Organism: Leptophobia aripa; assembly: GCA_951799465.1. Lineage (NCBI taxonomy): Eukaryota > Metazoa > Arthropoda > Insecta > Lepidoptera > Pieridae > Leptophobia > Leptophobia aripa. Next base: position 2,649,598 of record OX637282.1, on the reverse strand, counting down.
GAATATCTAGAACTTAAATAAAACATATTGTTATTGAATGTTATATAATAATTCGATTTATAATGCGCACTCCCATTATGGGGATCCTTAGTCTGTGAAAAACAAAAGACTTTTGACAATGCCAGGTGCAACCAAAGCGTGCGCATGGGCATCACTTCTACAATACGCTACAGGTTTTTTGCATACATTTGAAACTAAAAAAAGTGTACTGGGATCATTTCTAAAAAAAATCAACCAAGCTGTAGCAATTCAATTCAATTCATCTTGCTGGTTTCTTCTCAGCTTGGTCGCGTACGAACAGGCATAGAATCACTTAGATTTAAAACGAGTCAAAATGGTCCTATGTACCTTAATGAAAATGATATTTTCACTTTGACATTAAACAGATGGTGTAGTATAAAAACTATACAATAATGTACAGGTTCTTTTTATCTTAGCCTCCTAACCATCACGGACAGAAGACCGACATGGAACCATTTCACAAAACGATCGCCAACTTTAAAACTAAATGCGTATTAGTTTAATTAAATCACGCTTAGTGGCATTGATAGTTCATTTGTAATTTTATGTTATTTCCTAGTAGATTAGCGATAGCGAACCGACAAATAATATCAGCGATAGGCTCGTAAGAGCCAATTGTTAAACCAAGTCTTAAAAATGTCTATTATACTTATAGATTTATAAAAGCATCGCGCATCCCGGGCAGTGTCTATTAGCGGCGAAATAACCGTTTAAGTGTTTCTCTTGTTTTCTAGAAAAAAAATCAAATGTAATATAAATAATTGATAAATTAATTCTTTATATTAAAATACATAGAAGAAGAAGGTTGGGAAAAGGTTGGTTACTTACTGGACGACAATGGACCGTAAAAGATGCGGTATCTGCAGAATTAAAATAGAGAGGGCACCAGGATGATTGCTATTTCATACCATGCACCACCACGGAAATCTTCAACTCCAATAAAAACCCTGGGTAGGTTTGGTGCACCGTATTGCTTACACCCAAACGATGCCAGACGAATAGTAATTGTAATATTGTTATAAAATATCATAAACACAAAATCAAAATGTACTTACAAAGATAAAACGTGGAGTTAATAATTAATTCTTATCGCGCTGGTACTATTTACAAGACCCGTTAATCCGCATGAATTGATACGTTGATAAACACCGGATTATCGGCGAACATGAAAGCGTCTAAATGAATTTTTAATCCGGCTCTTCCTTCGCCATATCTTGATTACGTGACACTGATAACCCGTGCTCATAAAAACTAACAATATTCTACGGTGTATACAATTTTCGAACTCGTTAAAGATTATTCCATTTTCAAAAAGATGGTTGTTTATAAACACTACCACAGATTACATATTAAATATTTAAATGAAAACAAGGCTTAATATATAATAAACTAATAATATTCCTTAGCTGTGGTTTGACCAGACTCTCGTCTTTACGGTCATAGGAAATGCACACGTTCCTTTTATATTAACATATGCCAAGGCTACCACAGGTTGAATTCAAATTTCGAATGCGATTTGACGTGATTCAAATTTACGACTACCCCTTCTAATTTATGGCGTGCTATAAAACACGATGAAAACGTCCATGTACGAGGCACGTATGTTTTTTTTTGTAATTAGAAACTATTTTTAAGCGTGGAATAATATAATATAATTTTTTAAATTGAATATAATTGTAATATATTCTAATTATGAATGAACGAATGTTTATCTTATTACTGGCAATTATAAAAAAAGTAAATATTGTCTTTGGTCAACATTAAAAACTTCTTGATCTCTCGCTTGGTACGACTGAAAAAGAGTTTATTAAAAAGTTATTATCGATATATTTAAAAATATATTAATATTTGATCAACTATGTATAGTTTTACGTTGCTGTCTAGAACTTGTTTAATAACGTATATTTACAGGTAATTTACAGTTTAATTTTATAGTATAGACCAGGCATAGAGGCACTTCAATAAAACCAGATATACCACAATGATTAGCTTCCACTAGGCCTTTTATATATATAGTCTTCACTAATCAGCTTTAAATATTAAGTAAAATTTATATTATAATATGTGTGTGTGAAAGTTTTGAAGAGCCTAATTCTCATTTCTTATTATAGTAAATATCGATTTACTATTATTATACATAAGACAATATAGATAATTGGATGAAATAATACAGTTATTTCGCACGTGATGCATCAAAAACACGTCGGCGTCGGTCAAAGTAAGATTTCTGAAAAGGCACGTCAAAATATGTACAAACGAAGGTCTTAATGGGTGTAAAAAAATGGACGTCTTATTTAAGTCCAAACAATGAGTGCGGTGCATTTGAATCTGCTGATTTCAATAGTTTTATGGCATCGTAAAGGCAACAACTTTGTCCCGATCGTAAACCAAAATTTTCTTACGGAACCTTTACGTTGAAACGTGCGATTCATAACGTATTTTACAATATTTCTTAATTGGTTAAATTCATACATTAAGATAACAACTTTTGAACGTCACTAAATCTAACTTTAACATTCGTTCACAGCTGCTAAACCCACAAGAAGCTCAGTTGGGTTGACAACGTTATTACAGTTACCTTAGTGCTGGGGTTAGGATCAATTTGTAAATATAGACTAGAACAAATTAATTTCATCAGCACCCTTGATAAATTCTTTTATTTTAGTATTACAGCTTTTTCAAATAATATCCACTTAATGACAGATTTTAATTGATTTATCACAAGCCTTAGTTAGCCCTGGGGAGTAGATATGTTATTATGTACTCGTGTTTTAGTGGGTATCACGAACACTGTCTTTGAAAAGTACCTAGACCAGTGCGTAGATTCCATCTTGGCAAGAAAAAGCAATACTTTTAGAGTCAGCCCCAGGAGTGCATTCAATGCTCTGTGTAATCAAACACAGAAATTGAATCAAAAAATAACTTTATTCTTATAAAAAGATTTAGGTAACTTTTTTATGCGTCGTCGAAAAATTATTAATTAAATTGAGTTTACAATTACATTACCAGTTAACAAATTAAGGGCGTAGGGTGGATGTGAAGAACTGCCAATCTTCTGCCTTTAAATCGTCAAGAATATTCTACAATTGTAAAGAGCTGCAACCCTTACATTATGCTCCAACGAATGAATCAATATCTATATTATATAAAACAATAAAAAACACATCTAATATCTATAGGTATGGTATTGGTGACGGTTTCTTCGCGTTATGTCAGTGTATGGATGCTGATCAAAGACCCAATTAAAAAAAGGCATCTTGCCTGTATCGACGACCCTGTGAACTACCTCATTACAAATGATGTTCAGCAATTGGCACAGGGTGCGTTATGATATTACCACACATTTAGGTTTTAGTAAGAACAACCATGAATTTAAATCTAATTTAAGAAATAAATTAATATTGACACATACAAGAAACGATAAAAGTTCTCTTCACTCGCAGACCTTGAGTTAGATTTTAACTAATCTTTGTTAATCACATTTTGATTAAATAAGACTAATCATGTGTTTGACACATGAATGATTAAAGTGTATTTGTCTTTTATCTCTTAATGCGTAAATACATTTCCTCTAACTAAACAAGCAATACATACAGTATACACATAGAGCTGGAACGTAGTTAGACCGCGTTTTTTGACACAAAAATGCGACGCTACATACTTTACATTAGTTGTATAAATTCAAATATTAATTTGTTATTTAATAATACATAGATACTTAAAATATAAGCTAATAAACAAATGAAACCACAACACTAAATAAATTCAAAAAGTTTGGTCCTTTTAACAGAGTATCCATAATGCTGGTGGTACTTCCTCGCTGTATCGCGATGTTTAAACGCGAGAAAAGCATCAGCTCTTGTATCACCGGTACTTACTACAAGGCTGCTGCTTAATTCCTTAATAAGCTCCTGCTTAATGTTATTATATATAATCAATATGTGTAAATCACAAAATATAAAGTCATAATCATATTAAGTATATATAAAGAAGGGATACACATTTCGCAAGCATTATTTTTCTAAATTTTATAAACATTTCTACACAATAATTAATTTGCATCAAATCTTACAAAAGTACACTTTAATAAAATCAAAAAGATGTCTCAATTATTATTATTCCAATATTCAGTCAACGTCACAAATACCTACTATTAAAATCAAAGCTATATAAAAAGTCTTTCATGTCCTGAGTTTTCTTTGACAGGATTTTCATTATATCAAATACATATTTCGACAACACAAAACGTCTGTATTCAAAGTGCACCGACACCGGTAATCCCGAAGCCCTAATTGTAATAGATTTTAAATCATTTGTTTTGAAATGTATTGTTTAATGTATTGTTATTTAAATGGATTGAACAGATGCCCTTAAAGAATTAAGTCAACGCTGTAAAAGTTTCTTAGAATGCTTTATTTACGATGGAGATTTTTTTTTTAAATCTTAAGGGTTTTCGATAGGTAATGCATTCAGACCTCTTACACAATATATTTAAAATGTCTACTTTCTAGTACTAGTAGAGAAGTATTTTTCATAAATACTAATTGTTTAAATCTTAAAAGTCCTAATTGTTTTTTACCTGCCTAACTGTAGACCATTGAAACAAAAGACTGCTCAAAGCATACCGCCATTGTAAAGACTCCACCCTAATTTTATTATCTTAATCTTTTAAGACAATTGTTCAGAGGTGTATAGATATTTTTAAATACATAAAATTTAGAGTAAAAACACTTATTGTTGGACGAAGGCATTAGATTTCTCTGGAAAACATCGAAAGATGATACCTAAGTTAGTATTTGAAGCGATTTTGATCTTGAGTTTTCTTTTTTGATAAGAAATCTTACAAAACTAGGCACTATCAGTATTTTTAACATAATATATATTGCCACAAACTCTATCGGACATTTTGAATTATGCACATTATTTCAAAAATCAAAAATATCTTTATTCATATAGTACACTTATAAATCAACAAAATAATTTTTAAATTTTTGTTTCTAGATTTACCAGTTCCCAAATCAAGGGCGTAGAGTGGACGAGAAGAAATAGGTCACCAAGGTACACTTATGAATCGTCAACAAAATAAGTTTTAAATTTTCGTTTCTACATTTACTGCCAGTTCCCAAATCAAGGGCGTAGAGCGGAAGAAACTCTCCGCCACACCTTTAAATCGCCAAGAATGTTTCACAGCACGTTTGTAAGGAACCATTACACCATGCACCAGCGAATGCGTCAACTCTAGCGGATTAGATATAAAATGATAAAAAAAAATGTTTCCTGTGTCCGCAAGCGGTTATATAAAACGCACAGTCGATGCTATAGATATCGTTGCAATTAAATTTTACAGCCCGAGATTGTATGTGTGCGAAAAATACAAAATCTCCGAGTATTAACATGTTTATTTTTAATACGTGGAAAACGTTGTGGGTTGTGAATAGAAGAATTACCTAGTTGTGTTAGTTTATAAAAATGTGTGTAACTGTTTGTTTTTCCCTACATAAATAAATTCTAGAAAACTGTGTTTTAGTGGTTGATTCGTATTTAAACAACTAATGGACATTCGAAAGACAATTATGGAACATAAGTTCACCTACTGAAAATTCATAGAATGTATAAAAAAAGTTTTGGAAAAGTATAGAAAAAGTATCCGACTTTTTAATTTATTTATTTTTTCATTTTAGAGCAAAAGGTTAAATAAACATATTTGTAGGCAAAACAATTAGCCACAAATTGTGACTTTACAACTTTTAGACGCACAGTTTCTTAGATATTGCGAAAAAATGTATTTCATCCCTTTTTCCAAGATGGCGGCCGAGTGACAAGGTTGGCGACACCACAGACTTCTGGTGACCTCTTATATTACCTTGCAAAGCAAATGTAATATTTCAATGGGCTAATACACAAATCGTATGATTTTAGTAATCATATTATTTATTTATTTTACGGAAACAAAACAGACACATCACAAAAATACAATAACAGAATAAGATATATGACAAAAATACAGAGGCATCCTAAAAAATGTGTCACAGATAAAATATGTTATATACACGGTCACAAGTACAGAAACAAGAAAAACGCCACGCGAAGAAAAGCAAAAATAAAAAATTCTATAAATTAAAAGTTACCTTATTACAAACACATAAGGAGAAGTAAAATATAAGATATATTGTTAATACGTATTAGTTTAGTTTACAATATATACAAAATTTAATAGCATATAGATTGCTGGGATGGTTTTTGAAATCCCACTCCTAAGAATGCCAATAAGGATGTAATAACAACGATTATGTGCTATAAAATGCTGTAAAAGCCTACGGAAGTTAATTCGCAGGACAGATACTCGAGTATATAGAATGGTTCATTACCAGTTTAATGCTTCTAAAATTTCTGTCCTGTATTTTTCATTGGCTTGGAGTGAGAATAGGCAGACAGAGAAGAATGGAGAAATATCATATGACCTTCTGGCCCAATGTTGGGTATTAGGACACTAGTAGTAGTAGAATTTGTTTCGTTTTGGCTCAATATACATTGTTAAATCTTGGTGATGAAAAATTCGGGGCATTAAAATCGAAATTTTGAAAATTAAATTCGCTGAATAGATTTTACGTAAGACGACAATGATAATATTTTTTAGTTATTTTTTATTGATGTTATCACACTGTTGGCTCCGAGTTTACAGTTCAGCACTTGGTGGCTAGCTTAGCTCAGCAAGAGCAAAGTAATCTACTGAAGTAGAGAGTTCTCATTACCGTATTTCCAAACAGTGAGATCCAATTTCACATAACAAATGACGTAATTTAAATAAAGTATATGATCGTTATATATAAAAAATAAAGTATAAAATCCCCCAAAAGTTTTCATTTACAAAAGTTGTGTTAGTAATAATAATTTTAAATATTTCGTAGGTAAACATCAATCGCTAAGGTTTTCTTTTTGTATATGCACAATATCAATTAAATGTACTTTTGTACGTGATAACATACCCATGTGAGATATATAGCGGGTATTATTCAAGCGTTTGATAAGATTCGGCGGCGTGTTTCATGTCTACCTTTGTCCATATTCCGCCCATACGTTGTGTAACGCAGTAAGAGCGGAGCTTATACTTTGTACGTAACTTGTACTTGGTACCGGACTCATACATGGTAGGTAGATATACTTGGTACGGGATTTACACTTGGTACCGGACTTACACTTGGTACGGGACTTACACTTGGTACGGGACTTACACTTGGTACGGGACTTACACTTGGTACGGGACTTACACTTGGTACGGGACTTACACTTGGTACGGGACTTACACTTGGTACCGGACTTATACTTAGAACGGAACATAAACCGTATAATTCGTTCATTCTACTTATGTTAGTCGACGACAAGATTAAAAACTTTCAAATTCAAACTAATATTAATTAATCCTATATTGTAAAGAATCTAGCATCTCATGTGTCATGATACTAAATAAAATTAAAAATAATTTAATTGATATAGTATTGTTTTTTTTAACTACGCGTTTTACACAACTAAATACAGCGATTTCTTTAGAAAAGATTTGCGCTATATTTGTGATTTAATAAATATTTTTTGAATATACATACTTTATATCTAATATACACAAATCAGTTCTAACACACACTAACTAGAAGGTTACATAATTTGAATAAGTAAAATGACTAAAATGAACTCGCAGGCACCATAAGCTGAATCACGCGATTGGCAAGAACTGCTTTGAATTTTATTAAACGTTATGAAAGGTCATATTTCGCGCATCACATTAATAATTTGAAATAGTTTCACTCGAATGAGGTTAGTAAATAACCTATGCTGTGTCTATGGAGTGTCGTCATTATAATCTAGAGTATGAGTTTCATTCAGTAACAAAGTGCCGCTCTCAAATCTGAGAGAATTTGTACACAGAAGTTGGTGATGAAAGTGTAAGAACTAAAACTTAATCAGGTTCTGAAGGTGACGTTTATTCATAGTTAATTTATGTTAATAATAAAAGAATATGTAGACTGTGTGGCTAATTAGCATACATATGATATTAATATACATGTGCTGATTAGATATAGGTCCGGGAATTGAAGAATATCTATCAATTTTAACCTATTATCCTTTCCTATGCGTTTTGTCCTACTGTCCTATCGTTTGTTTCCTTTGCCTATCCTTTGACGTCTCCTGGTTCTAAGCTACCTCTCCACCAATTCTCAGCCAAATCGGTTCAGCCGTTCTTGAGTGACACTAAAATTAAAATTATTTTATATACATAGATAATTTAAATTACATTTATTATAATTGCTGTTATACATAGGTATACATACAATATATATATTAACGAAGCAGAGCATATATAACCTGTATACGCAACCTGGGACCCCGAAAAAGCGAAAAAAAAACTATCACTGTAGTTATTAATGTATTAAACGACCAGAGACTACAGATTTGGATGATTATTTTTACTGCTTCAACAAATTATCTCCCATTTGTATTGGTTTGCATAATCGAAAAAAATAGAAGTCAATTTGAACGGTCAATCAAACTACTACCAACAGAACAACAGAACAATGATTGGTTCATGAGCGTTGATGACGTTTTGTTTTGACTTCCGAAGAGTTTTATTATGTACTATATAAATTTATGGAATCATAATCGTTGTATGGACTCAACAGCGGGTCCATAACTATTAATTGTATTTTGATTCTAGTTTATTGAGTTGCGCCATGCGGCAAAGTTATCGTTAATACTTCAGCCTCTTTTAAAGATAAGTATCGTTTTTTGCTTGCAATAAATACTTTTTTGTATTATGTTCAATCATGAATGTGTTCCAAATTCAATTTTAAGTAAGTATAAAGTGTTAGGTTCTGAACGTGTTTGGCTATGTGTTTAAGGTTGTTATTACAGTGTATTTGTGTATGTAATCTTCATAAATGCATTCTGTGTATAAATGATTTGATGTTTATAGACGCTTATTGACGAACTGTTTAGTACTTAATACCTCAACACTTCATATTATACTTTCAAAACATTTATGGCAGAATGGTAAAAATTTTCGTGGCTAAACCAAAAAAAACTAAGGAGTAAATAAAAATAATTTTAAGTTTAATTATTTTATTTACTTTCTATTATGTAACAATATAATTAAGGATGAAATAAATAAAAATACATGTCAATCTAAACAAACAACTTTAAAATCATTCATAACAGCTAAGTAGTGAACACATTTCTTCATTTAAAATACCTAACATAACATACAAAAAACCCAGTAAATAGCTCGTATATAAGGGTTTATATATTTACATATCGGAGCTCGTTATTTCTGGTCAATTGCAGCTTTACTGCGCCAACGCATCCTTCCAATTACCGCTCCGCCGCCAACCTAATAAAACATCGGGATTCCAAAAGATAACACATACAATACAAAGCACAGGTTTATGATCCTTAACGTACGTGAATAGAGACCAATTTCCCGTGTAACAATCAATTATTCTACGTTACATAAATGAAACAGATGCAAATTACGTGTAACGTGTTTGTTGTCGAGGGTTTTTTTATAATTATATCGGATACGTGGAAAAGCATTCAGACGGCCGAGACGGTATTTAATAGGCTTAGATTAGACGTTAAAAGCCTTGGCAATTGGGCTGTATACACAAATCTAGTCAGGATTCCATTTATGTTCTGTGGATATTTTGACAGAATAGTTTGAACATAGATACTTTCTCTATAGATTTTCATTTACAAAATTATAGTTGACGCTTTACAAATAGTGTTTACAAATTAGTCTCAGCGGTGTGTTTTGACTTATACAATATCGAACCCAGTTACTAAGTAACTGAATGTTTATCGGTAACTGGGATTCAAAGACAAAATAAAAATCTCTTTATTCAATATATTACAGGACCATTTAGAAATGAATTAAATATAAATGATTGTGCATGTTCGCATGCGACCAAGCAGAGAAGAAACTCGGTTGATTTTTTTAATTGCATCATTCACCACAGAACTTTAGTCTTAAGTCACTGTTACATGTGTGTAAATACTATCAAATTGTAACAAACTATAATTAAATCTTATATACTGACTAACCCTTTATTAACACACATTTATGTATCTTTTTAAATTTAGTTTACTCTTTAATTTATTAAGAACATATTACATAAATGACCGTTTGTCTCTGATTAAAACTAAATAGTATTTTATTAAATGATTTAAAAAAACTTGTCTATGTTACTTGTATTTTTATAAGCACATGTAATGTTTAGGCACGTATTTAATAAAATAAAACCAAGTTATATGGATAGAGACTTTTGGACCTTTGGGTAAAAGTGCACAGGCGCTTAGTCTAGGTATTAAATAGGCGAATAGTCAGGTAATCAGTATCGATGATCCAAGATCTGGTCGCTCAACGAATATCGCCATACAGCGAGGAAATGCCACAAGGATCAAACGTTTTTAATTTGTTTCAGTGCTGTGGTTTGATTTATGTGATATCTTATATTATAAGTTTAGGTTATGCGGCGCACCACCGCTTTATGGAACCAACTGCCAGCGCATGTATTTCCAAACCGCTATGACGGACCTTCAAGAATAGAGCCTTCTTCTCCCTTAAACTAAGCCGGTAACTCACTTTTAAGCATGGGCGGCGGTTAGCACTTCATTTGAAGCCTGCTCGTTTGCCTCCTGTTAAACAAAAAAGTATATAACTATAGAATATATTAAATATAGAAATTCTATAATTGTATAAAAAGGTGCTAATTAAGTTTCTTATATACCGCTTAAGCTTTCTCATGAGCATTTTTTATCTCATAGGGGCTAGACTAGATTAGAAAATTGCTAAACGCAATTTCATACTCGAATCATCATCTTTTAATTGTCATTTGAAACCAATTACACTTATATAAATGATCTCTAAGCTATAGGTAAGACGATTTTATCTAATGCAAATAGCCGTTAGTTTTTAATAACTCGGAGTATAGTTAAACAGACTAGTAACAATCGTAAACTAACTGTTAAAATAATTGTAATAAAACCATTTTGCAAGTGCCATTAAAACGTACCGACAAAGGGCTGAGGGTCTTTGAAGGCGCCGTCGGCATCCGCTTTCTCTTTACCGGATGTGACGTGGCCTTGCCGCGAGAGCTTTTCACGAACACTTGATACATTCCACAGGTTAGATAAAAGTATAATTTAGTACAGAACGTCACTTAAAATTTAATCTAGTTAACAATAGGCCTTAATAAATGTCTCTTCCACGGTAGATACGCGAAAAAATTGAATAGAGTCATGCTTTAGACTGGTTCCTTTCAAAAAGAGATATTATTGAAATCACCGTTTCATAATAAGATAGATTGAAAATATCAGCCTAAAACAATACTGGTATAGAATATAATGAATGAATGATTTTATTTGTATCAAATAATACTTTATTTTCCTAAAAGTTAAGGGCCTTAAAAAACCTTTTCAACTAATTAATACCTTAAAGTGTACAATGTATCAGTACTAAATGAAGAATGTAGTTATTAACGTAATACCAAAAAAAAAACTAACAAGTTTTTCTTCGGCAGGATTTGATTTGAGGCTTTTACGCTGAGTGAAAGAAAAGCTTAAGCAAAAAAAGTCACAGACATCCTATAACTAACTACTTCTTCGTTATAAAGCAAGGCAAAATAATAAATAGACAAAATATTAATTGGCTTGGCAAACATATAACTTATGTAAAAACAATATGGAAACGTAATGTTACTTTAATTGCGAGTCGTTAGTCGTATATCATTTTAATTTATAGCATTATAAACATTATCAAACTTATATTTATGTTGTTTAGGGTTCATGAGTTACATTTTGAACTGACTAAGTCTCCAGTTACTACGTCTAAGTTTAGCGTGATCAAAGCTGTACATTTTGTCTATCAATCTATTAAGGAGGCGCTTCAGTGACTGTAAATATCGTGGACACAAACGGCTGATTTCTCTTATTTGTGTGTCTCCCACATATACTCTCAAAGTAACGAAAATCCTTTGTATTTTTATATATTAAAAGTTATCTGTGGTTATTAAAATTAGGTCTAAGAAACAATCCAACACAGATATAAAGGCTTAAATATATACGTGAAGAATTACAATCGTAACCATGGCAACAGATATAGTTTTCCAATACAATATTGGAATAATTGTTTATAGCACGTCTCTTTTCAAAATTATTAGAAGGAAAGAGACAGATTTATGTTATAACATGGTTTCGAATATAGTTTACGCAGCAGAACCCCGCGTACAATTCTGTCTTTTTTATAAGATAAAATCTAAGTACTGATAACTGTAATCAATTCTTTTGTTAATAAAAATTACGATTACATTGTTACACAGAAAAAAAGGCGGCAAATACATATTTTAGATTGATAATTTTAGGTATTTAACTTATACGTCTATGTTATAAAACTTTTTACACAACTTTACAAACATTGAAGAAAATCGATCCTTTTTAGTTCATGACGCACGAATGAATTAAAAGTAATTAATTTTCTAATAAGTCTAATATTTGTATAAAGAGAAACTATATTTAATAACACAAAGTTATCAGTATCGGGACTTTATGTCAAAAGTGAAAACATAGTTTATTGTCTATTGTCTCTGATTTAAATATGTTATATCAATCAAAAAATGATAATAAACTGTGCAGAATAAAAAATGATATATAACTTGAAAATGCGTTTCTTAAGTAAATAATAACGCTTATGTATGTACTTGAACAATTTTAAAACCATAATGACAATAACACTTAACATTCTTTTTATCTGTATTATCTTGTACTTAATTTCCTTTTTGTCATTTAGTGTATATATAACCTCCATGGTTTAATAATATTCTGGATTCGGAGTGTTAACAACTAATCAAGGAAAATTAACCTCGCCTTAATTATCTATAGACCCAAAATGTGTGTACCAGTCCCCTTTATGGGATAACAGGCACAAACACCGCGTTATGCATTTAAGTTAAATTTCGCTTTAATTCGACTAAACAAAGGGAATACTGGTGGGGTATGGGGCGTCCGTAGCGGGCCAATAAAGGCGCGCAGTAAATCCATGTAATTTAGAGCGGTTATAAATTAAACTTCAGCTATAAACGCGTACCTGCCCGCCCCGCGGCCGACATGCAACATAAATCAACTGCCGCCGCATCGACGCTTCGAATTCGAAGTTCAAACTTGGAACGTGAAGTTCAAATAGTTCAAACAGACTGCGTAACAAAAATCTCCACAGACAATATCTGGTCTATATTGTCTATATCATCGAATTTTAAGTCAAACGAAGTATCGTGAAACAGATAATGCATTAAGAATCTAAATTGCAGTTTATGACAAAAAAAATATTGAAATTATGAAAAATATATCATATTATTGTAAGTATTGAGAACTGTTTGTTGACTTCAATTAATTTCAATATTTAACTCGAATAATATAAATCTACATAGTTTCAGACGTTAATATATAACATAAATGAAGGCTTCGTTAACACGAAATATCGAATTACATAACAATACCATGTTACAGGTATTATACGAATTTACTTTCCATATAAATATATCTAGGAATATTCCAGAGAAGCTTCAAATAATACCCAGACATTTAATATGAAACTGATTTATTTTTGCCCACATCATCCACATACAACTAACCCCATGACGCCAGCGTTACAATTCCGTTTTACGATTCACCATAAAGGCACATTATCTATTTTATCACTAAAACCCAAACAGATAAAGGGTTGTCTTCGCCCGGTGTAAATAATTCCTTATTGTGATGCCTTCAGATTGTCTAACATGAGTAAACCTATCTCGCTATAAATCATTTGCGACACGGGTAAATCTTGGCTATGTAAAAAATATTGAATATAGGATAATTCCTAATTAGTACTATACTAAACCTTTTAATAGCTTTTGCCATCTTTAAATTACTTATATGGTTTTATATAAAACTAGCTGATCCCGACAAACGTTGTGTGCCAAAAAAAAAATGTCTCTAAAAAAGATGTTGGCCGATTCTCAGACCTACTCAATGCTCACAAAATTTCAGGACATTCGGTCCAACCGTTTCGGAAGAGTAAGGGAGGAACAAACATTGTGACGAGAGAATTTTATATATTAGATAACAAGTTAATTTGCTAATAATGGTAATTAATGCTTTTTGAATGGTCTTTGTCTTAATAAGTTGCAGTATTAATTCTTAGTTTTCGACTTATACCTAGTGTGGTACACATATTTATTTGTTATAAATGATTGTAGTTCATATGCCTACACAATAATATATTAGAATCTTAAGTGTTCATGCGTATAGGTGTGTTATCATCGTAAAGGTATTAAAAAGTAATAACTATACTATAATTATTTTAATTGTGTTCCTAAACGCTTATTGGTTGAAAGTAAGAGCATTGTTAAAAAAACAAATAGAATAACATTTTGGTATGGTTTTTACTGTTTTAACGGAGACGTAATATTCATGAAAAAACCGGATTAAAATATTCAAAGTTTACAACTTACAGATAAAGAAAATTTTAGCACCCCATTAAAAAGATACACAGAAAGAATTAATCATTAAATACATTATAAAACGGTCGAGTCGGCGCATGTGATGCGGCTTGATCGACAGATTAAGAAAAATCTGAATATTTGAGGATTAAAAGGCAGGTATGCAAGGCGGTGACTCAATCGGCTCAGGGCATAGAGCTTTGTTGTTATCTGTACTCATGACTCCGCCCTAACGTCAGCGTTGCCGCGCATATAAACAAGATGGCGGACAGCGCGGTATTTATTAGACCTAATGAAAAGCACATTTAATTAATTCACAGCAATCACATGCGACGCGCACACCAAAGCTTTTATGTTTATTGTTTCCATATAATTATAAAGCTACATTTGATTTCTCTAGAGTGTTACAGTCGTAATGTTTTGTGGCAAATAAAAGTAATTATAAAGACAGGAGTTGACACATGTTTTAATAAAAGCTGCGTGAAGCTTCATAAAATGTTAAACTAATTTTTGTAATTGTTCAAATTAAACCAGATGGCTATTTTGTGGTATCTATGAATCAAAATTTAATACAAGATTTTTATTTGAATTTGTAATTACGGTGGCGTTGTATCTGATAATAAATAAGATTACGTAAATCTAATTTAATAAAAGCGAAAATTTAAACAACTTTTAACAACATTGACAGCTGTAGGTGACATGGGATTTAAGTTTCCTAAGAGAGACTAGGGACACGTTTAGCTACGTGATAAAACGAGTACCTATAACAATATTTTTGCCAGACAGCTTTGACCTTTCCAAAGATACTATAAAATATCTTAAGACCGTTAAATCGGTTCTCATAACTCACCAGGTGTGAACAAGAAAATTTGTACCCAAATAGAGTTCGGTACATTTATACCAAGGACCCTACATAGCTTTTCATTATAATAAGTAACCATAGTCTACTCTTTTAAAAATTAAAATAAAAATGTTAGGTGCTACAATATTGAAATAACTCCACACTTCGTTGCAATCGTGCTCAGTACCTAACAATTATATAATTTTTCATGACATTATTCATGGCAAACGAGTCTCATAAAAATCATTTAATTGCTCAATCAGACTATTAGCTATTAATATAATATAAAAGCAATAAAATGTTCTACTGTGCAAAATCTATTAACCCCGATTTCTTATTGCAATCGGGAAAATATTTAATTTTTATTTAAATACTTTAAAATTTGGTATTTTTAAGCAGCGATTTACATTTGCTGAAAGGCATATAAACATTAAAGTGACCTTGTTGTAAAGGATTATAATTAAAAACGATATTTATAAAATATAAAATCTCGTCTTTCCTCGTCGATTGTCTTTAAGGTTTTATATTATTACCCTTTTGGATACCAAACTAGATCATTATTTTTTAACCTTTACCCCTTGGGAGTAGGTACATCCGGTTGGCTGCCAAAAAATACGCCGCAGCCCATAGACACGTAATCGACCTAACTTACAACTGACAGCCCTTGATGAAGGAGTACCTACGCTCTTTTATATTCAAATATTTTCCGATTCCAAAGATAACAATGATTTTAAGATGGTTAAATATTTATAGAGTCTATGAATATTAACTCATTATCTCCACACTATTGCGAATCTCAATTTATAAACCAACTACACATAATAACTGGCATCTTATCATATTTTATTATCCTAATTTCCATAATTCTTTAATTTAAAATCGATTTATTTAGTAATTATGTATAGTTTTAATGTTACTGGACTTCTTAGCGCAATGCATAACAAAAGTCGAAGTCGATAGTCTTCAGCTAATGACAAAGTTGGTGAAGATTACAAGTGAACACGAACATTTTCTGTAAAATATAATTCGAAAAGTTTTCAGCTAAACAGAAAAGGAACTCATTCTTAACACTTCAGCAGGTAATTTTTTAGGCCAAGTTTATTGATGTAGGTACGATGTGAGTACCTACAACGCGAACCTAAATTGACTCAAGTATGTCAACGCTTTTTAAGCTTCAACTTGAGATATGGTCGATATGCAGAGATGTGTTTTCTGTATTAACATAGTTTAAAATTTAAACTCGTATCAGGGTTTGTAATTTGAAACAGGGAAATTGGTTATGCATTCATATTCCGAGTGGCGTTGAGTGCTCCCCCGCGACAATTCGTCGCGTCGCATTCCCCAAGGGGCAGTTAGCGCCATCTCGGTTTAGCAATGTGATTTATCCCCCGCGCAATACAACTGACACATAAATGTCGCGTTTGTTCCTCTTTACTCTATGATTTACGGAGGAAATTTGGGTTTTGAATAATTGTAACATTTGACTTAAGTGCTAAAGGTTTCGTACTAGACCAAATCTAAAAAATATCTGCGATTTTTAAGATGTTTTTAGTGGTATGATATATAAAATGAATAATTTGTCAATAATAAAATATGTTGACCTAGTTGTTAGATCTCTCATTATAAATTTATAACTAATCAACGCAAAATGTACTGACACAATTACTTTTTTTTATAGAAGAGGAGGAGGAGGCACACCATAAAGGTGAAGTCACCGCCCATAGACGCTCACGTGGCTGGGAGCTCGTGAGTGTCTTGCTGGCCTTTTAGGGAGTGGTTGGCTTTTTTCTTGAACGACCCTAAGCCGTAATGGTTCTGGAATACCGTGGCGGGCAGCTGGTTCCATAACGTGGTGGTGCGTGGTATGACATGTCTTCATCCGACATACATCAAGGTGGAATTTCGTATTGTGCCTAAATGTCCGAAGATGAAATTCAGCTGAAGATATTCCGAACAGCTCCTCCGAACTCATCCCATGGTTAATGCTTTTATATCGATTGGTCTTAAATATTAATTAGACTATATGGCTCGGTAAAGGCACGCCAAGACTATATTCATATTGAAATAGTCCTCCATATTATTTTTACTTCATTATCGCATCACTAATGACAAATGATAAGCACTATCATAAGTACATGAACTAATGACCTATGACTCAATAGCTATGTAGATCACAGTTCATTCAGTAACAAAATGTACAGCGTAACTGATGTGAATAATATGAGTGATGACCGATTTGTGTGGGTGTTCGGGAATGTTATAGAGTTGTGTAAAGACGCCGCGGTGTTCGTCAAGAAAAAACGCCCTTTCAACAGATTAGCCGACCTTTGTACCGAGTTCAACAAATATTTGGAGGATCTTAGCGTTGAAGGTGAATATTTATAACTCTGTCATAATTGTGACACACTGAGAATAGATAATAGAGACAGGCAAATAGGTTGTTTGAGATTAATATGGAATCAAAACATAACAATTTTCAATAAAAAATGTATTAAAAAATCATCTATTTCTATCTATTAGTATGGGTAAATTACATTTGAAATAACGAATTTGAGTATCATGATTTTCTATTGCGTTTAGAAAGATCCCAGACTGCCACTGTCCAAACACCAGGCCAATTGTAAACCTAAAGGCCTATTAGTTGTTTAGGTATTAAAAGGTTATTTTAGTTATTATTAATTTAAAATTCACATTTATTGGTATGGGCGATATAAATAGATATTTAATGTTAGGTTTACTTTATTTTTAACATGTTTTCGTGTTTGCCTAAATTTTTCTAATTGAAATATTTCTTTAACGATTTCATAATAGTCAACTATTAAAAATATTCTTAATAACTAATAAATTAAAGATTTATAGACAAATAGTGCCGAAACGAAATTAAAAAAGGTAATGACAATAAAAGTTTGTTAGTAAAGGGTAAGTAAGTATAGAAGATTATACTAAGTTTATATTTTATTGTATTTTACAGCAAATTTGGTCATACGTAACCTATTTGGTTATGTTTTAGTTATCTCTTTACTGTCTATTACATAACTTTGCTATAACGATGATGTAAGTATATAGTTCGCAAATAATATATTTTGCGTTAATTTTCTTTGGTTAAAGTAACAAACAAATACAAATAACAAATAAATTAAAAATCTACATCTGTAACTTGTAATCTAATTATTAAATAGAAGAATAAGCAAAATAGTTTTATATATTATATAATTATCTAAACCGTTTTGTTACGGTTAGACGCGGTGAGATAAGAACGGTTCAATTCTGGTATTACTACAATACCTACTGTCATATTTCTATGGCTTAGTCATATCCCCAGGATGTCTAGTTAAAATACGTAAAAGAAAAATCTCGATAAAAATATACGAAGCGATTAAACAAATTACAGTATGTTATAAGTATCAAGATATAATAGACAAGTAGGTTTAATAAATAATGAAACAGCTAACATGGACGCTACCATATACAAATCATCACGTTGTAGATACAAACACAAAATAAATAATAATTATATTTAGACAAATCATGAATATGCGATAGTCACTATTTGTACTACTTACATCATTAAGTCATATGACATCCCCTTTATTGTGATTACAAAATGTATTTCTATAACAGTATAATTAATTGATTTTTATTAATAGTAAATTAATTATTTTAAGTACAATATTTGAATAAATTCAAAAAGTTTTGTCGTTGTAGCGTAGGAACCCATAATGTTGTCGGCATTTCCTTCCGATACTTGTTGTCTGGAACAGATCGCTTATTAACGAAAAGTCCGCCCGTTGCTCTTATATGTACTAACATCTATTAACGTCATTTACTTCTACTGTTTAAGTGCAATAAAGTGTAAATAAATAAATACTTGGGCGTTGAGCGAAAAACACCAGCTCTTGGGTCATTCCTAGCTGTATCGCGATACTAGCGAAAAAAGCACAAGCTCTGGGGTCACCGGTACTGACTACCGCCTACTAAATTCCTTTTTTAGGTTTTGATTATTCCTTACTTATTCTATAATAGTTAAAATATACAATATTTTCAGAAAAACTTATAATTCTCAAGTCACATCCTGACTTAGCGGGACGGCTGGCAGCTCTCGGTGATCTAACGAAGGAGTCAACAGAAGAGCAAAAATCCGCCGGATTGGACAATTTAAGTACAGAACAGAAATCGATAATAAATTCATGTAACGAACGGTTCGTATTACAAAATGCTATTAATTTACAAACTATACAAGTTTTGTATGTAAATGTGTATGATTTGTATGAATTAACGATATTATAAGTGTGTAGTTGCGAAACTGGCAAAGAGTTACTGTGCATACAAAAGTATTCGATGCAAGTTAATAAAACATTCGTGAAAAAACAAAATCTCGTCTTTAATATGTTTCGTGTTATTAATAACTTAAAAAAATAGTTATTATGGTTCAATTATGTAAAAACATACATAGACCACTTTAAAGTTTGTCTACGACTGTCCCGTTTTAAAATAATCATGGTGTTGAAAATTATTGCAAGATGGCGCTGAAAACAATTCGTGAAAACTTATACAAGTGCCATCTATTGATTGATCTCTCTATTTACGTTAAGCTTACTAAATTCTTTGACTAGCTCTTACATAGTGTCATCTAAAGATGGCGTTGAAATAATAAATTAAAGACCATTATTTTATTTTCAACGAGATATCTTGATTGTCATTAATATCTCTAATATATAATCATGTCATATACATATATATATATATACAGCGAGAAATATATATATATGGTTTAAATTAATACTCATATTACTTTAAAATACTTTACTTTTTAAAACATTTAACTATTCGCGATTGTTGATTTGCAGGTACAAATTGAAATTCGGATTTCCATTTATAATTTGTGCCCGGGAAAATAAGGTGCAATCAATCATCGATGGTCTGAAAGTGCGTATTCTGAATTCCCGAGACCAGGAAATCCAAACGGGAATTAATGAAGTGAAAAAAATATGTAAATTAAGGATTCTTGACATTGTTAATGAAAATTTATTAAATTAATTTTGGTATTTTTTATTTGAAATATCCTAAATCAGAATTACAGTAAACCTAAAGATCTCTCAACGACAGCGTGGGGTTGTCCAGCGACTTCACAGAGGTCCGGTACATTTAGGATATCTTCAAAACCAATGTCTAAGTACCTTCCAGTCAAGACGTCAGACTGAAAGTTTGAGCTGGACAAGAATGGCAATCGACCAACCTGTTAATAAATAACTATAAATATGGGACATAGACACTAAACAATCATCACATGAGTACACCACACACATTGTGGCTTTACTGGGAATCGAACATAGGTGCCTCACTTTTGGCAGTCAGGCATAGTGAATACTGTAAAAACTGAGTCGTCCATAGGATATAGAATGAAATGATTAGCAATTGCTTTAACAATTGTAGTTTGCATATTGCGATGTATAATTATGTACTACTTAACATAATGTAGAAATACTAAATATACAAAATTAAAACTAATCTAATGTTGAGAAATAAAATAATGTAGAATAAATTAATTGTTATTGAATTACCTTGCTGGAAAATTTCTTCTCCATAGACAACTTTAATGGAGCATGTAGACCTTGGATATTTCTCAACATCGCCATGTTCATCTTCTCTTCATTCAGGTAATACTGTAATCCAGAACGCTCTATTATTCTTCAACAGAATTTATAAAACAAAATAATTAAAAACTAACTATGTTGCTATAGGATAAGCTGACTATTGAAGACCATATGTCTCTTACATTCTTCTCAGATACTTGAAGTGGATGAGCCACAGCTAACTTGTGTCGGGTTGAAGCCAAGCCAGCAATCATAGGATCAGGTACTCCAAAAGATCCTTCATTATTAGGTTTGCACAAGTTAGCATCGTGCTCTGGTTTAACTTTCACAGAGGGAAGTCCGAAACTCTAAAAGAATAATAATCATTTGTTGAAATATATAGTTATAAAGTTTTTAAGTGATATTTAACTGGTTGTACTTACCATGGTGTCTGTTGCAGTATAAATGTACGATTAGGTTTTAAAAATGCAACTCGTAGTCTTGGAACTGTTCTTAAGAAATCAATGCAACGTAAACATAAAAATCGGCATTCAGAAATTTACTTTTTAGCAACTCATTGAATAAAGACAACCGCTTGGTGCTTACAAATGACAATTGACTAACGCGATCCGACTTGATTAGACAGGAGCCTGCCAAACTTCAAAAGGGATAAATAATCGACAATTAATTTAAACTTACAGTTTAAATTAAATTGTAAACTTTACAGTCTACACTCTACACTACAAGTACATTGTTATGAATACTGTGAGCTGTAAAGTGAAATTTGAAATTATTATTTGTTTGTTTACGTTTAATTCAATATTAAATAATTATTAATAAGAGTAAAAATTGTACATAATTACTGTGATAAAATGGAAAATTTCGATGATTTTGTAGAATTTTATGAATATTCACGAAGACAACGAGCAGCAGGGCCTAGATGTTATTTACGCGACTTTTCAAACCCCTTTGAAAAATATAGTATATCTGAATTTCATTCACTTTTCGGATTTACCCAAAATTCTGTTAAAAATATCCTTTTACCTTTGTTGGAATCTGATCTTAAAGCCACTTCCAGGAGGGGCTTGCCCTTTGATCCTGAAATAATGATTTTATTAACACTACGATATTTCGCAACTGGTAGTTTTCAGGTTAATAAACATTCAATAAAGCAAGAGTTGCTTTAAACTTTTTATTTCAAGTATTGAAATTGGCCTTCGCAGAAACTTGATGGAGATGTGATGAATGTTTGTCAACAATCAATGTCTCGTATAGTTACTAGAGTTGCAAATGCTTTAGCAAAGAAAATGAAAAACTTTGTTAAATTTCCCTCAAGGTATCAAGAAGTCAATAAAGTAAAGTATGTCCTATCAAGTTTATATCTTTAACATCTAAATCGAAAAAGGTTTGTTAAATATATAAATGTTTATAGACATTTTTTATTTCAGGCAGACATTTTATAAAATTGCAAACTTTCCTGGTGTAATTGGATGTATAGACTGTATACAAATAAAAATAAAAAACCCTGGTGGTTCATCTTCAGAGGTTTATAGAAACAGTTCTGGATACTTCTCAATTAATGTGCAGGCAGTGGTTGGGCCAAATTTGGAGTTCTATAATATAGTTGCCCGTTGGCCTGGTAGCACTAATGATAGTTTTATTTTTAATCACAGTTCTCTAAAGCAACAACTTGATTTAGGAAATATTCAAGGTGTTTTACTTGGGGACAATGACTATGCCGTTACTAATGTACTGCTCACACCATTTGTGACACCAAATTTGTATGCACAAGAAACTTATAATCAAAGCCATGAGATGACAAGAAATACAGTAGAAAAGGCATTTGAGCTGTGGAAGAAAAAATTTCAGTGCCTGCAAGTGGGAATGGCGATTAAAATTGAAACTGTAGTTGCTGTTGTTTGTGCATGTGCGACACTACATAATATCTCTTTGCAAATATGTGAAACGGTAAATAGTGATGAGGAATTGGTTGATGTGGATATATTGCACGAAAATAAAAACTCGGGTTTGTTGTTTAGACAGTCGATTGTCGACAGATATTTCAAATAAATATAACAATTCAATAATTTCAATTCTTTATAATTAATACTATACTATATACTTCTTAATACAAGTTAAAAAAATAACTTTTGTAAAATAATTTAAAATTATATACAATTTAAAGAGTACATACACAGTATGTAAGTGAGGTTTGTGGTTTAATTCCTAAAAGACAATTGTTTTGAGAAGGCACACAGGGTTGATCAATATTTTTCTACATTGGGAAAGCCCTTGTAGTCTGTATTAAACTATCTAGTTCCTTTTTAGATATCTCTAATCGTATTCTACTCCTTTCTTCTTCCATTATAGCAGCTCTCCTCTCCGCTTCAGCTGTCTCCAACTTGAAAAAAGATACAATTTCAGCATACACAAAATTTTATAATATACATATATAACAAACAGAAAAAGCATTACTTGTGCTTCTAAAATTTTCATTTCAAGTTTCTTTTTTCTTTCATAGTGTCTGATTCTAATTATAGCTTCTTTTCTGATGTAGTCTGCTGTTTTGAATTGCTTGCTCTTCACATCGTTAGAATAACCTGGTGACAGCTCGGGTTCATGTAATACTGTATCATTGTGCACTTGGCTATCTATTAGATCTTTTGCCTCTGAAAATATTATAAGTAGACAATGAAATTCAAATAAGCTTAAAAAAATAGAAAATATGATAAATCTATATAGAATAGAAAATCTACTTTACTTAGAATGTGGGCACTACTAGGTATTACATGCATGTCTTACAACATAGTTATTTATAAGGATTTAACCTATTAGTTCAGTATTTTCATTTTGTGACTCATCATTAGAACTTAAAAAAATTCCATCACTGTCTACAGAGTTGGTAATCTCACAAAACTTCAGAGGTTCCACCTGAAAGATTAAAATAATTAAATATTATTAAAAAATTATACTTATAGTTTTTTCGCATTTAATTCTACCTCTTCAACCATATTGTACATTGAGTCCTCATTTGGTGATTTTTTGAAATCGGATGGTCCACCAGACTCACCAGTCTCATTTAATTCCCCACATTGGCTAGCTCTAACTTTCCGAGCATGGGCTTTCATGTTGTCCCAAGCCCTTTTCAAAGTTGCAATATCACGCTGCAGAACATAGTTTTAAAAAAAATAGCTTTGTATATTTATTACAAAACGTAATCAGTAAATGTTATGAACATTTTCCAAATGACTTAAAACAAACCTGATGCACATGAGTTTTGCAATTAAACTCTACTGTTAATGTTTCCCAAGCTGCTTTTTTCTTTTGAATGGTTTTCCCATCAGTATGTTTCGATTCAATAACAGGCCTATTGTGTACTAATTGAGCTAAAACTGTTTTTTCGTCAGGTGTGAAATTAGCAACCCGCTTTCGAGACATTTTCGTCATTCAATAAACGGAAGAAGACTACACTCTCTTGCAACAATAAACAACGGCATAAACTTTTATTTAATAACGCTATCGAGTCTACACAATACCATTGCCTATCAATTATAATTGGATTTTATAACTCTTAGGCTACTTGCAGGTTGTTGTGACTTGTGTATTAATTTTGCTTTGTTTGACATGTACTGTGTAATTGTAGACAATTGACGACACATAACACAATGTAATCACAGATGACAGACTGGACAGATGTTCATTGCCTACAATTTATAACTAGCCGATAGAGGATAACGAATGAGTATTAATATAATAATTTGTTATTATTTGCGTGTTAACATTATTTGACAATATAAATATAAATTGTCATAATTATCGACATTAATTTTTTTTTAGAATATTTATAAAAATGGCTGGACGCGGTGGACCTAAAAAAGAATTAGTATAATGGCCTGAAGTATATATTTGAACTTATAGGTTTGGCAATTACTTAATTAAAGGTTATCGTTTTTTTAGGATCCTGAAGAATTAATGAGAAGAAAGTTTCGCGCAAAATGTCTGTTTCGCGCGTTGGGACGTATTGTTATGGCAAATGCCTACTGGTTGATTGAAGCTGTGGATCATTATGAAGGGCTAGATGACGTCAGACGGAGGGTCGAACAAGCTGTGCGCGGGAAAGCAAAGAAGAAACAGCTATTGAGCATACACGTGATTATTAAGATTATGTTTTTGTTTAATATAGTATAAAAGGAAGGTAGCCACCACCATTCCGGCTAATCTATTAGTAAAATACAAATCGCTTAATTTTGTCTTGTTCTGCATTTTAGAGTGACAGAGCTAAGTTCTTATTATTGCAACATGATATTATGCCTTTTATTATTTAATACTTGAATTAACAAAGAATTTGTTTTATGCTGTCATTGAATTATCATAATTTTCGACTTTTGTGACATACGAATCGTTCCTTTTTGGTTTTTTGATCCATCTTGTTTTTTCTAGGATAAAGCTCTTCTTAATAAGCCGGCAGTGGAGAGGACTGACCAGGAAAAGAAGTATATTTTTCGTATAATTGGAGGTTTGAAATGCTTCAAACGGTATCCTAATGTAAGTAATCATTTATTGACACCTTTGTACCCTAATCTTGTTTTGCCTGTAAGAGATCGCTAATTAGCAACAAGGCCGCCCGTTGCTCTTATATGTACTAAAATCTATTAACATTAAAGAATTAAACTTAGTCTTAATGACGTTCAAAACCTAACAAACCTAATTGCATAAATAATTTATAAAATCGTTTTTATACAGACGTAATATATTAGTTATCAATGTAAAGAAATATATTTTTACCATACGCTAAGTATTTCTTTCATATTTTTTTCTTATACGTTTGACTATGTTTCAGAATGTGAAAAAAAAGTTAGCTGCGGTAACATATTTCAAGTATTATGGCCCGGGGAGATGTATAGTTCGACAGCATCACGAAGCCCATGCACTCTATTTTATCGTAACTGGTGATGTTGTGGTCAGTCAAATGGTATTTGATGATCTGTTGCAGCGATATGTGTCTATAGAGGTGGGTGTGATGCACCCGGGTGATATGTTCGGTGAAGTGTCTCTACTGCATAATATACCCAGAACAGCGACTGTCACTACCATTGGTATGTATTTATTATTTAGAAGAAGTCTTGCAAATCACTCAAATATGTTGTTCTAAAGACCACTCGTCAGAATTCTGTGCACACTGTTAAAACAAGATGGCGTGTCGAACCCTTCCAAAGCGGTTGCTCTGCTCCGATTGGTCGCAAGAAAATATAATTCAAAGATTAATATTTTCGTCACTTTTAATTCAGTTAATTTGTTGATGTTATTTAAATTATTGTTATTTTTCTTATACGTTATATAGGCAATCGATTTCAGATTTAGGTATTAAGTTCAAAATCATACAAAGATTCTATCGCGAACAAAATTCACTCGAAGCTTATAACCTTTACTGAGCCTTTCTGGCCTATCAGTTTCCCCGACTGGTCCAGAACATCCCCTGAGTTGAAGGCTCATCTTCTTCCTTATGTATTAAACATTTGATCCATCCCAACCTTGAGAAATCTTGTTTTTCACGAAATCCGTTTACGTTATTTATACCGTATCTTAGTAACCGTTTGATATTTGTAACTCAGGACATGTTTGATTAAATCATATTTAACCTTTTTGAACGTATGCTAAACAGGAATTGAATTAAGATTTGTTACCTGTGTCTCCAGGTCTGTGTTTTTGTTTTTAGGTCATTGTGAGTTGCTCGCATTGATGAAGGAGGATTTCAAGAATGTATTGCAAGCATCTGTTCAGAAGCAGTGGGACGAAGTGCGACGTGCAATGTCCGCGTTCACATATTTCGATGCCCTTGATGAGGTTCTGATGAATGTTTATTAGATTTGCGAATGTCGGTACTTGCGGGTTCACTAATATTTTATGGTGACTAACTGAATTTGTTGTGGGTTATCTCAGACCGGTTTTGGAACTCTCGAAATGTGAGACGATTATTGACGTCGGTACCCAGTGATCATGAACTAGAAAATGCTCGGTAATTTATATAAGCTGGTACGATTCAAATCAATACGTCATATTCTATAAATCTTATTCAAATGTATTTTTTTATTAATTAGTAAAAAGAACAATACGAAGTCACTTAGTCACCAGAAAAACACTTTAAACACGGTGCTTTGATAGGATGTGAATTAAGAATATACCTTTTAAATGTCTAGAATAAAGGATTAGGGTAAATGTCTATTAAGCCGCCTATAGCGGGTAGGATTAGTGATTCGCTTTAGTGAAAGTGAATATGGGTGTTATTAGATACGCAATTCAATATGACGTTTGATTTATAGTTAGATGTTTTTTTCGATTTCTTTCTAACTCATACGTTTCATTCGAAAATTGTGAAACAAATGAAATAGGTCGAAATCCGTTATACAAAATCATTAAAATATTGACAACCTCATTATTAAATTTTATTGTCTACTATATTTTGTTGATAAATATGACGCGAATTTTAGCCAAATATTTATTTGTTGTTTATATTTGATGAATTTTTATTTAGCCTACGTTTGCGCCACCAGCGCAGAGTTTAAATCATATATATGAAAAAAAATTGATTAATTATTGTTTATCGGTAGGTGGCACTACGCGAAGGTTGCATAGTTGCGAAGATGAAGACCTATGAAGCCAACGAGACATTACTCGGTGATGGCGTGGGAGTAGCCAATTTCGTCTACTTCATTCTATCAGGACGATGTCAGATGATTGAGTCTCTACAAGTGATTGTTGCGACGCGTCTAGGTCGCAATTATTATTCACTATACGATCCATATGTATGTTTATCAAATGCTTGTAAATTTATATCCTCAATGTCTCATTAGATTACGATATTCATAGATACTTGCATCGTCTCTGTATGATTTTTATTATAATTATTGAGCTCGTCACAAATTGTGATAGTTTTTTTTAATGTCAAAATAATATCCCTAAAGGTACCAAACGAAGAGAGCGAACAAGACTTTGACACTAAATATTTTGGCGCTTACAAGAATTTGAATATAGACAGCAGATCGGAAGAACGAGATACAGACGAGAGCAAAACAGAACAGACAAATAAAAGTGATGTTAAGAGAAAAACGAGCATTTTGAAACAGACAAATTCTGGGAATGTATCATCAGAGAGACACGAGAGTGTACAAATCGTGGACGATAATGCTCGTAGTAGCAAAGAAAGTGTATCTACTAATGGTGTTAAGTCACACGATATTTTGCCACCTTCGGGACGTGTGTTAAGACCTTCAGTGAGGTATTGAAACGATATTGTATTAGACTAAAGTAAAAAGCGTCTAGAAGGTTCGAATACCGGTATTCACACTTTGTACGGTGAAGGGAAATTTCGCGAGGAACTGGGAAAAATGCAGGAATGGTCCGAGAACTGTTCCTGCCCATGGGCATTCGGTTAACAATATTTAAAATTCGCAGGTTAAGTGTAATTTCCGAGGGGGTGAAGTTGTCGCGTCCGCCACAAAATCTTCGGACATATTTTATGCAGGTGATTTCAGTAATTAATATTAATTTCTATAAAAAGTTTATATAATTAATTCATCCGAAGTCTGGAATCTTTACTTATTAATAACTAGCTTTCCGCCCGCGGCTTCGCCCACGTGTAATTTGGTTAAGTATATAGCGTTTCTTAATGATCTCGACAGGGCTTTCTTTCACGGGCTAAAACTTGTTACAATTGGAATGATATATAGCCTGTGTTACTCAGGGATGATGTAGCTTTACAGGATCCGATGATTCAGGGAAATCGAGATAAATTTCAAATTAACTTACAGGCAATTACTTTTCTGACAATTTTATATTTTGATAGTCATCTTTTTATGTGGATGAGCTGATGATGGAAGGTAAAACTCCTCAGCGGTTAAGAGTTGAAAGAAAATTCTTACGAAGTTATACGTACTTGTGAGGTTATTAGTTTGATCAAATAATAAAATGTAAACCTCATTACCGTTAAGGACGTAGGTGGAAAAATGGATGCGGACAAACGATAAACGTCTCTTCACTCGTTTCCTTTTACTTGTTTGTATGGGTAGTGTTAACTCAAAATAATCATAGGGTAAAACGTTAATGAAAGTTTGAACTGCATGGTAGTCATTACACAATGGAGCATCTTAAAACCGCGATATATTGGATATATTTGGCCTAAGTAGGAGTTCTTTAAAAAAAACTAAGACTCAACCTCGCACACTCACTTACACAGCAACACCATTGCACACACTCACACTTAAATGCTCGTACTTCACATAATATACTCCACTCGTTCATGTGTATATATATATATATATTTATTTATTTATTATTTTCTGTTCGTTTTTTTTTTGTTATTCTTTTTTCTGATCTTAGATTCTATTTCCGATTCTATATTTTAACCTTATTTTGGCTTTATTTTTAATCTATTTTTATTGTGTAAACTTTTTTTGATAAGCTGTATAGGTTTAAGAAATAAAAAAATAAAATAAATCTAGGTTGATGAAGAATTTTATCAACGCCATTTATCGAGCACATTGTTCAAAAATTCAACCGCGCCCGCGCGCACTGCGTTATTTGTTACCTCTCATAAGTTTTAATATTAAGATTAACTTATATTAGAACATATTTAACAATATATAACTAATCAATCAATATAAGTGTTTAAAAGTTTTGAAGCAGTGATTTAAGTAAATTTTCAATTGACCATAACTTCTTTTTCCCTTAATGGATTTTGACGAAATAAACTTTTGACAACGCTCCCAATTTTATGTAATCCAACTGTGAAAACCGCGTCAAATCCGTTCAGTAGTTCTGAAGTTATAATGTACCAGACAGACAGACAAGAATTCCAAAAATTGTTTTTTTGGTTTCTATGACTCCTCTTAGATTATCCTCCTCCTCCTCATTAACACGCACAAGTAAAATTAAAAATTGGTATTTTTGCTTTTAGTGATCTCTTCCAGGCAACCATAGCTGAGTCTAGCTTTAGTGGTGTCGAGAAGTGATTTTGTCTCAGGCCTAAAGGGTCTCTGATACGGTACTCTGATGCGTTGAGACCATAGAACTTAAAAAATACCATAGACAGGCCGACCATTAAGAGCACGAACTCCAAAATTGCTTTACTCTATTCTATAGTCTGTGTAGTTCACGCTCTCTTATTTATGATTCACAGTCTGGGTTTTTTTAACAATTTTAAGTAGTTCTAGACCAAAAATTGTCATATGCACACTTATATGATCATATGATATTGTGTCTGCTAGGTTTGCCAGTTAAACCCAGGTTCAAGTTTTGGTTTTGGTGAGAATATGCGAGACAGGAGGATTGTTGCGCTCACGCCGGTTGCCTGCATGCTCCTACCGAAAATTTGGCTCCTCCAACGGAATACCGCAAACATTTGGACCAGGATACAGCATTATTTGGAGAAAAAGGTATATTAGAGAAATTATAATTGGTTAATTTAACATTTAAAAGGGATTTTCAATAAATGTTTTATCTACTATTTGCTGAACATAAATGAAATAGCTATCTCGTACGGCTAAAGATCTTGGGATCTTAAAGATCACAGCTTTTATAAAGGTTATCCAGTATTTAATGACTTTTTTGTATCACACAGATACCAACGAAGAAGCAGCTGTTCAAGGAGTTTGTGTCGCAAAGGAAATGGCAGGAGTTTAGAGAGGAGTTAGTGGATGACGTCATCGCTCGATCTAACACCGTGAATTGGACATCAGTTCACGACGTCCCGTATTCTATACGAATGGAAGAAATGCTGGATATATAGAGAATTAAATATTATTGCTTTTCTTATACCCTGCTCTAAATGTATGAAATATTTGACGTAAATATCTTTTTTACAATCGATAATAGGGTTCAGCGTTCGTAAAAATTAAATGAAGTTTATAAGAATTATTATCTTCTCTGATATGAGGCATTAAAATGTCTCTCTCAAAAGTGAAAGAAGAAAGAAAGGGAAATGAAACTATATGATGATTCGAATATCATTTTCTATATTTAAAAAAATGTCTGGGAGAGATAGCTATGTCTACTCTTGTATGTGTGTGGGTGATAATATAATATATAAGCAGGCAATTACAATCACTAAAGTACAAAAAAAAAACAAATCAATTCTTTAACGCTAATTGTAACTTGTAAATACGATAGTTTTTGATTGGATTTTATGAAAAGTAAAAGGAAAGAAGGCATGTCTTTAAACTGTATCAACATAGTATTAACAAAAAGAAACTACAAGAAAATATTTCCGCCAAAAAATTCACTACGACTGACGAAAACTGGGGTAGTGGAAGATTATTTCTATCATGTTTCGTGTCGTGTCTTTATAGTGTTGTCTATGGAACGTGCTTTAAAATCTAACGACAGTTTATCTCTATAATCTATTCATTCCTTTTGCAAGTATAATGAACAGCTCAATATCGTTTGAAAGCTAGCATCGTTATAATTTGCGTATTACACGAATTCGATTTCCGTTTTACACGCCTGTTCGTTTCGTATGTGCACGGTTCTCAAATACCTCGCCAACAAAAATAAAGTCAATTTAGAAAAAAACCTATATTTTTTGTGAAAAAGTATTAAAGATGTCGGCCATTGTCAGACCTTTCCTCTATAATAGAACGATGCAAATGTTAAGAACCCAGACTACGACTACTAAATACCCAGACTGTCAAGATACCAATTAATTAAAATTATAAGAAGATCTGTTGTCGCAATTCCACTTTCGGTCCACGGAGGAGCTTATACCCATCCCAATGTAGATTAACTGGTGTTGGCACACACACATATTAATCAACACACACATACACACACGTGCCTACGCACTCACTAGTGGCTTATAAACTTTCTTATTATCATTTATCTCGGAAGTGACTGAACACCCACAACACATTACACAGGAAATATCCTAGTGTGGGTCCAGCGTCTGCTCTACTTGTAACTTTTAATTTTTGAAATATAGTATTTGTAATTGTTGACAAAAAACTTGCGAGCTTACAACTTCTGAGCTTACAACGAGGTATGCAAGGTTTATGTTAAAATGACACACACACACAAATAAAACTTATAACGTTAACACATTTTCCTTCTCATGATCATTTTCATATATTTACATAAACAATTAATACAAAACTTGTAGGTTCTTATATGATTTTTAGAGCAAAAAATACTGAAAATATAAACAAAGGAAGCGCTTAGAAAAAACAATCACGTGATATGCACCGTGACGTCATCGAAGCCCGCGCAAAATGATGGCATTTGAATATGTCAAATACAAACAAAACAATACAATATAGTAAAACAATATGTGAATTTTTAGTGACTTTTAGTGTTAGCCAAGAATTGTTTAGTGTTAGATCTGTGGTTAATTCTTATGAGAGAAATGTTAAAGCTTAGCAGTTATAGCGATGACGACATTTATTTGTACGCGTCGCGTAACCAAGGCAACCGGTTTTGGCGGGAAGAGCACCCACGCGACATCGGTGTACACCCAAAGAGAAGCATTTCGTCCGCAGTGCAACGCGACGATCGAGCGTGTTCGCGATTTTACGACGACAGCTTTGGCTGATCGAAAATAATTCGAATTTATCTATATAAAATATTTTTTGTTATACATCAGTACGGGTACGTATTATTTACATATTTTTATTATCAGGGCGAATATTGGAATTATACCTATACATTTTTTGCGCATAATAACCACTAGAGCCATTTATGAAATATTATGGTATAATGTATGCCTATTCACCTGTTTTTTATAAGTCAGCAAGTTTATTTTATTCAAATTTAATGGTTGTTTGAATATGTTTACGACATCTTAAGCACGTCGATTATTATAATTAGAAAAAAAATACTATTATACTAGTAATATAGTAGTAGTATTTGTATGCAGTAACATTAAATACTATCAAAGTTCAGTTACGGCAATATAAGTCTTTTTGTAACCAGGTTCACATCATTTTAAATAATTGGAAACCTATCCTATAATCAGAAAAAGTCAAACAGGCTTATAAAGTTGGAGCTAAGATCATATTTTTTACTGGTAAATAAATTCCTATCATTTACGACACTTTAAACTAGTCGCCTTTAATGGATGTGTTAAGCAACCACTACAAAAAATAAAACCCTTTTACATTTATACTTTATAGATAGTATAATCTATGGATTGGTTATATGTCTGGTTAAACATATTTCAGCATTTGCTTATATTGTATTTAAAAAAGGTCTTATTCTAAATACAATTAATATTTTTGACACGATATAATTGGCACCTAAAATGTATTAGTGGTTTACCAAATGGAAAAAGTATTTATTCATATGGAATTAGTGGGTAACTCCCCTCCCTCCTCCTTCACTTTACTGGGAATCGAACCTAAAACATTCAGGTGCATCCATCAGCACTGACCTATACAGTCGTGATAACCACGAACTAGAGTTTTACCATACCAATGTTGTTGCTTATAAATTTATATAATGTTCATAAGCTTTAGTATTGGCCTGCTGAATTCAATCAAAATGACCTTTAAAATGCAATATTTATCGTTGAGGTCGCGACCAAGCAATAACGAGTTATTTATACTAACTACGGTTATCGTGAATTATCTTAGTTGACGTTATAAAGAGTTCTATTAAGAATTATCCATAGGCAAGAATTGTGTATCATTCTCTCATCAACCCTATACTTTGGAATTATTGATTCAAGATGATGTCACTCAAACAGCTCAACGTTTTTTATACTCGTATGAAAGATCGTGAAAAAAAAAATTGATTTATTACTAATTATAGTACTAAGCGATATAATCTCAGTTATTATAGGCTTAGATTTCCTCACAACAATATATTATCTGTACCTCGTTGAATATCTTACGACTTGGTTCCAATTTGTGTTCACGTTACATATAAATAAATTATTTATATATTTTATTTTTATTTATTCACACTTTGTTGTACGAAAACAGTAGAAATAAATAATGTTAATATATGTTAGTACATATAAGAGCAACGGGCGGTCTTATAAGCGATCTCATCCAGACCCGCTTAAGCTAATTAAGTTTTACACAAAAATTAATATATCTTTAATTAAAGTTACTACATCTACATTTGGAGTATGTTTTGCACGCAAATAATATTTATTAAAAATTCAAATGTCGTCACAAGATATGAAAAAGAACAATTTCGTCACACGAAAAACGTTTAGTGCCAGGTCGTACGAGTCACTGTCGTGAAAAATGAATAAAATTCCGATTTGGGCCATTCGTTTCTCTGTTCTAGATTTGTAAAGGCGAAAACTTTATGTTTCCGTTTATGCGTCGTAATTAATTAAACGTCCATAGAATATAAGAATAATTATGACTAATTATTATCTGTGGCAACAACGCGTCCTCTAAGAGCTCACCTTCATGCGTTTTAATCGGGACTGTAAACACTGATAATTTTCAATGTCCCTTGTATAGGGCAGTGTAATTCAAATAATTCATAAAATAAATCTTGGCTCGTCTCGGTTCATTCGGACATCAATAAAAATGATTAGTTGCTTATTTTCTTGATTCTTCAGTAAAACTTAGTTTAGGATACATATCTATTCTTTTAACTCGTATTTTTTTTTTATCGTCATGTAGTTACTTTTTGCCTTAATCAAAAGTTCCTTAATAAATCTCTAATACACATGTGATTTTTTGAAATTTATTTATAAATAACATTACAAGTATTTCCATTCCTTTAATTCGTAATCGTTCGTACGGAGTAGCCCTAGTTGACAAAGAATAATAAATCAGTTCTGTCACATGTTGTGGGTGTATGAAGTCGATAAAAGGAATTAATACGTGGGTTGTGAATTGTAATTCGCATTGCTAATAACTGTATCGAAAAATTACTAGTTTTGTTACATAGTTATTGAATTAATCCCATTTTTTTCTCACCGGAACATATGAAATCATTCTTTGGGGAAATAGCGGCGGATATTGACACTTTAATTTTACAAAAAAGATACGTGCTTTGTTTAATTTGGGAGTCTCATTAAGGCCTCAGTTTAAAACAAGAGGTATTCCCACAGTATATTCGCAATATATTTTATTATTTATTGTATCGTGAATATACAACGAAGGCTTTCTTTTGTCCGGACGTGATATATATAGTTTTCTCTAAAATGGCTTAGAAATATTCAAAAATAATTCATGCACACACAACATGTTTTTAAAATAATTGTTTAATTTATTTTTACGCAGTTAATAATATGTAAAATAGGAATGCTATTATTAGTATTTTTTTAATTGGTATAATTTTAATAGCATGTTAACGGTCGGTTTACTTTTATGATTATAAAATGGGTGATCAAATTTGTTCGGCGAATCACAATTACTAGGTTTATTATCTTCATGTTTGTTTTTTTATATATATATAAAATTATATTCAATATACTTTTTAGCTATGAACATAGTATTCACATGAGAAAACAGCTTTCTAGATTCTTGATCAAACCTGTTTCACAGTTGAATACTAAATATAGAGTCCTAGTTTGTATTTATACTATAAAAGTTTCATGAAATATACGACGATGTATCTAAAAGTCTATCTAGTCGTAAAATTGCATTATAAGTATACGAGTTTTTGTTTTACAGAATATTGAATACATAATACAATTTGTATATAAAAACTTATGGAAGTAGAATATATAAACTCATTTGAGATACGTCACATTTTGATTAGCCTCGAATCAATTTTATATTTTGTGATGGCACTCACTGTTTTGTAGTCATTGTTTTAACTATTTATGCGTCTTAGCAAAAAGCTCCAATCATGAAAACAACAAAATCTACTATTAGTACAGCTAAATCGGTAAAAAGTATTCACTAATTCATATAAGTAGTAGCTAAGGTACTTGTACTTCGTACTACTATATTTCTTTGACTTGCCACACATTTGGGTATAAGACGAGCTTTCACGATGTTTTCGCTGTAGAAATATTTAATGTTCAACAATGGAATTGGCACAGCTGAGTTCAAACACAGCTTTTAAGAATTTCAACTAAATAACGGTACAAAGAAGATTCGATTATATCTACTTTTGTATGAACAGTGTTATCTTAGTCCAGTATTGAACATAACGTTGTTAGGAATTAAAGTGCACAGCCTACCTATATTTTTAAATAAACCATTTAGAAAAATGGATACATTTGATTAAATGGTTTTACAGGCATACCATCAATCAGGCTACGGTGTTTCTCGTACATCATTTTCAAAGAGGATTTTAGCGTGTGATAGTCTGATGGGAATACGTCAGAACCCGTGGACACCAACAAAACGACGTGGTCCAATAGCAGCTGAGGCAGCAAGCCCCGGTCCGGCGGTGGTTTCTTTGCCATCTCTTATCGGTATATATATTTGATCGTCTTAAGAATTAGTTTAAGATACTAGAATCAATGAATAACGTCTATTAGGTAACAAAGTGTGATATGCTGTATGACGAATGGATTCCGTGTTATGAGCCACTGTTTAATTAAAGCAAATTTACATAAAACCTTGCAAATTCGACGAACGAGTGTTACAATATTATATACTTTGTTAAACTTGGTGGTTTATTTACCGCATACTCACTTGGCCATCAGTGTTTTTTCAAATTGGATGAGGGCCCTTATGAGAGCGTAGAAATTCTAAGACCAGGAATTCCATGTGTACCGCTAGAAAGGCATCAATTCCATACAAAATCTAATTTACTTTAACATATATTTTGGTAATGTGAGAGTCCTTGGGTTATAAGCATTAAAATATAAATTACTTATTTGTCTACACAAAGTACATTTTTAAAAAAAATTATTTATCAATTACAAACAATATGTTACAGTATCGTACATGGTTTTGGTTGTAATGTCTATCACACACACAGGATATTTAAAAAAAAAATTCAGTATTTTTTTGAATGTTACTCCAGTCGTGCCTTCGACCACATTTGGAGGCGCATTAATAAGCCTTAAATATGCTTTTGTTATTTGCTTTAGTCAGAGTAACATCACTTTATATGGAATGTTTCTTAAGTCTATTAAGTTTCTTGTCGGTTCTTCTCAGTAGATAACTGCCTTCCGAACCTGTGGAAGTTTAAAAATTGACGAATCAAAGGAGTCTTTAGAAAGGCCTGCTTTTATAAAGATATTTTGAGATTGAACAGCCTTTTTCGCTACATTTGATTCAAAACTTTTGGTAAAATTTCAATACTATTTATAGTATTGAATGGTGACATCATCTGTACCAGCGAGATTACTGCTGACATTGGCCTTGTTCATAAACAAGGTGATATCATAATATTATGTTCGGCGAAATATATCCGCGGTCTTGTTTTTGAGTGAATAATTGTAATTGGAATTTAAGTGTTGTGTGCAACGCTTAATTTTATTCAGGGTCAAATATTTAAAAAAAAATTAAATAGTGAATATTTGTGTTGCTGATTAACAGTTTCTAACTGAACTATTTGTGAGTATCTACGTTAGAATTTAAAAAATACTCTGGCTTAAAGCAGGTGAGCGAAGGTGACAGTTGACATTCGAATGACAGTCTGTTTGTGTATGAAAACACAAGTTGGTTTGTTGGTGATAATTTTATAGTAAATAGCTAGATAGATATTTTTGAATTTTGAAACTTTCGAGAGGCACCAACTTAAATTAAAAAGTCACTTAGTTGTTTATGGTCACGTTATAATAATCTGGTTTGAAGGAGAGCGTTTATCGGAAATGGTAGGAACCGCCACGCCTACGATTTTTATGTTCATTTTGGATTCTCAATTTATTTATATTTTCTTCTAGTGAGCTAATGTTTTTTATGCAGGCAAGCCACCACCAGAATCTCGAAAGAGCCGTGCACCTGCGTTCACATTTGGACAGAAGTTGGATCCTGCTGGAAAGGATAAGGCAGGGCCTGGTCCCGCTTCATACAACACGGAGGGGATGACCTCAAAAGGTATTTTATGGAACATGTATATTAAAGCCGAAAAAGTTTGAACTAATTTAATAGACGCCAAAAACTGATTTTGAATATTTATAGAGATTTGCATTTTCTAAAGGTAGACAAATCAGTAGCAAGCTCATCATTTGCCTTGTGGGTGGTAAATGTGTTTTCTACTTCTTTTTTCTTTATGGTGACTGATAATATTCTATAATACTGATTTTCCCAGAGGCCTTATAAGTGGCCTTTCAAGAACTGGTTTTTGAAATATGTGAAGTTTTAAATCAAATCTATATGACAATACGACAATTGTAAATATATACATATACACTATATATATATATATATATATAGTGTAGCTTTCGAAATATTTATTTTTAAACAGGCATTTGTGACATTGAATCTTTTGACACCAATTTACAACGAGACTTTACAATTACGTTAACAAAGTTTAGTTTAATTAAATAATACGTTCAATTGTGAGAATTCGTCTTTTGCTCGCGAGTCACACATTAAAATAAAACTTTGACGGATTAAAACGCGATTTACATAACTCGACAAGTCGCTGACCACAAATCAATCCGAACTATCAAGTTATGTAAATGTAGTCAAGTTGGGTTTATTATAAAAGTTTGATTTTAAAAATTATACACAAAAATTTGAGGATGTGCTCCATACATATGTGAATTGGAACAAGTCAGAAGGCACATTCGGTCTCTGAATACGAAGTCTTAGTTGAAAATCCCAAACACCACTAGGCATTTTATAGTCTTTTAGAAAGTAAAAAAACTATTTATATCCACAGTGTATATATAAATAAATAATAAACGTGTTATTTACATAACAAATACACGAGAAGAGATCGGC
The DNA here is from genome assembly GCA_951799465.1 of Leptophobia aripa. NCBI lineage: Eukaryota > Metazoa > Arthropoda > Insecta > Lepidoptera > Pieridae > Leptophobia > Leptophobia aripa. The sequence continues at coordinate 2,610,834 of OX637282.1, read as the reverse complement.
GTGATATAGTTAATTAATGGTACAATTAATTTATACAAATATGCAAATTATTCATAAGCCTTTGATTAAAGTGATATAAAATGTCGAACCTTAAATACGCAACACGGAATAAGGAAAAATACTTTTACAATTTCTAATTGAATAGTTTCAGTGAGAAGGTTGATATTATGTACACAACTAGCTGATCCCGACAAACGTTGTTTTGCCAACAAAAAAAAATTCTCTAAAAATAGATGTTGGCCGATTCTCAGTCCTACTCTATATGGCCACAAAATTTCAGGAGAATCGGTCAACCCGTTTCGGAGGAGTACGGGAACGAACATTGTGACACGATAATTTTATATATTAACACACTCAAACACGATACATAAGTTCTCCTGTTTTATTTAACTACGTGTAAAATTTATGCTCCCTGAATAAATTGGAATAAAATAAAAATCTCAAGACAAGTATTTCGTATGTATTCAAAGAAACGACGCAAAATGTTATTTTAATAAGTTACGTGTAAGCGTATGTAGGTCATTGCAGTCTTATTAACATAAAACCATCTGCAGTGCTTTATTTCCGTTTTATACGTGGAAACGGAAATGCAATTCTAAAGTCATCTGATTTCCGTGTCCGATATCCGAATAGTTGTATTCAAAATGGCTACTTATTAATTTATTTAATGAGGCACACCAACAACACACATACAAACATAACCCAAACAAAATTACAAAAAAAAACACACACACAAGGCATGTGTCTTTGTATGGCTGAATTATTTCTTGTATCAGGAAAGCCGAAATCTATGCGATTGGGAAATTACTTGAAAATTTTCAGTGTATTTAATTTTCGTGCCTGTCATTTGTTTTGCTGTTTTGTTTCTGTACGTATGAGTGTGTGGTATGCCATAAAATATATTTTCAGATACAAGTTTGGTATGATTGCGAATTTGTGAATGGGTCTCGCATTGAGCTTTTGACATTGAATGAGCAGATTTCCTGTGCATAAACGATGCCAAATAAGTCCGTATACATGAAGGTGATCGCATGAGTCAACTGTTACGTAGGTGTTTGGAAACAGTTCGATCCACATTCGACATACAGCCAGTGTCCGCGAGGCTTCAAACTTGTGTTTTTATTCAGTATAAATATTCAGTGTCTGTGCGTGTTTACATCTGATGTTCTTAAGGTTTTTAACACTTACATATTCTTCGTAACCAAACTAATGTACACATATATTTGTGTATTAATAGTACTCATTTCTAAGTTATAAAACGGAACGGATCTCATGATTTACTTTCTGAATAATATGGTTCTTTTGGGTACTAACATTTTGTGATAATAGGAAGGGCACTTGGCCCTGCGGTATCTTTGCATGGACGATGGCCACCGCCAAAGTTGGCACCAACGCCTGCACCATGCGATTATGAGCCCAGTAAAGCGGCGAAGGCGGTGCTCGATCATGCACCGGCGTTTTCGATAGGCCTTCGTGTCTGTATGCCTCAAGCTGGAAGCAAAACACCAGGTGGCCGGTTACATCATTCGCCAAAATAGTTCACACTCATACATGTCGTTCGTTCTCGCCAATTGCTTTATATTTCATCGCTCATTAGCACTTGGTTTATAAACTGTATGCATGTTTTTTGTTCGTAATTCACAATAGCTTATGACGTATTATTTAAATGGTATTTGTGGCTTGACAAGGTCGTGGCCTTCGGATATAGCACTGACATTGTTCTTTATAACTATAACTACACTTATATGTCGTATCTATCTATTTATGAGAAAAATCGTATGATAGTTATAATCAATCTTTTAGAAAAGATTGATTATGAATCGATTTCTTTTTAATTTTATTTATAACGGGTGCTTTTTTAGAGGTATAGAACTTTGCAACGGAATAATGCAAATATATTTTTGCTAAGGACGTAGTCTGATTTGGACGTCCAATTTGCGATGATTTTTTCCAAGTACTTCCCAGCATCGTTTTTAACGAAGTACGGGCCAATGCTAAGTTAGGTTTTTAGGATGCATCGGTGTATTAACACTCGAGAATTATCGTCACTCTAAACATGGCAGTTGTAGCCTTAGCCATGCAAGCAAAAGTGACCTTCATCGCCAATAATAAAATCGGGATCACGTCACATAAAAATAATAATGTAATTGGACAAATTGAAAGCGTTGTTCAGGGGTCAGTCTATTTATGTTGTTAACCCAAACCAAAGGACACATAAATCATTGTACAGTTGACAAAATGGCCGCCAGTTAAGTGTTGCCAACTTAAAGTTCTATACCTCTAAAAAAAACACCCAACATGCATGCTCGATATCATTTTTTATATATATTTAAAGTGGTAGATAATCACAAGGAATTTTAGTGCTACAGTTGTCTATTGGTGTTTACAGCCCCAAACATATACTCTATGCCACCGGTGCTTGGTGAGGCTCGCGAGGGAAGCAAACGAGCAGCGCCCGCTTTTAGCATCACAGGCAGAGGAAAAGCTGTTGAGTTGAAGACACCGCTGCCCGGCCCTGGGAGTTACACAATGGATAAAGCTGCGTCTGCGGTGACGAAGAGGCCACCAGCTTATACGATGGCGCCAAGGAGAGAAGTGAAGCAACCAACTGCGTCTGTGCCCGGACCTGGTGTATATTGTCCAGAAAAGGTATGGATAATTTGATTTTTTAATGTTTTTTTATGTTTATTTTATACTGGTAATTCGAAGTATTATTTTTCTTTAGTACTTTAAACAATCATTATCGATTCGTCAGCTATCTTATATTTTGTTTACAATGTTATGTACCTAGCTGTGGTATACTTGCTTAACTAACATAACCAATTACTAATATTTCAATGTCTGCGTGAATTTGCCATGGGTTTTCTGTCTTACAACTTGAGAAGTGCACCTCTCCTATACGCACTTGTATCTTTATTCTTTGCAATCTTAAGTTTATCTACAAATCCGTGGGTTGCTTGACTAACACACATTCACTGATATTTCAAGGTGTGCGTGAATTTACCATGGGCTCCGGCGCATACATTCGGTATACGGCATTCACCATTCGCCGGTCAGTCTGTATTATACGCCGCACCCGAAGAAATGACAAGCTAACTCTAACCACCGCTACTAACCGTCTGGAAGTTCGCTCACATAAGTGCTAACATTATTTAATTAAATTCTATGTTTATTGATTCGTTTTCATTCTGTCATAATAACAACGGGATAACACCAGGTATATATAAGTTTCATTACAAATTTGTAGTTTTTGGACAAACACCTCTATAGCCTAGTTGTGAGATGGGTTACTTAACTGGTTTGGGTCCGTAAAAATAAACACAAGTATAATTTTATTAATTAATATACCTTTTACTATATAGGATATTATGTTTTTCAGGTTGAGTACCAACGGATCGAAACAAAACATACATTCTCAAGCAGAATGAAAACTGAGAATCGAGAGCAGGTGCCCGCACCGAACGCTTACAATCCTGAAAAGGGCGAACGATTTTTACGTGAGAAATCACCCGCATTTACATTCCGTACAAAATCGGTGACAGTAAAAAATGGCGATGGTCCAGCGCCGAACATTTATTCACCCGAAAGATCGTTTCATTCACTTAAAAACGGACCGAAATATACCCTTGCAGGGAAAGGGTTAGCTGAGAAACATGACACCACGCCTGCCCCAAATTCTTATAATCCCCAAAAGGCGGATAAAGTACTGCATGAGAAGTCGCCCGCGTATACAATGCGTTCAAAAGAAGTCATTGAGAAGATAGAGCAGACGCCAGCACCAAACTCTTACGCACCGGAAAAATCTATTCACGTACTTCATAGTACGCCCAAGTTTAGTATGTCCGGCAAAGGTTGTTCTACCAAAATTGAACAAACACCAGCTCCGAACAGCTACCAGCCGGAGAGGGCCGATAAAGTATTGCACGAAAGTACTCCATCGTATTCCTTTAGAACCAAAGACCAATACATTGTTAGGAGTGAATCACCAGCACCGAATGTCTATGCGCCAGAGAAGTCTCTACACGCGTTAGATAGCGCTCCGAAGTTTACAATTTGTGGCAAAGGACCATCGGAAAAAATATCAAATAATCCAGCTCCAAACGTGTATAGTCTGGACAAATCGGATAAATTGTTGCATGAATCATCGCCCTCTTACACATTTCGTATTAAGGAAGAGATTGTAAGATGTAATGATACACCAGCGCCGAATGTCTATGCGCCAGAAAAGTCTATACACATGTTGGATAGTTCACCCAAGTTTACAATCGTTGGAAAGGCGCCGCCATCGAAAATTGATAATTTGCCAGCACCGAACGCTTACTCTCCGGATAAAGCTGATAAAATATTGCTTGAAAGCACACCGTGTTACACGTTTCGTGGGAAAAATTTGATTGAAAAACCCAACGATAATCCCGCACCCAATGTATACGATCCACGTTTGATGGATGGAAGTGCCAAATTTAGCTTGTACGGAACCAGCCCCGAACCAAAACCCTCTGATACACCAGCTCCAAATGCCTATGAGCCACGCTTGTTAGACAGATCACTAAAGTTCACAATGCAAGGAAAGGGACATTCTAAAAAAACATCAGATGTACCCGCACCCAACAAATATGATCCGCATTTATTGGAAAACTCGCCAAAATTTTCTCTAGGTGGAAAAGGACGAGACGGTAAACCATTAGACACACCAGGTCCAAGTCAGTATAATCCCCAAATTTCGAGTAGTACTCCAAAATATACCATATCTGGCAAAGGCCCTGATGGGAAGTATCCTGACGTACCAGGTCCAAATGCCTACGATCCACATTTGCCCAATGGTACACCTAAATTTTCTATGTTAGGGAGAGGGTTGACATCCAAACCTTTCGATACACCTGGCCCAGCCGCATATGATCCGCACCTGCCACTTAACTCACCAAAGTTTACTATTTCTGGTAAAGGAGCTGACTCAAAAGTCTCTGAAGTACCAGCCCCAAACGTGTACGATCCGCATGTTTTGGATAATACACCAAAATTTACAATTGCCGGTAAAGGCAAACCGGATAAAGTATCCAACACTCCAGGACCTACTGCCTATGACCCCCATCAAAGTTTTGACGAAGCGCCAAAATATAGCTTTGGAATGAAGGGTCCGTCTGAAAAACCACCAAACAACCCACCTCCCAATGCTTATAACCCTGAAAAGGCAGACAAAGTAATTCACGGGAACTCCCCGGCGTATACATTCCGTCCGAAGATAGAAGACGGGAAAATCCCGGATACACCAGCGCCTAATTGTTACGACTATGACAAGAGTGATAAAATAACACACCAAACAGGACCAGCGTACACGTTTCGACCTAAAATAGAAAATGGCAGACTTGTTAACAATCCGGCTCCCAACGCATACAATCCGGAAAAGGCTGATAAAATATTGGACAATTCGCCCCGGTACTCGTTTAGAATTAAAACGAAGGCTCCTAAAACAGCTAATAATCCAGCGCCGAACTCATACAACCCGGACAAAGCTGACAAGCTGATGCATACAGCACCCCAGTACACGTTTAGGGTAAAATTGGATAACTTGAAAGTTCCGGACACACCAGGTGAGTGGAGCTTTCGTGAGGCTTCTTTTCAAAAAAATTCACAACCTATAGTACACGTAATTTACTATTGTTTTATACCGGAAAACTCTATGACCTAAGTCTGATTGGCTATCGTTTTTCAGAAAAACTCAATACAATTTTCGCTTGTAAAAGTACAATGTCTTATTTTAACTGTATAACCAGCAATTACCAACATAAAAATATTGTTTTAAAATATATCATTATTCAATATAACGAAACCTAACAATAGTAAAAAGCATTATTTTCATTAACATTTTCCATTTTCCAGCACCCAACAGTTATACGATTCCTACGAATGTGATCACGCCGTTGTATACAATATCTGGGAGACACAAGGAGCCGATCGATGAGCGCCTGAAGGTACCAGCTCCTGGTACCTACGATCCGGAAAAGGGTCACAACCTGATGGCGTATTCACCGCAATACACATTCGGTGTTAAACCACAGACAAACAAACATGCGGAAACACCAGGTGAGTGAAACTTTTCTTGTAACAATTGAACTTTTTGTAAAGAAATTTACGTTAGGACACTTTGGTCGTTTATTTATTGCTGTGATTTGACGATTACGCTTATTTATGCGAATTTTTAATACAAGTACCAGTACAAGCATAAGTACAGCTTTGAAAATTGAACTGTTTATAACGTTTAAAATTCGTTTCTTGTCTTTCATATTTTTTTTCAAAACTCACGCAACATTTGACAGTTAAATGAAAGCACAAAAGAATGCATTTGTATTGTTGACCAATGTTTTACTATAAAAAAACAATAAAATAATACAAAATTGTTAATTATAAATCTGTGTTTTCTACTTGCGTGGGACAGCCTTTATAATGTTTCTTTAGCTATTAAATTTCTGTTATATTCATGAACAGCACCCAATACGTACACAATACCCTCGGTGCTGGACTCTCCCGTTTACACAATCTCCGGTCGACACAAGATGCCAGCCGATGACCGGGCCAAAGTCCCAGCACCTGGCACATATTCACCAGAGAAGGTACATTGGGTAAACCAACAAACTTTATCAATAAATAAACTCACAAATTTATCGTTTTTTTTTATGTAAATTTCAGGTGCATTTAGATAAATCAACTAAAATCACATTCGGCATAAAACATTCACCATTGTTGGGACAATTGAAACCAATCGAGCAACGTATATACGAATCCAGACTTAAAACAATAACCGTCAATAATACAGCGGACAATAACACAACAGAAGAGACTGTAGACGGTCGTTCTCACGTTACACACGTGAGATCTCATGAGATGAGAAGTAACACGGCAACACCCGAACCAATTCATGAGAAATTGACTGAAGAAATCGTATGGGTACCTGAGACGGTACCTGAACAAACACAAAGGCGTGGTTCCTATACAATTGAGACAGTGGATGGGACTAATAGCTACAAACGATACGTTAATACCGATGTGATACCAGTACAAAATGGTATCCGGGTATCGAGTGGTGGATGCACCACAACGGAAAATCACCAGGAGCTGATTCAGAAAGATGGATTCCTACATAGTGTTGATAGGAGTGTGCACAATGCAAACGCTCATGAGAATGGCGATAAAGCTTCGCAGGTGGTATATGTGGATTCTGATGTTAGGGCAATACCGAATGGTGTGTCGAAAACCACCACAACGACCACTGTTAAGAAATTTGGGTCGAGTGCGAAAATGGCTAACTCGACAACGGCTGTGACACGCACTAAAACGGCTGTCACATCTGTTGGCACAAATTAATGTCTGCTGATCCTTTAACTGAACATGAGTACTGATCCTAATCTCTGCTTATATTGTAGCAATCGAGGTTGCTTTTGGCGAGCCTTAAGGCGTATGACAGAATCCATCGCCAATTTCTAACAGTTTGCGTGTATGGCTTATTAATTTATTAATATTTTCACATTTGTTGAAGTTTAACGTTACTTTATTAAAAAATCTAATATAATTGTTTTATTGTGTTTTATTTGGATGCCCCTTTTTGTTTAATATATGGTTTTGATCGTTTAATATTATGCTCCTAATAAGGTTAAGGTTTGGTTAGTTTTTGTGTGCTCTTGCATTTTGTATCCATGTTTTTTTTTGTTTGATTTATGTATTTGGTCTGTTATTGTTTTTTTTCTTTTTTTTGTGTATTGAAACCAATAGAAAGAAATACAGCACGTGTTAACACACAGATACAACTCAATAGGTAAAAATAATATTAAATATTTTGGACAAGTGATGTTGTTCGAGCGAAATCTGTTATTAAATAAGGATTTTAGATATGAATATATAAAAGGATAATTTTCAATGAAACGGATGTTTTTATGTGATAACTAAGTGGGGTTTTTGTTCGGGGCGGAAGTTCGCAGCGGATAAAAATGGTCACTGAACTATGTGCGCCCACGCCGTGTAATCATTCCTTGAACACGAACAAAAGCTGTTATCTTTGACACATGACAATGTAAACATTATCTATGTTTGTGTCAATCAATGGAGGCTGTCAAAATAATTGTCTTTAGATTGTCGTCTATGCAGTATTAGACTACACGCATATTTATTATTGTTGGTTATGTTCGCTATGCGACCTTTTTGGATATGATATGAAAGACCTAGCTGACTATAAAATATGTGATTTTCTCTAATAAAAAAAGAACAAGAACAATACTTCAAACTTCGATCACTAGTTAAAAAACATTCTTATATAGTTTACATTGTTCATAAAATATATTTCAAACAAGCTAGTAACTTAATCCAGTGATTTTTTCATCAGTAGTTAAGCTTGATTTCATTAAATAATTAATTATTTCATTAAATAATTAATTAATTATTATTTAATCTTAAAAATAAAAGAAAAAATAAAGCTTGTAGTGATGGTCCTAAGCATAGTGCACCAAGGACGGTATGCTTTGTATGACATCTTAAGTAAATAATAAATAATAATCTTTAAATCTATCAAAATTAAGTATTCACAATATATAAAATCATTTCATTTAACTCGCCTTAAAACGCCTTTCAGATAATTCCCTATTACAGTCTATTCTTAGCAAGATCGTTAACACCTGCTTTGTTGCTTTATTTCGCTTTTATTTTCGTGAAAGCCACCAAATTGGATGAAGGTACTGACGTAAAAATGGAGCAATCAAAATAATGGGCACAATGATTGTGGTGATAGCCGATTTGTATCGTTCGTCTTTTGTTATTTCGTCCGCAGCAATTATGATTAAATGTGCGCTAAGTGTTTACCTCGGTAAAAGTTGATTAAGTGAAAGAGAAAAACGGTTAAACTGTGAAAAACCATGTCGATTTTTACTTTCATTATGTTTTTGATGTGAATACGTTTTTTAAATTTTCTACCATTTGGTAGGGAAATCAATAAAACCTAATGGTTTGACGCAAAAGTCTCACCACTTGATAACTAAAGGATCAAATAATTAATTACGATAAGCGAGTATTCGTTTTGATTTAAGGTTTACCAGATCTCTATGTATCTTGTATACTATATGTGTTGTTCAGTCGCAGGACTAAAACCTTTTTACGTGGGAACTATTTTAATTTTTTTTTGTTTCTTTTGTCATTGGCCATTTATATTTTTCTTTTGTTTTTAAACTTGTTCTAATGTCATGGAATTATCTCACGTATAATACAATTAATGTAATAATTAAATATATATAAAAATTAATGGGGTCAGATTAATTATATTCCGGAAGGAAACGTTGGTGACCCCGACGTAATAAGTCAACAGGGAATTTAATCATTTAATTCCAAGCTGAAGCCAGCCAGCTGCTCAGGACCTACACGCAAGGCATCCCAGAGCGCTGCAGCCAGAGCTCAATAGCTGGAAAGTGATAATATTGTTGAATCATATTTGAAGCCAGCCAGCCGCTCAGGACCTACAATTTAAGGCATCCAGGAGCGCTGCAGCCAGAGCCTTAAATTACATTTCGTATCACAGACCTATAAATGTTTTATTGTACTAATCGTTGCTTTGATCCTTAATACATTTTTTAATTATTTAATAAAACAGTAAACGCTACGTCTATATTCACGTATTATTTTGTCTATCATGTACATCCATGAGCCTTTGTTCAGTAAGTAATGTTGATCATGTTATTTGTCATAACATGTCTCACTATAACGTAAATATGTGTCTCCTATTTCGCTTGCACACCGGTGTTATAAAAGGTTATTTGTTTGTTTTAAATAATATAGATATTGACGCAGTCGCTGGTGCATAAATGCAGCTAATTTCAACCGTACTGTACACACAGGCCTATTTAAAGGAGGGCCGGAGGGTTTTTTACCACTTCTCGTCCGCTTAACGGTTAACAAATGAAGAGTTTGGGAACTGGCAGTAAATGTAGAGTCAAAAGTTTCTTTTTTATAATTCGTAAGTCTTAATTGATTTTGATTTGTTAATGTGTAGGTACCATTAAGCTGTTAACACAATAACTATGTTGCATAGTCTGTAGACACTCTTTATAGAGAAATAGTTCAATTGATTTCAGACACAGGGAACCACACTGGGATTGAAAATTGCGTTCTAATAACTAAAGTATATAGTATAACAAGCAATTTACTACCACACCTACGTAGCTCGTTGTCATCTTATAGCACAATTCCCGTCGTACATAATAATTTGATGTTTCCTGTCTTAAATTAATAATGCGGACAGTTTTGGCTTTAGCCAGTTCGAAATACAGAATACAGTTAAATAAATATCACATTAAATTTTTTACAACAATAGAGTTAAAAACGTGTTTTTTAATATAAATTTCAAAAACTCGTTGAGTTAATGAGAAATAACATATTTATCTAATATTATTTAGATATTTCACAATTTGATCCTCATAGTATATTGCCATGTATGTGATAAATATTCCCTATGAAAAATCGAATATTTTCAATATTAGAATAATTTCAACCAAAACCAAATCATACCATATGTTTCAATGCTTATTTGGTAGTACGTTATCTCTAATAATAAATCTAATTTTAAATGAAGGCTGTGTCATTTGGCGCTATTCTTACATTGATCAATTATCTTAATTTTTAGTGCAGTCAAACTAAGATCCAATTACTTAAATGAGTGATTCTTTCAACATGTAAAATCAGTTCTAGCAACATATTGATTATAACGAACACGTATATATAACGCACGCACGCATTTATTATTAAACAATGATTATTCTTATACAAGTCGAATTATCAGAAATAACTACATGAACAATGATATTTTGATCCTCATTTTATAAGTCTATGAGCACCATAGAGTACAAAATACAGTAAAGAGGGCTATCGATCTCACAACAAAGTAATTACCTTTTATGTCAACTGTCACACCACGTGCAATAACTTACGGTTGATTCTAGCAAATTCAATCTACTTAGTGAGACATTACGACAATTAAATCAGATAATTTGTAGCATTGGACATTAATTCCAGAAATTATTACGCAGGCGCTGTAAAACGAAGCCTTGACCTGTAGCGTGTTATGGTAAATGTCGCAAATGTACTTATGTTAATCGAAATGTGTTAAAACCCTTCAGACATGGATTGCGATGGAATTTTGTGAGGGCTTTGAGCTTACACGATACATTTTAAAGGCCGACTAGGTTATCGGAATTAAAAAGTTTATTACCGATATCATTAGTGTAATAACTTTATAGGTGGGCTAATTTGACTTTTATTATCGAGGAATTTACTCGAACAGTATTTTATGCAGAAATGATTTTTTAGTTTAGTACATGTGGTGTGCAACGGACGGCCTTATCGCTTATAAGCGATCTGTTCCAGGCAACCCACAACAAGGAAAAAAGCACAAACGTAAAATGAAACTGCTAATTAAACAAAAAACGAGAAAAGCTTGTTACGGTAAAGTTGATTTCGGAATTGGAAATTTAAAATAAAGGAGAAAACTAAGAAAAACCAAGAACTTCAACGTAATATTTCGAAAATTTCTAGCTGGTAACACACTTTTAAAAAAATGTTTTCAACTAGTAGAATTCGTGACTGTCCCAATAACTCAATAATCACAAGTCATTCTTCAAACCATCACACAACATTGAAAAGATCTATTCATTCACAAAGCACTGCAAAAATTGATTATTTTATTAATATACATTTTAGTTAGTTTTCCGATATAGTTTCATTAAAAAAACTATACCCATCTCGCCTTTAGTAGTTAACACAGTATTTCAAATGGGAAAGATTACTTATTCTAACTATAAAACGAATATTTCTCTTTCAAATTGGTTGATTTAATGTGATAACAACATTCAAATTATTATAACAATTACCATTCTAATATTAAAATGCGAAAGTAAATATGTATCTCGAAAGTGTATCGCGAAATTAGTCTGTTACACTTTCACGCTGAAACTACTGAACAGATTGCGATGAAATTTGGTAATGAGATAGACTTAACTTTACGAATGAACATAGGCTACTTTTTATCGCAAAAATAGGGTTGAAGGGGTTGAAATCGGGGATGATAGTATGTATCAAATTTCAACAGAAATATGCCAAAATTGACAAATGGATTTTCCAAATTCCTTTTGTACTTAAATCACACCGAAAAGGTCTCGGGTCAAAGCTTCTAGTAATAAAAAAGAGAAAAAAAAGACTCGATTTACTAAAAGTTAAGCTAATTAATATTTTTTACGGTAAAGGTACTTTAGTGTATAAGAACAGAGCTTTTAAAAATCTAATCAGCATCAATTTGAAACCATTTAGCCAGTCATTAAGAACATTTTAATACTTCAGATATATTTTTACAAATATAAATAATCGTAAATTATTGTCACTAGTAACTTTTAGACATTTAACGACGTACTATTTCCATGTAACGACAGCTATAAATTCATTTATTACCACCAAACACAAATTGACATGATCTGACTGTCTTGACGTGCTAAACCAGTACTGGCTGGTCACCTGGAAATTGGCTGACGCAAATATTTACTTTCATTATAGGAAAGGTGAGGTAGTTGCGTCAATCAGTGGGGGTGTCATACCCCCACTTCATTACAAACTTGCGAAATAATTGAATTGCGTCAGTGGTTTAATCTGTGGTTTTTTTTGCGAGGTATAGAACTTTAAGTCGGCATTTTTCAAGATGGCGACCGATTCAACAGATTTATTCTCAGTTTGGTTTATTCGTCATGAGTGGACGTCTGAACAACGCTGAAATTTTGCAATTTTATTTCTATAATAAAAGTCAAGAAAAGAGCGTTCCTCTCCCTTAAAGGCCGGCAACTCACTTGTAAGCCTCGAAGTGACCTGCCTGCTCGTTTGCCTCCTGTTCCATAAAAAAATGGTTCTATGCAGAACACATATTGCCGACATTTTATCGTCGACAAAATCGTCCATCAGAGCAGTTAATTAGTTTTAATAGTTAGAATTTTAATAGTTTCTCAGTTCAATGTAACTTAAGGCAATATAAGTTAAATAAGAACGAAAGTGTATAGTGTTCTTACTGTTGCTGAGTTAGATGAGAAGTTGATGGTCACCCCTTAATAACTCATGTAATATTTAATGTTTACATAAAGAAGCCTAGTCTAGACACTCAAACATACTTAACATGAACTTTCAATAGTGGAAACTTTTCATTTATTCTCTCATAGAAAACAGCAATTGGGACGTAATTTATACATACTTGCAAGGACGTCAATGATAATTTAATTTTGTGTATGTGTTGTTTTGGCTTTGCCCCTAAATAAATAAATAATCGTTGGCTTTTTGGATCAGTTCGAGTATACTTTACATTTTTGAAATTTGTCGATGTCGATGCTTCAAGAGAAATAGAGAAAAAGCTCTTCTCTTTATTGGTTTTAAATAACTGAGCGCTTCTAAGGTGTATCTCTCGCGTACCAATGTTTGCGGAGCCAGAGGGATTTCCGAACCGATTCCACGTAGGCAAGGCCCTCAAGAAGAGAGTGTATTATTAAAACTGACCCTTCGATTGGGGTTTAACAAAAGAAAGATTATATTTCCAAGGTCTTTATTTGAATAAAAGGATTAATTAGTCCCGTAACTGTGTTTCCACGACGAAGGCTTAAATCGAACTGACTAAACCTGAGCTCTTTGCATAAGATGCTGACTTGACAACGAGTCATCCACATTGCATGCAGGGTATTATAACAGTACCATTCCCACAAAGGCCGGCAACTCACATGCCTTGCATTTTGCAATAACCTAGGTACGTACGTCTCGTTTGTGTTTTATAAAAAATACCGTCGTCAAAATAAATTTAAGTTAATTTTTAATACAAATAAATCAAAGTTACTTAACTTTTACACAGCACTTAACTTCGATTTAAGGCTAATCCTTGCGAATAGTGCGACCGTAAATGTTATCACTGATAACGATTGATGTCATACTTATGAGCGAAATCGATACTCAGTTAGAAAAATACATTTTGATTTAAAAAAATATTAAAAAATTGTCTTTTATGTATTTGTGATGGGAGTGCGAGAGAATTTTATAAGTTCACGTTGCTAAGTTAATTAGAAAATAGTCTTATGACTAAAGTCAAAAAACCCCACATCGGGGCAGAGGGCAGATATGCCCCTTTTCAATTAGGTCTGATGTATTTCGCTAAAGGTCGCCAAGTCCACAGGCTTCCGCGATAAAAGATCGCTGTCAGGTCTGCTTGGGTAGGCCCTATTAGCGCGGTCCTGAGGGTTCCAGTCCTTTGACAGGCCCTGGACTGAGACTTGAGATATGCGCGAAGTATGACCGCCCCAGCTCCATTTGCGAAGAATCGGTCACATCAACAAATGTTAAATTTATTTTGTTTGTTTTGTTTATTAGAATAATAATGTCAAAGTATTATAATATCTGAAGTAATTCTATTTTATAGCATCATAATTGGCTTTAAATACAAATATTGTTCCAAAACAATTTGGCAGAATACAGTTAAATGAAATACTAAAAAAAAATTGAAAAGTACTTATGGCGAAGAACGCACAACGCAATTCTTGGCTGTATCGCGATTCCTGAACGCTGTTCATAATCATTTTAAGCATAGTGGGCATGTTTTTGAAATATGTAAAAGCCTAAGTACGTTTATTTGTTTTAACCTATAATCGATGTCTTGTCAACACGGTAAGGTGGTCAGACAGTGAGAGAAAGCTCGCGTAATATAATTTACCTGAGCTAACCTTGATATTGATGCAACTAGTACTTTTTGGTAAGGACGCAAAATAATCCACGTACATATTTATATAATGATAAGTACTATCAAAACAATAAAATACAAATCGCAGTTAAACAATTACACGCCGAATAATAATTAGAAATCATTGTATTATCAGAAGTTATCATTGTACAAACATAAAATATCCGTAACGTATATAGCGTATCAATTTTACTGCATGTAATTTTATATTAAATCACATCAGTGAGTAAAATCTTTATGTAATTATAAAAGCTTAATTCATTTATTAATTTAATTATGTGTTTTGTATTAATTGTTGGTAAGTTTCCCCTGAGGTTAAACAAAGGGGTCTTTATCGGAACCAAAGTAACAGTAAATTAAATTATAAAAGAGGGTATCTATGATCTATGAATATTGAATTTAAATCGTATCGCAGCATTGCCCACACTAAATATGATGAACGTAAGAAAACAAGAAGCTATCGTAAATAGTGGATTAGCATTGATTATAAATATCTTGATTGAAGACATTACGGTATTGTTGAAACTGACAGCTGGCATTGCCTTATTGTTATCTCGCTTTGACCGAAGCGAGGTCACCATTGGCGCTCCCAACTCCAGCGAACTCGTCTCGATGTTACACGATCGCGACTTCGAAGTTCGTGCGACATTCCGACGCGCGTTTTGTAGCGGATCGGTCGCGTAATCACTTTTAAAAAAAGTATTGCAACGTATACTATAGTGTATAACTTTTACTGTGACCTACATCACCGTGATAAGTGTAATAAAATTAACATGTGAATTAGTTACCGTATAAACAGTGAAGAATCACAACACATAAGTGTACAAAGTTTAATTGTGAAGGGATCGTTTGGTCGTTGAAAATAGAATTTGAAATGGTGTTACATGAATGGCAAATTTAATATTTTGAATTGGCAAAATGTTTGACTCAAGGATTTGGCTGCTGTTACCGTATGGATTACAATTAATATGCTTGACATCAGCAGGTTTGAAAACATTGTATAAAATCTAAGTTAACTAACTTTTCTTGGCACTATAACTTCTGTAGCATAGGCACACTAATATGCATCTTGCTCTAGTGAAGGTCACAAACTAAGAAGTCAGTATAGATTACAAAGCCATGTTAAGAAATACAGTTATAATGTAAAATATCTTATAAGATCTCATGGAGAAGCGAGATAAACAAGTTGTATTCATTCGTCTCGATATAAGTAACAACCTCAAAACAAATAGATTTTGTTTACATATATTCTTCAAATGTGTTTGTATATGTATGTTACTAAAGTGGAAACTTCCCGTTTTGAAATTTTAATTTTAATGTCATTCGACACAGGAAATTAAACATTTTTGCGACTTTGAGTTTGCATGTTTGTGACTCAGAAATATTAAACGTGCTTTATTTTCGTTTGTTTAATAACGGAAAATTATCTCGGATCTCATTTGAGTCTGGTTACGCGGCCAGTTTGTATCGTTATGTTAATGCATTTACAAGTGTATATTTTTGGCTCTCTGTTATTATTACGAATACCGTTTCGTTTTGGAATGTGGGCAATTCGTAAATAAAAGTTTGAATATGATTGCAGTGAGAAGCCTGTGACCTTTTTAAATCCACGGCCCATTCGCTAAAACTACACCCATTTTAAATATCGTACGATGTATTATAATTCGCCAATATATTTACAATTGAAATTCACTTATTAACGGCGAGATGATTATTATTAAAAATAATTCAAACTGAACAATTCGAATTGTTTCAATTTAACCATACATTTAAACGAATGTTAAATATAACTTACATCACGTATAAATAAATTTATGCAAAGGTCAATATAATTGTTTTTATAATATTAATTAAGGTTTTTATGAACAATAATTTAATAGTCAATGTTATTTACGTATCAAAGCCACGATTAATAAAACTAGATTGTTATTATATTGGTAGGCAAGAATCTATACTGATGTCATCGAGTGAAACTAACTTGGTAATGCTTAAAACATGTATGTTTAAGGTGAATTTTAATGTAATTAATCACACTTACAATTAAGTCTCTTGAGCATGCACTGAGTATATTCTTAGCCAAGCTCAAATGCTATAACTAAGCCAAAAGTAATTTCAGCTCGGCATTAGCAAAGACTAGGTCTGCTTAACATGCCTAAAGATTAAGTGCTAATATTTGCACGTGTTGATATTGCGTTGAAATGTATTTCATACCAAATGTTTTCCGCATACGTTAGTATTAGTCTAGACTAAAACTATAGGCTTATTACACAACTATGGCTGGAGCACTATACTCCGTGCGAGATCTTTGATACTAATTTGATTTTTTTAAAGTGATTTAGATTATTTTTTAAACTAAATCACTTAGTCTTATAATCTAACAGCTTGGTTCGTTTTATTGGTATTGTCGCTTTGCTTAATAATGTTGTAAATAACTCATAATATTTACGTGACGATAAAGAATGTTTATGTTACAAATTGTCTTTGGTTTATGTAATATTCATTGGAACCCCAATAAAAAAGTGAGAAACCGCTTAACAAATACACGGTTAAAAGATCAACTTTAGTTTTAACCAAACTTGGTATATGCAAGATTTGTAATTACGTATAAGTGAAAGTAGAAAAATAAGTGATATTGGTGTGCTTAAATCATTCCTGGCTTCACCAGGGTTGGGGCTTCGGGCAGACTTTCTTTTTTGCCAGCTCATAGATTTGACTTAATGATCTGACGCACCACACTGGACCGAAATAAGTAAGAGTTACGCTTTGTCACTTTTACACTTATTATACACACTATATAGTCATATAAGTGACGTAAAAACACTCATAAATTTGTATAGTATGGCACATAGTAATGCAAAGGAATTAAAACAGTTAAACTAGAATTGTTTATTAGTCATCTAGTCAAGTTTAAAAGCTGTAGATATATTATAAATAAGGCGTCTAGGCTACGAATTAAATAAAAACTTTATTTAAACCATATATTGTGTATAAAGCAGATACTAAACTAGGGTATCCCAATATTGGACGTAAATTGTTTCCCGAGGAATATGATAGTCAATATTTCTATAAAAAACCCTTGTTTAATAAATGGTTGTTTTTAATCAGTCAAAAATAGGATTGACTGCAAGATTATGTCGTACTATAATTCTATCAACGTCTGGCTATGTTTATATTGGGATGTCGTTTGTTGATTACCTATAAATAAGTCACTCAGGTATCAATCTGAAAATATATAACATTTTCCTTTTAGAATTGTATGTTTGATCAAGTACCACGAGAACATCTTATCATTACTATATTGCTACAGATAAGATTCGTATCACGTGTCTTATCGTTTGGCATTTCTCTTTTTAAATAAAACATCGATAAAAGAATTATGTCTATTACAATGATGGAATAGCGAGATATTTTACAGTAATCAATTTTTAATAGATCGCTACCACAGACGATATTGTTACAAATAAAAAATCATACATACTATGTCCACAGACAACTGATAGTTAATAAATCCTTTGAAGCAAGCCTCCGATTTCATCCGTTTTCAATAAGCTTTTAGATAATACAATTTGTTGGCAAGCAACATAAAATATACTTATGATAGATGGCATTGCAGCAGTTAAAATATTATATACATAGATGTGACTTTTATTTTATTTCTAAAGAATTTAATTTTTATTATTGATTGAATATTATATAAATGTATTTTACTAGATTTTAACATCGCAATTGGAGGAAAAGAACAAAAAGATTTATTATTTATGATAAAATATTCTATGGGCGGCGACTTAAACTTTCTAGTGAGCCTCATATTCGTTTGACACCACTTTATAAAAAAAGATATTCTGATTAAAATAAATTTTATAAGTACAAAGAACTAGATTTATCTTTATGTTGTGAAAGGAAGGATATGAGTCTCTTGTCGAAATATTTGGTTGATCTGCGAAATAATTAGATTTTAGTGACTTGTTTGTTACAATAGTTACGATGTCATAAAATATAGAATGATTACTCGTAGCTCTATTTCACGTTTCCATAGGCCTCTAATTAGTATGTGGAGTTGGCATATCACAGATATATATGATAATCGACATTACAGAAGTTCGCGCCAAATTTTCAACTGGTGTTAAAATAAGATGCAATCTGTGGCATTATATGGCAATAAACAATGTCTTTGATATTTTTTAATCTTTGGACTCGACTTATCCAATTTGTCTATACCATAATTAGCATTGTGGATATAAATTTAATTCAGTGACTCAGTACTATTTCGTTTATGGTTTATCGATACCTTACTACAGACTCCCGACTTGAGATGCGATGACTCAGCGATGCGTCACGGATTTTCACGGTAACTGTCTGTTCTGATTCATTATTAAGAAATATATACATTATATATGTCACACAATTATAAATACCAATATATATATTATTAAAATCAATTCAGAAGTATTTAATTGTAAAATTGAAACACTTACCTTGTACTTGTAAATACCATTAATCAAATAGTAAATTTAGAATATAATTAATTTTTTCACAGTTTTAATTATTAGTAATGAACATTGATTAGCACTTAATTAGGTCGTAATCCAACTAAATATTGTATATAATTATTAGATTAGGGTTAAATCCCTAAACAATTTTAATGTCATTTTTAAAATAATATAATAAATAATATTGTTCAATTCTATTATAAAAATACTCAGTGTTAGTCTTATCGTGAAACGATATCAACATTATCAAAACAACGCGTAAACGAACAGTTTATGTTTATAGTGCTCATTACTATACATTTTACTATACAATTCTATAGGGCGTGTCTAGAAAGAATAGTATATCTATCGTTTAAATGTTATAACAACTGAAAAGTAACATTATTATTTATTATTAGAACTAAATATTCTTATCTTGTTTTGTTATTTATGGGAACAGGCAACACTCAGCCACTGTTAACAATCGTGTTGTTTAACTAAGCTAATCAATACACCATTAATGATAGAGCAATTATAGATTATGTCAAAAAAGTGTATACGTCAAATCGGTACAGATTTTAGACCTACAGATCATTTAACGTTAATATTAAAACAATGTGTATATATTTCATTAATTATTGTTTATATTAAATAGTTTATTTAAACGGACGGTTTATATATTCACCATTTTCAATAATAATATTACTGTGAACTATATAATAATACAAAATGAACGTTTACCCTTCCATGTTGGTTTTCGTCTCTGTCTGGTAGATGGTATTTGCTAAGATGAAACGAGACAGACGCGTTTGATTAAAACCGTTAGATTGTATTTGTTTTTGTTAAATTATGTCATGTCAAAAATACCTACAAATTGAAACAGAACCATATTAACGCCATTGAAGCGGTCAGGGTCACATACGATGTACATTAATTATAATCAATAGTTTATTTTTAGTCACTTGTAAAACACTATTTTAATATATTTATCTAAGACTGTTTGCACTCCAGTGTTACAAGTGTTAACAAACAAAGAGACATGTGTTAAAGGAAATTGTTGGTTGGGTTTGTACAACCGAAATCGAACCCATAACCTTGAGACGCGCACGCATGAATCATTTGGCTAACGAAGCTTTATACATTATTACCTTATATTATTATTTCTCTATTCCCAATATCTCTATCACCAGATTAAAAGAATGTTAAGTTTATGTTATAAGTACCGATTATTAAAGACAGATTTTCTTAAACGAAAGGCCACAGATAGAGCAGAATGGAGTAGAGTCATATCTGCCCTATGCCCCGACGTGGGGCCTTAGGACTCTAGTAAGTATGTAAAGACAGCATTCTTCAAATTCGATTTTGTATATCAGTTATTTGGCCTGTCTAATTTGACTAAAGATATTAGCGTAAACGATTTTTTAACAAATTTAGACATTACTACGATTAGCCAATCAATCAATAAAATTTTTTTTACTATACAAAACCATTTGGTTTACAAATGCTAACTAGCTAATACTCAATCGTAGGAGTGTTTTAGTGGGTATGGCTCACCCAGTCTTCTGAGTAGCACAGGTTTCCTGGTAAGTGTGTGAGTCCCACATATAGTCCTCGGTTATCAAAAAAAAAATAGCCTTTAATATTAGTGATGTTTAAATAATAATACGGGCTTTGTTTAAAATAGGACACAGTGTATTAGGTGTCCACTTAAAATAAATTGTACTTTGAAGTGTATATTATTGGAAAGAAACGGGGTTAAATAATGATAGTATTTTCCTTATTATATTGCGGTTAACTGAACAGTATGTTGCGACGACTTCGTTCATGGAAACTATGTCTATCAATATTTATTAAAGTTTTAAAAATATAATATTAAAATTATTGTTGAAATACTACTTCATTTGCATTGACAATAATAAATCTCACCACCAATCTCACCAAGTTGTCTACTTAGCACGTCTGATTAGTTGCTGCTTAAATTTTCCCTGATAGAGAGGGAAAGGAAAGCCATTTAATTCGAGAAGCATCATAATATTTAATTGGCTTTTATAACTCAAAAATAATTTAATCCCTCTTTATTTATAATTTAACAGATAATACAAGTATTGCTTGCATTTAGTGAAATGTGTAGGTATATGGGTGGGTTCAAATTGTAAGGTTATTTTTGTGTTGGTTGGTCTTTTAAGGACGTCTGCTTGGCGTGGTGTTTAATATTTTTTATTTATTCAACCCCCAAATTAGCGAATACATACCACTACTAGCGCGGTAGGCGAGTTATTACTATTCGTTAATTTGAGTAAATTTGAGATCCCCGCTACGTCATTTATTTGAAGCATTACATTGGCGAATTGAAATTAATAATGGCGTCAAACATTTTTTACATATCTTTCCTCTGTATATTATTATAGATACTGAGAAGAGCTTGTCAACTTTGTTCATTTATCAACAGGATACTGTGTGTTCTGATACTGTACTTCCTTTTGCGCTGTGGTAAATAATTTTATTTATTATTATTTAACACTTTATCGCACTTACACACTAGAAGCAAATTACATTAACAGATGTTAGAACATATAAGGGCAACGGGCGGCCTTATCGCTAATAAGCGATCTCTTCCAGACAACCCACTTTTACTTGTATATCTAAATTAAAACAAACGAACAACTAGCTTGTGTTAAAGGTAGTTAGTTTGCTATGTTGTATATATAAAAAGCATCTTTCTAAGTACTATCAGCAAGCGTGGTGTGTGAAATATTCGTTATGCAAAGAAAAAATACGTGTTTATATCTATTCCATCATCGTCGTAACGAGAAAAACAACAGGGTTCTAATAAGTTAATTGATTCGGTTACCACAATTTGATCAGATCAATTGTTCATTTGATAGGATTAATTCCCCCAAAACCACACCCTTGCGGACAAATTAAAAGTGTTTTTTGTTAATTAGTCTATTACATCGGTTGTATTAGGCTAGTTACAATATTAATTCTAGTTAAGAGAACTGTATACCAGTCTAGTGGAGAGTAGTTGTTGGAACCACTTGTTGATTAATAGTTTATTTACAATTAACACTTGCTGGTACACTGAAAGATCGTGTCATTCGTTACAAATTATCAATTAAAAGGGTCTAAATTTTATTATGATTCTATATATTGTGATATAATTATTTTTATAAATCAGGATTTCACACATGGTGAGTTAGGTTCATGGTAAGATATCTCTTACATATAAAGACTATAACTACTTTTATGGATGCTAGAAAAAATTCAAAAGTACATATAAGTATGCCATTACATTAAGAGTATCGAGGGACCCCTGTCTTAAGCGGAGACGTGAAAAAAGCTTTTAGCATAGACTGTTACTGTAAAACGAATGTGACATTTTGTTTTTTACAAAACAGTGTAACGATTGCCCGATTTAATATATAAAAGACTCGTTATAGTCATTATGGCGTTTTTCATTAGATGATAGCACTTTTTAATGCCATACGAAACTAACAATGTTTGTGTTAACATGATGAACAACTCGATAAGCGATATTACGCGTTTGACAAATTAATCCAGGGAAGTTTCCATGAACATGTTCTTTCATCAACTTAGGCGCGGTTTAATTTAATCGATAGCTTTAATTCTGGTTTCAGATAACGGGCCAGTAATCGATCCATCTGATGAAATAACATTACAATATGGAACAAATTTCACAATCAAATGCACATCTAATAAAAGTGTAACGATAAAACAACAAGAGCTACCCGAATACAGCAATCAGTTGCTTAACAAGCAAACCACAGTGTCATTGGTAAACTCAAAATATAAGTATGAGACGAGCCTTGAGTTAATCAATGTTAGCAGGACCACTGTTGGTTATTATGCCTGCTTTGATGATACCGTCAATGAAACTGCTATATTATCTAACATAAGAGAGGAACCTACTAATACGGAACATGTAGCTTACGTATATCTATATGTTAATGGTAAGGACGCTAAAAATATTAAAAAAAAATGTACTCAAATATGACATTTTTGCTTTTAAGTATGTAAAACGGGGTTAGAATGTTAAACGATAGACGAATACGATTTGTCTTATAAAGATAGCTAACGTTTTTATGTTCGTTTGGCATATGATCGCTTGTGTCGTGTTAAAAACGATATCGTCTGCCAAATTTGTTTATGTTTTTCAGTAGGCGATTGTCGTCGTTTCGTATTCTAAAACCGCTGTTGCTACATATAAATAACACATAAAAGACTATCGTCTGTATATAGAGAATTTGAACCGTGTATATATTTTAGGTACGGATAGTCTATTCGCACCTTTCCGAGAAATGTTAATATCAATAGGGAACTCTAAGGTTGTAATTGAATGTAAACCGACCACACCCGACGTTACTGTCGAATTGATAGGGGTATGTATACGGACAACTTTGACGTCGATAATTAATGTTGATAAATTAGAATGTTGCTTTAAATGCATGTCGTATAACAATGCTTGTTGTTGAGTGATTAAAAATATTTGATCCAATGTTTTATTCAATAACCTAGAAAAAAAAAATGAAAAACGATTAACGCTTAACGAAACATTCACGCTAGGCATGTCTCTACGTGATTGCTTAAATTGATAACAACGTTCTTAATATCCAGGAATTTCCAGAAAGCGATTATGTCTATAGCCCGAAAATTGGTTTCACCATCGATAGTGACCTATTGGATAATCAAATAACATTTTTCAATTGTATTTTCACGAGAGATAATGTTACAGCAACGAGAGATGTGTTTGTACATAAACGTAGGTGTATATTGTAGACATAATTAGACATTAATTCGCAGATTTATTAAATTAAATTTGTGATGTGATCTTTATGTATTCTTCAATTGTATTAAAAAAAATTGAAGGGTATATATAGTGTGTACTAACGTTAATGGTGATACATAGCTGCAGAGTCAAAAGCCACCAGATTCCTTTAAGTACTCACCAAAGATTGGATTTTTATTGAAAGCAAAAGAGCCGAGTTATAATTGTACTTCACAGCGCGGTGACCTAACGTTATGGCGGTTAGTGAGTGCTAGTAAGTAGATATAGCTGGAATTAATGTTAGCGTGGTGTGGTCACTGAGCGTTATGTATTTTTAATTTGGTTGTATTATAACTTATGTTTAGCTTGCCGCTTTATTCTTTTGGTGTTTTGCTCTGCGTGATTTCTGTGTTTCACTTATTAACAACTAATTGCACTAACATTGTGTTTGATAGTTTTAAGTTTGTTTATGTGTTAGATTTATAGCTTTTTTCTCTATGTATTGTTAGATGTTACAGTGGTTTATGGGGTGTATTTTTAAAAAAAACAAATTAATTTAATTTTTAGAAATTGAAAAGCCTCCTTCGCCAACAATAAAAGCCGATTCTCCATATTTCATTACGGGAGAGACTTTTTCACTTAACTGTACAGTAACATATCAAGAGAATACCGCTGTGTACCTTGTATGGAAATTGCCTTTCTCAAAGGTAAGAACCACTATTCAATAAATATTTTCGTGACCTGTTAAGATATGGTGAGGATTTCATTTGCCAATATAGAGTTTTAAACTTAACAGAAAAAAACGCTAAGACCATTAAGACTCCTCTGTTTTGAGCGAATGTGTGGGGGGAACATTTTTTTAACATGGCACACCGCTATATACAAAAAATGTTAATACATGGCAACATAGTCAGCTTCCTCTATAACTTTTAGATTGCTGCTTTAGTGGCTGCAAAGTGAAATGTATGAAAGCCACAGTGCTTCTAAATACGGCGTAGTTACATTTAATTTTATTAAATATATCCCCAAGCATTATATAAACTTATAAAATAAGAAAAATACGAAATTTACACATTAAAGAGTTATTTAGGAACTTAATATATGCTGGGTCATGTGACCCTAAGCGACCTTATGTAGTAAATAAAGTCGTATGATTCGCTAAGCGAAGCGAAGGACACTGTTAGAGAAATTGATTTGTTGTTACAATAAATAATAATAATTTCTACACAAATGCAGAGATATCTTCTGACAAATGTCAACCCCACAAAGACACATACATTTTAAATAATCCTAACTCTGTTTCATGAAGAATTTTGTTTTTCAGATTGTTTTGAATGAAACAAATGAGAAGGAGGCGACTGGCGGTACTTTGTATAAACAAATTACTATTGTCAACGCAACTGAGGAAGATGCCGGCGTCTACACGTGCATATCTAGGAATAGGAATGGAGAGGAGAAGAAAGAGTTTACGAAAATATATAAAGGTTTTATAACAACACTTATTAACTCTCTTTTTTTCTATAACTTAAATATATATTTTATTAATGATAAAGAAATTAAACTACAAAACTTAAATACTGATTAATTAACTGTAATCCAGTTTTTATTATGCATTTTAAATGTTAACACAAATATAAATGGTGGGTTGCCTGGAAGAGATCGCTTATTAGCGATAAGGCCCATTCCTCTTATATGTATTAACATCTACACTTCTACTGTTTAAGTGCAATAAAGTGTAAATAAATAAATAGAATTGAATTGGTATTAAAAATAAATTAACACTAAACTAAAGACTATCAGCATTTTATCTTTAACTTTTAAAACTCCTTTTCCAGAGACGGGTTTCATAACTCTCTCCAAACCAAACAATCTGATGAATGTTCTGGAGACGAGGCAAAGGATGATGAAGCTTCACACAAAGATTTCGGCTTATCCGCTCGCCAACTTCACGGTGTAAGTGGTGATATTGCATGCTCACAACGAATTGACCCCGAAATCCATAGACTATAGAAAATTAATACTATATATAGTATATAGAATACGATAGTTATATAGGCTGAGTCAATGAATGTGATGTTTCAAAAATAAATAAACTCAACTCAACTATAATGTTACATGTATTGTCTCATTTAAGTATATTCATTCCCAAGATTATTTTATTAGTCCATAAATGTATAAGTACTTGCTAAAGGGTTTTAATACGGGTTTAGAATTTATCAAAAGACATATTTGGAACATTCATTCGGGATTTTAATTATTTGGGGAATTCAATAAATTCATATACGATTCTCTAGTGAGGCCGTTTCACTAATTTACATACAGTGTAAACTCCATGAACCGTTGATTTAACGACGAACTCTCTAAAGCGTCGAAATCTCGCCTCTAGTTGGTTAATTTTGTATTCCAATCTGATTTTTCGTCTCTCCATTAATGTCTGTAACGCCATAAAATTTACAGTCCTAGTGTCGTTATAAAGAGCTTACACTGTATATTTTATTATTATTATTTTTTTATATATAACAAGCATAATTTATAATAGTATTGTGAATGTGGACGAGTCGGTTGATGTTTTTGCCGACTCTCTACTTACCTTTCGTAGAGGCATTTTAAACACCTTAAAACAACCTTTGAATCCTGATAGTGGTCACTTTGTATGTCGTATTACTATATATATTGTATTTTGTTATTGTATAATGTCTCAAGTTCCCATTTAATTGTCTTATGTATAAACCTAGTTGTGTTATCTCATAAGTTTATTGTTTTAAATGTATTTAGCACATAAGAGGTCTGGGGACAGATATAATAAAATAACAAATCTATTACAGATATCGTGATGGAGAGGTATTGCCCACAGTTGCCCGTGGCAAATATTATTTGGTCGCGTATCCGGGAAGCGTTGATTATTCAATTTCGAACTTAAATATAAATGACACGGGAAACTATACGATTGTTGCAACAAACAATTATATGTCGAAGAATGTTACATATGATGTTAGGCCAATGGGTAAGTTTTGTGAAGATAATCTACCTTAAACATTTTCCATCCGGATATAACATTTAAGGGATCGGCGATACTATGTCGTACTAACCGGATGAAGTTCAAAATGGATAGATATAATATACAAACGTTGTTTTTCTAAAAAAAAAAATGTCTCTAAAAATAGATGTTGGCCGATTCTCAGACCTGCTCAATATGCTCAGAAAATTTCAGGAGAATCGGTCAACCCGTTTCGGAGGAGTAAGGGAACAAACATTGTGACACGAGAATTTTATATATTAGACAATGCGATACGAAACCAAATCGCTAAATATAGTCGCTAAAACCGGTTAGTCGTTATAGGCGAAGTCGCTTTAACCGAATTCTACTGTAGTATTAGCGATCTTTTGAATCAAGACAGGACCTGAAGAGGCTAGTTCGATGTGAACACTTCACGGTTTAACTTTATCCTTATTAACTCAAAATCAAAATATCTATATCAAGTAGGCCTTTATATAGAGACTTTTGAACCGTCAATTTTTATATTACCACCGGTTCGGATGGCAGTTAGTTGTCTATGAAGAAGAACCGGCATCAAACTCTATAGCTGCTCTTTTAAAAATATAGTTAAACTAAGAAAGTTCTTGAATTTAGGTCGATTCATTATCTTTTTTTTAGTTTAATCTCGTTATATTATGGATTCATTGCTTTTCTTAATTTATTTCGAATAAAATACACATTTGGAACATAGGTTGGGAGAATGCTTATTCAATTTCCAGATAATACCTACTTTTATAGAGCCTAAGCACGGGGTTAGCTTATTCCTAGTGTTATTTCTGTGTTGATCAAATTTTACATAAAATAATTATATAAATATATAGTTTAGAGATTTTATTTTTTCCGATTATGCCGTTTGTTGCCTGTGGTAAAAAGAAACCTTTTGGGTGCACAGTTTTGGAATTCGGGAGAGTTTTGAGATTGAATTTGAATTTCAGCTGCACCAGTAATAAACTTTGGACGTGAAGGGGCAAGAAAGTATATGAAAGAACAAATTGCATCAATGAAATGCGAAGCGATTGGGTATCCACAACCCGTGATAGAAATGCTATTCACCGATGATAAAGGCCAGGAAAAGAAAATTGATGTTTGTATTAATTTATTATTTTGAAAATTGGCCTCGCTATTTTAGCGTAGGGTTTTTTGGATTTTCTTTTTCATGGTTTGAGAAGCGCACTCTTAAATACTTGGCTTTAAACTTTTCAATAAAGCAGATTATAATTAGAATATAAGTCACAAATTAAAAAAAATAAGTTTTTTTTTTAAATATTTATATTTTTTTTATGTTCCAAATAAACATAAAAGTTATTTAAAACGTTTTTATTCATATATATTTTATCTTTTATAGTTCATGTTTTAACCCTATTCGGTTTTATTTTATAATTAATATATTATCTGTGGTATGGATTAGAAAAATAAAAACAATCGATATTATTGTACTCGGTATCAGTATTTCATTATTATTAGATTTAATACGGACTACTATTTTTGAATGTTTAAGTAAACAGATATAATTTTTATTTTTTATGCTCTATATATCAAGAATCCCTGTAAATTATCGAATCAGTTAATTTTAAGCAAACTATTCATAAAAATACATAATTTTCAGGTGTCAAAACACACGAAATATGAATCTATTGTGAAAACAACAGCGGAAGTGCAAATAAACGCCCGCGTGCCCGGACTCATAACATGCAACGCGTCCAATAGCATGGGTCACGTGGTTGAAAGCAGAAGATTGGTGATACACGAGGTACCACATGGGTTTGGAGTTCCCGATACGATGAGCTGGTACTCCGAAAATCAGAAGGTCGAGTTGGCGTGTTACGCGTCGAAATACGATTTCACCAACGTCACTTGGATCGATTGGGATGATCAGCTGATGAATAATGGTAAGATGGGATTGACAACTTCATCTATCAGCTGTAGAGATGTTCGAACTACAGGAAGAATGTTGAGATCATTTATTACGAGATTCAGTTTTTTAGAATCTCTAGGAGGAGCTGCCCCCCCCCCCACTGGTGACTCTCTTGCTGAGAGGGGGATGCCGATCAACTTGACTATCAATTTTTCTGCCTTTTTTTTCTTTCTTTTGATTTAATACTCCTCATATACGATTTTCTCATTTGACAAGTAAAACTATTACTAGCGTTTGTAAAATGTATTAAATATATTTTTTCAGTGATATTTTACGAGACACAATTTTCGTATGTCGCCTTGTTGCTGTTTGATCGGATATCGTTGAATGATACTGGGAACTACACGTGCTTGGGGGACAAAGACGACAATTCAACTATATCATACACAGTCCACGTCAGTGTGAAAGGTATGGCTTTTATATGTATTGCTTTTTATTTTTTGACAATATCAGGACATCCCTCCTTTTAAGTCATTAATCTTAAAAAATACACAAAAAAGCAATAAATTTTACGAAAAAGGGAGCACCACTTACTATTGTGTGAAATTGTGTGTGTATGTGTAAATACATATATATTATTAAAACATGACTTTATGTAAGTTTTCTATATCTTGGTAGCTTTTACCACGTGACCACTCCCTTAACTTACCATTAAAGAAGTGGTATGGGGTATATTATTTATTTCAAGCATTAGATCGAAACAAGAACTTGGTCTTGCCATGTATATTCAGCTGGACGTTCTTAGTTCTACAACCCAAGACCCAAGAGAGGTTTGAAAAGAAGGTTTTTTTTTTGTTTTAGTAAAACAACATTCCATGCTAGGATAATACGTTACCAACGTTAACAACAAAAATTAAAATGTCTAATATAAAAATAGTATGTTTTTTTATTACTGTTATTTCTTTTTGTAACGCTATTTTAATACTGTGACTTATTTAATATTATATTCATTTTTATATCTTCTAAGTGCCTCTTCAACTAGTGAAGGTTTTTCAATCAGCTTTCCGGCAGCCTCTCTATCCTTAGTCCTGCGGTATAGCTCCGCTATCTATTCCGATCCATTTCCAATCTCGACTTCTTCCTTCTGCTTACCTTCCTTCTACCAGCCTTTTCCATAGATATATTAATATAAACTTTAATATAATCTTTTCTAAGTAGATGGCAATTTTTTGTTATTTTTTTGCTGTTACTGTTGGTGTGTTCGTAGAACAACGCCTCCCTGTTATTCTTATACCGGAGACAATCCAAAAGGACGTGGAAGTGAATCCTTACCAACCGGTCCAGCTTACCTGTCAAGTTGATGCGGTCCCTCCGCCCACCGTCACATGGCTTAAGGTAACATTGAAAATTGAATAGTCATAGATTCTCAATCGTTGCCAGTGTTAATAACTTGCACAGATAATCAATAAAGATTCGTACTCTGTAGCATAATTATTTTGCCGCCGTAATTCTATTGTCTATAAGTGTAGAACTTGTGCTCATACAAAGTAATTAAATATAAATTATAAGAAAAATAGTCTTTTGATCTCGTTTTTTTCGAGTTTAAAAAATCATTTATCGTTATACATACGTTATTTTCGTGTTACTAAACAATTGTGAATTATAACAGGACGGAATTTCACTTGAAAATACGGAAAACCTTATGATTACAACGTCTAAAATAAGTCATACGGCATTGAATTCGACGGTTGGGATCAAGACTATGACGGAGGATGATAAAGGCAAATACGAGTGTATAGCACAGAGCGGGGACGAATCACAGAGCAAGATTTATCATCTATATATGAAAGGTAATTATAATACAGTGGTACACCCATTTATGGGTATTTTTCATGCGGGCCTTCACAGTATGAACAACCGTTAATCTATACTTCTTATAAATGCGGAGGTATGTATGTTAAGGTTTTACGCTTAAACTACTGAACCGATTTCTATGAATTTCGGTATGGAGATAGACTAAACTTTAGGGAAGTTCATAGAGGGCTATAGAGGTTGGAATAGGGAATGAATGGTATTACAGAAATTTTACCAGAACTCTGCCATTTATAAAACGATTTTACAAATTCCTCTTATATTTAAACCAAGCGGACGAAGTCGCGGGCAAAGCTACCAGTCTTATATAGGAAGTACGAGAAGCATCGCTAATCAACCGAAATGTATATAAATGACGTCATATGAAACTAAAAAGATAACTATAATATTCACAATATGACGAAAAACATACTTTAGCCAACGTGACATGGCGCGAAAGGGCGCGTTGCTATGGTTACCGTATTGTGTAAAACTCTTGCGGAATTTCTATTCGATTCCCGCCATTTTGACAATACATAATTAAACATTTTCCGGATTTCAGAAACACCGACTTACAAAGGACTTTTAAGTGGTGTAGGTGTTGTTGTCTTCATACTTATAATACTCATCGCGTATTTGGTATGGAGGATACGTAAGATGAAGCAATTCAAGAGGGAGTTGGCGGCAGCTGGTTTGCTGTACTTCAAGGAGGGCGTGCCGAAATCACTCAACCCAGATCTTGGTATCGATGAACAAGCTGAACTCTTGCCTTATGATGACAAATTTGAATATCCCGCGGAAAAGTTGAAAATAGGTCAGTAAAGAGACATCCACACCGTATGTTGTATTTTAACTTCGTTCATTGGTTACAATCTTTTTAAACAAGAAAAAATATATTTTTACATTTATGCAGTAATGTTTTTAAATGTATATATCAGTTCTATAATCTATATTTGATTATAGATTACAGGATACGGGTACAGGATGAATAAGATATAACCATCTATGCATAGCCATTTCTAATCTGTTGTGTTACAGCAAATTTAAATATATCCTATCTATCGTCATTTATTATTTATATATTTATTCATGTTACTAATTCTATTAGAAATTTTTTATATATCTATATTATCTATATCTATATTTATTTATGTGCTTGTTAAGTATTTTCTCTTGTCCTTAAAAATTTTTTCAAATATAATTTGTATATATTTAAACTTTTTAGGGAAACAATTAGGCGCGGGTGCCTTCGGCGTGGTATACAAAGCCGATGCCCGGGGCATAGTGAATGCGGAGGAGACGACCACGGTGGCCGTGAAAACTGTGAAAAAAACTGCAGACAACATGTACATTAAAGCATTGGCTTCCGAATTGAAGATTATGGTCCATTTGGGAAAGCATATTAATATTGTTAACCTTTTGGGTGCCTGTACGAAAAATGCCGGAAAAAGTAAGAATTGTTTCATAAAGAAAATTGCATACATAAATATGAATTTCTTAAACCTACATTTAACTGCTTTTTGACAAACGGTATAAAACAGCCTTTAACATTAAGAAATCTTACAAAACTAAATAAAACAATGTATATTGGAAAAAAAGAGTTTTCAAATGTAGGTAAACTTTCAAACACTTATATCAAACGAAATGAAAAATTATTATTAATATATAATGTTTTTTATTAATTTCTGTTTAGTTTTAAAATCAACACCGTTGACGTACGAAAATAACTGACGAGTCAAGTCTCGTGTCAAGTATTTATATTGTAATGTTAATTAAGTCTTATACAATTGAAAACTAAATGGCCTTTAATTTTCAGGAGAATTAATAGTTATTGTGGAATACTGTAAATTTGGTAATATACACAATTATTTGATCCGCCATCGCGAAGTGTTTATCGACCAGCTCACTGATGATAAAGAGAAGGTTCTGGGTAAAGTCAACAAGGCGTTCTCTTCCAGCACAGCCAGTAGTGGGTAAGATTTCTAATTTTATATATATTTTGTGGTTGTATATAAAATTACTATTTCAATTCGGGGAATATTCTTCAATAGGAATTCTCCAATGCGTACAAGTATTGTTTTATTTCAAAATTGGAAGAATCAATAATAGAGACATAAAAACTCTTTGTTCATTCTACGCGAGGATTTCTTAACAGCCAGTAACGTTTTCATACAAATATCGTGATCGAACTCTTTGGTGATTCAAATTATTTGCTGCCAGTAAGAAATATAAACGCTTGGATAATAATATAAACTTTTTCTATATACAAATGGTAGTTACTTAAAAAAACTAACAATATAATAATCAAAAATTAAGAATGTAAAATAGTTGTGATGAAAATGAGGATTTTAATGAATTCCTAATACGGAATAAAAAAGATACTCCTTAAGAGTAACGCTAATTATGAATGACTGGTTGTCAATGGGCTGCGGCGAATAATTTTTTTATGACTTCTGTATTCGATTCAATTTATATTTGTTTTCAGGATGCATTCTGATTATTACGGATCGAACCACACTCAAGTAACGGATCACACGAGTCTCAATTCCGGTATTACAAATAGATCTGGAAGAAAAGGTATATATCTATTTTGTTGTGTAAGAGCGGGGTGTGGGGAATATAGGGTAAAACTATGGTTGTACAGAAGTATTGTTAAAGTTGCTAGATTCTAGAAGTATGACATATTTTAATTCAAGACCATCACCAGGCTCAGGGGGGTCCGTTCCGCTAACTTTCTTGCTAGGTTGTTGTCATTATTTAATAGCCGGGGATCCGGGGGCTTGCTGACTTAATATTTTTATTTATGTTCCCTATAGAATGTAGATCGATACCAATCAATTTATTTAATTTTGGAAGTGGGATCTCACTATGGGCATTCGCCATCTAGTATTGTGTAACGTAAACTATTATGTCACACTTGTATATGAACAAATAATTTAAAAAAATAATCAGTTTCAGAAACGGGATACGTCCAGCCAGAGTGGCGGTCGAACTATGAATGCGACTCGATATACGAGGGCCGTAAGCCAAGGCCTCTCACGTCGAGGGATCTTCTCGCTTGGGGCTTTCAAATTGCGAGGGGAATGGAGTATCTTGCAAGTAGAAAGGTAATTTAGTTAATATATTTTATGAGGGTATATACCAACATACCCTCATAAAAATATATTTTGCAACTTTGCAACCAAATTAAGATTTGGGAACTGGCTGTAAATGTTGTTTGTGGACTATTTTTAAGTGTACCATAGTTATATCTAGACATAGACTTCATCTATGTCTTATTACTTTTCACTATTACCTTCGCTTCTATACACAGTAGCAGGAATCGTCTGGTTTTACCGTCATATTCTGTCAGATTGTGAACCATCACCAGCCGAGTTTGTCGTGCGTCCTCTTCTCAGACCGATTTAACTTTGGAAACCCCATAGATATAAAAATATTTTTGACGTACACGATTAATTCTATGTGGTAAAGTATTAATAAATAAATATCCTTCCAAACCTTCATTCCAGGTCCTGCACGGTGATCTGGCAGCGAGGAATGTGTTGTTGGCCGAAGATAATGTGGTGAAAATATGTGATTTTGGTCTGGCGAGAAGCATTTATAAAAATGATGAATATCAAAAGAAAGAGAACGTGAGTTGATAAATACTAATTTTAGACTTGAATGCTAGGATGCATCCGTCGTTAACTAGATGGCGCGGATATTAATTTCATAGATAAATGATAAAATATAATATATATTTGAAAAACTTTAATTTCCTCAGTGGAAATTCATCCGCAAATTTTGTATTAAATTTCACAATAATACTTATGCCATGTATTATATATTTTGAAACTTGTTTATCTGCAGCTTAATAGATGGCGTTTAATTGTTTATTATATATACTCGTAGTGTATGAGTAATAGATGGCTTGTATTTACTGCTACCAATACAGAATGTATGCTTAAATACACATTAAAAAAAACAGATTTCACACACATACACACCAATTACATTAGAAACATATTTTTTTTAAACATAAAGTTAAAATTAAAAACAGAAAAGCAAATAATAAATAGACACAAAAAAACAAAAGTACTAACTAACCTAAGATAAACCTTATTAAGAACATCATTGCAGAAAATACATTTATTGCCAATTTAATGCTTAAACGATTAACTAGGTGGCGCTATTGTTATTTTCAGAGTCCTCTACCAGTGAAATGGCTGGCCATAGAGTGTATGGTCGACCGTATTTTCTCAACGCAATCAGATGTCTGGTCCTTCGGAATTGTTTTATGGGAACTATTTTCACTCGCACAGACGCCGTATCCGAATATCAGCCCTGCAAACCTCCTTCATTGGCTCTCTGAGGGGTGAATACTTTTTTTTGACATATTAATGCTGCCCGACACGGTATTGCAGAACCATTACGACTTAGGGCCCTTCAAGACAAAGGCGTACCACACCCTAAAAGGCCGGCAACGCAATCACGAGCTCCCAGCCACGTGAGTGTCTGGGCGACTACACCTTTATGGTGGGCCTCGTGATCGTTTGCCCTCTCTTCTATAAAAAAAATTAAGCATAAAATGTTTATTTGATAGTAGCTTTAAAATCTCTCTTAATTTAATCCATACTAATATTATAAAGTATGTGTGTATGTAACGCTTTCACGCTTGAACTACTGAACCGATTTCCATGAAATTTTGTATGGAATTAACTAAACTTTAAAGCGATCCTTTTTATCGAGAAAAAAGGGTTGAAAAAAATCTTTTGTATTTTAAGCACGCGGACGAAGTCACGGGCAACAGCTCCTAGTTAAAATGAAATGAATAAACCACAAGAAACACATAACGAGTGCTAATCAATCATTCCAATATTTTAAACCTATAATGTATATGACCTTTTTTCCTTATTAACAAAGATATTTAACATTTTTTTGTAGAAAACGCCTCGAAAAGCCCGCGCATTCGGATAACAGACTGTATGACGTCATGCTTAAGTGTTGGGACAAAAAACCCACGGCGAGACCCACATTTTCGGAACTGCAACTCATATTGGGATCCTTCCTCGAGGAAAATGTTCGGAATGTAAGTCGACTGAGATATATTTTTGTTAATCCAGGGACGTACTCTAACGAAATTTAATGTCCATAGACAATGTACAATTTTCTTTTATTGAACTCGTAAAATAGCTAAATATATTTTTCAAGTTCCTTTTTTATTACGACTAGATTAATTCGATTTTTTAATAATTATTAAGTCATAATTGGTAATTTAATTGAGTAATAATATCATCGATTGACTTATTATTTTATAAGCAGTATAATTGAATTATTATTTTTAAAGTACCCACCAAGAATAATAAAAATTCTAATTACAACATTTTTAACTACAATAAGTAATCTTTAGAACCTTATAGAACGATATTGAATTTATATATTTGTTTTTCAATACCATTAATTATTTAACTGTTTATTACACTATAATGAAATTAAAAAAATATTTTCATAACTACCCTCATTCCAGCATTACATAGATTTGAACGCTATGTACATTGATATAAATGCAAAAACCGTTCAAGAAGACTATTTATCGATGGTATCAGCACCGGACTACAACAACATCGTCACACCAAGCCCACATCACTACACCAACGACGCCAACCAGTTCTTTCCAACACCAACGGTTCTGGCGCATGGTAAGTCCCATTTTTTTTAAAAAGGGCATTTTTTTTCCGTTCCTTATGGGATAAGGGTATGACGGTATGAAATTCATGCACTTCCGGTATAGAATACACGACTTTGCGTTTGGTTGGCTTTTCTGCACCATTGAGATTTATTTCGTTATAATTTGAATATTAAATTACAGCACTGTATTAATTTCAATATTAAAAAAAAGGTTTCACGACATAAAACAATGTCTATATTAATTCGTATGCAACTATTGAATTACATAACACATTACACAAGCTATACATATATACTCGTATATATACTAAAGCTAACGTGTGAAATATAGAAAAATGTTTCCTCAAATCATTTTTGATATATTATAGCTTACAGTACAAAGACATATTCTAATATGAAATACTTATGTCAGATATTGTTTTCCTTTTATATATGTTAAATGGCATTCCTACGTATTTCATATGAGCATTTTTTTTTCCTTTTGTCAGACGACACGGAAAATACGCCAGTCTGATCACGCGAAACTGTTACACGGTAATAAAATTTATCGCATGGTTGATGTAACTAACAACTAAGTGTGAACCTTTTGCCAAATATTATTTTATCATTCCTAACGATATTCGTGTGAAAAAAGTATTTATTCAATGTCAAACTCAATAATTTATAACTTGAACGTCACTATGACTAAGTAAGTTAGACACGCGCCCTTTGATAATGGCTTAGATTAATGTTTATTTTTTAATAAATAAATATTTACAAACTTTTTAAATTTGGTTACGTTTTGTTTTTTGTTTTATTTTCAGTTACTTATTTAGGATAGTTAGTTAGGATTATATTAACAATATTTTGTGTTTATTTAATAATTAATTTTGTTTTCAACCTTTTATATACACTTCCTAGATAGAAAGAAAGTTTGTTCTTCGAGTTAGAGTACGCCATAATGCTGGCATTTCTTTGATTAATCGCGATGCTTATACGCTTAGCGTGAAAAGCACCAGTTTTTGGATCAGTACTGACTAGCAGGCGTACTGTACCCCAACAGTCCAAACCAAGGTCAAAAAGTCTCTTCAAAGGGAACAAAATAAAAGTTGGAGGAGAGACTCGTACTTTGAACGTTTTTTTTAAATTTTTGCTATTCCCGGCTAGTTAGGGTTGGAAATTTATTTTTTGGTAATGTTACGTTCCGAGTTTTTATGTCAGAATTTGTACATTCGCTACATTTAGAAGCCCTTTCATAGGCTACTTAAAGCACATTTTTGTGTACTAGGTATGTTATTTATTTATTGATATAACGCTTCTCTATTGTTTTTTTTTCTTTATTAACATGTGAAACGAGTTCTCGTCTTAATCTTTTTTCTGATTTCTTTGTTTTTTACAATTCCTAAAATACATAGTTTTTCTTGTGGACCCAATAATAGTTATCGATATATTTTGCAGTAATATAAGTATATATATAAGGTTCCGTTATTTAGTATATAATTAGTTTAGATACTTTTCTATATTTTCCTTTGTTTTTTTTGTCTCCTTTCCAAAGTTTTATGTGTCTTATTTAATTTGTGTGTATGTATCTCTGTAACAATTTTGTCTTTAATTTTGTATTAAGCTCTCAGTTTGGAACTAAAATTAAAAAACGTCGAATTACATTCGAGAAGAACATTGGATCTGTCAAAACAGAAACGTATGGAAAAAACTCGTAAAGTGTTAATTTATCACTAGTATATGACAAGCGAAACACTAGTTTAGTTCCAAATGTTTCACATTTATACTGAACTAAGTGAGCTATATTTGGATTAATAGATTATATGTTACATATCACATGTAACTCTTGTCATGTTTAGTTTCAAATACGCCCAGTATAGTTTTTTTTAATTGTTTCTGCATTAAGGTATATATCCTTAG
The DNA here is from genome assembly GCA_951799465.1 of Leptophobia aripa. Lineage (NCBI taxonomy): Eukaryota > Metazoa > Arthropoda > Insecta > Lepidoptera > Pieridae > Leptophobia > Leptophobia aripa. The sequence continues at coordinate 2,572,491 of OX637282.1, read as the reverse complement.
GCTTGATATTAGTAACCAACTTTTGGGTTATTTAGCTAAGAATTCCCGTGAAAAACGAACGATTTTTTTTACATAAAGTCGGCTATTATTAGTAAGATATAATTTAGTCATACAAAAATATTTTTTATAGACATGTTGACATCTTGTCGATGACAAATTGTAATAGATAAAAAAATCTTCTCAATTTGAAGATTTGTGTGGAATTTTTAAATAAAATTGAAATACCTAAATACTTAAAAAATATAAGTAACAAGCAGATTATTTGTGTAAATTTTTCTTAATCTTCAGCCTTAGATATAAAAGTAAAGTTAACCGTGATATATATATCTTGAACTCATCAATGTAAACTTACAGATGACGAAGGCTATTTACAAATGAGCCCGCCCCAGCACGTATTCAGTCCGCGTGTACCATGTACAAAATTCGATTTCGATGCACGCAAACTGAATGCTGAAATCAACGATTACACAGAGGAGAGAACACCTATGCTGACATTGAACAACCTACCATCGACAATATGTTCAGAGTCCGATGATCCATATTTAAACATGGCACCACAGAACGATGAGGTCTTCGAAGCCAAAGATTATAAAAAGAACACAGCGTCAAATCCCACATATATAATGTATGACATGGATAGGAAACCTCATAAGGATAACAGTTACATCAATATGCCCAATGGTCTAGTCAAGTAAGATCTCTTTGGTATAATCTCAATTGTCTATGAATTATGTTCAGCGTTTAATACTCCACTGATTTATGTGCGTTTGATTCTATGTAGGTTTAAAGGGGAGGTTAAGCTTTCTAGATACCAAATATACACAGAAATTTTTTTTGTTGTTCTTTTTTATCATAATTAATTTGGTTAAAAATGTTGAAGCGGATGATATTTTATCGTATTTCTCCTCCAGAGATTTTCACATATACGGATAACCGTAGACGAATATTTAGTATTTACCACCAGTATTTGGTTGAACCCACCATTTTATAATAGTTTCCATGTAAATATCAAGGTGTCCCTTTAGATTTTAGTTGTTAAAAAATATTGTCTTAATAACAAAGTTTACATATAACAAAACTATGAGATACCTTTATAATTAAATCTTTTGGATAAGCGCTTTCTATTTCATTCCTTTGTGGCATCGTGTAATTTAATACGTTCTCTCTTAATGTCGTACGTAATAATAGTTCTAAAATGGATTTTATAAGTACCTAATAAGCGATACAGTTTAATACCTAAAAAAACGAAATTTAGATTTCTCATACAATTTTATGATTAACCAAGGTTTACCGAGAAGCCTTTAAGATTTGTATTTGTAATATTTTTTGTATATGTAGCGGCCATGCTAATTGTCGAATTACTTTAAGACATGTATATGACACGTCAAATGTATGTCAAGTGTCATCCGTCAAAAGATTACAACTGTCAAATGCTTGCATTATTAACATTGTTCTACTGATGTATGTTTACGTTTTGGTACAATAAAGTCTCGGTTAAAACTAGAAAAGTATTTTCGAAAAGCGTTTAGCGTTTTTTTATGAATTTATAACTATTAAAAGTTTGTGAAAGAAAACTTATTTTTATATAAACGAATAAATATCTAATACAAGCAGAATTAAAAATTATATGTAAACAATTACACGGTGTACATAATATAGAATATGCATTTATCAGCTATTTTTGTAAACTTGACATTCAAGTTTTTTTGTTATGTATATAATAATAATTTTGATATATTTGTTAAATATAGATATTGTTTAATAAGTTACGAATATGTATTACAATTAAATGTATGATTGGCTGTTTCAAAAGGATACATTGAAAAAGAATGTTGTTTTATTTTCATAGACTAGAATTACAAATGACAGTTCAACACAGTTTCTGGACAATGTTGTGATCATCTGACAGTTAATTTATCGTCACTCGCCGGCAACATGATAGAGACAAAATATTTGACATTTACGTTTGTGAAATATGACATTTCGGTTGTATAAATTGAAAAAAAAAAAGCTTTTACTTACGTTATTAATTCATTTGTCATTGTGACAACTGTTAACAAGTCTGACATGTTACTGTTAACATGTTAAAAAGGGCGGTAATTGTGTTGATTAATTACTAGAGATACTCTTATAGTGGTTTAATTGATAACTTTTCTTTAAATTGTTTTACATGAGTGTAACTCAGCTTTTAGGGAACTATAAATGTGAGTGGAAATAATTAACACAAAGAAAGCTTAAAACTTTGGTTTTTCATACATTAGGGTACTATTATTTATTTAACTGTTTAAACATACGTTCTTAAATATACAAGTCATGGTTATAATCTGCTTATCGGTGGCACAAACTAACTGAAAACACCTTTCACCAACGCAACTGCAACACTTTCAATTGCTTCAGCTGCCTGAAAAAAAGTTATCGTTCAGTACAAAATTGTAATTTAAAATGAAACTTTTTATTACTTACATCCTTCAGTGCTTCCACGAAACCTAGTGGTATGTCAATGAACATTCTTCCAACACTCGCAAGTGTCTGTAAAATAGAAAAAAATATGTTTAAATTTAAGCTAAGGTAAACTTTTTGAGTTAAGGCCGCTTGCACTATACGGTTTAGGCGCTAAAGACTTAATGATGGTGACCACGAAATATTAATTTATTATGTTTTAATAACCATTTACGATATAACGGAACATCAAACTAAAATAATAATGAGACAATTATTTATTTCCTATTAAAAAAGCTTTGTCTTCCTTGGTTAAAGATAACCCTTTATCGTAAAACTTTAATAAGCATTTTATAATAAGTATGCAACTTAATTGTAATTATTAACATGTAAGATCAATTATTACACTGAAAACTGTAAAAAAGGCTTCTATAAAACACTAAAAACTTTTAAACTTCCTTGTGACAAAGTATCTATAAAGCTGGCATTTTCTCGTTTATACGCTCAACGAAAAAGAACTAGATACTATATATCTAGCACTGGTATTGTCCTAAGAGTATCTCCTAACCTAGTTACAAAATTAAAGCTTCTGCCCTAGCTAACCGAATGTATAAATTTACATAAATGAAACATAAATACTTGCCCCAATAGGGCGGTAATAATCCTTAGACACAGTGGCCTCAGACGTGTCATTTCCAGAAGATGAAACCATCACGAAGAGAGCAATTACTATTGTCAGTCTCAAATCCATGGCCGCACTGAAGAAATACTCAAAGAGAACTCTTTTAATACGCAACCATGAGCATTGTTTACACCTCATAGTGCTATGCGTAGTTAATTTGTTTTGACAATTGAACAAAACGGTAAGGTTGTTAGTTTCGTGTTTTGTAAAAAAAAAATAGTTTTGTCACATGTTTTACACAACCATTGGTTAACTATCAATATATAAATATCGGTATACGAGCGCATATCGGCAAACCGAAAGAGATGGGTGTATATCTCTCTCGGTTCGTCCATCTCTCTCTCGCATCAGCTGAAAAATCCACATCTTCCACATGACGATGACGAAATCGGTCAAGAGCCTCACAGAAAAGAAGATGAAGAGGCTAAAGCTTTTGGCTGGACGCGCATTAAAGCGTCTAAATGAACCTGTAATAGTCTCTCTTGGGTTCGTCTATATACTTCTGTTTTCTTTGATATAATAATAAAGAGGTAATAATTAAAATCTTAAGAAACCAGAATATACTTGTTTCTAAATATAAATTAAGGCTTCTAAAATTAATTATAGTAAAGCCATTTATTACTGGCAAAATCAACTGAATGTTAGCCAGTTTAACTCATTTCCTATGCTATTAAAAATGCCAAAGTTTTGATGTAGTAACTTAACGAGAAACCAACCATTATAGTAACTAAAATCTGTATTACTTAAATAATTAAAATCAATATTTATTTATAGATTTTTTACTAATTTTCTTTTAAAGATATAAGTAAATTATAATTACTTATTAGTACTACTTACTACTAGAGGCCGTCTGAGAAGATACATACAGCAATCACCAATTATATTTATTGCATAACAATATTTTCGAGTTTCTTAATATCATATTTGAGATAGTCTAGCCCAGCTAAGGTAAAGCTTGTATTACATATATAACATAACAAAATATTTATAGCATTTTAATTTGTTTGTCAATACCAGAATAGATCCTTTAATTAAGTAATAATCTACTTGTTTTTGGAAAACACGCTCTCTGTTTTATTAATCTTAATATATATATTTAAACATATATGTATCTAACACACAAACACAGACAACAAATATCATCATACAATTGTTGACCACTTCGTCAGTCCAACATTTTGGCGAACTGAATCGACATTTGATTGCCAGTTTTTTTTTGGAAACCCTTTGTGAAACAAAACGTACAATTGAAAATGAAACCATATCTGTTTGGCTTTCGTTTCGTCAAACGGACCGACATGTCACATGTCTGTTGGTAAAGATGCAGTTGAATAGGCGAATTGGGTAGCTTTTTTATTTTCCAGTAATAGATGCAAGTCGTAGCGGTTAACTACAGATCAATTACATACATTATTTAAGAGGCTATTTATTTATTTACAGCAACAGCATACACATGAAAAAATACAAAACAACATGTATTTAACGTTCTTGGTAAATTAAGCGACATCTATGATCGACATTAATGATTCTGAATAGTTGGAATAGTTGGTAGCGTAGTTGGACTTAGCATTTACAACTTCTGGAGTGGGCCATTCGGTGTGAAAAAATATACATCTTTCCTAGTTTTATAAGTGGCAAATAAGTCTACGCAAAGAAGTCACCGATAAGATAGTACCTAAAATGTTTTCGGTTCAGATAGTTCTTCAGAGTCTTAATTAATTAGTTATTCTCTCTTTATATTAAAATTCTTATAGCCGAGAACTCTATAATATCACGAAACAAAGTTAAAACAATGGATCTAAAGAGTCATAGTCTAAAATGTGCATATCTATTTAAAAAAATAAGAATTAGTTTTGATCTATGAAAGAAAGTTTACTTTTCTATGTAGAAGATTTGTATGGTCTCGCCTTGAAGTGCTTAATGCTTATTTTTATAGATAAAACGGTGCAAATCGGACTGTGAGAACTGTCTACTTGTTACTAACGCAAACGTATTATTCAAACAGCCTTATAAAAGTGCCCAAATTGTCGTATCCATGGATACGAATAACTTTGAAGGCTTTAAAGTAGTAATTAAAATGAATTTTAACTTGATAAATTCACTGACGTTAAATATATTGATTTTTAAGAAAAAATTTAAGGATTGTCGTAAATGTTACCAGTTTCACGTAGACGTGTTTTATACAAAAATATGTTACCAAGGTTGTGTGAAATAAAAAATATATTTATAAACAGTCTTTATTGCTTCTTAAATATGATTTACCAATGTGACGTAACACATCAATTTCTACATCTTACAAAAAGAATCCGCCGAATACTGCTTTCTTGAACTGGAAAGGAATTTTTAAATCTTATTGTTAAGTATTTAATAAAGAGTCACTCATTTAGTAACGAGTCTTTTCATACGTGGATATATATACAAATGGAATGAATCTTTCTTATATAAAAAATGGCACTACGATGTTGAATGTATTTCTTTAAAAAAACTTATTTTCAGCTGGCTAAGTTTTCGATAGCTTGGGTTGGCTATAATAGAATCTAATTAAATTGTCTTGCTTTTGTATTATTGTAAATGTAATAATATACCACTCCACCCACAAGTTTGTGTAATGACTTTAAAGTTTAATTAATAATAATTTCCAAATGATATATATAATTTATAACAACGTCACCGTTTAAAAGAACGACCCGAATATTGCACCACTTACATCTGAGCATGCCTCCAAAAAGCCTTTGGGTATATCAGAAGCAGCCTTCACCAATCCAGTTATTATATTCTGTAAATAAAATAGTATCATTAAAAACTTTGATTGCCAAAAGTGTATTACTATCAACAGTACTAAAGCTTGTCTTACAATTTCTTAATATTTTATTCGTTACTAAAGCCATAGAAAGAAGAACAGCAGATAAGAGCGTAGAGGTAACAGAGTATACTTTTAAAAGTAAAAAGGATATTCATATTATCAAAAATAAAACCATAAACAAGCACACTTGTCTGACACACGAACTGTGTTTGGCACAAACGACACATACTCATCCTCTCGAAGTTAAAGTGGTTAAAATGTTGGTCAATACTAATTTTATGTTGTGTGTCAATTAATAGGAACCTGTGCGACGTACTTCTGCTTTATTTGGTTTCGGAGTGGATTTTGATGTCATCGGCGTTGATGATGGCGATGCTGGTGTCGTTGATGGAGAAGCCGTTGACGACGCGTCCTCCGCCAGAGCCACAGCAACAAGTGCTAACACAAAGAACAATGTTAAACGAGACATTTCACGATTTACTAATGTATTTTGCACATTTTTCGGCTATATATACCTACAGATGATATCCGTAACACTCCATTGTCAGTTAGACCAAATAATCACAATTATAATGAGATGCTAATATATTTCAGATATTGTAATGTATGAATATTCATTGTTTGGCCAACGTGTTCACAAATCGACAATACATATTTGTTAGAATCTCGAAGGTACTGTGTCAAACGGTTTAATGTTATTGATGTGTTCATTGTTTTTTTTCTGAAAATTGAATCGTCACGGTGATAATGTGAAAACTCATTTGCCCTGTTCTTTACTAAAGTGCGGATATTTCACAAATATAGTTTTAATGCTCATCACTGAATTCTACTTTGCTATATCATGTTACGAATAACACTTAGCATAACCTAATCTAGTACAGATGTGCCACGAAGATCCGGCGTAGGTTCGGCGTCGCAAATGGAGCTGGCTGGGTCATACTTTGCTCAGAGTTCCGTCTCATATGCAAAGGCAAGCTTTGGGCTGTACAGAACCCTGAGGGACATCGCAAATATGGCCGACCCAAGCAGACCTGGCGGTGACCCATTATCGCGGAAGCATGGCAAAAGGTTTCAGATAGAGGAGATTGGAGCTTCATATCTGCCCCGATGTGGGGCCTTAACACACTAGTAAGTAAGTAAACATTAACGTTAAGTAAAAATAGAGGATGGTCTACTTCTCTAAGTTTTAAAAAAGGTAATCAAATCACATTGTATACTGTATTAAAACCTGTGTATAACAAATACCATTCACCTTAGCTAGCCCCCATGTAAGCGTTTTATATTTAGTTGCTAACACATTATAACACCCAGACCTAATTGTTCGTCGTTCCGGGGTTCGAATTTCTTGCAAACCACAGAACAGCATTAGACATAAACAAATGATAAATGTCTGTAAAATTTTTCATAAGTTGCAAGTGTCTATGGGTGGCGGTTAGCACTTCACTGATTGTTTGCCTCCTGTTACATATTTTTTTGGTTTTACATAAAATCCTCCATGGTTCCACGTTGCTAATGTTCATATAATAGTAAGTATAAATGTAATTGATTGAATTATTACACGTTATCATAGACATTATTAGAACATAGGAAAAAGGGAAATAACCAGCGGGTATTTTCTTATATCACAAGGAAAATTATTTATGTTATTATAGAAATAACAAAATTAATGTAGTATTTTCAATAAAATAAACATAAGATATAGTTTTGATATTTATTCAACATGTTTTTAAAGATTTGTAGTTGATTAAAAAACAAAATATCTAATATGAATATTATTGAAATATTTACTTATTGAATAAGATTTTGCTGACGAAATGATTGGTGGATTTAGGTTTTTTATTCATTAACACAATAATGTATTTGTTAGCATTAGAAACGTGTTATGTAAATCATATATATATCTACTGGTTGTTATGATAGTGTAAGAAATATATTTTAAAGTATGACTGCAGTATATGTTCAGTCGTAGTCTTATTATGATCGGTATAGATTCAGACAACAAAAGTCGTTATAGTTACGTATTTAACACAACGAGCTTATTATTGAACCTAATTGAATTTTTTAAATACTATGGTCAAACAGGGCGGTTTGACAAGAGTGAGGGCGGGCGGAGAAAGGGGTCGTACATGATGCCTTCACTACCAGCGACAATGATGCACCGCTAAAACCTGAAATGTGAAGTAAACGCCGACATATGAATTGGGAAAATGTGAAAGGTGAGATTTCGATCCAACAAATCATCAATAGTTTTGCAGCGCTAACGAAAAGGCATTCCGTTAGCGAGAACTATTTTTTTATGTAGTAAATCTAACAGTATTGACACGAAGGGCATTATAAATTTTCGCGGAAAATCCATCCGAAAAACATGGCTAAAACGTTTTTAAAGAGGCCTTTCAACCTTTGAACATTTGATGCCTTAATGTATCAACAATGTAATGGACTCATTAAAAAAGATATAATATACAAATCAAACGTTACTTATATAAACATGGTTTATTATTACAAAGAAACCAGAGACAGGGGAAGCATTGACAGGACTTCCTGGTACGGTCGTAATGATCTCGGGATATTTAGTCACCAATATAGTTAAAAAGATAGCTGGAGCTTAATAAGACTCCACCATCAGAAGCTAATAAGCTCCTTGATACAACGGATCAAGACGTTTAAAACGTCAAAAAACGCTTGAAATAGTGAATATTTGTTAGTGATAAGTGAAGATTATAGAAGAAGTTATTGAACACTTGCTTATGTTAAATATATATATTTTTATACAGGCAAACGAGCAGGCTAACGTTAAACCAGAAAATCTGTGGGGGGCTTACAGGACACTACCGGCCTTTGTTGGAGAGGTACGCTTGTTGCTTGAAAGAGCGTTTATAATGCTAATAATCTGGGTCTCCGGATCTGGGATCTCTGTAGATAACACATATCCTAGTCTAGCAGAGTTTGCATGTAAAGTGTGCCAGTGATGGGTGTTGTTGAATGCTTTGAAAGTTCACTCAGTAAAAAAATTAAAAAAACTTGTTAAACAGACAGCTTTTATAAAATATGATTATTTTGATGATGATAAAGGAAAATGAATTTTCTCCAGCCTTGCTCTAAAAACATTGTATTGGAATCATCAAAAAAAACAACGCTTAGTTTCTTGCCTGCTTTTTCTTCTTGGTCGCGTACGAACAGAAGTAGAGTCATATGACAGACAGTCCTATAGAGTCAAAGCTAATGAAAAATGTTGACTTTCACTTAATATATAAATAACTAATATATTATATGAGCTATTAATGATTACATAAGAGAATCTTAGTATATAATACTTAGAGTGCTCTAGGTGTCTTTAAATGCAGATTGTGAAAGCTCCGTGCGAGTCAGCCACCTTGCACTGGATCATCTTGGATTTACTAATTACATTTGAAAACATTGTTCTGGACAAACCACTTATATTAGTTTATAAGTCTTCTGTGCCTGATGCGTTCATAATTTGTGGGTATAAAATGCCGGCTGGCTCCTGATCCTTCATAAAAATAAAAGCCCTTTGCGGAGATTTGTATAGTATGAGGCTTAAATATTACACCCGCATTTGGAGGTGATGAAATAATGATGCGTGTTCCAAAATCGGTTAGTTTTTTTTTTCTGATATCAAACTCTATTACTACTATTATTTTTTTTTTTTTCTTAAACCTATACAGCTTATCAAAAAAAGTTTACACAATAAAAATAGATTTAAAATAAACCCAAAATAAGACTAAAACATAGAACCGGAAATAGAATCTAAGATCAGAAACAACAATAACAAAAAAAACACGAACAGAAAAAAATAAATAAAAATGTATATATTATGTGAAGAACGAGCATTTAAGTGTGTGTGTGTTAGTGTGTGCAATGGTGTTGCTGTGTGAGTGAGTTTGCGAGGTTGAGTCTGAGTTTTATTTTAAAAGAATTTCTACTTAGGCCAAATATATCCAACTCAAATATATATTTGAGTTTCTTCATACCTTTGAGGTTATGAGGCCGCAAAAATGCAACTCGCCGTAGTCTGTTTCAATTTTATTTTTAGTCATTCTGGCATTGTCTTAACTAGTAAGACTTCGTCCCATATACGAGGGACTTTTTAACATGACCAAAAAAGTGATTGATTACCTTACTTTACTAGTGTAAAAAAAAATATCATGACAGTATATACTTATGTATGATTAATTATAACAAAAGTGTAAAAATATATTAAATTTTAAATATTTCAAATAATAGATAGTTAGATATATAAAACAAATTAATTCATACCAAATGACATTATTAGAGAGAAATCAAATTATATAGTTTAATTGAAATGATAAATCTTGTATATATATATCATTTACATAATTATTTGATATTTTTACTTATACCAAATAATTATGTATAAAGCATTTTATTTAGAAATGTACTGTTAAATACATTAGGGAAATGGAATGATGAGATTAACTCAGTCGGATCAGTAGATTATAATGTCACCCTACGGCTAACACAATTTGAGTTCAGGATGCTCGGGAAAATCTACTTGCCTTATCCTTTCACGTAGAAAATTAAATGTCTCACGGTTATATCCGCGGCGTTGCTTTTGGCATTTGATCTATTGTCTGCCAGACAAATAATTATAATCCTCAAAGCTAAACTGATAAGTTAGCAACAAATATGAAAGAGATTATGGTATTTTGTATGGTACACAGAATTATATATAATACATGGTTTATATGCTCAGTAAAACTATGTTCACTATATATGTTTAACCTTTGTAAAATATGAATGTTAAAAAGTGAATTATTCTTACCAATTCAATGACTAATGTCTTGATAAGTTCGTTGAAAGTATAAATTTTGTTTATTGTAAAAAATATTTCAGTTTTTCTTTTATAAACAGTAAAGCATGAACATTTTGATTGTCGATTCTCATTTTTGTAGATTTGTATTTCATTACATAATATTGTATTTGTAAAAAAAAACATATTTAATAAATAAAAATTCTGCTTTTAGATTAGATTAAAGGAAACAAGTCCGGATCTTTTAAAGGTATGTATAGTAATGGAATAGGAATTACTTTAAACAATTATTCGTGGAAATGTTACGTAATTAGATCAGTCCACTCATTAGATGCCTGTCATCGATGAACTGTGCTCTGAGGACATGCGACGCTGATCCATTTAGTGATAGACCTTGTTTCGCCAATAGACTCCAAATTAGGAACGTTCATTTTTTTTTGTTTTATTCTGTGTGCAGAGATTTCTTTATTATTTTTTTTTATATATGATTGTTTAGTTGTCTTTTAAAATTGTTCATTGTATGCATTGTATACAATGTAATTGTAATGTAATTTATGCACATACATGTCTTGTGTGTTTTTTTGTAATTTTGTTCGGGTTGTGTTTGTATGTGTGTTGTTGGTCTGCCTTATTAAATAAATAAATAATTTGAATAGCAAAATATTTAAACTTAAAAACATATCTAAAGTAGTAAATCGTTCTCTCATCGATTGCTTTTTCTTCATAAGAAGAAAATCTCATTTCTTTTATTCACAAAAGATAGTCTTTTTTCAACTTGATTGTCGTCGCTTTAATTCGTTTTAATTTGCAAACGACTCGCACCTTCTAAATTAGACGACGAGAGATGAATTAATTAGACTTTTCTAATTAGTGTTTTATATTAGAAATGGTTGATACAATGTTCATTTGTAAAATTGCTATCCGAATTTAAACTATTTATGAAATTTGATTTTTATTCCTTAAGCTTCAAGAACTTTGTTTTCAAATTCCTCGCTCTTAATATTATATTAAAAAAAAAAACCTGTTTTCGCACAAACGTGTGCATATATAAACATATTAAACAAATTCCTATAAATTAGGAAAGATGTTTTTTTATGTATTTTAAAAATATATGACACAAAAAAAATTTCAAAGTCTTATTGTTGTCTCTGGAAAATGATACGTAGTCTTCATCTAGCATAATAATATTACGCTTTGAATGTCTTATACGACATATGAAGACTGTTGGAATACCGACCTAAACTCTAGATCAAAGACAAAACTAAATACTCAGGTACGAATTTATTATATTAAACATAGTGGATAGAGTAACAAAAATTACGCTGAACTCAGACTTAAAACTCTCGTGTTAATACGTTTCGTTCGTTTTATTCTATTTCTTTACCGCAACGGCTTATGATGCACTGCGGATGCATTTGCATAAAAGCCTCCATTATCTACAGCTTCCAAATAAAAAATCAATAGCCCAGACGCGTGTATAGGTACTCGAGGTCGTAATCAGTATTATGTGATGAATAGTCTATACGTAATGAAAGGCTTTACAGCCGTAGGCTTCACTTTATTGAACTATTTCATGATTTGCAATTAGTACTATTCAACCTGTGTGAATGTTATCTTCAATTTATTATTTCTGTTTCATTAGGTGTGATTAAATTTTGCAACTGTGTAACATTTTAGCATTTGGATATTTATAATCTGTTAAGAGTTATGTTCCCATTTTGAATTAAAATTTGCTAGTGGTGCGATTAGAATTTATTTGGGCATTTGCAACTCGCTAGCTGTCTACCATTTAGCATAGAAAATAAATCGACCAAGTGTCTTATCTGTTATCTTTGGAAGATATTAAATTGAATCTGTGGTAATTGGTTTCAACACAATAGATTCTCATGAAAACTATATAATAAAAAACCATTCCTTTCTTTCTGTTATATTTTTATACTGTGATAAAAAGAGACAGAGTTCATTTTTTTTTGTATATAGGCCAGGTAAAATCTACATCCACCAAAGTACCAATTATTGAGTTTTTAAAGCTAAAGATATTAAATTAAATTAATATTATATTAAATTACTAATTATGTTAATAGATGTTAGTAGTAAGAGCAACGGTATATAGGCGGTTTACAGGATGACACATATACTGATTCGTTAAAATAAAAAGCAAGATGAAAAGTCTAAACAATATCCAATAACTAAAACAAAAACATATCTTTTTAAATAAAAATAAAATCTTAATATTGAAGGACCTCCGCTAGTCAAGAAGGTCGTTGTAATAATGACGAATTACTGATTTTAAGGTAGGGGAGGCTAAAACTTTTCAACCTCATTTGGCTCTTTTAAAAAGGCACTTAAGTACGGTATTGTTGCCATGGTTACCATTATTTTTGTATGGAAGTCGCGCGTTAACAACATAACCTCTTAAAATATATCTGTTATTATATCAAATTCATACATCTCCTGTCCTGAATAAATATTTATAAAGACGTAACTAACGTTGCCCTATTTCAGCTATAAACAAGTGTATTAAACTAATCTTCTTAAAAAATTACCTTTAAATTCAAGACTGAAACCACATTTTTAATATAAGACAAGGAACGCGGAGTAAGTGAAATTAGTGAATTGTAAGAGGCGGTCGGGTCGCCTACGAAACAGGTGTTGGGACAGCTCAGCGATCTACGAACCCAACGACTACATTTATTCTTTATTACACCCACGAAACACGCGACCTTTTACAAAAAAAAACCTTTAAATTGTCCACACAAATGAGTCCATGCTTCTATCTCCTTCCGTGGCCTTCATTCCATAGAGTACAATTATTGATTAAATATCATAATTAGTCGTTTGCACAGTAAAATTGTATACGAAATTAGAGCTGTCAAAAATGAAATATTACAAAATATCTCTACAAAAATGTCTTATACATTTCAAACGAGCCTTAATTCTCAGATTAAACACGTGTAAGGAAACATTCAAAATACGAATTCGTTTCGTCTAAATTTGATATTGTTTGTTTAAACTTTCGTCCAACTCTAAAGAGTTTCTATATACGTTGTTAACATTCATATAATTATAATATTAATACGCTTTGGGAGTATCTCACCTCCGAAAGCCTAATCATTGGTTTAAAGTTGTAGAATGACTTCTTAGATGCCTCCGCACGTAATCTTTTGCATATCTAGTGAATTTCAAAATTGCGTCGCCGCGGGAAGCTTGCCAAAATTCACAATGCAAATGTTAATATCGAGGGTATTTCCCTCTTAGAGGCAAATAACGGGATGAATTATTAAAATTCATTAGCCATTTTTGGCTATAAGGGATTAGTTGAAAATTCAAAATTCGAACGTGACTGACACTTTTGAATTTTATTTTCCTAATGTCGTTGGCGATCTAAATACGTTTAGCTTAGTTATTTTTTATTTTATTTTATTAAATCATATCATCTTATGTGCTAAATATATTTTAAAAAAACAATAAACTTATAAGATAATAAAGCAAGGTATACACACAAAACAATTATATGGGAACTTGAAACAAGTTATGTCTTATTCGATATCTTAACTGTTATAATTACCGCTCATTTGCAACTTTTGCGAAAAAGATTTACATATGTACTAAAGACCTTTAGGCCATAGAAAATATTAAGATTTTGCATATAAAATGTTTGAGTTAAAATAAAACCAAACGATTTATTAATAAAAAGGCAGGTGAGTATTTTAGTTAAAACGGTACATGATAAAGTGTCTTTTTATTGACATAATAATAATATATACTAGGAACACGTAATTTGATGTCTATCTTCTATCTCTAGTTGCAAATTATTTTAGTGACCTAGGCTAGAGCTAGGTTTAAAGTTTACCATAAAAAATATGTACTTCGATCGGTAATGTTTAGTAATGGGCACGACCTATGTGGCTTGGCAAGAGAGCTATAGGCTTCAGTAAAAATATTAAATCGCTGGTTGTAGAGCCTCCTATACTTCGCGGTTCGACCCTCGCCTGCGACTATTAACTTAATTTCAATGAATTTTTTCTGAATACAATTCATTATCGTTGATTGGATTATTCATTCATAAAATTCAATAAAGTTTTTCTAGATTTAAAATAGAATATTCGTGAAAAATGTCACGAACAGAACACTTTTTTAATTGTCTACACATTAATCATATTGTTAACAATGCCTTGTTCTGTTGCATTTCATTATATGCAAGTAAATTATGTCAATTCTGAGTAGGGTAGCTGATTGATTTGGTTATGACATTAAGGTAGTCATAGCGCAAACCGATTATTATTTGTCATGTGACATTTTTGTGACAGGGTTAGGAATGATAGTGGACGAATATGGTTTTAAGATTTAAGTTAAAAATGATGTGTTTTTTTGGTTTCGGTCGGAAATTAACTAAATAAGTTTGACAACAAGGCAACATTGACTGAGCATTTAAATTCTAATTTATATTCTTCATAGCGTTTTATGATTGTGGTCACGTGACATTCTTGTGCGTAAATTGATTAATAGGTTCTTGCGAAAATTGTGTCGAGATTGACACATATTTTGTGATTAAGACAAATTGTAGAGAGCGTAGCCGTTATTAACGACTCGGTTGCCTCTCAATTGCGAATAATTTCTCATAAGCAGTATTATTTTTGTTTTATTACGTTATATATATTAACTAGTAGCTTTTGCTCATCTCGCCAGCGTGGTTTAAATACAAAACTAATTTGAGAAATCGGTTATGGCAGAGTTCTTTTCTTATTTTTATACAAATCTTTCATCTCGTATTTCAAATCTTGCTTTCGCGTTAACGCACTTCGAAATCGAAGTGCATGGACCATTTTGAATCGTCGTTAATCTAAATTACTTTGTACGCGACCAAGCCGAGACGAAGCAGGCTAGGAACTCAGATTTGATACTTTTTTGGTGGTGAACACAACACAAACACGTTATTAAAAACTAAACCTTTTCATTAAAATAGTTAGATATTTTATCTATACGCATCTATTTAACTACTGAAACTAACTAAGTTTATTATTATTTAATTATTAAATTAACACAAAATATTATTAATATTATTCTAACTAATATAAGTAACTTAAAATAAAACAAAACGCAAAACAAAAAAAAAATTAAAAAGTTTGGTCCATGTGGCAGAGTACCCACAATGCTGGTGGCATTTCCTCGCTGTATCGCAATGCTTACACCCTGAGCGAGAAAAGCACCAGCTCTTGGATCACCGCTACTGATTACCAGGCGCCTACTTAATTCTTTAATAAGCGCCTGTGCACTTGCACCCCATGGTCCAAATGGAAAAAAAAACATAGTTTGAGGAAAAACTACTTTTTTTTCAAAATTTCTTTACTGATAAAGTCGCCTAATTGCTTGGAATTTTCGTATAACTTTATGGAGCTTAGTAGTGAGAACAGCAAGCTTATACTTATAATCCTTTCTTACGTGCAATTGGCATGTCTTAAATTGAATGGAATCCTATTTGCTATTTCGCTTTGCCCACCGATGATAGTAAAGGTTATTTATTATTGTTTTTATTTAATATAGATATTGACACATTCGCTGGTGAATTGTGTAATGATTGCTTAAGATCTTTACGACCGCACTGTGAAACATGCTTGACGATTTAAAGGAGTGGCGAAGAGCCCGATCTTCTCGTTCGGTCTACGCTCTTGATTTGGGGACTGGCAGTATATGTAGAGTCGAAATTTTTCTAAACTTCTTTTGTTGACGATTCATAAGTTACCTATATGAATAAAGATATTTTTGATTTTGAATCGAGGACCTGCATCAACCACCGACTTCTGATTCATCTATTTGCTGATTAAATAATTTTACATTTGTAACATTTTCTTTAGGCATTTTCTTTCTTCGGTTTCTTTCGGCTTAATACACAACAATTGAATACAAAAATTTCATCTTAACATACATGTATAAAATAAAGTCTCACAAAACGGTTGTTGTGAATTGTGGCGGGCGTGTTGCACGATTTACGTACTTTTTACTGAAAAGCCTCTGACAACGTTTAATATTATGGTTCAAAGTAAAAACTGTGTTTTACAAAATATAACTTGTTCTACGTTGTTACGTTGGAAGGATAAAAGGAATAGTTTTTAGTGATGCACAGTAGATGATTTGATTTATTAATTAAACAAGTAGTCTTTACTTGATTCTTGGATCTAAGTGAAGATATATATAGATAGTTAACCAGCTGAGTTTGTTACCCAGCTGATAATAGTAAGATACCCTATTTAGAACCGGTTTATTTTGGAACCTTCGTATAGATATAAGAGAATTATTGACACACATATTTTCTTAAGATAATTATCAATTAGCAAGTGTCAGTTGAATGTTGAAAATCGATTAATTGCGGGAATCGAACGCCAACTTGACCAACACTAACTCATTATAACTGTATCCATAAATATCGCTATCTTCACCGTATTACCCCGTTCAATGTAAATAAAGAAGCAATTTAAGTTTAAAGGCTTGTTATTAAATCGGTAACGTCTTGGTAACGTCATAACTTTGTAAGTGATGGATTGAGTGCGGACTTAACTGAGAACTGTTTTAGTTTCAGATTTTCATCAAACTTCGCTATTTATTGGCATTACTGAAGTAATGAAAGATACAATTTAATTTCTCGTAGACATGTTTCACATAGATATTTATTTGTTTTATTAAATTTGTCACCAAACATATTATGTGATAAATATATTAAGATAACAAGAAGCTTATAAGATAATAAAACAAGGTATACACACAAAACAATTATATGGGAACTTATAAGATATAAAAATGCGAACACAATTAAGATTTATAGGTTTTTTTATGGTATTTCATCGTCCGAGTCGTCCACATTCACATTACTATTATAAGTATATGTAGTTATGGGCTAAAAAAAAAATACTGCGTCTGGAGTTTCGTTTGGAATTTGAATTTGGAATACACGCACTGCAGTCAGTATTATGACACATAAATGCATTTGGATTTATTAGAACCTCTTTGGACTAAATTAAATTAAAACCTCTTTTTGACAAAATTAATTTATATGTTCTCTTTGGTACGCGGTTGTGTCCGATTAGCGAACAGGATTATTATTGGATGATATCTTTAGTAAAATTGTTGAACTTGAACGTTTATTCTGTTTTTGGTTACACAATATAATCCTAAAATACATAATTTAAATATAATACAGAAAAAAATAAGGTTTATTAAGTTTGATAATTTTTCCCAGTTCTTAAATAAATTGTAATTAGAGTAACGAAATCTCATGTGATCAGTTTCCCAATTACTTAATTAATTTAACCAATATACTGTTTAAATTGATAGCGCTCAAAATTCACCATTTATGATAGAGAATCACATTAGCCTTAAGCACTTAAAACTCTGTAGTCTAAAAACTTTAAAAATATAATATTAAAGAGAGTCCTGGGAAAAGTCTTTTCTTAATAAATTCATAAGAACTGCACGCTTGTGTGTAGTTTGGGTAATCTTTTTTTTAAATTAGCTAAGTGTTTCAATGAACTAATATACTTAATGTTCAGAGTTACCAAGTTTCAGAGAAAGTTTTTGGGTCAGGTAAGAGACTATCAGACGAACTATATGTTGTTACCTATATGAGATAAGTTTATTTGGGTTCGACCAATTTGTAGGTAATTTAGTCAACTTTTGGGCAAAGACTGTATCTATGTTCTGCAGGTACAATCAATATCGCACTTGGTGATTTTATGGGTGTGGCGGAGAGTTCTTCCCAGTTCATCTCTTCCGCTCTAGGCCCTTGGTTTGGGAACTGCCTGTAAAAGTAATTGTAGAATAACATTTGTGTATCTTTATGTAGCTTCGGAGAGTTTCTTGCCAGTTGTTCTCGTCCGCTCTACTTTGGTTTGGAAACTGGCAGTACATGTATTAGTAAAGTCTATTTTTTTATAATTTTTCGATTAATCATACTGTAAGAAAGTTGTCTATGTCAATGAAGATATTTATGATTGATTGATTGGAACAAGAATAAGAATAACTATCTCCTAGTTAGTGAATAAGATAACTACATATATTGAAATATCTGGTTTGCCTTTTTATAATTATTTATTTATATTATTTACAATTTCTTGCACTAAAGTAGTAACAGTAGAAGTAGATAATGTTAATAGATGTTAGTACATATATAAAAACATCCTTATCGCTAATAAGCGTCTACTCATAATACAATTGAACTGGTGGAGGAGGCGCGAAGAATACGAAAAAAAAACACAACATACATTTAAATAAGTAAAACAGGACGAATGAGCTAATTAAAATCTAAATAGATAATTAATTACACTATGGATAATAAATACTTTTGAAGAAGAGTATTTAAAGGACGAAAAATATATTAAATGATCTCATATTGGAAGATAGGGTCGGATGTTTTAAGGTTGCGAATCGTTCGGTTATTTCTCACCGGTCTCACCTGAAATGGTAACAGTATATATTTTTTCTAAAACTCGCACGTGTTGTTAACGTTCACGGAGTAATAGTCAATTGTTCAGTGGTGTATCGACTCACACCATATAAAATGGAGCACTAATAAACTCGGCTCTATGGTGGAATGACGATGACCGAACAGTATTCAGGTTGGAATACAGGTACAGTCAACAGTTATGCGCACACATTTTCTACCCGTGTGGTAAAATATTTTACATCAAAAACACACACACAAACATTACTAAATAAGACCACATATTACATATTAAATATATAAAAACATGGTCAAATTAGCGTTTAAACATTTAATAAATATGACAGGGAGGTATTGAATAGTATAATATAATTGTGTATAACTACTACTGTGTAATGATGTTGCTGTGGGAGTAGTTCTCAACGGGCTTAAAAATGGTCATGATATGAGTTGCGGGGCACCAATTTCACTGTCAACAGATGTGTCTTCATACGATGGGTTTTCAAGCCCATTTTCAGGCCATAGAATTCCGAACACAATGTCACCACAGGAAGATCCTCTGTTCATATTGGTAAATACAATAAACTTTTAAATTATTAACAACTGTTTCAAACCATGAAATAATTTAAGCAGAAACTGATAAGAAGTAAAGAAGAATGTAATCACAATTCAAAAACGCGCAAAAAAATATTTTCTCTTACAACTGCAGTCGTAGATACTCTCGACATGTACAAACCATCGCACTCTATCTGACCTCACATCATATGCAACAGTACGCCAGTTTGGGACGGCCCAGTCTCAGCTTCCCTTGAGGATTCCAGTCAAGCGCCTGCTTGGGAGTATGATAAATAAACTAATGTAAGTCTAGTACCATATATATCACTTAATTCTGGTGTAACATAGGTCATGGTATTTGACAGCTGTTGAAGAACACAGCAAACATGTCGCTCAATGCCAAACACTTTACAACGCAACCGAGCTTACGTTAGGTTGACTATTGTTTCGTCAAACACAAGATCGATCATTATATTTACTTACACTTACCATCATTTTTCTGCCCTATGTCCCGACGTGGGGCCTTAGGACGCTAGTAAGTAGTAAGTACCATCATTTTATGATATTATTTCGTATGTAGAAATGTGCAAGACTTATTGTATTTATATATAAACAAAGTATTTTATGGAATGTCCAAATTTTTATTATGACATTTCGTACAAAAATTATCGTTAGGTAATGGCGCGTTCTAGACCTTTTTTATTGGCAAACGAGCAGGCAGATTACATTAAGTACTAACTAGCGCCCATTGAAGCCTGCAGCTTCAAAAGGCTTACAAACGAGTTGCCAGCTTGATAGCTAAGAAGCAACGCTAGACGATAATTTAGATTGAAAAGTTGAGGGAAGCCTGAAAGCAAGTCAAACAAGTGGTCACCCTAATCTAACGAATCTTGGCATCAGTCATATGCATTTCCAAATAGACCGCCGACTTGTAAATCTAATCTAGGTATAGAAACCATCCTAAACATAACTCAAATCCTATTAAATTTTCACATACCATTTCGAGTTAGTGTTTTAACACATGTAAACCATTTACGCTATTAAAAGTTGGTCAAAAAGCTATTGTGCGTACCGTAAAAAAAAAGAAAGAAGACTCCCGAACGGATCCCGAACATTTAACAGCAAACTGATAGTTCGTAAAAAACTATAAACTCCAATGGCGTATAACTCAATTGGCCCAATGGTCTTTGTGGAACTGAACATCGTTTCAATTCCCGTTACAGTTAATAATTTTGTGATGAACATATTAGCTGTGGTAGTGTTTTTATTCTGGTATAATGTTATCTGTGCAATTATTAATTATACAGTACTGTCGTTGTCATTTGTTTGTATTTTTATTGAATGTAATAAAAATATTAAATAATAAATTGCTTCAATATTACTGTCATATAATAATTGGTGACGATCGTGTACGATGCGTTCTCGTTGGGTTTTTTTTTAACAATGTTAGACGATAACAAAAACTGGCATTAGAGCGAAGCGATCTTGTCTCATTAACGACGACATGTTATCAATCATAGTACATTGCGTAGCTATTTAATAATGTTCTGTGTATTTTATGACTATAATTCAGCGTTCGATACGTTTGAACTTTTAAGGTTTTGTGGTTGACTGAATATCTATGACAATGTTTCTAGTACCTCGGTGCTAGACCCAAAAATGGATGCTGGATGGATGAAGCTGTGAATCTTCATAGCTGATAGGCTGATAGGTCTATAAAAATCTGCTCTTACTATGACTTATTATCAAATTGTATCCTTTATATATAAATGTATTTAGTCCTCCCTTAAATAGTAGGACGCCGTTTGGCGTTTTCAACTGTGTCGACCAACATATAAGGGATAAAAAATACTGGACAAAGAACATGAACAAAGACTAACGAACTCGATGAACCGACTTATTTCATTAGTTTTATTTTTGTTTTGTTTCGTTAATCATTTGATGCATCGTCCATAGAATAATTGGAAAGATTCTATAAACAATTAAAATATAATAAAATATAGGATGTGTTTGCAAAATCTTAATATATATAAATCTCCTATCACGATGTTCGTCCCCGATGGATTCCTAAACTACATAACCGATTTTAAATTGAATTGGCACACCGTGAGCAGTCTGGTCCAACTTGAGATATAGGATAGCTTAGATCTTTAATTATAGTCGCAGTTTTATTTTATTGCAAATTATTTGTCTTTATAATTAATTGACAGTCACAATTATCTGTTAACTCCAAAAGATTCTAACAGATAGGGACTCAGTTACCATTTGGTCGTCCTCGTGCAATAAGTTCTCCTACAAGCTTCGAAGTGTTTCTGTTGTTTTGTTGTACGGTGTGATAAAATATATGATCTGTAAATTGTGTATTCATTGCCTCACTGCTCGATAACATTTTAACGGTGTTAATAATAGGGCCACACCGATATAGAATCATACACGATACAGAAGAGATTGATTCGAAGCCTTAATCATCATCATTTATTTAATAAGGCACACCAACAACACACATACAAACACAACTCGAACAAAATCACAAAAAAACACACAAGACATGTATGGGCATAAATTATAGGAATGCACAGCATTACAGGTCCAATGCATACAATCAACAATTTTAAAAAACAACTTAAACAAAAAATAAAGAAAACTGTAGCACACAGAAATGAAACAATAAATGAACGTTCTTAAATTGGAGTTAATCTACATAAAGACTGTCCATGGGCGGTGAAACCATGCTCATGTGGGGACATGAAAGACGTGTCATCTATATAAAAATGATAGTTAAATGTTAACCTTTAAAAAACTGCGTCCATAACTCACACTCATAAACTTTGTTCACACGTACGCTAATGGTTGAAAACGAAAATTCTTTCAACAAAGTAATTAAGTGGATATTCCTCGGTGGGTATTTAGTTCGGGAAATTGAGCTCCTCTGAAAGCGGAAAATGTTAAAACATCAATTACATTCCTTCAAGTATTAAACGGCTTATGTGAATTTTCATTTGGTTGGTTGAGCTTTCGATCTTTTACTTTCATAAAGCTTGAAGTGGATTCCAATTTTAAAAATGTCAAGTGTTTGATTGACTTCCTGACAGGCTTTTAGTTCGACTTTTTATGAAAAAGGTTTGGACAGTAGCGAATCAATAGGCTTATAATATCAAATTAAACTGCTTTATAAATTTCGGCGATGCAGTTTTAATTCAATTTATAAATGACGTTTCAATTATCTTCTTTGTTGTTCTAAAAGATCTTTGACTAGTCGGTTAAGGAGATTGTTTGGATCACCACACATCGCCAGAATTACCTTCTTTCTTGTGAAGAAAGACTAATTATCTACATATAGAACAATAATTTTGTTACCCGCATTAATTGGGCGCGTAACTTCATCTCGGTAATGAAAATATGTATATTTTTCTGAAACAACCTATTTAAGAATAAAATAAAAGCCATTAAGTTAGTGGTTTAAATTTTGTGGGCACTTATGTACTCTGAATGAACCTATGTATATTAATCGTGGACGTATCTGTTGCTTCAATTTTGCTTAAAAATATTCATGCGAATGATTTCGTGAGCAAAGGCAATTCAGACATAAAACTGAAAATATGGAAAGCTTTGCAACACATGTTCAAACGAATTTTCATATGTGATTATTTGTGTAACATGAACATTATTGTAATATTATGTAAAACATATACACATGTATATAAAACGGCATTGAGGTGAAAATGTTTTTTTTTCTTTTTAATTTAATAACAAGGAATAAAAACAACCAAAAACCCACTAGTGGATTTAAACTTGGTGCCTGAGTGACACAAAAGTATTATGTTAATAAATGATGTATGTAAAAAACAAAAGAAACACGAATTTTCAAAAACAAAATAGCCAGCCTTTTTTTAAGAATATCTGCGGTGGGGCTGTAAAAAGATCTAACTGTAAACTCTGGTTAAGAAAGCTTAAGAAAGTCTTAATACTTAACATCCTCATAACTAACTTAAGGGGTATTGCTACTAACTAGAAATCACCTATGTTTATATACATTCTGTACGTGAATTTTCATTATTTTAACACGCATTTTATACACCTAATTTAAATACAAAACAAAAAATCTAATATAGAAACCCAGACAGTGCAAAGTTTTGTTTGGTTGCAAAATATTTTATTTTAAAAAGATAATAAGGAGTTCGTAGTTGTTAGTTACTGATAAGGTCGTTGCCCTCGTCCCTTACACTGAGTATAAACTTGTGTGTCAATAAATAAACGGTATTGGAGATTCTCGTACCGCAAATAAAAACATCCACATCTTCCTCAGCTCACGTATTCATACTAACAATAATAGCGAAATAAAATTACGGCGTATTGGCAAAAGGAAAAGGTAATCAGCGTGTAGAAACAAAGCAATATTATATGAACGGAAAGTGGATTTTCCTTTTTCATAACAGACGTGCGGTGCGCGGGCGCTAACAAGGTTTCCTCTCCGCAAACGCCATGTGCTAATGGACCAGTAGTCTTATTACCGATTTACGTAGCGATCGACAATCGTCAATCGTACAATTGTCACCTTAATTTCGTGTTTATGCATCGAAACATTACAATAATAATTTGAATACTGAAGTTTATACATATAAAATACGTACGAAACAATATTTTTCTTAGTTATAACTAAGAATAATACTATAGTAGAAGGCTAAACATGAATTACGCGGGGACCACACTTTTTAAATTTGTTTTAGTTTTGTGTTTTGTTTTATTTAAAGTTACTGATATTAGTTAGCTTAAATTATGTGTTTTTTTATTTATATAAACTTTATCAATTGCGCCGTGGCAATCAACAGAGACAAATTTACGAAAAGATACAGTCAGACAGAGTCACTTGGCAAGATTTCACGATTACCTAATTGAAAAATTTTAATGCCTCCTATTTTCATCACAGCGCAAAGCCAAGTAGACGAAAAGATAGTCATCGTCGTAGATAGGTTCTCTATAACAAGATAAAATGCTGAAATATTGCGATACAGTGGTTCATTTCTGAGTTATTTTCTTTATTATACATTCCTTTTATCAATATGATATGTTTTTTGTTATATCTAAGTACAGTTTTTTACTAAATATACTTATAGATAAATAAAAAATCTATGTTAAAACTGAACTCTGTAACTCGGCCAATAGCGACAAGATAAAATGAATAAATTGTACGACTAGAAAGCGATTTATTTCAGAATATCACCGTCGGTCCACACGACTTCCGCGCCTTTGCACATCGAGGGTCAATCGGTTTGCTCGTTAATATTTATCAAAGCTTTGGTTCACGTCACACGACATTTCACCCTGAATATTTGAATATACTTATGGTTCGGACACGTTTTATAAAATTTTCTATTAAATTAGGTAAATTGACCTTTACCGTTTTAGTTTAACATCTTAGAAGGGAAACGTATGTTGCATAAGTGACATTAAAATTTCAATTTATATATATATACTCTGAAAGAGATTTGTTTGCCTTTATTTAAATGTTTCTCTTTTATAAGTCTTATCGTCACCGCGCTGTGTTTTTTAACAATTCTAAATAGAATTTTCGCTAATATTTTAAGTTTGACGTTTAGGATCGATATGCGTTTGGAAAGAAAACAAATGACACACGCAAAAACAAAACATAAATGGTCTTGGGTTTCCCAAACTATCAATGTCATTCAACACGTAAGCTGTCCGTTAAAATGATTTGAATAACAGAACCCAAAATAACGTTATTCAACGATTAATCATTAAAATTGACTATTAAATTGAATAATATACTCATTTAACAATTGAAATACGAAATGATATACGCCCTAAATAATATTATTAAGGGCGTATAATATAATATATTTTTATAGTAATTAAGGATAAGCATAATATAGAAATGTCAGAGGGAACGAATGACGTACGTATATGACCATTCTCGAAACAATTTCACGTCGACACTTTATGAATAGTAATCAAGCCGGTATTATTTTCACCAGTGAAATGTAGATGAGGCCTTTTTGGTAAAGCCTTTATAATTTTCACACTTTTCCTTCATTATTAAGTCCCTTTTTTAATAACCGAGGTGGACATGCCTTTGACATTTTGGATGTCATGTGTAAACATTTACCGAAACCCAAATGTCACGGGGATATGTGGATCTCAACAAACAACCAAGCAACCTATGCTACTCAGGGGACTGGGTTAGCCATACCCACTAAAACATGCTTGGATATAACCCACGCTTCCGCATATGGAGACTAGTCCTAGAGATAACTGGGCGATTTAATGTCTTATGACCTCGTGATATGGATTTCTTTGAAGAACTGCGTATTAAACTATTTATCGTGTTTAAATTATTCTTTTATCGTGTGGGTTGTCTGGAAGAGATCGCTTATTAGCGATAAGGCCGCCCGTTGCTCTTATATGTACTAACATCTGTTAACGTCATTTGCTTCTAGTGTTTAAGTGCAATAAAGTGTAAATAAATAAACTACTACCAACAACTGGGACATCTCAACGTCCCGGAATAGCGAACAGTCCAGTTCGATTTCCGGTACAACAATTATGATAAATGGATGGCTGTCTGAGTTTTATAAAATGTATTTATTTAAATAAATACGTGTACTTGGTTTACGGCATATAAATCATTAGCCGTGTACAGTTGATATAGTTTTTATTTATTTATTTTTCACAGAGATAAATAATGAGTTTTATACGTAATGGAACGTTAGTAGTTTTAAGTTTTTAGTTTTAATAGCTAGAGATATAATAACTCAGAAAACCGGCGTAAAGTGATGCAATTGGACTTTGTTCATTTTGTACTCGCTTTTCGTTCGGTGAGTGAGACGTTCCGGTGCCCATCCTTTCCCCTCCCCCCGTCCTCTTCCCCTACCCCTCCATTTCCGAATTTTCCTTTAAAGGCCGGCAACGCATTCGCGAGCTCCCAGCCGCGTGAGTGTCTATGGGCGGTGACTTCACCTTTATGGTGGGCCTCCTGCTCGTCTGCCCCCTCTTCTATAAAAAAAAAGAAGAGAAAAACTAAGGATAGTGAGGCTGCCGGATAGCTGATTGCCTTCACTTGTTGGAGACCCACTCCTAGAATAGAGTTTTTTTATAAATTACATTTAAATATTATGTCTACCTGCCCAAAAGAGCCAGACAACTACAGTGCAACCTGCTTGGATGCGAAACCAAATATCTGACTATTTAAGTTTAAAAAACAACCGCATTGTTGCCAGGTTTTTGTGTGTTGATAGAATTATATTTGATTGCAAACTGAAATAACTCATTGCGGTTATAATGTTGCCTGATTTAATATTTGTACAGCCAACAGGTATGCACGCATCTAACACCAACATATTTAACTAGACACGAATATTTTTTTATTGTTACATATGAGAACGATATCGGGTCAATAATTTGAAGTTAAAACCGTACGTAACTTTAAGATTTTTTAGTGTAATAATCATTGAAGTTAATCAAGAGAATGATATATACTTGCTTATGAATATAGAATGAATACATAGCATATAAAACAGTTTAAATATTACTTGTTACATTTTCATATTTCATATCACATTAAAGCTCGTTAACATATTATTTTATTTGCATATTAAATAGCGACATGATATTTTGTTGAAAGCGCACATGAACAGTTATACGGCCATGTTCAAAAGAAGAATATCTTATTTGCTACTTCCGTTAATAATTTTAACTGGGATTTTTCATATATATGAATATTTTATTTACATAAGGTAGGTACGGTAAGTACGGTAAGTACGGTAAGTACGGTAAGTACGGTAAGTACGGTAAGTACGGTAAGTACGGTAAGTACGGTAAGTACGGTAAGTACGGTAAGTACGGTAAGTACGGTAAGTACGGTAAGTACGGTAAGTACGGTTAGTACGGTAAGTACGGTTAGTACGGTAAGTACGGTAAGTACGGTTAGTACGGTAAGTACGGTAAGTACGGTAAGTACGGTAAGTACGGTAAGTACGGTAAGTACGGTAAGTACGGTAAGTACGGTAAGTACGGTAAGTACGGTAAGTACGGTTAGTACGGTAAGTACGGTTAGTACGGTAAGTACGGTTAGTACGGTAAGTACGGTAAGTACGGTAAGTA
Organism: Leptophobia aripa; assembly: GCA_951799465.1. NCBI lineage: Eukaryota > Metazoa > Arthropoda > Insecta > Lepidoptera > Pieridae > Leptophobia > Leptophobia aripa. Next base: position 2,544,668 of record OX637282.1, on the reverse strand, counting down.
CGGTAAGTACGGTAAGTACGGTAAGTACGGTAAGTACGGTAAGTACGGTTAGTACGGTTAGTACGGTTAGTACGGTAAGTACGGTTAGTACGGTAAGTACGGTAAGTACGGTAAGTAAGTTAAGTACGGTAAGTACGGTAAGTACGGTAAGTACGGTAAGTACGGTAAGTACGGTTAGTACGGCAAGTACGGTAAGTACGGTAAGTACGGTAAGTACGGTTAGTACGGTAAGTACGGTTAGTACGGTTAGTACGGTAAGTACGGTAAGTACGGTAAGTACGGTAAGTACGGTAAGTACGGTAAGTACGGTAAGTACGGTTAGTACGGTAAGTACGGTAAGTACGGTAAGTACGCTAAGTACGGTAGTACGGTAAGTACGGTAAGTACGGTAAGTACGGTAAGTACGGTAAGTACGCTAAGTACGGTAAGTACGGTAAGTACGGTAAGTACGGTAAGTACGGTAAGTACGGTAAGTACGGTAAGTACGGTAAGTACGGTTAGTACGGTAAGTACGGTTAGTACGGTTAGTACGGTTAGTACGGTAAGTACGGTAAGTACGGTAAGTACGGTAAGTACGGTAAGTACGGTTAGTACGGTAAGTACGGTTAGTACGGTAAGTACGGTAAGTACGGTAAGTACGGTAAGTACGGTAAGTACGGTAAGTACGGTTAGTACGGTTAGTACGGTTAGTACGGTAAGTACGGTTAGTACGGTAAGTACGGTAAGTACGGTAAGTACAGTAAGTACGGTAAGTACGGTAAGTACGGTAAGTACGGTAAGTACGGTAAGTACGGTAAGTACGGTAAGTACGGTTAGTACGGTAAGTACGGTTAGTACGGTAAGTACGGTTAGTACGGTTAGTACGGTAAGTACGGTAAGTACGGTAAGTACGGTAAGTACGGTAAGTACGGTTAGTACGGTAAGTACGGTAAGTACGGTAAGTACGCTAAGTACGGTAAGTACGGTAAGTACGGTAAGTACGGTAAGTACGGTAAGTACGGTAAGTACGGTAAGTACGGTTAGTACGGTAAGTACGGTTAGTACGGTTAGTACGGTTAGTACGGTAAGTACGGTTAGTACGGTAAGTACGGTAAGTACGGTAAGTACAGTAAGTACGGTAAGTACGGTAAGTACGGTAAGTACGGTAAGTACGGTAAGTACGGTAAGTACGGTTAGTACGGTAAGTACGGTAAGTACGGTTAGTACGGTAAGTACGGTTAGTACGGTAAGTACGGTAAGTACGGTAAGTACGGTAAGTACGGTTAGTACGGTAAGTACGGTTAGTACGGTAAGTACGGTAAGTACGGTAAGTACGGTTAGTACGGTTAGTACGGTAAGTACGGTAAGTACGGTAAGTACGGTAAGTACGGTAAGTACGGTTAGTACGGTAAGTACGGTTAGTACGGTTAGTACGGTTAGTACGGTAAGTACGGTTAGTACGGTAAGTACGGTTAGTACGGTAAGTACGGTAAGTACGGTTAGTACGGTAAGTACGGTTAGTACGGTAAGTACGGTAAGTACGGTAAGTAAGGTAAGTAAGATATGTAAGATTACGTATCTTACATATCTTACTTACTAGGTAAGTAAGTGTTAGTTTTTAATATTTCCTGTGTGACCATAAAAGCTATTAATATTTATTTATTTCTTTTATAATACCCAGACAACATAACTCATAACACCATCGCTCTGGGAATAAACCCCAGATGTTTTTAAGTAATAATATTTAATTGTCATAATGGCTTAGAAAATTGAAATATTCTGATTTTTCTTGACAAATTGCTAGCCACAAGGCAGTAACCACCCTCATGTCCTGTTTACTTAAGTTTTGGCAATTTGCCAACTCCCACTGTATAAAGGCGAGCGTTCTAATTTACACTAGAGAAATATAGAGCAGTTTAGTACCATAGTTGCTTAATTTGTTTCGCCATAACGGCAAATTAAACTATGACCAAGATTTTTTTTTGAACGATTTCAATGCCTCACACCCATATTAAATACTTTTGCACTCCCAAGACGATGGGGCCTCTTCACATAAACAGGCCACGACTACTCTGTAAAGAGACTTCGACTGAGGCGAAGAGTTTTACAAATAAAATATAGTTCTTTAGAATGATCGTGAAATGCGCTTCTAAGAACAAATTGAAATGTAAATTGAAATACTGGTAATTTAAGGGTTTTATTATACATAGTTGGATTAAAGCTTGACTTATAGTTATTTGGTAGGTATTTTAAAGAGCTTTTAAAGATTTTGTCAAATGAATCGACTAAATGTGCTTTTAATAAATCATTTAACACTAAAACGTAATTTTTGCTTAACAGTCGCGTTTTATATTAAGACAGTTAATATTTTAAAGAATTAGGTGAGCTGGTATTCAATACGAGTGACTGGAACTACTCGCTCAGCGTATAAGCATCGTGATACATCGTATGAATGTTACCAGCATTGCTCTGTCGGAAGCAGCTTTTTAAATTTTTATTGTTCCCATTTTATTTACAGGTTAGGCTAAATACATTTAGTACATAATAAGGATGTATATATTTTAATATTGTTGAAAAATATGTACCATTAAGAATGTTTAGGTAAGTTAATTTAACTAGAGACTCGACATAGCCCCAGGGAAATCTTGGCTTTGTGCGTAAGCACCATTTACTTTTAAACTTTGGAATTACATTTATTAATTGCAAATATTTGTAATGTGATGATCAACATCCAATATTGTCAAAATAATTAATAATTAAATTATATTTATTATTATTAATGTTTACTATATTTTATAAATATTATTTTTGTTAGAGAAAAGTTTTGCAATGTTTTAACCAATATATCAGGCTTTGACCGGAAAGTTCGAAGGAATGAACTCGACATTTCAAGATATTATTTATAATCTCAAGAGCTGTCTTTTTTGCTGATGTTTGTTTTATTGAAATAAAATTATGTTATTTAATAAATAAACGCTTATAAGAAATGCGCAAAGAAAAATACAGCTAGGTAGAGCTTTGATTAAATAATAAGTTTGTATAAAAAGCCTTTTCGAACTACTTCTCACGTACCAGGCGAATTAAAAATGAATTTCCTTAAAGGTTAGTTATCTTCGTTCTGCGTCGACACCGTCACTACTTTAGTCTTAACATTATTATTTGCTCATCATAACTTTTTATACGCCTCGAAATATGTTAATAAAAGCACGTTTTAGTAATTCTATCCTTCCTGTACATTTGGTAATTTGAGTGTGATGAAAATTTAATAATGCTTGTCGGCGACTAGGAATAGGAATTAGTATTATATAGAATAAATTGTGTAAAGATATAAAGTCCATAGATAAGTAACTGAGAAAAACTAGTACATAAGTATAATTCTTAGACTTAAGTTAATAAAGGAACGCCAGCCAACTTGAAAGTAGGGAGTTGTGCGTTAATTAAGCTAAGGTTATATAATGTATGAGGTACTAGTTGTAAGAAATAGTAAAATTGGCAAAATGTTAATAAATGCGCTGCTTCGCCTAGAGGTAAACTTTAACGGTCGCATAGCTCTCGGTGGGGTGTAACATGTTGCAAGGGCTCCGATACGACGAAAGCCCCGCCCACAAATGAACCTCGGCGGGGGTGTAGCGGGGAGCGCTCCGTAACGATGTAGGAGCTCTCGTCGCGGTATAATGATCGAGGTACCTAAGCTCCCCGAGATCTATGCGACACTCTCTCACACGGCGCGACCTCAACGGATCAACAACTAGGCGGAGCAGTACGAACAAAGAAGCCTTTCACTCCTCCGAAGACCCAAGACTACGGCATCGCCCTTCTACACCTTACGTACTAACAGGGGTGCGTGGGCCGAACGAGACCAGCGCTTATACGTTCGTTCGGCAACTCCGTGGCGTCAACGATCACCGGTCTTACAAGCCAGAACAGTTACGGACGGCTTGGTTATCGCACTCTGTATCACACTGGCATTGTGCAGGCCTCGCCGCTCCGATTAACTACCTGATCGGCCACAACATTTGGTCCTTCGAGCCGGATCCTGTAAAGAAGTCGAGAAGATGCCAGTCACGAGGTCACAACGTGGGATGCAGCAAGAAACAGCCGCGACTGCCACCACCTCGCCCGCAGTCACGTCGGAATCGACGCGGGTTACGGTGGCGGATATCTCCAGGGAGCAGTCGACGTCTGCGGGCGCAGCTAGCCAGCCAGGTCAAGCCTCGACCTTGGCACCAGCGGGTTCCACCCGGCGAGCTACGTCCAGGGTCGTATCAAAGGCCAGTTCCAGAAGGCAAGCCGCAGCCAGGGAAGAGCTGGCGCGTGCTGAGCTACAAGAAGCTCAGGCGGCGACGCGTCTAGCCCGTATACGGCTAGAGATGGAAACGGACGAGTCAGATGACTCCGTCGTTGAAGTAAATGAAGAGGACCGCGACGAACAGATTCGCAGTTGGATGCAAGCTTCAGACCCGAGAGTACCGACAGGGAAACCGGAATTGAAAAGCGATGCGCAGACAATAGCCGAAGCTATTAAGGAAGCCATGGCGACTACAGCTCCTCAACCAAAGTATATTCAGGAGCTGCCTACGTTCGAGGGAGACAGCGCTGAGTGGACGGCATTTCGCGTCGTCTACGAGGATACAGCGCCATTATTCTCGAGCGTACAAAACATGGCTCGGCTGCGCAAAGCTATTAGGGGTACAGCGAGGGACAGTATCAAGAGCCTACTATACTCAGAAGTGAAGCCAGAAGAAATCCTCACGGCACTGCGGCGAAGATTCGGGAGACCCGACGCGTTGGTGATGGCAGAATTAGAGAAGCTGAAGGCGTTATTTCGGGTTACAGAGAACCCGCGTGATATATGCGTCTTCGCGAGCCAAATAAGCAACTGCGTAGCGTCAATCACCGGACTGAAGAGGCCACAGTATTTACACTCACCGGAGCTAGTGAAGACAGTGCTTGAGAAGTTACCATCGATTCTTAAATTTCGATGGTACGACTTCACGGCTTCCAGAGATGAGGATTCCTTCTCGAGCATACAGACCATCAGCGACTTCCTTAACCTAGAAGCGGACAAGTGCGGAGCATTCGCGGCTATAGAAGAAAGCCGTTATTTGAAGCCGAGCGCAACGAAGAGGCCGATAAGGCAGGCGGCTCATAACGTCACCGAATGCAGCAGCAAGGGCAAGGACGAAGTCAAGTGCCCCGATTGCGATGGCCCTCATCGCCTTGCTGATTGCCAACGTTTTTTAAGAGCGACGGTCAACGACAGATGGGAGACCGCTAAAAGGTTGAAAATCTGCTTTAAATGCCTTATCGGCAAACACAGGAAGGAAACGTGCCGAAAACCACCGTGCAGGATATGTCGTAGATGGCACCACAATCTACTACACGTGACTGTGGAGAACGAAGCGCACCGTAATCAAGCAGAGCCAGAGACAACCGCCGCGGTCAACACCATAAGGACGCCGAAGGCGATTTTGAAGATTGTGAAGGTGGAGGTGTTCGGCCCGACTGGGAGCAAGATAATACTGGCGCTACTGGATGAAGGCTCGACAGTCACGCTGCTGGACGAGGACGTCGCAAGAAGCATCGGTATACAAGGCCCCTACCGACCGTTAACAATCGAAACTATCGGTGGGGGACAAATGGAGCAGCGAGAATCTATGACGATCGACTTGGAATTAAGAGGCCTTAAGCAGGAACGTCGAAGCGTTCTCAAGGGAGCTAGAACCATAAAGGCACTTAAACTGGCTCCTCAATACATCAACAAGAACGACTTAAGGAGATACAACCATTTACGTAGCATACTTCAGGATGTGTGCTACGAAGGTGAATCCCCGAAGCTACTCATCGGGCAGGACAATTGGGAATATATTGTCACACTGCAGCTAAGAAAAGGTAAACAAGGGCAGCCAGTAGCATCGCGAACGAAGCTCGGATGGGTCTTGCATGGCGCGGACAGCGGTTCTTCAGCAACGGTGAATTACGTGAACGTATGTGCGCACACCTGCGTCGTAGAAGATCAAATGGACAAAATTATAAAAGAACACTTCTCAATCGAGTCACTGGGGATTCAGCCCAAGAAGCCTTCAACCGACGTGGAGCAACGAGCGCTTCGCGTGCTAGAGAATACTAGCCAGCGCATGGAAGACGGCCGATTCAAAGTTGGGTTGCTGTGGAAACATGAAGACTTGCGATACCCGAATAACTACGCTTCAGCTCTAAACAGGTTCCGAGAAACGGAGAAAAACGTGAGAAACTACGTCAGCAAGTACCCGGAGGCCGCCAGAGCCGTCGAACGCAACCAATCACAACCAATCCACTACATGGATGATTATCTACAGAGCTTTCATAGTGTCGACGACTGTAAACGAATAATGAAACAAGTCGACATAATCCATAAAGCGGCGCGCTTCGAGCTACGAGGCTGGGCTTCGAATAAGAACGAAATCGTGGAAGCTGGCGGTGAAGAAGTGCATTTGGGCGACGACGAAGAGAAAACTCTGGGGCTGCGCTGGCTGACGCACGACGACTACCTGGGCTTCAGGAGCCAGCTCCGCAAAATACGCGAAGAAGTAGCGACTGGCGTACAAACGCCTACGAAGCGAGAGGTCACGGGTGCGGTCATGTCTACGTTCGATCCGCTTGGATTACTGGCGCCAATTCTAATACAAGGGAAAAAGCTAATACAGAGTTTATGGCGAAGTGGCGTCGGATGGGATGATAAGATTGCCGCAAGTGACATCGCGGCATGGAGAAACTACCTCGTCTGCATTGAAAAGATGCGCGACATAAAACTGCCGCGGTGCATATCACCATTTTCCACCGAGGGGGAGCTGCATATGTTTTGCGACGCTAGCGAAACAGCGTATGCAGCTGCGGTTTATTGGCGATCACGCGAAGGAAATCGCTATATAACACGTCTTATCGCGGCTAGGGCGAGGGTGACACCGCTGAAACCGACGTCGATTCCTAGACTGGAACTACAAGCGGCCGGCTGTATACCAATTGGAGAGACGCAACTACGACGCGCCGAGAACTTGCTGATTAGACACAGTCAGAGGGTTAGCTTTGGGCAAGAGATAGAACTCCTAGAACGAGGAAAACCGATTGCGAGCGGAGGCCAGTTGAAACAAATAGACGTTGCGCTAACGGACGGCGTGATAAGACTTCGTGGCAGAATTAACGCGATCGCGGGCGTTGGTCACGACTATCGCTCACCGATCTTATTGGACGGCCGAAGTCTTATTGGAAGACTGATAGTGAAGCATTATTGTTGTCAGTTTAACCACGGAAATCATGCCACCGTTATGAACGAGATAAGACAACGCTATTGGCTAATTGGCTTAAGATCAGTGTTACGCAGCATTCAACGGGCGTGTCAAACATGCAAAGCGCTCAAGGCGAGGCCAGCGGAGCAACCGGCAGGTGATTTACCGGCGGAGAGACTGCGTCATGGCGAGCACCGGAGTTGACTACTTCGGCCCTATGCTTGTCACAATCGGGAGGCGAAGAGAAAAAAGATGGGGCGCACTCTTCACGTGCCTCACTACCAGAGCAGTCCATCTAGAGATGGTGCCTAGCCTCAGTGCCGATTCAACTATCATGGCACTAAGGAGATTCGCGGCGCGACGAGGAATGCCGAAGGTCATTTACTCTGACAACGGGACAAACTTCGTGAAGGCCGACAAGGAGCTTCGCCAAGCCTTACAGAACATGCAAAACGAGGAGGTCATTGTCGAAGCGGAAAGAATAGGCGTGCGGTGGAAATTTATACCACCGGGGGCGCCAAATATGGGAGGCGCATGGGAGCGCCTAGTGCGCTCTATTAAAACCGCGCTAGACGTGACCCTGAGAGAACGAGTCCCCAAAGAAGAGGTACTGCACACGCTACTGCTGGAGGCGGAACACATGGTAAACTCAAGACCGATCACCAACCTTTCCGACAACGACGACGAGGAGGCGCTAACTCCCAACCATTTTCTTATTGGGAGATCTAGCGGAGCGGCGCGCATCGGTAGCTTCCCGGAGGCCAAGCTGGTCGGCAAAAACGATTGGAGGACTGTGCAACGACTAGCCGACAACCTTTGGAGGAGATGGCTGAAGGAATACCTGCCCACGCTTCTGCCGAGACGAGCGCAGGGACGAGCAGACAGCGCTCAGTTGCAGCCAGGTGACGTGGTCCTTATTGTCGACCAAACTCTTCCACGATGCACTTGGCCCCGAGGGACGGTCCACACCACCTATCCCGGGCCAGACGGACGCGTACGGATCGTGGATGTTAAGACAAGAGGCGGAGTGCTGCGGAGACCAACGTCGAGGATCGTGCTGTTGGTGCCAAAGAAGTCGCCGGGCAAAGAAGACTGTGCTGCGCACGAGGGGGAGAATGTCGGCGACTAGGAATAGGAATTAGTATTATATAGAATAAATTGTGTAAAGATATAAAGTCCATAGATAAGTAACTGAGAAAAACTAGTACATAAGTATAATTCTTAGACTTAAGTTAATAAAGGAACGCCAGCCAACTTGAAAGTAGGGAGTTGTGCGTTAATTAAGCTAAGGTTATATAATGTATGAGGTACTAGTTGTAAGAAATAGTAAAATTGGCAAAATGTTAATAAATGCGCTGCTTCGCCTAGAGGTAAACTTTAACGGTCGCATAGCTCTCGGTGGGGTGTAACATGTTGCAAGGGCTCCGATACGACGAAAGCCCCGCCCACAAATGAACCTCGGCGGGGGTGTAGCGGGGAGCGCTCCGTAACGATGTAGGAGCTCTCGTCGCGGTATAATGATCGAGGTACCTAAGCTCCCCGAGATCTATGCGACACTCTCTCACACGGCGCGACCTCAACGGATCAACAACTAGGCGGAGCAGTACGAACAAAGAAGCCTTTCACTCCTCCGAAGACCCAAGACTACGGCATCGCCCTTCTACACCTTACGTACTAACAGGGGTGCGTGGGCCGAACGAGACCAGCGCTTATACGTTCGTTCGGCAACTCCGTGGCGTCAACGATCACCGGTCTTACAAGCCAGAACAGTTACGGACGGCTTGGTTATCGCACTCTGTATCACACTGGCATTGTGCAGGCCTCGCCGCTCCGATTAACTACCTGATCGGCCACAACAATGCTAAAATAGCAGGTAAATCGCCAAGGTATTTGAACGAATGAGACCGGTATTTCCCGGTAATTGGATCTGTCGTGTGGACAAATGTGCCGTCCAACCTGTGCCAGATACTCACTCTAACAGCCGCCATTAACTGTACCGATAATCTTAAATTACTGCAGGCCACCTTGATTGTACGTCATACAGAATATCTTTGAAGTAACATTGCCTCAAAAATCATATAATTGTTATTGATCGATTGAAATATTACATTTGAGGAAGCATATTGGGACATGTGTCGTTAATAGAAGCTTAACATCAAATTTGCAAAATATTGCTACAAACTATAGCAAATTGTTCACTTTTACTTTACCCTATATTAAAAATTAAATTATAATGAGGTAAAAAGTTAGAATTTTTATCAAATTTCCTTTTTCACTATAGATTATATAGTAAGTTTAATATTTAATTTGAAACTCTTGAAATTTTCAATATTGGAATTTCAGGTTCAGTAAGTACCAAATGGCTTTGGGCAATCAACTCTATTAGCACTTCTATCGCTTAATTGGATAACCACTAAAACTAATGTAGTATGAAGATGCTACTTTTTATTGATTGTAGCATTGCGCGTTAGGGAAATATAAACATTATACAATACTTATTTATTTATTTATTTACACTTTATTGCACTTGAACAGTAGAAGTAAATGACGTAAAGAGATATATATAGAACAGTTAGTACATATAAGAGCCACGGGCGGCCTTATCGCTAATAAGCGACCTCTTCCAGACAACCTTAGACTGGTACGATGGGTGCGAAGTATTCAAAAACAAAACACAACATACATTAAATTAAGTAAAACCGGTAAAAAAATATGCTAATTTAAATCTAGAATTACAAATAATACAATTACTATTATCAAATATGGTTGGTTTTAATAAGTGATAACAAAGGATTTTTTTTAATTTTCGCACGTCACTCGACTTCCCTCTTTGTCTCCTGTTACTAAAAAAATTGTATTTACATACATTTTTTTAACATCTTCATATAAGCAAAGTTCTAAATAAAGATCTAGCTAATTTACATAACGGCTAACTTTATTGTAAAGTCAACGTAATTACGCAGATCACAACACGCTTCATTAAGTCACGCTCCGCTGAGAATTTAAGCGGGAAAACCACTTAATACCATGAAATTCAATGTTGTGCACACGTGGTTAAAACAAATGAGGATAAATTCTTGGAAAAGTATGTGGAGTGTCGTGACTGGCTGTTTGACGTTTCTGATGCGTATTTTTTGCTTGACCATAGAAAGTATGTGATAGATATACTTGAAACTATTATTAAAGAAAGTGAGTTGTGATAGAAAAAAGAAATAACTGATGTTTTGGCACATCTCCTCCTGTGTTTAAAGTCGGTAGTCACATGAAAAGTGTATTTCTTCCAACCGAAAAGGGAGATTTTGTCACTCAGTCGAAAATACTGGCCTCCTTCTTGTTTTTATTATAGAAAAACTACAAAGAACCGTAATTAATGACTCTTGTCGATGTCTGATGATAACATTCTGAAAATGTAAATTAATATCGCTATAACTATAACTTTGCAACGATTTAATAGTTTTTCTTTCCAGAATACACACGCTGCATTTGCTGCTAATTGGCTAAAATACTTATAATATAAAACACTTTTTACATCCAATTTATAACACTGATTCTTTTGCTGGTATATTTTTATATAAGCTGTAACACCACATTGTGGAACCAGATACCAGCCACGGTATTTCCGAACCAATACGACTAAGGGTCATTCAAAAAAGATCCCATTGTGTGAGCGTCTATGGTCGACGACTTCACCTTTATGGTATGTCTCCTGCTCGTTTGCCCCCTTTTATACAAAAAAAAACGAGCAGACGAGCACTTTTAGTAAACTCTGACTGCCACCCACCTGCAAGCATGGGAGGCTTATATTTTATTCCCCAAGTCGTAAAGTCGCATTTTTCGAATTATCACAATTTAATCATTCTTATAATAATTATTACAAATAGCTTTTGTATTAATAACTTTAATCTACAGATAAATAGACGATAATAAAGTTTCAAACTACCATGTCAGATTGCTTTAGCTAAGACGGAAATTGTGAGGAGCAAATGTGAAAAGTTTTAAGCAAACAGCCGTGGTTTGGAATACCTGTTATAACGTCTCGACAGCGGTTTGCGAATGTGGAGATAATAAAATGTAATTATTGTTATTTTATTTTTCGACGTGGAATTAGTTATTCTAATATTTTTTTTTATGTAAGAGGGGGCAAACGAGCAGGCGGGTCACTTCGAGTGATGTGCCAACCGCCGCCCATGGACACCTGCAACGCCATGAGGCTTACAAGTGAGTTGCCGGCCTTTAAGGAAGAGGAACGCTCTTTTTTTGAAGGTCCCCAAGTTGTAGCGGATTGGTAATACCTGCGCTGGCAATTGGTTCCACAAAGAGGTGGTGCGCGGCAGAAACTGCCTTAAACGCACAGTAGTGGAGCGCCAGACGTCAAGGTGGTACGGATAGAATTTCTTTCACGGTTTTATTATTGTTATTATATACCGGAAATAAATAAAAGTATATAATATATTTATTGCACTAGAAATGGTTTTATGTGAGTGTGATGGATCCTGACTGTATAAAATAAAACTTAATAGGAGACAAACCAGAAGAGTCTATGAGTAATAATGGATTTAAGTGCGAATTAACTTGATGGTAGTCATTACTTGTGGTGGCGTCCATGTGTCCTCACCTCAAAATATGGTGAGGAGGGCGATGACTGGCCTTCAACGTGGGGTAGGTGCCACTTGTGGTAACTGTTCGGACTTGAATTTGTGTTGCAATGCTAATCATCTTTTCCTGGATTAGTCTCGGTGTAATGTGTATTTGCGGGTCGTTCTCACTATAACGTAAATGTGTGCTCCCTTTTTCACTATGCTTACCGATAAAGTTACCGTAAAGGTTATTTATTAGTGTTTTGTATAATATAGATATTGACTTATTCGCTGGTGCATGGCGTAATGGTTGCAGATATTACAAATGTACTGTAAAATAGATTCTTACTACTTTTTTTGTTTTATAGAAGAGGGGGAAAACGAGCAGGAGGCCCACCACAAATAAAGGTGAAGTCGCCGTTAATAGACACTCAAGCGGCTGGTAGCTTGTGAGTGCGTTGGCGGCCTTTTAGGGAGTGGTACGCGCTATTCTTGAAGGACCCTAAGTCGTGTTGGTTCGGAGGTAATGTGGCGGGCAGCTGGTTCCATAACGTGGTGGTGCGTGATAAGAAATGTCTCACGAAGCGCTAAGTGGTGGAACGAACGTTCGGTGGAATCTCGTATTCTGTCTAGATGTCCGAAGATGAAATTTGAGTTATTAATAATACTATAATACATTTTTCTTTCTATTCAAAACATACTATTAAAAGTAGCAATACAATAAATTACAACTTTGTTTCGAATAATGGTGGTGTTATTCACGTAATCCCCGTATTTGGGGTTCCGTTACAACGATCGTAAATAATGCGATTTTCACAAAAATCGCCCAACGCACCTGTGCTATGTGGAGCTGAAAATACGCCATTATCCCCCAACATAATCTTAAATCACTTCGGCTTAGTATTTCGATAACATTGAAAAGCCCACATTATGAAGGTACCTGAATAATTGTATAGATAAGTGGGATTGATGGTTTTATTCACGGCTTTCTTTTCATATTCAATGGATGAATCACGTCTGTTATTGGTCGAGAGATCTAACGGAAATAAGTTCCGGTATAAGATATTTCAATCCTGAAGATTTTTATTATTGCTACGTATGACGACAATGATGCTTGATTATTAAGAATTATTTTTAGTTTTAATTTTGTGTGTCTTCTAAATAAATAAATATGTTAGTCAAGATCTATTACACTTAATTATTACCAACAAAATGTCATTATGATACACATTTTTATGCAAATAAGTAAATTTGAATTTGTATAATATTATCAGTTAGAAAGCTTTCGTAGATACGAAAGCTCTTGAAACTATATTTAAGTTTGAGTGACGTTCTGTAGCTGCAATGCCTTCCACATTTTGTTACTATTTTGTTGTTGTTTTGTTTGTTACTTTCACAGAATTACATTAAACACGGTCAAAACTAGAAGGATACTCATATCGGAAGACCATTGACTGGCCCCACTAAGGTCCAGAAGTTGTAATGATAGATTACCTTGTTCTTTTATTTATTATTCTTATACTAGATTCCTATTTATTTCATCGTGTTGATGCTATAATTTAAAGATAGCTATCAAAGTTCTAGTTGGAAGCAATGGGATAATAATCTGTTATATTTCATTATTATTAATACGTATCTTATTAATGAAATGACTTAATAAGTGCAAACTTGCAGGCACTATTAACTATTTACGTTCACTTGAAATGGAGTGCCATTCATATCATGAAGATAAAATGAAGCTTAAATCGTGAATTTCAATTTAATTGGCTTTTCAATATATTATGCAATAACAACCATTCATTGCGATATTTAATCTTCAATGAATTCAATTATGTTGATAGATACTTACTTGTAGTCTAGGAGCTGACAGTGTTGTGAAAATAAAAAAGATATAATTAAAATAACTATAACTTTATGATATTATAATATCACTTAAGACTGTAGTATGTTCAGAATCCAGTATGCTTTCCATTTTTTTTACTAACTTCAGTGTCCAGGTGTGAACAGTTAACTATTAGGTTTAAATTTAAAGTAAATATTAAACTTGATTATAAACACGTTATACTCCCATTTTCACCCGTAAGCTATTATAAACCCTGAATCAATGCTGGGAGTTAGAAGCTTTTAAGTCTTCACCACCCCTGTCAGTATCCCGCCACTTAGTCTTCTATAGAGTCTTAGAATGCTGTGAAAAAGTGTAAGTCTCCTTTTGTGTAAGTTTAACCAATAATACAAGCTATAAATCACTAACCCTGGGGCTATTCGTATGTGCGAAACCAGATGTGTGTAACGAATGTTAAAAAAATCCTATTAATACAATATTATGATTATGGGTCTTGATTTTCTCTTAATAACTTCAAATTTTGTCACAATGCGTTAGCGTAGGAGCAAGTTTTTATTCAAAAAGAGAAAACTATTCTTAAACATTCTAAATTCGATTTTTTTCAATATACTAAATATTGAAAATCGCCTTAGGCCTTCTTGGTTTTTTTTATATCGGTTGAATTATATTATAATAGATTTAAAAAGGGCTTTTTTATTATTAAAACTGTCCCCGAACATTTCTAAATAAATATGAATATACAAATAAACTTAACTTAAGGTCGACCCATAAAACAACTATTTGGTAACTTACAAGACATACATGCACAATTTAATACCTACGCGATAAATAGTCAAGGAGTCACCAAATATTAACAAGTATAAACGCATGTGATCTTTAAATTTCACAATTTTGACACGGTTATGAACTTTTAATGGCCATAGTTATAACTCCAAAGTTTCCTAACAAGCTATGCTTGAGATATGTTGAGATTCACAACGCCTAAGTGCATCGTGGACACAAAGCCTTCGCCCCATTGTGAGGCATCTACTAAAGAGGCTTCGGGCACGTACCATTTTCAATTTATATATTTTTCAATATCTGAATCGGAAAAACCATTAACTTCTGTAAATTTGTACAGCGAATTTTAGATAAATAATCGTTTCGTGATGCGATAAAGGAATGATGTTTCAAAGATAAAAACATTGGATTACATTAGTTTGGTTGCAATATTATTACACCAAAAAGGTTATACATATTTTACAGTCATTGCCTGCTGGTGAGTGCGTTATTAAGCCTAATAATAATATACCGGCCTATTAAGTCCTATTAAGGGAGTATTGATTAGAAGATTAGTTAAAACTCAAACCCAAAATATCTTTGTTCATATAGGTGTTTGCAAAGACACTTTTGAATCGTCAATTTGTACAACTGTATATATAGATCTACCGAAAAACACCAGCAAGAAACTCGATACCTCTTTTAAAATAACCAATTCATATAACATTATGTTACTTTATATACTTTTTAGTTGTTCAAGAACTGGGTGTGTATGTAAGCTTTTTATAAATCAGGATATTGTGTGTTTTAACTGACCTAGATTATATTGAATCTAGATGGAATTTTAAGTATTACCGTTGTGTATTCCTATTATTAATTCGGTCGTAAATGGCGAAAAAATTATGAGTACTCTGCCATAAGATCAATCTCTTTAAATTTTATTTTCGTGTTTTAAATCTCTGTATGTTTGTGGCTTCGTTTTATATAAAACGAAGTTAGAGAGAAGAGGAAAAAGGCAATTACTGACACGGTATGATAAATAACATCGTTCAACTAATTTAATAATGGTTCAATTTATGATATAATTATTATAAAAAAATAATTATTCATCAGCGTATAAGCATCGCCATACGAAATATTAATATTTGATGCAAATAGCTGTGCATTATAAATTATTCAAATCAGTGTTAAACGAAAGACTAGGACTAGTTCTAATAAAAAATATATATTTATTAATCTGAAATCATTACGGATGCATCTACTAATATAGGAACAAAACGCAAACATTTATCCACGTTTTGAGAGCTTTAAAGTGCCCTTGGTCAAACAAGGGCGAACCTTTAACCGTTTCCATGGAAACGCAATAATAATATGTATACTAAAATAATGCCTATACATATGTGTCGATACTATTATAACGACTTAACATTTATTTTGATGAAGTGCTACATTTAAAAAAAGCACGGAATTTAAAATAAGCTACAAGACGGTTTAGCTTTTTCTTAAAGAAAAAGATACAAGAAATTTGAGGCCGAACTATCAGTCAGACTACCATAGTCTGTGCCTGACACGTTCACAAGAAGACACAGTGCATCATTTGAGTTAAGGTTTCGTCAAATCACTACTTTACACATAATTTTTTTTTTGTCAATTCTAAAACTTAGTTTACATGGCTTCACTGCGCCTTGAGCTGAATGAGAAACTGATACAAAACTCCCTAGAAATACCTATTTTATTAATGTATTTGTAACATTATTAGTATTTTAATTACTTTATTAAACCGTAAAGCCTATTAACTTTATTTTTATAGATAAATAGTGGTATAGTTTGTAGGGTTTTATAACATATAAAAAAACTCCATTACACCTTTCGTATCTCTCACTGTAATAACACATAACATATAAGATGGGGAAAATTGAACGTAGAAATATTTCAGTTATATGACAGAACCGCAAGTTATAGACTATTGGGTGAGCGATGGCTTGCGAAGACCGACCCTCACAGACTCTTAAACCGATCGATTACGTTTAGTAACATTGCTAATAACATTTATGAGACAAAATTAAACCAACATTTAAGAGGCCTTGAAGGTTTGATAATATCATGACATACGGGCGTTAGTTTGCTTAAGCCAATGATAAAATTTCGACACTTTAAACAGCTGTTTAGTTAAATATGAGAACTTAGATGTTAAACATTTCGTGGACGTTGTTAGTGATTTACAAAGTGAAAGAGATACTCTAATAAGACAGATGGTATTTTTCTATGAGGTTACTAGTGTTATAGAATATACTAGCTGAACCGGCAAACGTTGTTTTGCCATATAAATTATTTAAAAAAGTAGAAATAATTGAATTTCACTGTATTTCGTTTACTACGAAATAAATTTAATTTATACTTTAGCCTCAAGAACACGTGGTAGTCATGCTATTGAATTGTAGCTTACATGACACGTTTGTCGGTTTACCATAGCAGTGCCATCTATCGATTACTAACTCAATCCAGTCGATAAGTATCGACATCTGTTAGAATCTTTTGGAGTTATCAGATAATTGTGACTGTCAATTAATTATATAGAAAATAATTTGCAATAAAATAAAATTGCGACTATAATTAAAGATCTAAGCTATCCTATATCTCAAGTTGGACCAGACTGCTCACGGTGTGCCAATTTAATTTAAAATCGGTTATATAGTTAAGGAATCCATCGGGGACAAACATCGTGACAGGAGATTTATAAGATAAGTATATGGTTGAAATATTATAAATGACATTAATATTTAAAACTTTGACTCCTAACCTAACCTTTAAAGCCATGAAGTCCGTTTTTATCTTCCTTCTAGGAAGAGTCTTTATTAGTCATTGGTCGTCATTACATTGTCTATGCCTTATTAGGTCGATAAGTCGTATCTATAATTTTAGTTCATCGGGCAATCCGTCAATAGACGATGTAGTGCCGCGATGTTGCCTATAATCACAATCGTGAAATAAATTAAATGTAACTCTCACCGAAAAATTGTCTCAAGTGATGTAACAGGCTTAGCCTTTACTCGAGTTTCGTACGGGTAAGATTTCCACAGCGTATTTTTCTCCTCCTATTTCGTTTCCCTTTTCGTTCCATTTAAAATATTTTTCTCTTTCTTTATTATCTTCAGGGAAACAAGCAAACTTCCTGGTTTTTCTGGTGGCCATGGCTGATGGTCAAAAAATTAATCCTGACCATTTTAATAAGATTTAACTTAACATTGCGAAAGCTTTTTAACAATGGTATTTAACATAGATGAAATAATTTCTTTTTAATCAAGGATAAAAGTTAACAAACCACATTTAGCTAAATTAATATAAACGAAGCACTTAGTTGATGTATAAGTATAATATTTGAAATTAACAATTATTTTAAAAGGTATAAAGTTCGCCATGTTTTGAACACTCGTAATGTTTTCGCGTGGGAGTGACTAATACTGCTAGTCATTTTGACAATTATCTTTAGTATATAATCTGTATAATGTACAACTTACTTTACTTACTTAAATAATGAAGTAAAAGTCGCAGACATTTAATGTAATTTTCTTGACAAGTATATCATTAAACGAGTCACGTTTATCACTCGTTGACATCCTATTAACGATACTAGACAATTCTCGAGATAGTAAAGAAAGGTATTTACTTCTTAGTGACAACAAGTATTTAGAATTACAAATCCTAAATATTTTATTAACTTTAACTTTATTAATTTCAAGCCTCATTCAACTGTGTGTGCAATTGACACTTTATTATTTTTGTCCGAGGTGGATATGCATTTCCGAATTCCCTGGTCCCAAAGGAGATTGGATATGTGGGATTTAAACCATATTGGTGTCTCTGCTTTTCAGAGACGAAGTGGGCAATACCCATTAAAACCATCTCAGAAGACCTACAAGACCGCATAGAAAGAGTCCTGGTATTGCTCTCGCACTCAACCAGAGCCCGACATCCCTAAGACTCATGGACGAAGGACAAGACCCATATAGGGTTTTTATTATTATTTGTTAAAGTAGCAAACATCACAGTCCCGCAGTACCTTTGTAAAAAATTAATTAAAAAAACATTATAAAGAGAATACAAGACTGGAAAATTCAAAGTTAAGGCCTTTATAATTCTATATCTCTAACCTATAGAGCACAATACCGCAGATTACGCATTAATTATAAAAAAATAAACAAGACTAAAAAAGGGTTGAAACATGGAATAAAAAGTATGCTAAAATATATAAGAATAAAACCAAAAACCACAAGAATATGACAAAGTGAAGTATTTTAAGTGTAGAACGTACATTTAATGTGTGGAGTGTGTGAATTGATGTTGCTGTGGTAGTGAATTATATGTTAAAACCGTCCAAAAAGGTTAAATTGTAGTCACAATATCCTTAATGTAAATTGTTGACATAAAACAAACCACAGCCGAATATCCACTGCCCGAACCTTTCTCAAACCGTTTTTGTTTCGCACATGTGACTCATCTTAGGATTAGTATCGTCGCGTGATACGACCCACTTAAATACAACCAAAAAATTTGACAGATCCGGGCTTGGCCTTTATTTGGGTATTTTATTACGTGCTAGGTTTTCGTTTACAGATTGTATTGGGTCTGTAGCATTGTAGTTTACGCATAATCTACGTAGTAAAAGATTTTCTGGACATGTAATGAAAATGTTAAGCTTTTAAGATAAATTATGTTCTCGTATAGTTTGAAACGAGAAACTTTCAGTCGCTTCTTATACGTTTTCCGTATTGTTTCCGATGCCTAAATGATGTCTTACGTAGTTTAAATTAAGTAGTTGGAGATTCCAAATTCAAATTCATGTTAATAATTGTGTTTTAAGCGCGTATCAGTATATTAATATTATACACAAAGCAAAGACGATGTTATAATAATTTAATAAAACCTCTTTTGAAAAATACATTAATTAAAACCTCTTTTTAACAGTTTGAGGTTTTTTGAAACTAATTCCATGTTCTGTTAGGACTATAGTAAGTGGCTCTGCTGGGTCCGATTGGCGAACAAGAAAGACTTAAGTGTGACATTCCTTGATGATACTTTTATATAAAATTTTTTACGTAAAATTATTGTTAGTCACCTAACTTTATTGAATAAAATTATTATGATAATGTTTTGATTAATACTACAAGTCACATATTATAATGATGCAATTAGAAATATAAGTACTTATATAGTTAATTAATATGGATAATATTACAACTATAAGAAGAAGAAAGTGATTCCAAATTCATTCCAAATGTTAATAACTTCCACGTAAATACATATATGCCTATTCCTTGATTAAAGTTATGTTGCTAATCCTAGTATTGATCCCTAACTCCTTTATTTCCTTTAGCGGCATGGAAAAAAAGCATAAGCTTTCAGTGGCATTGTAAAAATGTTATGAAACGAGGAGTTCAGGTGAGCATTAATGAGGCGCCCGCTCAGGTTTCAAAGTCTGCCCACTGCCGAGAAAATTACTCTAAAATTTACATAATAGAGAATCCGTGGCTGCCCTGGTCCTTTGAAACTTTGAACGGACCGCGTCGAGTGACACCGGCGTACATTAAATTAACATCTCTCTCACTTTGTTTGTGAAGTACACACTGCACTAATTTGTGACAAAATTTGTATGGGAATGACTTGGTTGAAGTGATATTTCGCGATTTATAGCACTGTAAATAAGGGAATATTTATTGTGTAATCTGGCGTTTTTTCGTCGAATTTATATATGAAACAATATAATAATAATATAATATTAACTTTCAATTTGCGTATAGTTGTTACGGGGTCGAAGTGGTTGTGTGGTTAGATAATGATATACTTTCACTCTAACCTCAATATTCAATTAATAATAAAAAGTTACTTTATCAATTTAAATACTTATTAAGATATAACGAGTTGAATGTGTGAATTGCAAGATTTTCATTTGAACATGAGTTAAAACACGGTTTTAATTCTTACAAGGAACGATATGAACCTCAGCAACAATTAGACGTAACCATTTAATGAGCAAACAAACGCTAGTTAACTCAACGTTCGATTCAGCGAAACTAAAAATCGCGAATCGAGCATTCGAGTTAATTGTGTAACTGGCGCGCATCATTAGATGATTGCAATTGCAGAATCCGATCCGTACGAATCTACGATCGATAACTTGATTAATTACCTTTAATTTTTTTTGTGTTTTTTATTATGTTTCTGCTAAAAGATACTAATTGTGGGTTAAACTACAAATATTTTCATTCAAGTAGGTTTTAAAGATTATTTTACATTACCACCGGTTTGGAAGGCAGTTAGAAAAACCAGCAAGCATTGTAAGGCTACTCGAGGAAAAATTGTCCATATTATATACATGGTATGAAGGTCGTCTCTGAAAAGCAGATACATCAGCGTGGGTTGAATCCCATATACTTTTGGTGCCAGAGAATGCGGAAATGCATTTCCGTCCTGGCAAAAAAAGTCTGTATGTACGTATAATACGTCGCAGGTAGTCGATTATATCCAATTACAAGTGAGTTACCGGCCTTTAAGGCTCCCTTTACGCTCTATTATTGAAGACCCCCAAGTCGTAGCGGCTTAACACTATGGTCACCGAGGTCCCGGGTTCGATTCTTGGGTTAGCATTTATGTGGTAAACATAAGCTGTCTGCGTGATATATCAATTTTAGTAGAAACAGTATATTAGAAGATACATATAACCAGACCGATTAGCTGTCTGTAGTAGTTTGTACGCATAATCATATTTATGAAGTCGAATTTCAAATTGCAATTATGTCTTAATCTAGAATTGGAGCAAATGGATTTTTTTTAAATCAAATCAAAAAAAAATATTCAAATAAGTAACTTATGGTTCACTTATGAATGGCCAAAAAAAACAAAAAGTTATAAAAAATTTCGACTACATTTACTGCCAGTTCCCAAATCAATGGCGTAGAGCGGACGAGGAGAACTGGCAAGAAACTCTACACCACTATCGCAAGGTTCATTAAAATCGCTTCTGACAAATAACGTTAAAATAAAAGGTTTTTTTTTAAATTTATAAAGTTCAATATTAGAATAATAATGTAATATACACCTTATATGGTCTTATACGAGTTCAATATTAAAAAATATGAATCAGACGTGTTTAAAACATTTCCTTGAAGGAATTGATATATATATTGTTTTTTTATAGAAGAGGAGGCAAACGAGCAGGAGGTCCGAAGTCGCCGCCCATTGACACTCATGGGGCTGGGAGCTCGTAAGTGCGTTGCCGGCCTTTTAGGAATTGTTACGCTTCGTATTGTTCAGTGTATCAATTTTTGTTCATGCTATTTGAGTACTAACAAAAACTGTTAATTACTGAAGCTAATCGTTTGAAAACGCGATCACTCGTGAACGTCAAGAAAGTGAAGTGCCCGATTTAATATGAGGTTCGTATTTTGCACTCCAGGGCTCAAATTCCTTTACCTAAGTATAAAAACATATTCCATTGTTAATACACATTAAGATATAAAATTCATAACGGAAACGCATCAACATATAACAAATAACTTAGCTCAATCGGTCATTACTATTGATACAATGAGAATGTACACTTCATCGTTGAAAATTAATTTATTAACCTTTTTATATCGAAGCTCGAGCGTGTTTGTGCTAAAAATTAACGAATCCAATCAACAGTTATCACGCGAATATACTCGGCAAACAATTTTATATTATTATTAAAAAAAATACATATGGCGACTAGCTGTCTATAGATTCAGGAAAACGTGTTTTATTTGATTGGTATCATTGAATTACGTATTTTATTAAATCTGCCCCCAAACATCTTATGTGCTAAATATATTAACAAACAATAAACTTATAATATAATAAAACATGGTATGCACACAAAACAATAATATTGGAACTTAAAACATTTTAGAGAGAAAACATATAAGATACAAATGCAAACACAATCAAGATGTAAAGGATTGTTTTTGTATTTAAAATGTCCCCGCGAAAGGTAAGAAGTGAATCATCAAAAACATCAACCGAGTCGTCCACATTCACAATACTATTTTAAAATGGACAATCTGTTTGACTATAATAACGTATGTCAAGAATAACGTACATTTTAAAATACAAATTGGAAATATCTTTATTTAGTAAGGTGCATGGGACAATTTTGTCTTAAATTTAAATGATTCTACGCCTGTATGCGACCAACCTGAGATGAAGCGGGTAAGAAATTCGGATTGTATGGTGGTGGAAGAATTCAAATTTTACAGAACAGTTGTTAAATCCTAAAACTCTTGTAAACCTTTCGTTAGGGTAGCCCTTTCATACAATACGACTATAAATATACAAATACAATTCACTTTCTCGTGTGGGATTTTAAATACTGTGGCTTAGTGGTTAAGTAAGCACGGTTATTACAATAACAGGTTAAATTGAATGCTTTTCATCACATGATTATCTATTTTTATGATTGTAATATAGAGACAAGGCAAACAAATTGTATATACATTTGAAATAACGTTATGAAATTTAAATATATACAAAACGAAATGCAAACTCAGTTTAATATTGTTATTGGTAAGATATCTTTGGAATTGCATCATGTTTACTCAGTTTATATTAGTCGGTAGCTTCAGGTTTGTTTAGTTAGGGGATTGGAAAATACATAAATTATTACGTAATATGGGCCATTGTGTCATTAGTTTTGTTAACTTTAACTGATTTTAAACCGCCTAAAACCAAATGATTTTTTTTATAAAAATTAACAATAAAAAGTTAAAATGATTTGGACTTCTGGGTGGTTTAACACTATCTGCGGCATGACAGTATTTTTTTTGCTTTCTCACAACTATATCGTCAAGATATTAAAAATGTATTTATCTTTTTCAGTTAGGTACAACGAATATAAATTACGAAAATAATTACTATTGCATTTATTATATTTTTTTTCGCTTCGGCACTATTTGTTTCTAATTCTTGGATTTATAGTTTAAAAACATGATTGTGCCCATATAAAAAAAGATACTTTTACATAACTTCATTGCGCCTTGCCATCAGTAAGCAGAATCGAAAATACAATTTTGTTTAAGCACTGAGTCACTATCATAAATTTACGGAACACACCTTTAAATAGGTTCGTAGAGAGCAGGAAAATATCCACTTGCGTCCGACATGATGAGCAAACATGGTCATAAGCTGTACTTGAAGAGGATTCCCATTTAATTAAAGTTCCAGGGAGTAGCCGACCTGTATCCTGTATAATGTCTTGATTAACTTGATCGACGATATTAGTTACCCATTTTCAGCCTCTATTTATAGGTAGTCTGATTTTATATTATAAATTAAATTATTTTTTTCCTATACTAGTTACACTTTCAACCAAAGAAACCTTCCTTAGATCTTTGGAAACCACAGTAAGCTAAAGAAAAAGCTACACAAAATTACCGATTAAAAAAATGTGTATAAAACAGATTCTAATGCCAAAGTTTTGATAGTTTTTTAATAGTGGTTATTAGGTTTATAGTCAATATTATGTATAAACATGGGTAGCATGAGATTCTTAATCCTTTCGAGGCTTCATTTCGTGTGCGCAATTATAGTCACATCACGATTATGATTAAAATAAATGAGTTTAAAATACGATTATTTCTATTTGATCTTCGATATTCTAGTTGGCCAACTTGATTTGCGATTTCCACTCCGTAGCGGTTCATAGCATTGTTAGGAGATTGAGAGTTTAAAATAATCGAATCGAAACTCTGAACTATTTTGAATATAGATTCAATAGTAAATATACGAAAAATTGTAACACTGCTCTCAATTGTTAATCACTTTTTAATTGTGTGTATACGTGCGTATTGATATGTAGCAAATTAATAATTCATAGTAATTAACATAAAAATACTAAAAATATATGCGTGCACGCACGTAAACGGTTACCAGAATTTGGCACGTATTTAAACGTGACATATTTGAACGCAAGCTACATAAAAACTAAATAAAATTTTAAAAAATCCCACAGTAGATGGCGCTGGTAGCATTTATCGCGTGTATACGCTGAGCGGGGAAAACACAATCCAGGTTGCAATTAGTCTAGTTCAACTGATGTTTGTCTCAAAGTGTTGCCTTCGGGCGTCAGCCAAATGGGTCAACACGACTACTATAACACTGAAGATAATACTTTTATATTCGCGTTTATGGGTTGAGTGAGAAACTCATTCTCTCCCCTCATCTTCCCCCGCCTCTCCTCTTTCTCTCCTATGTGCCCCTCCCCTTAGTACTCATCTTTCCCCTCATTTCCTCCGTCCTATGTCCCCCTCATAATTCCTCTCCTATTGCTCCACATCTTTCCCCTCATTTGCGCCGTCCTATTTCCCCCTCATATTTCCCCTCCTATTTTCTCTTCTATTGCTCCACATTGCTCTTTTCCCTCTTCTTTCCTATCGCTACCTATCCCTTTATTTGATCCCCTCTATTTTCTTCAATCGCATTAACAAGCTTCCAGGCGTTCACCTCATTGGCTTCGATTGAAATATTATTATAAGTGGTTCGTGGTCCTCCTCCAATAAAATAAATAAAATGCATGCCGAAGTTAGAAGTTTGCTGTGCTCAAATCATATATCAGCATGTTTCTTCCAGAATCTTCGAAACCTGTAATGTACAATCTACATATAATTTGTAAGCTCCAGGTTTTAATGATGTAAAAAGTATGGTATATATGGGTGGTCTCGAGAGCTGCAAATTAATATTAAATAGACTAATGATTTGAAATTAAATATTTCTCGAGATGAACTTATTTATGTCAGCGATAAAAAGAAAAAGTTTGTTTTAATTTAGATAAGATTCTTTTGAGACAAATTAAAGGCAATTCGTTGAATAGAGCCGTGAAGATTAAAATTATGTGCCATGTTTCTACACGAACGAGATAAGATTCTTTTTGATATTACAATTTAGATACTTGTATATTAATATGTATTTTAATGAATAATAAAATGACATAAAATAAGTAATATGAATAATTCATAACACATAAAAGTATGTTTTTTCTCAGAAACGGGTGGACCGATTTTAATGAGATTTAGTCGTTGACAATATACCCCTAAATTATAAATTAATCACCATAAAAGTGTTTTATTGATTTTATCCACAAAGGATAATTAAAACGTTTGGTGTTTAGATTCAGTAGAAAGTACATTTTTTTATATGGAAATAACATAATCATTTTGGTACCGAAGAAAATTTAATTGTTTAAATTGTAATACCACTTAGCCTAAAAAATTACGAATTTAATTTTTTTTATAGCTTACTGAATTTTCCCAAGTTAAGGAAAACCAGATTTTAATAACGAATTTACCTATATGATTTTGGAGCTAAAAATAGTTATGTCGGTAGAACCTATACGTAAAATCCAAATAATAAAGCAATGTTCTCTGTCGTAACCTCTTTAAGTGATTTTCCTAATAGCGACAACAAGGCGATAAGCTTTTAATTTCAGAAATCGGAACGAAAAATAACCAAACACTTGTCAGTGTACAATCTATACTAATAAGACAGATAAGACAGTAAAAATCGAAAATCTGTACAACAATTTTTGTAATTCTTGTCTGTCTGGTACGTTATAACTTCAAAACTACTGAACGCATTTGAACGCGTTCACAGTTGGATTACATAATTGGAAGCGTTGTCAAAATGGGCATGGGCATGGGCATGGGCATGGGCATGGGCATGGGCATGGGCATGGGCATGGGCATGGGCATGGGCATGGGCATGGGCATGGGCATGGGCATGGGCATGGGCATGGGCATGGGCATGGGCATGGGCATGGGCATGGGCATGGGCATGGGCATGGGCATGGGCATGGGCATGGGCATGGGCATGGGCATGGGCATGGGCATGGGCATGGGCATGGGCATGGGCATGGGCATGGGCATGGGCATGGGCATGGGCATGGGCATGGGCATGGGCATGGGCATGGGCATGGGCATGGGCATGGGCATGGGCATGGGCATGGGCATGGGCATGGGCATGGGCATGGGCATGGGCATGGGCATGGGCATGGGCATGGGCATGGGCATGGGCATGGGCGTGGGCATGGGCATGGGCATGGGCATATTTGTATTATCTTAAGACTCTGCTCGGTTAAAACACTCCTTAATTTGGGTTTTGATTTGCAGCAATGTGTACGGTTAAGGAAAAGATAAATATCTGCCACAGTTTTACTGATCCACTAGCTTTCCGCCCGCGGCTTCGCCCACGTGTAATTTGGTTAAGTATATAGCGTTTTTTAATGATCTCGACAGGGCTTTCTTTCACGGGCTAAAATCTTGTTACAATTGGAATTACTTAGTCTGGCCATAAATACTGTTACTATTCAAAAAAAGAAAATATTACGTTTGAATTTGGAATCTGTCATTTTTATATGATTGCTTGATGTGTTTTCTTATTTTCGCGCCATTATATTGTTAAACATTTTGTTATATTAAAATGGAGTGGGGTGATAAAGAGAACCGAATCGCTGTGATTGCCTTACATAAAGTAGGTATGGAGAAAAGTGCAATTTTTAAAACCCTCCACCCGCTTGGTATTAGTCAAATGTTTGTTTACCGGGCTATTGATAGGTACAATGATACCTCCTCTGTTTGTGACAGAAAAAGATCTGGCCGTCCACGTACCGTTCGTGTGAAAAAGGTGATTAAAGCAGTTAGGGAAAGAATTCGAAGAAATCCTGTCCGTAAGCAAAAGATTTTATCTCGGGAGATGAAGATAGCTCCTAGAACCATGTCGCGTATATTAAAAGATGACTTAGGACTTGCAGCCTATAAGAGACGTACTGGTCACTTCTTAACTGATAATTTAAAGAAGAATAGGGTGGTAAAATCCAAACAACTACTTAAGCGGTACGCAAAGGGAGGTCACAAAAAAATTTTGTTTACGGATGAGAAAATTTTTACAATTGAGCAGTATTTTAATAAACAAAATGACCGTATTTATGCTGGAAGCTCTAAAGAAGCTTCGCAATTAGTAAACAGAGTACAACGTGGGCATTATCCCACTTCAGTGATGGTTTGGTGGGGTGTTAGCTATGAAGGGGTGACTGAGCCATATTTTTGTGAAAAAGGTATTAAAACGTCGGCACAAGTTTATCAAAATACCATTCTTGAGACGGTAGTTAAGCCTTTAACAAACACCATGTTCAATAACAAAGAATGGTGCTTTCAACAAGACTCGGCACCGGGTCATAGAGCTCGATCCACCCAATCTTGGTTGAAAACTAACGTTCCGGACTTTATCAGCACTGAAAACTGGCCGTCGTCAAGTCCTGACCTAAATCCATTGGATTATGATTTATGGTCAGTTTTAGAGAGTAAGGCTTGCTCTAAACGCCATGATAATTTGGAGTCCCTAAAACGATCCATTCGGTTGGCAGTGAAGAATTTTCCTCTAGAAAGAGTTCGTGCTGCTATTGATAACTGGCCTCAACGTTTAAAAGACTGTATTGCAGCCAATGGAGACCACTTCGAATAAACATTGTATATTTTTAATAGTTATATATTGATGTATTAAACTAACTCACTATGAAAGGAATAAATGTTACGTATAAAAAAAAAATCGTGCTTTTCTTTATAACAATATTTATGGCAAGACTAAGTATATAGCCTGTGTTACGCAGGGATGATGTAGCTTTACAGGATCGGATGATTCAGGGAAATCGAGGGCAACTTTCAAATTAACGTACTATACTGACAATTTTATATTCTGATAGTCATCTTCTTATGTGGATGAGCTGA
Source organism: Leptophobia aripa (assembly GCA_951799465.1). Taxonomy (NCBI): domain Eukaryota; kingdom Metazoa; phylum Arthropoda; class Insecta; order Lepidoptera; family Pieridae; genus Leptophobia; species Leptophobia aripa. The sequence continues at coordinate 2,516,455 of OX637282.1, read as the reverse complement.
TGATGGAAGGTAAAACTCCTCAGCGGTTAAGAGTTGAAAGAAAATTCTTACGAAGTTATGAGTACGAAATACGTACCTGTGAGGTTATTACTTATTAGCTTGACCAAATAATAAAAGGTTAACCTCATTAACGTTAAGGATGTAGGTGGAAAAATGGATGCGGACAAACGATAAACGTCTCTTCACTCGTTTCCTTTTACTTGTTTGTATAGGTAGTGTTCACACAAAATAATCATAGGGTAAAGCGTTAATGAAAGTTTGAACTGCATGGTAGTCATTACACAATGAAGCATCTTAATACCGCGATGGATATATTTGGCCTAATTAGAAATTCTTTAAAAAAAAAACTAAGACTCAACCTCGCACACTCACTCACACAGCAACACCATTGCACACACAAATACACACACTCACACTTAAATGCTCGTACTTCACATAATATACTCCACTTGTTCATGTGTATATATATATATATTTATTTAATTTTTTCTGTTCGTGTTTTTTTTGTTATTGTTTATTCTGATCTTAGATTCTATTCCGGTTCTATGTTTAACCATATTTTGGCTTTATTTTTATTGTGTAAACTTTTTTTGATAAGCTGTATAGGTTTAAGAAATTAAAAATTAAAATAAATCTAGGTTGATGACGAATTTTAGCAACGCCATCTATCGAGCACATTGTTCAACACTTCAACCGCGCCCGCGCGCACTGCGTTATTTGTTATTTTTGTTACCTCTCATAAGTTTTAATATTAAGATTAACTTATATTAGAACATATTTAACAATATATAACTAATCAATCATTATAAGTGTTAAGAAATTTGAAGCAGTGGTTGAATTAAATTTTCAATTGACCATAACTTCTTTTTCCCTTAACGAATTTTGACGTAATCAACTTTTGACAACGCTCCCAATTGTATGTAATCCAACTGTGAAAACCGCGTTCAAATCCGTTCTGTCACCTGTCTTCTGTTGGCTGTCACCTGTCACCTGTCACCTGTCACCTGTCACCTGTCACCTGTCACCTGTCACCTGTCACCTGTCACCTGTCACCTGTCACCTGTCACCTGTCACCTGTCACCTGTCACCTGTCACCTGTCATCTGTCATCTGTCATCTGTCATCTGTCATCTGTCATCTGTCATCTGTCATCTGTCATCTGTCATCTGTCATCTGTCATCTGTCATCTGTCATCTGTCATCTGTCATCTGTCATCTGTCATCTGTCATCTGTCATCTGTCATCTGTCATCTGTCATCTGTCATCTGTCATCTGTCATCTGTCATCTGTCATCTGTCATCTGTCATCTGTCATCTGTCATCTGTCATCTGTCATCTGTCATCTGTCATCTGTCATCTGTCATCTGTCATCTGTCATCTGTCATCTGTCATCTGTCATCTGTCATCTGTCATCTGTCATCTGTCATCTGTCATCTGTCATCTGTCATCTGTCATCTGTCATCTGTCATCTGTCATCTGTCATCTGTCATCTGTCATCTGTCATCTGTCATCTGTCATCTGTCATCTGTCATCTGTCATCTGTCATCTGTCATCTATCATCTGTCATCTGTCATCTGTCATCTGTCATCTGTCCTCTGTCATCTGTCATCTGTCATCTGTCATCTGTCATCTGTCATCTGTCATCTGTCATCTGTCATCTGTCATCTGTCATCTGTCATCTGTCATCTGTCATCTGTCATCTGTCATCTGTCATCTGTCATCTGTCATCTGTCATCTGTCATCTGTCATCTGTCATCTGTCATCTGTCTTCTGTCATCTGTCATCTGTCATAAGTTAAAGCGTTTGTAAGTCGGCTTAAGTTCATATAAAAACTTTGTTGCTTCTTAGCCATCGAATAGACCAATGTTGAAAAACGTTTCTTTTTTACAAAGATGTATTTTAATTAGATAAAAAAGGAGGGATAATGACTATTTTTTTAGTACCGTAGTCAGGATCCGATGATTCAGGGAAATCGAAGGCAACTTTAAAATTAACTTACAGGCAATTATTTTCCTGACAATTTTATATTCTGATAGTCATCTTCTTATGCGGATGAGCTGCTGATGGTAGGTAAAACTCCTCAGCGGTTAAGAGTCGAAAGAATTCTTACGAAGTTATACGTACTTGTAAGGTTAGTTTGACCAAATAATAAAAGGTAAACCTCATTAAAGTTAAGGATGTAGGTGGAAAAATGGATGCGGACAAACGATAAACGTCTCTTCACTCGTTTTCTTTTACTTGTTTGTATAGGTAGTGTTCACTCAAAATAATCATAGGGTAAAACGTTAATGAAAGTTTGAACTCTATGGTAGTCAGTACACAATGAAGCATCTTAATACCGCGATGGATATATTTGGCCAAAGTAGAAGTTCTTTGAAAAAAACTAAGACTCAACCTCGCACACTCACTCACACAGCAACACCATTGCACACACTGATACACACTTACACACTAAAATGTTCGTACTACACATAGTTCCACTTGTTTATGTGTATATATATTTTTATTTATTCTTTTCTACTCGTGTTTTTTTTTGTTATTCTTTTTTCTGATCTTAGATTCTATTTCCGGTTCTATATTTTAACCTTATTTTGGCTTTACTTTTAATCTATTTTTATTGTGTAAACTGTTTTTGATAAGCTGTATAGGTTTAAGAAATAAAAAAATAAAATAAATCTAGGTTGATGACGAATTTTATCAACGCCATCTATCGAGCACATTGTTCAACACTTCAACCGCGGCCGCGCGCACTGCTTTATTTGTTATTTTTGTTCCCTCTCATAAGTTTTAATATTAAGATTAACTTATATTAGAATATATTTAGCAATATATAACTAATCAATCAATATAAGTGTTTAAAAATTTTGAAGCAGTGGTTGAAGTAAATTTTCAATTGACCATAACTTCTTTTTCCCTTAACCGATTTTGACGAAATAAACTTTTACAACGCTCCCAATTATATGTAATCCAACTGTGAACCGCGTTCGAATCCGTTCAGTAGTTTTCAAGTTATAACGTACCAGACAGACAGACAGACAGACAAGAATTCCAAAAATTGTTTTTTTGGTTTCTATGACTCTTCTTTAATTGCCTCCTTTCAGTTTTTTGGAAAAATATTTAATGTACAGATTTTCGATTTTTACTGCCTTATTATTAGTATAGATTGTCTGTGTCTCACTGTGTTGTTACTAAACAATACCTATTTTTAAATGCTTAACGAAAGGAATATTAAATTATTGTCTAAAATAACGGTATCAGGCTAAAGGCTTGATCCAAAGAAAAATTGTAAATTAATAAAATATTCCGTTCCGTTCAATTGATGAAGTCATTGGTCCTGAATCGACCTCACCAACCGCTAAGCATATACCACTCGACCTGTGTCATTGGGTCCTTACCTTGAGCTAAAGCAAATTACCACCTTATTCACTCTTATAGCCAAAAAGTGACTTGAGAATGTTTAAACGGAAGATGAGTAATAGTCTCCCATTCCGTACATTATTAATCATAATAATAGCACCTCCTCAAGGGGCGGCTAAATTTAATTAATTAAGCAGTACTAAATATTGTAGGCTCCGCTAACCGGGAGCGATGAAATGTTAACAATGGTATTGTGAGGATTTAATCCAACAGATGGCACTTAATGTGAATTTTTGGTTAAAATTTATCAACTAGGTCGACGGAGCTATAAATAAGAATATATTATATTTATATAGTATATAGGTCTCTAAAGTTTATTAACACATTGTTTTTGTATCGACTTCACAAAAAGAACAAGGTATATTCAATCTGTATCGTATATTCAGAATGGGCGGGAAAAAAAGGTCCACAGACTAAACACAAAACGTCACACGCCATATCATAAATAACATGTATAATTTCTAGCAATATTTCGTCATTATTATTACAGGTAAAACAATTAGTCTATTTACTAAAAGATTATAAATGTTAACAAACAGTTTCTGCAAATTATAATTATATGTTGTAAGTTTACAAGCATATTAAAAATTTAATATGGTATACGATAAACAGTCTTAACGTGTACAGACAACAGCCGCGAAATAATCACAGTTGTTGACCGTACCTTGAAACTTAGTAGTACATTTCGACACTCAGAGTGCTTAGCAACTTAACGACCAACCATTTTCGCATTGTACAAGTACCGGTAGAACAAAGCTATTAAATATTTCACTCACGTGTAAGACAGCCCTTTACAATCATTTTCCGTGTAAAAGCTCTCTTCAGGACACAGTGAACTACATTGTGCACGCCTCATCAAACAAATGCACTCTCACCAAAACAAGCATTGTATGTTACCCAAATCTTTGAAGAATGCAAGGCTCGAATTATGTTGGACTAGATATGTCGAGTTATATAAAGATTGCACTTTTATTTTCTATATAACATATCTGCCCTCTGTGGGGGGACACTAGTAACTAGTAACTTATAATAAATACTTTGCAAACAAAGGCACTCACGTGACTGGTAAGTGCGTTGTTGGCCTTTTAGAAATGGGTACGCTACCTTCTTGAAGGTTAGGTGATACAGTGACGGGCATCTGACGACGGTGGTAAGAAGTATCTTACAAAATACACAGGAACGACAGACGTCTAGTTTAGTATGCACAAGATATAGGCGTTACCTTTGTTCATACGTTTTTGCCCTAACAAAGCCTATCCAAATATTAAATGCGAAATATTTCAATTTCTCATTTTATTCTGTTGGCTTGTTTACCGAAGTAGCAAAGGTTATTACGGTGACGTGACATTTTTTATTTGAGAGTGATACGTTGGATAGCGGAATAGGAGAAATTAAAAGTGTTTGATCCCTTAAGCGGCTGTTAATAATAAAATTATATTATCTTAAGAGATATGCCGCCCATAGAACCCCAGTTTAACAGGTGTGCGGCCGGCATTAAACTAAATGGAACCATGGGAGGTCTTTGGGATGGGAGCTTTCCGCATGCAGTTCGTTATTGTGTCAGGTTTTGTTGGCATTTTAAGGATCGCATGTGAAAAATTCTCAGTAATTCAAATGCTAAGTTGAAAGGACTTATAAAATTTGTAAATGTGTTGGAAAAATAACTGAGTTTCTTGCTACGTTCTCAAAGGACTTGTTCTTCTGTTCAATAAACGAATATTAAAACATGCTTTGTCATATTTGTTTGTAAAAAATATTTAACTTTTAACTTTTTCTTCGAAGTATACGCATAATATTTGTTTTTTTTTTGCATTTTGAACGACGAGAACGATAACGTCTTCATTGTATCAAAAATAATTTCATTTATATAGATAAGTTTCTTACAGTTATGAAAAATTGACTTGTCAATTACAATTACTGTAACCGGTACCAGTTCCCAAAACAAGGGCGTAGAGACGAGACGAACTAGCAAGACTCAGCGCCACTCCCAATCGCCAAGTATGTTCTACATTATGGTTGTAAAGAGCCGAACCATTACACCATGCTCCAACGAATGCGTCAAAACAATAACCCTTTGCAAGCGCTGATCATGGTGTTTATTTTATTTTATTTTTCAAACCCATACAGCACAATAACACAGATTAAAAATTAATTATAAAAAATAAAAACAAGGCCAAAATATGGTTCAAACATATGTTTATAATTATAATTAAAAATACACATATAATATAATAATAAACACAATAATAACAAGAACATAACTAAGTGAAGTATTTTAAGTGAGGAACGAGGATTTAGTCTGTGTATGGGGTAGATTCTTTCATGAGTTAGTTCTTAAATTATGTGTTATAGTGATAATCCCGCAAAACACACCGACATGAATCTGGAAAAAATGATTATTAGCTCTGCAACATTTCGTAGGCCAGTGATGGCTGGCCTTTAGCCTAATTTTTAGTGTGTATTTTTTGGTGGTATTATTATATTTATTGTTTAGCTTAGTTTATTGTTATTCATGCATATGTCTCTTTTTGTTCATTTTGATGTAATTGTGTGTACTACACATCATCTTATATAATGTTTTGAAACATATTTATACACATATGCAAGTCCAACCAACACTACGAGCACGACGAATAGGCAGATACAGTTTAGAGTGTTTATTGAAACCCTGAAAAAACATATATTCAGCAATGCAATACCCACGAGTGATTTGGTCATCATTGTTCGATTTGTGCAGGTTCTATGTAGAAACAAAAATATCCTTGTTGAAGTCTAAAATACCAAAATCTCCCTTTGAAATTGGAATAGTCAGCAAGCCCGCTTTTAACAGGCTGTCCAGTTGTCCATTTAGCATTTTAAAATATCAATTATATATTTATTGGTTTTTCATACAATATCTTCATATCTCTTAACATTCTTAAATTTAGATATTTTTTCAATATTTTTTCTGAAATAAATTAAAATATTTAACGTCATGCTCTCATGACTTTATGTCAAATTTAGTTAAAGACTGCTTTAGCTAATAATTAATAACATTGTCATATTATTGCTACAAATTAGAAGAACTAGATTTATCGTTAAAAAAATAAGTAATGAAAAGGTTTGAGGCCATATTCATTATATACAGAATAACTTAATGTACTATAATATATATGCTAATAAATAAAACAAACCACAAAACTTAAACAAATTAATTTATTAATTAGATTAAGTATGGAAACCGATGGACCTTGTAAAAAAGTAAATCTGTTACATATAATAAAGTATAATACATTTTATGAATAGCATATTAATACATAAGTCGATATTTTATGAATGAAGACAGGAAAGGATTTGTTTAGGGAAAATTATAACAACCAAGTTGAGGAAAATTGATTTAGATGACGCTATAAGAAAAAATACTAGGAACATCCGTCGCAAATACGCTTTGGTTTCGTGACTTAGGAGATTATAATTAATATATTTCCTTGTAAATTGTTGGGTGACACATACATCCGGCAGGGCTGGGGTCTTGGCATAGGAAACGCCGGGGTACCATTGGCCATGGGCGCTAGAGCGGCCCTCGCTGACACCTGAAGAGGAAAAGACACAATCTTCAACTCGCCACACTTATAAACTAAACATTTGGTATTTCCAAACCAATACGAATTAGGGTCCTTCAAGAAAAGAACGTACGATTTAAAATGCCGGTGATGCACTCACGAGCACCCAGCCACGTGAGTGTCTATGGGCGGCAACTTCAACTTTATGGTTTGCCCCCTCTTCTATAAAAAGTATGCTTATATTAAAATGCATATAAAACAAATCATTAAATTGTTTCAACCGGGAGTTTAAGACGGCAACCCTGCCTCGTTACGGTAACTGGGTCATCAAATCAATCAATCAATTAAAAAATATTAACTTTACGATTTTTTATTCAATTTTTCAAATGAAAAAGGCGATTTTGTTAACCAATTTATAGTGGTTTTATGAAAATTCCAAAAAGGAAGAAAGCCGAAGGGCTCATACTAAATTTTCTTTCAAACTGCTTATCTCATTTGCCACAAAGGATTTCGTTCGGTTCAATTTCTTTTGTAATTACTGTGTGCGGTTCATATACGAAAGAATCGTCGGCGCGGTGTACACAGAATTTAAGTGAGCCTATTTAGCGATTGAGTCCCGGCTCGGCCCGAGCGTGTTGGGAATGGAAATGCTTACCTGTACCATGTTTAGTCTCATTTGTGCAGTATTAGGTAATATTGCTGAGCAACCGTTGTTTCAGCTTAATTAAATGGACACGATAATATAGCGCAAGGTGCAATTACAACGATTTTTCAACTACGAATAAGATAAAAAAATATATATACATGAAAACTTTAGCTTATTTGTAAATTATATTTATTTACACCGCATTCTGCAGCTTCGTTTTATCTCACAGAGACGTTCAGGCTTCGTATATTAGCACCGGATTTGTTGGTCACCCTTTTTAAGTTTCAAGAAATACATGCGAATGGTAGATCTCAGTCTAGAATTATAAAGAGTTTAAACAACCACTTTTTCTGCTAGAGTCTAGGCTGGGCTTAACAGTTTTTTATGATGAACATTCTTATAAACTTCAATGTCAAGAAATTATGTAATAGATAGACATTGTAATAGCAAGATTATAATTGCTATGTAATTGACATTAATAACTTGTCGATTGAAATAAAAGCGTAATGCTTTACAGCAGAAAATACATATAAAGGAAATAAACAGAGAGGCGAGATCGAAGTTAAGTTTGCAGTTCACAAGTGCTTGTGGTATTATTGTTGCTGTCCAATAAAGTTTTAATAGTATCCAAGATGCATTTTGAAGCATTTAGCTTTCTAAACGATAATTGAAATCATATAACTAACTTCTTTTTATGTAACACGTATATTTCATTTCTTTATTTCGGTCTTGTTACCTTGATTTGATTTTATTTTATATGTAATTTAGAGTAAATGCACTAATAAGGAATAAGGCAAATGCTGTTTTCCCATTTAAAAAAAAATGTGAAGGGTGGATCACCCTTATCACTAAGAGATTCTCCGACCTAATCAATATGCTCACAAAATTTCATGAGAATCGGCCAAGCCCTTTCGGTAGAGAACGGGAACGAACGATGTGACACGAGAATTTTATGCATGATGAATTTAACAAGAAACAGTGCAATAAACTGCAATATCAGAATAGATAAGTGTTAAATATCATGGTTTTTTAAAATCATCATCATCACATGATGATCATCTTTATCATTTAAAAATTAAATTTACTTAAAAAAGAATGAAGAAACTGTATGTTAATTTATTATATATTAAAGCTAAGGAAAAGTACAGCAGGACTCGCTAACAAATATCGCTAGTCTAAATTAATATACTCGTATGTTGTTACGTGACGTCATAAAAACTGATTAATTTTGCATTAAGTCAGAAAGTTACGGTATTACATTTATAATGTAATCTTTATATAAAAAAAACATCGCTTATATACGCTTACATATGTACTGTTAATCCCGTGAGAAAAAAACAATACATTTCGCATAGGCCTTAGTGAGGTTTTCCGGATGATCACAGCCTTATTATATGTTCAAAGTAATAAATTTTAAAAGTGAAAATAAATTTTGAATTTCATTCAAAACTAATCCTATGATTTAATGGTTCATATTTTATATCAGATTTTGCAATATTTTTTATGCAATATTTCAATAGTTTATCTTAAACTTGGTAATAATGGATAGAGTTCGGTAAATAAAAATGGATAAATAAGATAAATCAAAATAAACCCATTTAATTTTAAAGGGTAAAGCCTATATTTAACCCGGATAATTCGTGTTAAACATGTTTTTCAAGTAATTAGGACGAAGTTATTTCTCAATAATTGGCAGTGGAGAAGAGGCTGCGAACTTGTGAGTCAGAGCTGAGATTTGAGAGAAATTAATGAGTGTTAGCAAGTCGAGACGTGCTGCCTCGACTTGATCAGTTTGGACCCAAACTTAGTAATTTAGTTCAGACATAAGATGATATGAAAACGAAATTTAATTATAATTGAGAATTGAAATATAATTATTGAATATCTTTATCACACCGCATCTCGGGTGTCATTAAATACTTCAATTCAATATGAATATTTCTACTTATAGCTAAGGTAGCTTTGACAAAACAGTCATCACTAACATATCACCAATAGTGCTTCAACGTTTACATTTATCACGTAAATTTCACAATGATTTCATGTCATGACGTGATGTCATGGCGTCATAACATTTAATGTTTTCTAGCGCATCGTTTGCCAATATTTTTAAGTAAGACACAAGTTAATACACAAATTTAGGCTAATACTTATTTACAACTAGCTTTCCTCCCGCGGCTTCGCCCACGTGTAAATTGGTTAAGTATTGGCGTTTTTAATGATCTCGATAGGGCTTTCTTTCACGGGCTAAAATCTTGTTACAATTGGAATTACATATAGCCTGTGTTACTCAGGGATGATGAAGCTTAACATGTACAAATGTTATCAACATCCTCTGTTTCTGTGGACTTGATGTTTATTTACCATTTACGGGATTATTTTTTTGTTCTGTAGGGGTTACTTTCAAGTTGGTCCCGTAGTCAGGATCCGATGATTCAGGGAAATCGAAGGCAACTTTCAAATTAACTTACAGGCAATTACTTTTCTGAAAATGTTATATTCTGATAGTCATCTTATGTGGATGAGCTGCTGATGGAAGGTAAAACTCAGCGGTTAAGAGTTGAAAGAAAATTCTTACGAAGTTATACGTACTTGTGAGGTTATTACTTACTAGCTTGACCAAATAATAAAAGGTAAACCTCAGTAACGTTAAGGATGTAGGTGGAAAAGTCTCTTCACTCGTTTCCTTTTACTTGTTTGTATGGGTAGTGTTCATTCAAAATAATCATAGGGTAAAACGTTAGTGAAAGTTTGAACTGCATGGTAGTCATTACACAATGGAGCATCTTAATACCGCGATCTATTGACTATATTTGGCCTAAGTAGAAATTCTTTAAAAAAAAAACTAAGACTCAACCTCGCACACTCACTCACACAGCAACACCATTGCACACACAAATACACACATACACTTAAATGCTCGTACTTCACATAATATACTCCACTTGTTCATGTGCATATATATATATTTATTTATTTTTTTCTGTTCGTGTTTTTTTGTTATTCTTTTTTCTGATCTTAGATTCTAATTCCGGTTCTATATTTTAACCTTATTTTAGCTTTATTTTTATTGTGTATACTTTTATTGATAAGCTGTGTGGGTTTAATAAATAAAAAAATAAAATAAATCTAGGTTGATGACAAATTTTATCAACGCCATCTATCGAGCACATTGTTCAACAATTCAACCGCTGCGTTATTTGTTATTTTTGTTACCTCTCATAAGTTTTAATATTAAGATTAACTTATATTAGAACATATTTAACAATATATAACTAATCAATCAATATTAGTGTTTAAAAAATTTGAAGCTGTGGTTGAAGTAAATTTTCAATTGACCATATCTTCTTTTTCCCTGAACCGATTTTGACGAAATAAACTTTTGACAACGCTCGCAATTATATGTAATCCAACTGTGAAAACCGCATTCAAAACCGTTCAGTAGTTTGAAGTTATAACGTACCAGACAGACAGACAGACAAGAATTCCAAAAATTGTTTTGTTGGTTTCTATGACCCTTCTTTAATTGCCTCCTTTTAGTTTTTTGGAAAAATATTTAATGTACAGACCATAGATTTTTACTGTCTTATTATTAGTATAGATTAATTGCAAAAACTTGTAATATAGATCTGTGGCATGATTTTGACAGAGCATCAAAAGCTCGTTTCAACTCGTTCGTCTCCGCAATCGATGGTCTAAATGCAGATCACTGTTTAGAATAAAAAAAAAGTGTTAGCAAAATTTTCGTCGAAAAATTTCTACAGAAGACTCCGCCCATATACACTCACGTGGCTGAAAGTTCTTGAGCGCATTGCAGCCTTTATACGGTACGCTCTTTATGGTACGCTCTTTTCTTAAAATAAGTGTTAGTTCAGAAATACCGAAGCAGCTGGTTCCATAACATGGTGGTGCGTGGTAAGAAATGTCCTACGATACACGTGGAACCACAGACAACGATGTGATATTTATTTTAAAACATCATAAAGCACATACCAAATTTTATTTAAAAAAAACAGATTTATCAACATTACCTTATCTGGAGCTGAAAGAAAGAGAACACTTTTATTACTTTTACATATATACCTATTGTATGTATAGTATATATATAGTAACATTATATATATTGTTTCCTTTCGGAATTTATTTAAATCTGACTCCATTAATGTTTATATACTCGTATATATTTAATTATCACATTAATTGTATTGTATGCGAGATAATTCCATGACATTAGAACAAACTGTAAAACAAAAGAAAATTATAAATGTCCAATGACAAAAGGAACAAAAACAAAGAAATTAAAATAGTTTCCACGTAGAAAGGTTTTAGTCCTGCGACTGAACATATATATATATAAATATATATATATATATATATATATATATATGTTCAGTCGCAGGATATATATATATATATTTATATATATATATATATATAGTAACTATTGCAACGGCAGTGTCATTATTCACCAATACAAAAACGAATTGCAGGATAAAACACGTCTTATCCTCATACCTCAATTCATATGTACAAACCGATGACGTAACATGACGTCAGTATTAATCTCTGTATATTGTATTTTATAATTGCGTAATTGTTTTAAGATCCTTACAATTGCATACAATACATTAGTTCAGTCATAAACAGGTTTGATACCTGTTCAATGTCGGTCCTTATACTTTTTAAATTATATATATGGTTAATGTTGGTACGGTAAACAATATGGGTCGGATTTACGTATATAACATTATTTACGTATATATCCACATTGTATTTTTGTCATATAGTTTTTTCTGTTATTGTATTTTTGTAATGAGACTGTTCTTTTTCCGTAAAATAAATGAATTGGAAGCTGGATTTACGTATACGTAAATCGTACGTACCCATGTCCACATTGGAAGCTGATAATTATTTCAAAAAACTTTGTTGACTGTAAATTAAATATAAGTGGGATTTCGAATGAATTGAATACAAGTAAAACAGATCAAATGTTTTACAATGTTAATTTCGGCATTTTTGATTCGAACGAAATCCGACCTCAATATTACGTGTTTATTTATATTTACTGTTAATATAAATGATGTTTAAGATACAAAATGTACTTACGAATCAAAAATTTACATTTATCCTCATACGATGAACGTAAGGTCGTTGAACTAGTCGTTGGACCAATCGTATGAACTAGTTATCCTATTTAGTTTTTCTTAACCAACAGTTAAAATAACGGTTATAAATTCTAGCATCTGCCAAAGTTAAACCTATCCCACGGGTACTTGTGCATAATTAAGCTAATGTAATAGTCAGATTGCCCGCACACCACAGATAATCAATTGGCCATTTCATACGTGTTTTGCCTATTAAATTTCATCAATGCATCAACAATGCAAAGTCATTTATATATACTAAAAAATATATAGAGCAGAGGAGATATTAACAATCTTTTCGTAAGAAAATGTCGAAATATATATAAAAAATACCAAAAAAACTTAATAATTGTAATAATAAGAAATCGGGAAAACAACAATTAAATGTATAGTATAAAAAACATGAGTAAAAATTAATTGTTAACTTACAGATGTATACTCTTCATGCGTTACTTACATAAAATCTTTAGTTCTTTGTACTAAATCCGTTGTCTTCATACTTCCGTTTACGTTTTATGTTATCGAAGAATCGTGGTAGCCTCAAAATCACTATCACCACCCAACTGAATAGAATGACCACGTATTATTGGGTACTTATTGTTTTAAAATTAAAAAACTCATTAGATGGTCAATAAATAAAACAAACCACATTTCTATAACAAATTTAATAAGTTTGTTCCGTATGGCAGAGTATCCATAATGCTATGCTGAGCTCGCTCAGCTCTTAGATCACCGGTACTGACTACCAAACGCCTACTTAATTCCTTAATAAGCGCCTGTGCACTTGTACTCCAAGATCCCACCTCTAATCCAAAGGTAACAAAATCAAAATTGGTGGAAAGACTTTTGTATCTTGACCTTCCTTTTATTGGTCAATTATATTTTATTAGCATTCTCTAATTACTTGCAACGTGACTTTTTATGGCACTATATTCTATTAAACATTCATACATAACATAAGGAAATAAATACACAATACCTTTGTGTGTTTTTATAGTCAAAACTCTTTCTTTCTGTGCGATTATTGTTTGTAAAACAAACGTTGGATTTTTGCAAGGCGTTCGATAGGGTTGCTTTTTGCTTATGACTTTTTCGCTAATATTGAATGTAAGCCGATATTGCTAAACCTGTTCTTAAATTATCTACATGACTTACAGTTTGTGAAGTAAGGCCCTTACGTATCTTAGCCATACCAAACAATTTCCGAAACAAACCAAGGGTCGAACCTAGGGCTTAGGGTATATTAATAATAAAGGCTAGATGCAATAGTGTCTTCTGAAAGTCTTGATCATTTCGCCTGGAATATATATTTTTTAAATATAATTTGTGATCATTAATTACCTCCGTTTCATCACGTAATTCAATTCTTAATAGCCCATCATTACGATATGATTTTAGCTCATTGAAGTCACGTTACAAAAATTGAAGATTTTCCTTATTTTTAAGGAAATATGTTAGATTAATGGATTAGGCTGCTCTCCCGTGAAATGACACGTGAGTTTGAACCACCTAAATAACACGTTATATATATTACAAATTATATATATATATATATATATCTCTCTCTTCTGTTTATTACATTAAGTAACACTGGGTGTTCATGGGCGTCTTTTTCAAAAAATACTTCAATCTACCACGTGTACTATTTACATATTGTTTGTCCGTTCCGCAATAAAAAAAAATTAACGTCAATATGGCTTACCTATATAGTACATATAATCAATATAAAGAAAAGCTTAAGATCATCATTATAGAAGTTTGGGCAAACGAACAGGAGGCCCACCATAAAGGTGTAGTCGCCGCCCATAGACAATCACGTGGCTGGTGGCTCGTGAGTGCGTTGCCGGCCTTTCAGGGTGTGGTACGCTTTTGTCCTAAAGGACCCTAAGTTGTAATGATTCGGAAATACCGTGACGGGCAGCTAGTTCCATAACGTAATATACGTACGCTAATATTTTTTCTTATATAACTACGAGGGTTCAGAAATAAACTGGTGTGGGAAGACACATAAGCTAGCTAGACAAACTCAGCTAGTTAGTTAGAGTTATATTATACGTAGTTCTGACGTTATATAGAGTGGATATGGAATACAAGCTAAACCAACCAACACCTTAAAGAGACTTTGTCGTTAATTCGACAGACGATTTAATAGAGTTTACACTGTAGTAGTTATAGTTATCGTTATTATATATTTTTCTTAATTTAAACCAAAAAAACTAATATGTGACCAATCTCTTCTCTCTGTTTATTTTCTCTTTCAATGTGCATAATAAACAATATTAGATAATAAACATAAAGGGTCGCAATGTCCCGCTTTTTGCATGAAGCTATATTTTTATTGTATTAGTAACACTACGTAATTTAAATTATATTTTTGTTGGAATAATTAAATACGCCGATTAACTAATTATCTAGACCTGTGTATAAATGAGATCGACACCTAATTAACATTTACTATAAAAAATTAACTGCGGTATAATTGTTTTATTAAATTGTTGGTTAATAAAATATCATTGCAGGTGTTATCTATGGTCAGATGTTTTTGCTATGCTGTATTTAGAAGAACTGTGCTTGTCTCGCTTAATGTAAACATCGCGGTACAAGAAAATGCCGCCAGGATTATGTATACTATGACAAGGAGTAAACTTTTTTTAAATCAATTTTCGTGTTTTATTTTAATTTGTGTTATTTTACTTCTAAATAAATTCTTAATAGTCAAATCTGTCGTATCCTCGATAAATTTGTCGTCCGGAATTAAATACGATATTTAATAATTGTCAACATGACATTTCAATTTTATTTTAATTACTATATTATATTACTAAATATTATTAATAACGACAAGCCTATAGGTATATTGCGTACGGGCTTCCCAGTGTTAAGGAAGGTGCATGCCATGCGTCATAAGATATCGCGAGGTATATATTAACCTGTAACTTGTGTGATAATTTATTTCATAAGAAGTCATCTGAGGGTGTAGTCGTTAAATTTGAAACATGTTTTTCATACTGTTAGCGTTTGTTGTGGTTTTGTTGTTTATTTATGAGTATTTGAGACAGGGCACCCGAAATTGGAAGTTGTTGAGCAAATATCCTGGTGACTACCCATTCCCATTTGTTGGAAATGGGTTCCGATTAGGATTTGATGCTGATAGTGAGTAGCTTCCATTTAAACAACTATGTAGACTTACTGATTGATTTGTCTTTACTATATTTACTTCCAAAATTAAACTCAAAATATCTTTATTCAAGTAGGTCTTTATAAAGACACTTTTGTATCTTCAATTTTTACACTACCACCGGTTCGGAAAGCAGTCATCTACCGAGAAGAACCGGCAAGAAACCCGATAGTAACTTTAAAATAAACATTATGTTACATACAATTCAAATAATTCAAGCATTGTAAGTCTACTCAAGAATTAAACTGTCCCGATGCTGAGCCAAATGCCGCCGCATTAAAGGGATCTTTGTCCTCTAAATATTATCTAGTCCTGTCAGTCACACTAAAGTTTCTTATAGATTCATCGCACAAGTTAATAGAAATGTGGAAGAGGCACGGAAGAACCAACTTCCGAATGACAGTGGGATCGGAAGAATGGGTGTTTCTAACAAATCCTGATGATGTTGGTGTAAGTTAAAATATCAGTTAAATATAAAGTAATATATTTCATATAATGTAGGTCACAACTACGTCATTAAGAATTACCTTTTTTTATGGTTAAGATAGATTAACCGAATCTATAATAGTACCGGAGTAATTATAACAATTGTACAATTAATCCCTTCAATAACTTAATTAATTGTGATCTAAAGCCATTTTATTCTGTAAAAAATATATTTATTGTCCATAAGGACGTTGTAGTGAAAAATATTTTTTATTATCCTGTAAACACAGTGCAAAGCATGAAAACAATATAAGACAATTATACAAAAGTTCAAGTGCATATCTCTCTTACCTAAATCCGAGCTTGAAGCTCTGAGCGGAAGTTGTATGTTAACCAAAACTTATACACGTGCTTAACACTGCATAGTTCAAGCCTAGGTAAAACATTTAATTCGTGTATTTGCCATAATTTTCACTGCAATAAAACAGAGATAATTGTAAATATTACAGACTATTCTGAATCACCCAACGGAACTAGGGAAGCAGGTGGAGAGAAATACGGCGATGATGCCGTTCTTTGGAAACTCCGTCTCGACCTCAGAGGGTAAGTTTTATTAGAAGCCCCAACATACGCCTAATAACAAAAATAATATATTTTATATGTGATGACGTACCGAGGCTGACAAGCAATACCAGCGCCACACTAATACACAAAAACTCAAACAGTAACACACAAATTAAACTCCCATTCTCACAATATATTAAGAGCCCACGATACGGTTTTCCTATAAAGGAGGTCAGCGCCTAAATACTTTAGTCATTTTAGTTCTGCACATAAGTGTTATATGTTATCTTCATGTATATAATAAGACTAGCTAACAAATATGTTACACACACAACGAATGTACAGGAATCTAAAGGTCTTTGCACATAACGAATCAACTCAAACTAAACTAAGGTTAAATAAGAGTGATTAATCGATGAACAGTACATCGTATAACTTACAAGTTATTGTTATGTGCGAAAACGCTTACCGATTTTTAGTATTGGAGAAATTTATTGCATAGATTTGTATGTTTGTTTGTTATTCGGAATAGTGTGATATTATTCTAATGGTTACACATTTAATTATTCAATTCTGGTCCAAAGTTTATAAAGGGTTTCTACAGCAATTTGTTACACCACGTGAATACTAAAACAGTTTACGGTGTGCGGTCAGTGTGTCTGACTGCGGTTTACTGAAACTGAAACAAATCCTGTCAATTATCTTGCGTATTGTTAAATCCTTGTGTCAAATGTCAAAAAATGTGTAATGTGCAAAATCATGCACAGCACCGAACGTACATAGTCTTGATTAGTTAAAACTGTTTTATAAATATATGGAGTCAATTATTCCAACACTTATTGAAATTCTCATTTCGCACTTGCGGATAGTTTTGAAACGACATCTATGATACGCCACGAATTTCTTCCGAATTATTCTTGACGATAACCAATGACGCAATCTTCTGTGTCATTTACTTTTTATTTTGTCCACATAGAATCGTATCAACGATTAGTTGTGTCAAAAAAAATATTTTGTACACACGTGGGTCCCAAAATAAACCGGTCTGAGAAGACACCCACAACAAAACTCAGCTGTTTTACCAATCAGTTTTTTAAGCGTGATCATTAAAACGCCTTATCACAGTTACGGCTACTCATTCCCAAGCTTGTTGTTTCGTTATATCTTTACACTATAAAGGGACTTGCCTACTTTTTTTCATTCGTCTCGACTGGTTTATGAGGAAACGCATCCAAAGTTTATTATTAAAGTTATTTTTATATCAATAAAATATGTGAATTCCTGAGTTAACGTTAGATTTTCTTTAGGCGAACATTGGAAAGCAATGAGGAAGTTGATGGCACGTAGTTTCCACTTCAAAACCCTAGAGAAGAGGCTTGAGCACGTAAATAAACACTGCGACAGTTTGTTTAAGGTTTTTGACGATCAGGATGATAGCGTCGTCGATATGTACCGGTATCTAAGACCCTACATGTTCGACATTATATGTAGTAAGTATATAACAAACCTATATTAAGAAGCTTCCTCACATTTATTCATTGAGTATAACCATTCTTATTCCATTATTAAAATCAATTCCGAACAAAACTTAGTAGTTTTGAGGTCGTCAAATCAAATAAAAAATATTTACATGCACATAGCTAACTAATCTTTTAAAAAAATAAAAGAATTCGACTCTACATTAACATTTCCTGAAGGACGTAGAGCGGACGAGAAGAACTGGCAAGAACCTATCCGCCATATTAAATCTTATTAAAATAATGTAATCTATTTATTTTAAACATGATTTAGTGCATGCATGTACAAGTTTGAAGGCCGTTAACACAAACCATGCTTTGTTTTTAGATTCAGTGATGGGTGTGAATTCGGATCTCCTTGCATTCCCAGACCATCCCTATTTAGAAGCCAGTGGCAAGTAAGTACATAAATCATAACAAAGCCACCACGATAAATTAAAGACGCATGACGAGACATGTCTTATTATTTGTCTAGACCTAGAGTCTATAGAAGCGATGACAATCGTTACGTATTCTCGTTTTGACTTTTCGATATCAGTGCTAAGTTAGAGTTATTTAACTAATACTCGATTATGTCGGTTATATAAGTAAACTTATTTTTTACGGAATTGACAACACCCGCAATTCCAAAAAAATCAAACACACTCAGCACACAGCAGGAGAATTAGTATACAACTTTAACTTGTCATTCAGTAGTTGGTATGTATGACGGAGTAGTTGGATTTTAACATAATGTGTTGATTTCAGAGTGGTCAATATCATAACTCAAAACTACTTCTCATTCTGGAGGAACATCAAGTGTATATTCCAATTAACCCAATTTTACAAAGAAATGTTGGACGCCATAAAAACCATAAAGGACACAAGCACTACTGTAAGTTTCATTTGTCATATTCAAATGGCGAAACAAGTAAAATTATCGCTTCTTAGTTCGGTTTCTTAGTGCATTTAAGTATTAAAGTAGTAAAGTATATCAATACAAAAAAACAAGTACCATACCAGTAACTATTGTGTGGACTGTTTGCGTGCGTGTATAAATAATGATACATGACTTTAAGTCAAAGATGTCGGTGGCTTTATTTGCTTAATTTTGATGTTAATACCTTTCAGATTATATCGGAGAGGAAAAGGGAGCTTAAAAACATAATTGACGACACGAGAAATAATAACAGAAACGTTGATGTGAAGCTCGAGGAAATATTGGGTAGCAAGGTGTCTGATGACATGTGTATGTTAGATAATTTCCTTTTGAGCAAACTGGTCAATGGGGAACCGCTTCCTGAAGATATGATTAATGATGAAGTAACCCTCATTTGTTGGACTGTAAGTTTAAAATTCATCCTATTAGATAAAACTAAGTACATAAACTTTATGCTCGGTCGGTCACAATTTCATTCGAAAAAGAGCTTATAATTTTGAAACGTGATAACTGTTTGCATCCAATGGGATAAGTGTTATGAATTTTCGTGCTATAATATCTTATGTTTTAACAAATATGTTCTTAAACAGACAAAATAGTATAAGTAAGGATCTAAATGATATTTATATAAATACAGTAACAAAAGTACCAGCCGATGAATTTCGAGGGGGTGTCAATATATATCAATTAAATAACTTCATTGTAGTCAACTTATTCAATCAGACCATGTATCACTCAGTAAAGAAATTACATTATGAGCTATACATTAAAGATCCAATTTTGAAAATGTTATATCAAAATCAATTTCAGGGCCACTACACAACTACGATGACAATTGCGCACACATTATACTGCATAGCAAAATATCCAGAAGTACAAAAACGAATTCTAGAAGAGCAACGCTCTATTTACAACAAGGACTTTACCAAGAAACCAACCAATCGCGAATTGGCCGAAATGAAATATCTGGAAGTTGTCATCAAAGAGAGTATTCGTGTCATTCCCACAGTAACGAAAATTGGAAGGCAACTTAAGAATGATTTATTATTTAAAGGTGAGAAATTTAAAAGTACTCCGCTAGTTGAAGCTGACAGTAATGCTTAATAAAAGTCAATAGCAATGCTTAGTAGCTTTTATATGATAAAATCAGAGATAACTAGTAATGAAATCTTTTTAAAAAGTGTCTTCGAATTGTATTTAAACGGAATTGCTGGTTAATTATTATAAGGCGTTATAATGTTGATCTGAATGCATATCAGTTTTCATAAACGTCGTATTTACGGAGAGAACGCCCTCATCCAATATTCCAAATTCAAAATCTTTGAAATTTGACACATACTCTTTGAACTTGTGAAAAACTTTTTTAACGGTAAATAATACCGTATTTAATGAATCGATTAGACTTAGTTGTACAATTATTTCAGATGGTAGAAAGGTACCAGCCGACACGACCCTTGTAATATTTTATGAAGCCATATATCAAGACCCGAAGACGTTTCATGAACCGGAGAAATTTAATCCTGAAAGATTCTTTGAGCCGATGCACAATCATGCCTTTGTTCCGTTTAGCGCTGGCCCAAGGAATTGTATAGGTGAGTAAATGTTTCCACATTCTAGTCACTTTCACCCTATAGTTTTACAATAACTTTTAGTTAATAAACAATCAATATAATCAAAAATATTAAATATACTATATATATATTCACAAACGTCAAAAAAAAGTTTTTATATAATTTGACTCTACATGTACTGGCAGTTCCCATGTCAAGGGCGTAGACCGGACGAGAACATGCAAAAAGCACTCCGCCACACCTTTAAGACAGCTTAGGTGTAAAAAGTGTAGCAACGTTTTACTGAAAAAAAGCAGTAGAAAATTAATAATATGAATCAGAGTGATATTTTCTAGGTCACGAGGTATAATTAGCGTCTATCAATTGACAACTCAAACATCAAGATTAATCCCCAAAAACAAATACGGAGACCACTTCCGGTCTCTCATTTAATTTTAAAAAAAAATGGTTCTATTAATTATATTATTCTATATGAATTGCCTAGTTTTGATAAGACTCTGTTGTTTTAGGTTTTCGGTTCGCGTGGGCGGCGATGAAGGCTACCATATCAAATATTATCAGGAGGTACGAGCTATCTCTAGGCGGTCCCGGCACAGAACCTCAATTTGCCTACAGAATAGTAACAGAATCCAAAAATGGCGTAAAGCTTAGGATAAAAAAACGAGTTTAGGTATCAATAGACATAACAAATGAAACATCCGTTTGTATGTTTATGGTCAATATAGATAAAAGAGGTTTCATTTATACATGGCTCTAATGTTACACAACCAGTTCTATATTTTACATATAATTTTGAAAAAGCTTAGATTTTTTTTAAAGAATACAGTAATGTTTGAACAGTGGTAATGTGAACATAGTCAATAACCAAATGTTTTAATAGGTTTGGTTTGTGAAAGGATCATTTACTGTTAGTAATAGGTAAACCGGTGAATAATGAAACACATTCGTGAGGTTCCACTTTTGTATGGGCGGCGACTTCTTCTTTATGGTTTGCGCCTTCATGTAAGAAAAACTCCTAAAATTAAGTTACTAGTTGGCTGATGAGATTTGTATTTATTTAACTTATTTTGTTAATTCTTTATAAGTATTAATTATGTATTTATCTAATTAGATTATTAGTTAATTTAATGTTTAGATAACATAACATTGATTAAAAGGCTTGTGATTAATAAACTATATATATATATATATATGTGTGTGTCTGTTAATATAAATTGTCATATAAATGTCTATCGACGTAAAGACGGAGTTTTATTTAAAGAAATTAAAATGATTAAGTTAAATGGATAAGAATAATTGTCACTTTTGTAATTAAGAATGTTTAAAAAAACAAAACATATGAAATATTTAAGTCCTTACATTTAGTTATTTATTTGAAACAACCAATAAAATTTATCTACTAATAACAAAAGTAATTCTTGTGAGTTCTGAAAAAACCTTGGCCTTAATCAAACCTTTGTTAAGAAACAAAATATAATAAATTAATGTTGTATTAGATAACTAATTCAACAGAGCCTTCCCGCATCCACGTCCCACCTGCCACCTTCAGGTTATCCTCCTGCAGGTATGTATGTGGTCTTCCACTCGTCCGTTCTTTTCCTCTCTAGGTACACTCTATCACATCCCTGGCCCTCCTTCCTTACATCAGGTGTATCCAGCCACATAATTTGTTTTAAAGCATCATACTTTTTATATAAATAGATTTATATACATAAATCAATTTAGATTGTTTTGAAATTGATTGAAAAATTGATTGAAACACCGAACGCATATCCAGTTTTATTGAAAACATTAAGCATAAGTTATTATAACAAGGTAATTTAATTGTAAGGCTATTATTTCCTATGTTGTAATAAAATAAATATTTATTCAAACATTATACTCGTTCTTGAACACGACCTTTGGAAAATGAAAACTGAATGTTTTTAATTACAACTCCGAAAAGCAACAAAGTTCTTTCAGTCCATGAGATGACTCATCCTTTAAGATTGCTAAAAGATATTTTGCGCAAAAATACTCGCTCTCAAGTTTTAACTTGGAATTTGTGTAGGATCGACGTAAAAAGTTCCGAGCATAAAGAGATGCTAATAGTGGACAAAAGCCCTTTAAATTTGTCATAAAAGTAAGAAAAAAAAAGGATTTAACATTTATTTGTTGTTTATATATTGATAAAATCTGCTATTAAAAACTTGTGTACGACAAGCAAATGTTTTAAGAGTAGTTTGATAAGATATAAAAAAACACTCAACAAGCTTTCGTGCAATTTGTTTGACTGGTTCCAAAGAAGACTAAGAAGATACTAACAAACTCTGGTTACCTATAATGTCGAATCTTCTAGATGATCTGTACCTACAAATGCCGTCAATCGCTAAGTTTTACCATATGAGCTAAATTTCTCCTCTTCCTTAAAGGCCGGCAACTCACTTGTAAGCCTCCTGGCGTTGCAGGTGTCCATGGGCGGCGGTTAACACATCACTTGAAGTGACCCGCCTGCTCGTTTGCCTCCTCTCACATTAAAAAAAAACTGTAACGCCAGTCCTCTGGTTTAAGAGCCGAGTTTTATGTCACTCGCTAACCCTGCGCAAGTATACATGTTACGTGTTCATTATCAGCCATTCACGAAGATAATACGATAATAATAATCCATCCGACATAAGCTGTGATTAGCCACGGATATCCGTTACTTTGATATTTTTTTGTTCATAGGCAAGCAGGTCAACCTTATCTATTCGTAGACCAACCTATGTATGCCTTCACCGTAGACTCAAGTGTTAAGCCGGGATCGAACCATTTCGCCAACACTGTAATATGTCATTTTGTTTAAATATGTGAAGGACAAATGTTATTTTCTGGCATTGAGGATGAAAATAGAACAGTTGAATTTATTTAGCGGATTACTATCGTTGGTCTGATTTAGTGTGAAACTTTTCTCGTAATCAATGGTTGAAGTTTCAATCAGATACCACGTCAAGAACTAGGATGTGCTCAAACTATCGAAAAATTCCTCGAATGTCTGACCGACGCCAAAATGGAGAATGTATATTGTTTTAGAACATACTACTTTATTTCAATTAACAATTTTACAAAATATAAAGTCATGTAAGTGTAATAGGATCACCAAAAAATCAGGCTGAGTTCACGAGCTCGTATATCCTGTTTCTTCTCAGCTTGGTCGCGTACGCGTAGAGTCATGATTTCGGACGATTCAAATTTGTCCTAGTGTTATTTAAATTTAACCTAAATCTTTCCATTTCGATTATATATAATATTATTTTCGATATAAGAGATATAAATCTAAATGTTATTATAGTATTAACTAAGTAAGCTATTCGTAAGATATTCCACTAGTAATGGTAGTAGTAGTCTGGCCATAAACAAGATAAAAAATAGAAATTACTAGCTAACCCTACAAACGTTGTTTTACCATATAAATTATTTCTATTAAAAAAATGTGAAGTGTGGACAACCTCACTTAGGGGTATTAAATATATATGTTAGCATATTCTCAGACCATAGAGTAGGTCTGAGTGAGAATTCTCACAAAATTTCATGACAATTTATAGAAGCCAAAAACATTTTTTAAAGACAAATGTTTTACCAGGCTATAGATAGGTACATTAAAATCTCTCTTTATACCTTACAGGGAAATATCTGGCCGTCCAAGTAGTGTGGAAATAATTAGTTTAAGTCTTGTTGTCTTTTTATACCGGGAGATGAAAATAGATCCGCGGTTAACTCAGCACTTGCTTTGTGACATTTTTATGACAGGGTTTGGAATGATAGTGGACGAATATAAGAGATTGTTAGATTTCAGTTAAAAACTGTATGTGTTTTTTGGCTTCGGCCGTAAATAAATAAATAACTTGCCGTACTAGTAGGTACGCAAAGGGAGGTCACAGAAATGTTTTGTATTACGGATGATTTTTTTTTATTTTGATACTTACAAACATAATTTGTGTACTTATGTTGAAAGCCCCAAATGCTTTAACATAGTACTATATGGCCATTATTCAACTTTAGCGATGGTTTGGTGGGGTTTTTTCTATGAGGTAGTGTTTACGTTTCAAGACTCAGAGCCAGAGTTCAAGCTCTATCGTCTTAATCTTAGTTACGAACATTCTGGACCCCGTCAATAAGTAACGTTTGCTTTATACGCCATAATAATTTTGAGACAATAAAACAATTTATTCTTATTGGCATTGGATTGGCAGTGAATCGCGTGGGAAGGTCATTAATCTCCACTATTATTGTAATCTTAATTAAGGCATCTTCAATTAACTTTTTTTACCTTTTTGACATTTAACACGTAGAGCAACCGGGCCGCACGCCAGGGTCGTATTCAATGTCTATTTTGAATTCACTTGACCATTTTTAAATAGATAATAAACGTGCAGGTTTTTTCTCTTTTCCAATGCTCAATTTTCATCGACATTCCCGCGTCCAGTCACTTGTCGTTAACGAAGGATATCTAAAAACTTTATTTCATTAACGAAATAATTAGTCCAATTACGAATGAAATAAGTAAATAATATTAAACCGAGAATATATACCTATAGAACGCTCATCTTTATTTGTTGCTTTTATCTATATTCACAATTTACTCGTATCGTGAATATAATGTATTCTTATATTCTACAATCTACTTTAGCAGTGTCTTGTTTCAAAATAGATAAAAAAGTTTGGCAGCTTTTGAGACTAGTTTTAAGTTCAAATGACAATACGGACGTATGTGTTTGCAAAAAAAAGTTCGTGACTTATCGGATATTTTTAAAAGTATATATTTAAATGACGCGACCACGGGCAATTAAAAAAAGATATTACTTTTTGTTGTAGATCGTATGATAGTTTATTTTTATTATATACATTTTATAATTGAAATTTTAACCTTTTTGGTAACGCCAATTATTAATTAATTAATTTTCCTACCTACCAACACTCCTCGGCGTAACCTGTCCGGCTGTTGTATCGCAATTCGCATCAGTGTTATAAAATCATCCTTGCTTCCTTGACGTCTTCACGCACACGCACGTTCTGCTACCACACCGCAAGAACCAGTGTCACCGCGACAAATTTAAGTTATTTATCCGAGCCCGCAGCAGAACGAAAATACAGGTTAGTGCTGACAGGGTGCGAATGAGATTCGTATATTTTATTTCTATAGAAAAATTAAATTGGCGCGCCCATTGTTTAGTGGTCCTTCGAACCCGAATATTATAATTAATCCGCATGTTATTAATATATAAAAACATATTTTAAAGATATGTTACATGTATCATATTTATTACATTCGATAAGGTAGGTGCTACGCGCCCGCAAGTGACGTGACCACGCTGTGCCTACCTCTTATTACACTTTATGATTTAAAATAGTTTCTTTAGTACGTTCACTTCTATACAATATTATATACATTTATTTCAATTAAATTTATTACTGTATTTGTTTAAAAGAAACATGTCTACTAGGACAGCCGTTGACAAAAGTTAAAAACGAATGTCAACTTACTATTTTGAACAAAAAAGAAAGTTATATTTGAAATAATACAACAATTATATGATCTTTCGTTTAAGGTAGACAAAAGTGACGTCAGGGACCAGTTTTCTAAATAAAAGTACGAATGTCGATTTATTGCGCGATGATTTTACGGCGGTATAAGACTAATATAATTAAAATTTAGCAAAAGGTTATTCAAAGGCAAACCCAAAATACCAATGCCTTGTCACATTTGAGTCTTTGTGCGGTCGAAATACGCGAGCTAGGTTGTTCGAATGTTGATCATAATATATATAAGTCAAGACCCACTCTGCCCTCAATTGATTTGATAGCATTCAATGGTGATATACACACTTGACCTTTGTTTAATGCCGGTTCTAAATCAGCGGTTCATGATAATCCGTCGATTTGAATCAAATGTTTGATTTTAAACCTGCGCGGTCGCTACCCGCAGCTAACAATATTTTATGTGAACTCTTTATACAAACATTTTCGAGTGCAGTAGTATTAAAAAAAATTAAATATAGAAAAATTATTAGATTTTATTATCTTGTATTTAGTGTAAAATAAGTTAAATACTGTGCGCGCTTTTTATCTAAACGCCTACCCGAACAATATACCAACTTTTGATAATTATGTGTCATTTTTAACAATTCGTTCAAAAGTATCTCAAAAAAACACAACCGAATAATAAAATTAATTATTATGTAACTTCGTAGGTGTTCATACGGGAACAAAAACCAGCGTCATCCTAAACCCATCTTAACACAAATAATAATAATTCAAACTCTAATGGGAATTGTCTTTCATATTAATCGCATTTTTTTTTATAAAGTCCCGATTTTATTCAAATACAAAATCCCCAACAACGGTTTGATGTTGTTATGACGAAGAACACTTGCATCAATTGCTTAAGCATAATTCAAAAAGTTTCACGATGTAAATCTGCTATCTGTTGTCGTGTTTGCAAGGAACGACATCATATTTCACTACATTTTCCCCGCACTGAACCCGCTAACCGCTCGGCTGCGTGCGCGCAGGAGTCATTAGGCCAGGCTTACGCTCCCCGCTTCACCTCGGAGGGGCTTGAGAGCGTATGGTAAAGGTGGTAAAATCACACCTGTTTCGAGTAATCAGAGAGATAACTTTCGTCTATGTTCAGAGTCTATAATTATTTCGCGACCACTTAAAGTATTGACTTCTGATCCCTCAGAGCCTACAGCGCTGACGCTAAATAATATTTTAAATACTGCACCTCTATTGTCTTTACCAGTACCAATATATAAACTGACATAAATTTAAACGACAGATATTCGCTTTTGGACAAATAAGTAAAATCATTATGGGATCGCTGGAGAATGGAATATCATCATTAACCGCAAGTTGGCAAAAGTGGAATAAACCTAGTTCACCAATTCTTGAAGGCACAATAGTTATTGTAGCAAATGATAATTTCACCGCCACTTTCCTGGCCATTGGCCATTGTAGAAAAGGTCCAAGTGATATAAGTCAAAGGATGGAATAGCATCGATTAGGTCGACGAAAGAGAATTATACTCGCCTTGTAGTTTGTCCATTGCCAAATCAATATCGTTTAAATGTTGTTTGTAAACGCACTTCGTAGATGTCCGCTAAACCGTTTAATTGCATTGCGCATTATTTCGCCATAATCTTAGGGTAATTGTTATTTATTATTACTGTTTCTTGTATTAATATTTAAGCCTTTTAGATTCGCAATTTATATATATATATTTATTTCCCCTACTCCTTATGGATGGCTCTTAAAGGTGACCCGACCCTTTAGAACGAGGTTTAAATGGTATCGCTAACAATAAATTAATTAAGTTTTCTCCCTTGTAACCTTGCAACACTGCTCGGCGCAACCTGTCCGGTTGTTGCACCGCAATTCGCATCAGTGTTATAAAATCATTATTTATCATTGTATATATCCACCACAAAATTAAGTGCTTTATATAAGTAAATGAAGGATTTGCGGGCTCAAAGAACGAAAATGCAGTTTAGTGCTGACAGGTTGCAAGGAAACTCGCATATTTTATTTAATTACAAATTAATATTATATAAATTTCTGATACGTCATTCTACAATATATCTGTTGTAATAATTACTTTAATTTAATTAAAAAATTGCATGCGACAGCAGTGTTTGGAAATATATACATTTTGATGTATTATATAACACTTGGTATATAAAGTTTTGAACCTGAATTATATTTACTCAGTTGTAGACAGCGAAAACTGCATAAGTGACATGTTCTACCTACTCGTGTTGGTCGGCGCCATTTTATCATGTATCTACTGCGTCCTGCAAAGATACAGCCGCAATTGGAAATTATTAAGCGAATATCCTGGAGACTATCCGCTACCAATCGTCGGGAATGGCTTACAATTGGGATTTGATATCGAAAGTAATTTTTTAATATAAATAATATGTGCTTATCATACATACAATGTTTATATTAAATAATCTTAGAAAAAAAATATTTTTAAATATCCGTATTTATGTCAATTAATAATACATTAAAAATTTTCTGTTCTAGCAGACTCAATTAAAGAAATGATAGTAAAATCAATAATTACAACTATAAGCATTATTTGAGGTGAAAACCTTTTCTTGTTCTATCTTCTTAACTGTCGTCAGTCGACATCGACTACTGTCAGTCAGGCTGAAATATTCAGGATCGCCTCTTTGTATATATCTTTAATTATTACATTTTCTTTATTCAATACATTTTGGGAGAAAAGGCTGCTCTGTTTTCGTTTAGCCTAGATACTTAATGACAAACTGTTTCAGAATCGCCTGGTAAAATATTGAATCTATGGAAAAAACATGGTATGCAAAATTTTCGACTGACGGTCGGTTCTGAGGAGTGGTTGCTTGTCACAAATCCCGACGATGTCGCTGTGAGTATTTTACATTACCTAAAACTTATTATTAAGATTTTCTCTTACGCATATAATCTTTAATGTTCTTACATAACTCATGTTTTTGTAAAACCAAACTTTTTTAAATAAATTTTGCGAAAAATAAAAAAATCCATAATTGAGAGCTGAAAATATATGCATTTTTAAAACTTTGTCTCTTTTATTTCACAATTATTAACCAATTAAAAGTAAATAGGACTTATAACTAATAAACATACATAATTAAATTAAAAATACGTGATCGATATTAATTTCAAGGTTTTTTCGTATATACTTTCAGACTATCCTCAACCATCCAACAGAGCTAAGTAAACAAGTTGAGAGGAACACAGGAATGAAATCTCTTTTTGGAAACTCCCTCTCAACTGCTGATGGTGAGTTGTCTATTGTTTCGCGTTAAGAATTTTCATAAATACGTTAAATATTAGTGCTGTCTGTAGACGGGCTTGAGTGTGCGACTCTCAAGTCCAGACCCGGTCCTAAGTCGAATCTCACCAATGAAATCTACAATGAAATGAAATGTATATCTGAATGTTTCACCGTCTACAGACACCAGTGATGCCAGTTATCGTGTGTTGCCTCCTACATTTGGTTTTAAAGCAAACATAAAGCTGTAAGCCGACACAAAGCTCATATTACCAATGAGTTTTTGTATATAATAATATGATTAAGAAAATTCTCAATAACCTTTATTTGGTTTTAGGAGAACGATGGATAATGTTACGTAAATTAATAGGGCCAAGTTTTCACTTCAACACATTGGAGAGGAGAATTGATACAATCAATACACAATGTGATCTTTTATTTCAACTTTTGGATGATCAAAGCACGATTGACGTATACAAATATCTAAAACCTTACATGTTCAATATAGTTTGTTGTGAGTATCCAAAATTATTTTTCCAATTTCACCGTCCAATATCCAAATTTAGTAGTGTTTTTAGACTATTCAATACATATTAGTTAATAATTTATAAATTGTATTAAACCAACACATATTGACATTTAACATCCTCCTTATATTAACCGAACTAATATCACTTCAAATAAAACAAAACATAAAACTAAAACAAATTTAAAGTGTTTGACCCTTATTACCCAGAGTACCCATAATGCTAACGGCCTCTTCTCGCTCTATCGCGATGCTTACACGCTGAGCGAGAAAAGCACCAGCTCACCGGTACTGACTACCAGGCGCCTACTTAATAAGCGCCTGTGCACTTGCAACCCATGCTCCAAAAGTTTCTATTCCAGTCTCTAAGTTAGAGTAAAAGACTTTAAGTAATTAATTAACATTAAATAAAAATATATATGTTGAAATATTCCTATTCACAGCGTCTCTAATGGGCGTCGATATGAATCTTCTAGATTTAATAGATCATCCATATTTTGAGGCTAGCTCCACGTAAGTAAAGAAATTAATGTGGTGTTTTTTTTATATAGTCTTTTTAAATAACGCTATATTTTAAATATACTACCTATGTAAATTTTTAGTAATTAATTTTAAAATGTATTCAGTAGCCAAGTTAAAGCGCTTTTTCACTGTATACATTGAGCGAGGAAAGCTATGGTACTGACTATTAGGCACCTACTTAATTATTTAATAAGCGCCTTAAAACTTACACTTCATATAATATTATTAATTAGAAAATATCACGTGAAGAATAAGGAGCGATACGAATGGATGCATTGAATAAAAAATGTTATTAGGACCATAAATATATTTATAATTATATCCTATATTATATACTTGTTAATAGTGATCTTTTAAAATCGAGTTTTATATATTATAAAAATGCATTTATTTCTATGTGATACAGCGTAATTTTAATTCTCTAATTATATATATTATTTATATATTTCAGAGTAATTAAAATTATAACGGAGAATTATTATTCCTATTGGAGGCAAATTCCGTTTTTGGCGACTCACTTCACAAAACTGAATAAGGAAACGATGCGCGTGGCTGATATTCTAGAAAAAATGAGTAATTATGTATGTGTTCAAAGACAAAATATTTGTCAAATAAAATACCCGATGTTAGCGCTAGTTTAGAAAATAATTACAATTATTCTAAGTATTATACGATATAGAATCATCCCAGAGTCACTTGACAATTATTATTGCCACAGGATTGTATATGGGAATCGAACCCACTATCCTTTGGCATTCCGTCATTGTGACCATTGAGTTAACTGAGTTGTCATTAGAAATATTAACATCTATGATCACATAAAACTTAGTATTACTTATATTTTCAGATAATTGCCCAAAGAAAAGAGAAAATACAAACTGCGATACAGTTCGCGGAAAACAATAATCATCATACCTTGAGTGAGAAGTTACTAGAAAATGAAGGTTTTGAAAGTTCCTGCTTATTGGACCGATTGATTTTTAGCAAACTCTACAGCGGTGTAGCACTACCACAAGATTACATTCTTGAGGAAGTACAACTTCTATGTTGGACTGTATGTATATATCTGTTACGATTATATTTATTTATTATTTTTAACTAAACATCACTGTACAGGTAAATACGTATGAATAAAAAAGGACCAAATTAGGGTAAAACATATGAAGAAAACAAAACATTATCTTAATTTAATTCACACAATATATTAAGTTTTTTATAATATAATTCAAGGCTTTATTGATTTTACAACACATATATTGTATGTGTAACACGATGTGTTGTTCTTTTGTCTTTAAATAACACCCAACTATTTCTAAATGTACATCTCCCATTAATAATAATACAAAAAACATATTTAAAAGTGTGAAATGTCGTTTAACGAATCGATATTTATGATTTATTTAAGGGTCACCATTCAACATCACTAGCCCTGTGTCACGCTTTGTACTGCATTGCTAAATATCCAGAAGTACAAAAAAGGATTTTGGATGAACAAAATTTAATTTTCAAAGGTGACCAATTGAAAAAACCAAACAATAAAGAATTAAATGAAATGAAGTATATGGAAGCTGTTATCAAAGAAGCAATACGTATAATACCGACCATAAATAAAATATCAAGAAAGCTTAAGAATGATTTGCAGCTAAGAGGTACATAACAATTGTATATTACATTTCAGCTTTGAAAAACTTCTTAACTAATTCTAAATTAAACTACTGATACCACAGTTACTGTACTGCTGTAACCCAAATGTTTTAAGCGCGACTATCTAATCTGATTAGTCGTGTATTCTGTTCTGGCAGTGATAGAGTATTTTTCTCTGTGTACAATTAACGCTCGCTTCTGCAGTCAAGGCATACATTATTTTTCAAATTTAACAAAAATAATATCATACATCTTATTTTATCCGGCATTAAAACCGCGCAACGGTTTGCCCATGCCGTGGTTCACTCATTCCAGTAGGTACACCCTCAAACCCAAGTGAGAGACACACGTTATCGCGCGTCATCTCCACGTTGCATTAAATAGATGCCTTTTAAAAGCTGCTTTGTGTTGCCAGGTGCAAAGAACAGTTTAGCATAGAAAGCATCTACACTTTTTTAATGAAACAGAAATAGGCAAGGACACTTTGAGTGAAGTGTTTGCCGCCCATGGACACTTGCAACACCGACAGGCTTAGATCCCCTTAAAGTAGATAATTCTCTTAAAGGAACACATGATCCAACAGAAACACAAATCCAAGACCTATCTAGGTGGTCAATAAAACAGACCTAACTGAAGCCCTATTTTCAGATGGCCGACTGGTACCGGCTAATACGACGCTAGTAATATTTTACAAAGCGATCTACAAGGACCCGAAGTTATTTACAGAACCGGATAAATTTAACCCTGAAAGGTTCTTTATGCCGATGCACAATTATGCATTTGTACCATTCAGCTCGGGTCCTAGGAATTGTATAGGTATTGTTTGTTTTATTTCATAGAATGTCGCGTAATAAGCGTGCGTCTGCGCACCGATGGATCTCTCTACATATTTATTACCAGCTAATTCACGATATACAAATTGATATTGATATTACAGCTTTTCGATTCGGATGGGCATCAATGAAGGCAACTATATCGAATCTAATAAGGCGGTACGAGCTGAGTCTAGCCGGTCCCGGTACAGAACCACAATTTGTGTACAGATTAATGACACAATCAAACAATGGTATACAAATAAGAATAAAAAGGCGTGTATATTGATAAAAACTTTTAAAATAATATGTTTTTTATTATCATAAACACATATTAAATTTATACAGATAACTTACAGTATACTAACTAGCCAATATTGTCAAGCATAAATGTAAACAATTAAATTACTTAATTTAAAATTTAATTTAATTATATTTAATAATAAAACGAATAAATGCTATAACATAATATTTTCACAAGGTAACTTCCAAACCTTTTATTTATTTTAGTGTTTTAATTTTGATTCGAAATAAATTCAAATGTATTATCTATTAATCGATAGTTCTGACTGTATTATAAAGCTTACGAGTAAAATATAAATACAATGTAAACTAGCATGTAACGACAAACCCTCTATAGCGTCGATATCAATTGATGCTTCTTCTCTTGATTTAACGACCACTCTCTATAACCAATTTTATGGCACAGGCGCTTCCGTGTCGTTATATAGATTTAACACTACCATACATATAGCATAAACCTAGCAAGAGCTGTCATGTTTTGACATATAATATTAAAGCGAACATTCTGATTCATAAAATCCAAGGGGTGAACGTTTAGAAGCAAGAAGCGGTAACTAGTGCTCACATCATTTTATTTTGCGGCGGTCTAAGTTTGCGAATAAACGTCGTTATTCGAGCCAACTTTAACCATCGAACTCTTTCTATTATTAAAGTTTCAACCAACTGGGCCACTCTCGGATTTCAATAAAAGATATAAACTATTTCATTGCAATATTTTGTAATGAGGAGGAAAAGTTATAAAGACTTTAAGTGGATTTTTTAAATGTTTTAACTATTTGCGTTAGGTTTTCATTACAATCTTAAACAAATTAGAGTGTAGTGATTATTTTGAATGAATTTTTATACTTTAATATATAAATAATAATCCAGTTATATATACTACAGCTTTAGATAGACCTTGGTTCCTACATAAGGACGGGGGAGGGGAGAGGATGGACACCGGAAGATCTCACTCACCGATCGAAACGCGAGTACAAAATGCACTAAGTCCAATTGTATCACTTTACGCCGGTTTTCTGTGAGAGAGTGGTATATCTCCGGCCGTGCCTGCCCATTCGGCTGAAACTTTAAGTAACAGCATGGCACTCCCACTCAAAAAAAGTTACTTTCGCATTTATAATATTAGTATGGATACTACAGTGTTAGCTTTCTTGAAGCACAAACACAAATTTGAATGCAAGAAAAACTATTATTTAGCATTTATGTTCTGAAATTCAATCTGTTTAAGCGGTCATTGCATAACTAAGTTTCACAAAGTCTCTCGGTTCTCTCCCATTATAAGCAAGTGCTTCGAGTGTTTAATGACCACGCCTTTGTTATAAACAAGGACACATCTGAAACGTGCTTTGGACATTAAAAATTATTTCGCATTAACTGCTTTTGTGACTTCTTTAATGTGTGGATAATAGTGAATGTTGTTGTTTTTATCAGTGATGAAGGCTTTAATAATTTTATATATAACACTGTATTAACTACAAACTCAAAATATCTTTATTCAAGTAGGTCTTTATAAAGACACTTTTGAATCGTCAATTTTTACGCTACCACCGGTTCGGAAGGCAGTCATCTACCGAGAAGAACCGGCAAGAAACTCGATAGCTGTCTAGCAGCTCTGTCGATAGCAGCTCTTTTAAAATAAACAATTAATACAAAATTGTGCTACTGACAATTAAAATAACAAAGCATTGTAAGGCTACTCAAGAATTGAACTGTCCCGATGCTGAGCCAATTGCCGACACATTAAAGAGATCTTTGTCCTCTAAATATTCGTTTACGGTATAGTATGCCTTTTCAACCAAAATACCATTTACATGCGCTTTAAATTTGTTGGAAGTCAATTTGTTATAAGAGCTGGGACTTTGTCATAAAAACGTATGCTCATACCTACAAACGATTTATGAACTTTACTAAGGCGAGAATCAATCAATACAAAAACACTTCAATCAAATATTAATAAACTTAACTAATATGCTTAAAAAATAAGGAAACAAGATAATACCGACGGTGAAATATGAATATACAAAAAGTAGTTAGTAGTGCGATAAGAAAGTTAAAGAGGTTGAAGCTACTAAGTGGGCTGGTTTTTGTAGGCTTCCCAATACTTCGATGGACCAGGTTGTTTGAGGGTTAAATTTTTGGGTTTTGTTTGCAAGTGGTTGCAGAAGGCCCAATGTCGGTCGGTTTGGGTTTTTGGTTCGATACAAACCAAGGCTTGACTGGACCTTGGTCTTGTATGATTTATTTGTTTTTTTTTCTTTTTTTGTGTATTTTTAAAGATTTCTACGAGACAGAGCGTGTTCTCCGGTATCCTGGTATTGTCAAACCGATCTAAAAAGCAGTTAATATATATTTTTTTTTTTATGATTATGGATGTGATTATCAAAACCGTTACCGCAATATATATATATAATTATATATTTTTTTAATTTAATATTATTTTTTCACATTTAGACTTTTAATAGCATTCACAATCAACATACCTTTTGTGCGCTGAATCGAACCCGGGAGCATTCGGTAACCCGCCATCATTAAGCCAATATCGTCTTCCCAGTTAAATAGACGAAAAAGCGATTCTGTACAGGTCCTGTATGTAAGTATGTACGATGTATCCTAAACTAAGCTTTACTAAAAAAACAAGCTAAACATAAAGTTTTATTTGGAGCTTCTGTGTAATTTAAACCCCCCCGAAATCTTAATAACAATGATGTCCAAAACATCAAACCTGTAATGTAGTTCGCACAAAGAGAAACCTATTAAAAGAAGTAACCATTTGAATGAAGAATGTTTCAAAAAAAAGTCTGGTATTGGTTAACAACGACTGTTCACTTCGATAGGCCGATTCATTGCCTCCGTTGTTTCGGCTCTCGTATGGAAAAAGGCTTTGATTGGCTGCAATCACTAGTTGAAATGAACATGCCCATTCTCTACCGGATTCAAAAGCGTCCTACACGTTTGAAATTGAATATTTGACAAAGTCATTCCCAACGTGCATGCTATAGATACAACTGTGATATATAAACTTTTAATATGGATTGAATGTCTAAAAGCAAAGTTGAAAGCTTTAAAAAGTGTTTGATATTGACAATAAAATTGAATTAGTTGGCGGGCGCACGCTCCTAGGTCTGTCGGTAATCCTATTGCGGTGCCGACCCGCACCAGTTGGTTCTAAAAGTTAGAACGCGCTACCAACAAAACGGCGCTAACGCCTCGGGACTTATCGCACTAGCACCGGCTTTGTACCGAACCAAGTATGACTACTTTACTCATCTGTATACAGCTCGGTACGTGTGTTGCAATATTGAAAGCACTCACCGTGCGCTTCCGTCTGCGGACATTTTATTTCACCTGTAGGAAAGTTTCTGTGAGAAGTTTATGTTGCGTGTTTTTCGGTTGTATTCCGATTTCCAAGCATAACACCTGCTGTGAGGGACGTACAATTTTCTTTCTTTTGTATTATGTCCGATTATTACTATTTTATTTGTATTTTAGTGTAAAGGACTATATAAACGATAAAGCCTGGCAATGTTCGTCTTAAATGCTAAGGATATTTGTAAAACAATTGCGGAGTTTGTTGTTGGCTTCTCTGATTGTATTATTTTTTCATTAATTATTGATTGTATGTGGAAATGTTATATATACAAAAATATATTTTTTTAAATTAATTTCGGCGTCATATTGTTAGATACGATTAATGACGTTTTCATACTGAGTTACCGTTAATGATGACAAATGCCATTCATTAATAAATGAGTGAACAACGGCTCTCATCG
Source organism: Leptophobia aripa (assembly GCA_951799465.1). NCBI lineage: Eukaryota > Metazoa > Arthropoda > Insecta > Lepidoptera > Pieridae > Leptophobia > Leptophobia aripa. Next base: position 2,479,160 of record OX637282.1, on the reverse strand, counting down.
CAATAGATGAGAAAATAAATCTTAAATATTTAGATTAATATTTGCAAGATATCATTTTAATGAAATGCCGCAGTTTAACTAGCCTGCGATGCGAGTTTACCTGTGAAATTAACGTAATACGTTGTGTGGACTGATCTTTAATGTATAGATTTCCTTCAAAAATTAAGCTTAGATTTTTGAAATTTATCTCAACTAGAATCGGCCCCAAATGTCGTAACCCTAATACGAGAAATAAGAATAAGCTTGCTGTACTACGCTCCAAAAAGTTGGTAGTACATTTAAAACGCAATGTGTAGGCCACACATTGCGTCTATAACAAAATTCCAAGCAATTCATTGACTTTGTCAGTAAAAAAAGTAACAGAACTATTAAATGTATACTCACGTGTTATGTATAAGATGTGAGTAGGTATGAAGTAATTACAGCTACAGCTCGCGAGTTTAACCTTAATTTTCCTGAAAGCAATTTATTATAACATTAATTTAATTCAGAATATTCGCGAGCCAGTACGACTTAGGATAAACAAAAGGTTGGCAACCCACTTACGAATGACTAGACTTGTGTCTTTGGCGGCGACTTCACTACCAGAAAGGTAACAAATCGTCCCTTTCAGAAAAGAATCCAAATATTTATATTCACAACTTTTGTGATTTGCAAAAAGCAAAAAAGAATTCCCCGAAGCGATAAAGTAAACAGAGATTGTAAACATGAACCATTTTACGCACAAAGCTTCGCAGTATAAAGATATATTTAGTATTCTCTGTACGTTTCTTCGCTTACTTAATATGAGATAAAGTTAAAAGAGATTATATTAAGCGATTTTACTGTAACAAGTCAATAAAATTGTGGTAATCTTTTTATATTGGTCTATTCACATTTATGGTCACAATAATTATTTTGGTACATTTCTTACACGTTGAGCCCCGAGCGATTGTGTGCGGTGTGAGTGAGTGAGCGAGTCGGCGATATGAGCGATGTGAGCCGGTGAGCGATGTGAGCGAAAAATATATGTACCTTAAAGCCTTCTAAAAAATATACAAGCACGAAGACACAAAAATGCGACGCCACTGTAAACAAATTCCGCTGTAAAAAACATTATAGTTCCCGTCACGTAGATAGTACACTGAATTCTGAATGTGACGAACAGGGTGATTGATTTGATACAGTTCAATATTGGCCATACAGACTAACCGAGTTCGATCGGATCAATATCATTTTGTATGTAATTAACCCTTAAGACAAACATCGTAAGGACAGCATATATGTGTACACACATATCATTTGACAGCTTAAGTTGATACCTTTTTAAATTTGTCCGAAGCAATTTAAAATGCAAATGGTAATACAATTGGGGGATATATATATTCGAATCTATCTACGACTGATAAACTGTACCACTTGATAAAGGATCAAACAATAACGATATGACGAGCGAAACGAGAATCTAGATGCCATTTGTGTCGTTATCACAAAATATTTAATAAACTTGTATTGTCACACAGTAACTGTTTAATGCTAATTATGTTGGTCACCGGAGGTCGCAATAAAAACTGTTTGCTTAAAAACGAATTTATTATAAAATAAAACTATAACTATACAAGTGAACCTTAAGAATATCTTAAGTACTTATCATGCTTTTATTCTAACATAAATATTTTTAATAACAATGAAGTAGAAGTTATTTAAAAAAAAAAACTCGCACACTCATTCACACAGCAACTACATTGCACACACTCTTAAATGCTCGTTCTTCACATAATATACTCCATTTGTTCATATGTATATATATATATTTTGTTATTGTTTTTTTCTGATCTTAGATTCTATTTCCGGTTCTATGTTTTTAACCTTATTTTGGCTTTATTTTTAATCTATTTTTATGGTGCAAACTTTTTTGATAAGCTGTATAGGTTTAAGAAATAAATAAATTACACAGACGTATTCATTCACACGTCCATGACACAGCTACACCCATTTTATAAGTGAGGGCAAACGAGAAGACGCTTCACCATAACGTAGCTGAGATCAAAAATCAAAAACAAAAATATCCTTATTGACATAGGTAACTATTTTAACTATTACATTTATTGCGCTGAATGCCTTGTCAGACTTTTAATATTTTCCTTTTCTTGAAGTACCCCAAGTCGTTTTGGTTCGGGAACGAACAGAAGCTGGATACTAAACGTGGTTCGTGCTTCGAAACCCTCAGCGGTGGAACGACGAACATTGAAGTGATACGGGTAGAATTTCGTCTTCTGATTTTAGTAGCACTATACTATTATTATATTGATTAGGTGCTTGGTACTTAGAAAAGGTTGGATTTAAAAAGGAAATTGTTTACTTCAATAATCGTTAAATAAGTAAATTCCTTAAGCGTTTATTAGTAATAAAAACAAAATATTACAAATCTTCACGTAGTACCTTCAATTTTCTTCTCGTTGATAGAGGAACGTATAGAGCAAAATTCTATTTATAAAAAAAATGTGTAACATACAATCTTTGTGTTATTTAGCCTATACGTGGTGAATGAAGGCTAACATTATTTACACCTATGAGTTAATTAAACCTGCTTTAGAAATGCAACGTATAAAATATGCAGATAAGTTCCGGGAATTGATTCTGTGCACAAAGGAAGGCAGCTGTCTATAGCGTGGTGAGATTTCGGCAGTAATTTCCCAAGAGGACACACCTTTATCTTACTGAAAATATTTTGAATTACTCTTATGTCGACATGATTGAAAACTCTACTATGGATTTCTTGTTTATTTCATTTGTCTGTACGTTATATAAGAACTTATATGCCCACTTAAAATAAGAACACACTCGGTATGTATAACATCTTATTACACCATAAGTATATACGATAAGTATATACTTCAGGTATAATAAGTATATATGAATACTTATTATTTTCACACAGAACCACGAGAATTACAAAAAATCCCGTAGTTAGCCGTGCCTTGTTCTTCATGTCCAGAGGTTTGGTAAAAGAAATTGAAACAAGGAACTCAATTTAGAAGTGCAACCAGTTTTATTGCTGTTTCTCTTCCAGCGACCTCTTCCAGGCAACTTCTCCGATGAAGACAACTCGAGAACTGAAGAAAAACTCCGAAAACTCTGTTCTTGACGAAACATAGTTTAATTATGTACATACAAGATGCAATATTACCTATAAGCCAATGAATTATTTATTTAAATACACACAAAATTTAAACATAGTCAGTTCTATTTTTGAATAAGGCTGATATAACATTTCGTATATTAGCCTTACCGAGCTTATTTTAAGCTTTGAATACGTTATACCGTATCTTTACCTTCAATCTTTCAGGTTAAGAGGTAATTTAACTTGAAGATTTGTTTTGTTTTCACTTTACGCCGTGGGATCGCCTTTTTCATAACTCTAATAACCATTTCATTCAAACAAGGTTAGCAATTTGCACAAAACGATAAATATTTTGCTGAACGTCCCTTTTTAGTAATTACTGTCTTAATCAAGGTACATGAGCTTATTAATTAAAATCATACTTCTACATAATCCTAAATCAATCAAAAAGTGTTATCTTTTTTAATGTTTTTCTATGTTTGTAGCAGTTTTTGACGGTTGCTTGGAAGACATGCTGAGTTAAGGTCGCCGATTATTCTCTTATCTTATCTTCGTTGTATTGACTTTTATTTACGTCATTAAAAACTAACAAGTAACCAGCTGTTGTGAGTATCGTCTTAGATCGGTTTATTGTTTAAACCTCGTAGCTCTATAGAAATCTATTGACATACACAAATGATCGCTGATACGATTCTAAGTGAAAAACACATAAACAAATAAATAATTCTTACTTATTTACGTAAGTATCGCATTTAAGGCCACAAAGGCCGTATGTCAATCAAAAATATAACACCCCTTTAACGTTGGAAACTCGAACAGGGCGATATAATGAATTAACTTAGAGCGCAAACTCCCCACACCAAGATGTCTCGTGTCTTTAGTATGGTGCAATTAAAACTTAACATCGTCAAGGTCTTAGTCAAACCAGTTTGTTTAGATTTCATATGAAATAAACATTTATAGCTTAAGGCTGTATGTAAAAATTTCGTCAGGGGTCTATATAAGTTTAATATATATCTATATAAATTGTCGTGTGTATGTAATATATGAATAAAATCGCGCCTATATATAGAGGAAATATGTAAAGCTGGGATTTGAACAACTAATGTTTTTTGCCCAATCTTTTTTAAATCAATCAAAAATATAAATTGAATTATTAGTTATAACATTATTAGAAACACATTAACTTTAGGTAAAAACAAATACTTATAATACATTAGGTCCTGGCCAGACTTACCCGACTAAAAGTATTAAAATGAAATAACAGAAAAATTTTGAATGCGATGAAAAGCGAACACAGACTTGGTTATCAACTTGCAATGTAAAGTTGGCTAAAAGCTCAATAGAAATATTGCGAAATACCAGTCGACACAAACATATAACATTTTAATGGAACTTTTATCTTTATTATATATGTTGGATATTGTTATTAAACATAATTATATAATACTTAATTTTTATAAAAAAAAACAATATCCATTATTCACGGTTTTATTCATAAAAAAGAAATGAAATACAGAATACACTGTTGGTGTGTTTTTATCCTAGCGTGGGGCGACACTATAATTTCAGTAGTCAGCAGTGTTTTCAATGATGTCTTGTAATTTACCAAAAACAGCACAAAATAAAGATTCAATTTATTAAAATACTATTTAATCAAAAGTGTTTTGATGTTTTAATTGAGAAATCATTGTAATGTCGACGTAAAGTAAAGACGATGAGAAGAAGCCTATATGACACAGAGAGAATATTCAAATCAATAGTATTCCAATATTTATGCATGATATCTCCAACTATAACCAATATAACTGACAGCTAAGAATTCGAATTGACTTACGTCTTGTATATGAACTTGGACAGAACTAATATGAAACTACGAGCGATGCGTTCGTATTTAGTTTATCTCCTACGAACATTGACTTAGTGTAACAAAACTCCCCATTGGAATATATTGATGTATGTTTTGTGTATCGTCAACTATATAGTGATTAACATCTAAAAAGGTTTACTTTTATGTGTAAAGTTGTGAAGCTAATGCTAATATTATAGATAGAATACTAAATTTATAAATAAGGACGCTCGATCCCACTAGTATATCCTGGGTTGGCTGTCTTGTCTCTTCCGAGGTGCATAAATAAACTGCAAGTACGTTCGTGTGTTTATTATGTGTGTTTGTGACTCGCCTCAATAAGATCTCTCTTAGGATGGTTCAAGGCTACTACGTAGAAGTCGTCGTGAGAAAACGTCGTCGTCGTTTGTGTTATCTCAATACGGAAGTCGAATTGAGATAACAGATCTCTAATAATTTTAATTTTTTTCTCGATAATTTGGTTATCCCAATTTAGACCATTTTATAGAGAAAAGGGCCTTTAAAATAGTACCTCTTACCAAAGGAGGAGTGCCTTGTATATCTACCCTTGAATGGATGTAACTTCAGATGGATAGTTATGTTGTTTTAGTTCTTTCTTTAGGTTTGCTGAAGTAATCATCTGTTCTCATAATTATTTTGTACCCCACTATTTTTTTGTTTTTAATCCGTTTAACACACCCTCAATAATAGTGTGAACTATATATGTTGTATATAAAGCATTTATATAATGATTTATTTAAGATATTAAGCTCGGAAGCAATTTTCTTTTATTTACCTTAACAATGGGCGCCGACATCACGAAATATGTTACAAGAAGCCTTAAGTGGGCTAGGAGATAATTTGTCGAGAATTATAATAAAAATATACCCTTATGCTTCACATATTGATTTTAGTATTCGTTTGGATTGGATTTGTTGAATAAAAACTAACAAATATAAACAAAAAATTAGCAAAAAAAAAAAATTATGTCACTGACTTGTATGCTACAGAGAGAAATGTATGTATGCAGCGTCTATAATTATTGTATGTGGTTTTTATGTGCCGTTTTAATTATAGTATAAAAAGTCAACGACAGCCATCTTTTCATAAATGGTTACAACATTTTGCAGTTTCCCCGGTGAGTTGTCAAAAACATGCGCCGGGAACAACACGCTCCTTCCCGTAGCGATATGTAATTAAAACCGTTTAGGTTTTAATTACATATCGCTAACCGTTAACCGTTAACCGTTTAGGTTAAAGAAAATAAAAGATATTACGATTTTGTACATAGCATCTGTGATCCAATCAATAATATAACGTCATCGATCCTGTATCTAACGAAGTTCTCTCGATTGGGGATCTGGGGCCTTCGGCTCAGTCAGTTTTCATTGGTGAAGGTCGAAGATCCTCCCTTTTTGGGTTGGAGGAAATGTATCCTTCACAAGTAGAACTGGTACTTAAAAAGTATTGCTCGTTTCTGTGTCCTTTGTGTATGTGTGGTGTGTCCTTTTTTCATAATTGAGTGTGTCTTGTATTTTATCTGTATACGCTATACGGTACCTTAGCATATTATAAGGTCCTAACTCTATTAATTCTTTTTTTAAAAGGTATTAAAAATAATGAAAATTTTGTTAAAAAAAAAACAACCTATTTATAACAAGTCTTGAATTAAACATTGAAATGAATCATGTTGTTGCTTGACATAAATTAAAGCATTAATCACCTATCAAATTACAGAATACCCAATATTGGCTGATGACGCAGTTTCAATGGAAATCCAAAATACACAGCAAAATAGCTTTCACAAACTGTAGCCAGTGACAATCAACCGAATGAGATGGGCACCAGCTGCACTTGCTCATACATTTAAAAACATTGCAATGATATTAATTTCGCTACCATTTATATGGTTCGTGTTTAAACAATATTTTCACTGTATTCAAGAAAGTTGTTATTAATTTTAATTTGTTCCTCTTGGAATAGAGACTTGTCACGTACTAGCCATCTTTGACTAGTGCTAGCCAGCTTAACCTAGCCAGCTAAATCTCTTCCTAGACAGCATAGTGTCGTGCTAGCCAGCTTAGTGTCGTACTAGCAAGTTTAGTCTTAAGCTAGACAGCTTTACCTCATGCTAGCCAGCTTAAGCTCATGGTAGCCAGCTAAGTCTGTTGCTAGCCAGCATGGTTCCGTGCTGGCCAGCTTAGTGTCGTGCTAGCAAGTTTAGTCTTAAGCTAGATGGACAGCTTACTACCGAGTAGGCCAATTCCTGTGTTTAGCAATCGTGGTCATGGAAAGACTTATGTTTTCATTCTAATCAAATTTCCTTTTCGTTGTTTTCTTTCAACCCTAAGTGAATTATGTTTTTTTTTAAAAACATTTTCCGTATTCTAAATATGCCGCATTCAAACACCAATTTTAATCCCTAAGTTTTTTTGGTGCCTGTCTCTATTCCTCTTTTTTAATAATAAATATATGACCCACTACTGCCAAGTCAATGTGAAAGAAAACGTGTCATAGGTGAATGAAAATACCAAAGCCTCAAGTGAAATTTGTTGTCAGGTCAGGGGCAAGGTTCTGTGTGAATAACTCAAAGTATAACGGATTTGTAATGTATGAAACCTTTTGTATGCTAATATAATCCGGAGATTGAATTTTCAGTATACACCATACATTATTTATTCTAATGCTATACATGTTATATACACTTATTTTTTTTAGCTGTGTCTTGTCTGTCTCTTCTCAAGCTTGACATAAACTGGCTTTTTGTAATGAGCTGACGTGCGTATTCTAGAATCTAATACATATTATTAATATATAAGGTTTTGGATAAAATAATCAGGTGTCCTGCTTATAGACAAGGAGGTGATTAGACTTCTGTGCGAAGTTGTTGAGACGGTTTTCCGGCTACGTTTCCCTTCACATAGAAAGAAACTGGCTGAGTCGGGATCAGATTTACCCACCAAATTATCTCAAACGGGAAAACACATTTCAAAATCGATTTCGAAAACCCGAAGAATGTGTACTATATCGACCGGCATTGACATTTTCATCGTACATATATTTTATTATCGTATCGCTTGTATCATACAAGAGACGATGTTGTATATAAATCAGTTACTAATTAATATTAAAACATCGTGATATTACAATCAGTGAATAAATTGTTATAATAAATTCGCCGCACATACGTGTCAAAACAAAATTGAATACGTAATAATGAGGCGATCAGTTCAAGGGAGTGAGAAAGGGTCGGATCAAAGGGGGAAAATTATTTCGCAACCCAATGCACGTCCTGAGAATGGCGGGAAATTGAAACTTTGTATTTGAACTTGTGAACCTTTCGGTTATATATCGTAATAATAATGCATTGATTTATATAAATCGTGACTTAAGACATAAAGTTTTTTAACTAATTTATTTGTAAAATACTTATTTGACGTCCGATGAAGGAACTATGCTTAAACCTATAAAAAACATTTTCGATTGTTTTTGAATGTCTGATAAAAATTTTAAGAACTTTAGATTTTTATAGATACACATATTAAGATATTTGATTTGCGGAATTTATCTTATATACTAAAAACTAATAATAATATTATTATGTTATATGTCATAACATAAATAACGAAGCATGGGTCTCGAAGATCACCAGAAATCATATACTTATGATTATGCAACGACATGTATACACGCGTATTAATAAGTAAGGCTTTATCTACGTACTTTGATCGTTTAATCAACTTGATGGCTTAAATACAGTGCGATTCGTACAGGCGTGTTGCGTTGACGCCGTCTAGTTGCAAAAGGTGAATTACAAAATCTACCTTTAATGTGACATTGACAATAACGCTCCGCTAGGTTGACGTCAGCTGTCATGTCAATCTGAACTGACGTTTTCATAGGCCGCATAAAAATCTTCTTTACCTTACATACATACCTATTTACATTTATATATATGTAATGTTATAACTAAATTTTCAAACCACTACAATTAAGTAGACAAATTCTTTAAGGCCGGCAACGCGTTGATGGTCCCCTTGTGTCGGCGATCTTAGTCTCTGAGCGGCGTAAAAATTATATTTGCTCGTGTTTATCGATACGTTTAATTAATCGATCACTTGCCTTTCAAATATCTGAATTTAACTGCACTTTCAATCTAAAAGTTATGTATAGATGAATAAATAGGTCAATACTAGCACGATTTGTATCATTAAGTGCTGTTGATCAAAGCTTTAATATTTTCCACTACGACCGTGACATTCTTACTTGGCTTGTGGTTTTGGCTTACGTAAGCCGACCTAAAATATTGACAACTTGACATTGTATAGAAAGATAAAAGGAATTTTTTTAACAAAAAATTGATCTTCATAGTAATACTATGTGGCTAGGTGACTCACACAGCCTAACTATCAATGATTTGTATTAGACCATAGCCAACGAATATGCTCATCACATAATTATGTGTTTTTATTTATAACTAAGTCTCTAAACATTACATATGATATTACAGACAAATCAAGGACCAAAAAAGTGACATACATAACAATGACTTAGAAATTAAACTAAACAATGAAAACTGTATACCAACATACATACACACGCATACATATATATATATATATATATAAATGTGTGTACAGTCTCTCACAATAGTAACCGGTACTACTCTAGTTACCGTAGTTCTTATGTTTATTGTATTTTTTTTTCTTTGTATAACTCTTATAAGAGAGATAGCGTGTTCTCCAAAAACAAGAAGATTGTTACTGGTGGTATCCTGGTGTTGTCAAAACGAACCAAAAAGCAATAAATATATATATAATAACAATAATAAAAATAACACTACCAACTAAAAGTTACATTTAAGTTCAGCCATCAGTAGCCGACGAAATCTTGGTGGGGGCTTAAAAATGTGTCAATGTTTCATCACTATTTTTTACAAGCTGGTGCTAGATGAGCTTGATGATATAACAGAGGGGTCTCGGGTTCGAACCCTGGCACGGTTCCATTTGTATGGATATTTCTTGGCTGTGGTCTGGGTAACATATATTTAATTAATAAAAGGATACTAATATCAGTTTATTTACTAACACAACATAAATTGCTTATCTCAAGGTAAGAGATTGTATTGTTGTATTGTAAATATTTGTTGAAGAGACAATTTAGGAGACAGAGGAAGCTTTATTAGATAAAACATACTTGGAATACCGAAACTTTCACATTAGTAATTTTGTTCTTCATCTGCGAATACATAATACTCGTACTTATGTACGTGGAGACTTTAACGATCCACTTGACGCATGCCTGACAGCTGAGAGGGTCCCGGGTTCGATTAGTATGATTGTTGTGGCCGATCAGGTAGTTAATCGGAGCGGCGAGGCCTGCACAATGTCAGTGTGATACAAAGTGCGATAACCAAGCCGTCCGTAACTGTTCTGGCTTGTAAGACCGGTGATCGTTGACGCCACGGAGTTGCCGAACGAACGTATATGCGCTGGTCTCGTTCGGCCCACGCACCCCTGTTAGTACGTAAGGTATAGAAGGGCGATGCCGTAGTCTTGGGTCTTCGGAGGAGTGAAAGGCTTCTTTGTTCGTACTGCTCCGCCTAGTTGTTGATCCGTTGAGGTCGCGCCGTGTGAGAGACTGTCGCATAGATCTCGAAGAGCTTAGGTACCTCGATCATTATACCGCGACGAGAGCTCCTACATCGTTACGGAGCGCTCCCCGCTACACCCCCGCCGAGGTTCGTTTGTGGGCGGGACTTTCGTCGTATCGGAGCCCTTGCAACATGTTACACCCCACCGAGAGCTATGCGACCGTTAAAGTTTACCTCTAGGCGAAGCAGCGCATTTATTAACATTTTGCCAATTTTACTATTTCTTAAAACTAGTACGTCATACATTATATAACCTTAGCTTAATTAACGCACAACTCCCTACTTTCAAGTTGGCTGGCGTTCCTTTATTAACTTAAGTCTAAGAATTATACTTTTGTACTAGTTTTTCTCAGTTACTTATCTATGAAATTTATATTTTTACACAATTTATTCTATATAATACTAATTCCTATTCCTAGTCGCCGACAATGATCAACATTTGGCTGATGAGTTTGGCTATGGTGTTATTCTGTTTATGTTAGCACCTACTAAGATAATAATTGTTGTATGACAGAGGTGAGACTAGTGTTGTCTCTATAGGGTTTGGACTGTTTGCAATTTTAAGCTCTTTTTACATTTTGTCTGAAATTAATAAAAACATTATTATTAACGATTATTATTATAAATTTGTATCACATAATATATGGATAAATAAGCGCTATACACTTGCGGCTGTAGGGAAACCAGCACCTCTCTTAACGTAAAATCACATGCAAAGCAATACAGCAAAGCTCAAACAAAATTTAAAAAAAAGCTATTTAAAAACATCCTCGGTTCTCTGGCTATTTTTTTTAATATTAGCGAATTTACAAACTTCCCCATCACGCAAAACGGTAATGCATATTACAAGTTTGAAATAGTTGAAAATTCCCTTTGTCCATTTTCAGATTGCAATATCGTCTCGGGAAGCGCGTTCTCCAAAAGGGAAAACGTATAATTGCATAAATGCATTTCACAAAAGACAATCTTGAAACCCGTTTTTGCTATTTCATGTTTTCCTAACTTTATGTAGCATTCAGCATTGCGAAATGGGAAACATCTCTGATATATTTATATCTTTTCCACGTCGAATCGTGACGTCACTTGTGTACGTCAATAATTTTCTTCCTATATCAACTATGATTTTTTAAGCGCGATCACTGTTTGACAAGTTCTCATCTCAGCATTTAGGGCGATTAATACCCAAACTTTTCTATTTTTTAAATACTCCTTGAGACTTGCTCAACATTTGTATTAAGAGGCAAATTTGGAACATCATATGGGAGTTTATTGCTTTTACACAGGCCACGATGGCTGATGTATCTTTCACGATAATAGGCTTATATTGTAGTATATTACATTTATATATATATAAAAACTACTAAAGCATTACATAAGGTATTGCAAGTATTACCTACTTCATTTGTTCGAACGAAGTCAGCTTAAAATCACTTAAATGTAATAACGAACTAAACTTAAAACCACCCTAAGTATCGATTAAGAAATCCCTTTTAACTGACACACATATTTCTCACTATTTATCTTATTGTTATTTGTGTAATTTTAATAAATGGTAAAAACATATATCATAGTATTAACGAAGTAACAATTCGATATTGTATAAAATTCACGCGCAAAATTTGAATAGAGCAACATCATATTATTAGCTGAGATAATGAGTATTTAAGTCAGTGCTCGTACTGAAATGAAGCTCGCAAACATGCTGCTGAAGCTGAAACTCGTTAGGCATCTACTTTGGCACGTAGCGTTACTATACATAGCTGTACGAAAATTTAATTCGTTAATATTTAACTATTTATCAATCCGGGTTTAAATGCAGTGGAACAAGCGTGCAAATCGTGATCAAAGTTCGATCCTGGTACCAGTGGTCTTTACATATAATTATAATAGCCTTCATTCAATAACAATATTCTTGCTGATCATTTCCATTCTGATCTCTCTTAACTCCCTGTTCCACATTGCGATGGGTGATTTAAAAGTGGTGGAGACTTTCGTGCCAGTTCTTCTCTAGCCCTTTATTTGACAACTGGCAGATAATGTAATTGTAGAGTCTAATTTTTTATATCATTTTTGACGACACAGTGTACCAACAATTTCGATTTGAATTTGATTACTACTGCCACTTCTCTTTTCGCCTGATTTTCTCTTATCTTCCCTGGGCTACCACGTAGTCCTTCTAACTCCATTCGTAATGACCGCATATGTCCTACCACTCAACACTTCTTGTGTCAATCGTTGTCAACTAGAGCTTTTAATTGCTGAATCAAATGTCTATCTTGATTTTCTCCTGCTCTTGTAAAATCTCTGGGCTTACATTTGATAAAACTTCCCGCGTATACTGAAAATCACTCAAAACGTGATGTTGATATACGGCAATACTTTTCGTTTTCATAAAAAGAGGTTTTATCACTCGTTTATTGCTCTTGCTCTATTATTCAAGTCGCGAACATAAAAGCGAAAGAATCGTTAATGTTGTAATAAATTAATTATACATAAAACCATCATTGTAGTCTTCCTTTTTTTAAAATAAGAATGATTCTATTGTAGCTCCAAGAAGTTTCCATTCAGACAATTACATTTTAACTTGCCCACTCACAGAGCCAATATTTCGTACGCCCATCCATAGAATGTGCTTTTCCTTTGATTCACACCCCAGCATCGATCTATTTTCGCACTCCTCTGCAGCTTCATTTAAAAGAGAGTTGATGCAGCAATTATTATCTTCACCAAGGTAAATACTTCCTTGTTATTAATTTTCTGTTTGTCATGTCATGCTCATGTCTGTTGCTGCTTGTTTTTTCAGTGAAAGTTTTGGATACATCTTATCTTCTCTCATCTTCTCATCTCTCTCATCTATCATCTTCTCATCTCTCTCATCTATCATCTTCTCTTAACATATCTATTTTATAACTTGAATTTTTTCATTGTGATGTTTATGTTTCCTTAATAAATAAATACATATTATAATTACTCTATGGTTATACTGAACACTGTTTAACAATTTATTATCGGGTACATTATATTTGCGAGAATGGTTACTATAATAAAACTTAATTAAACGCACGCGTGTTAAAAACTCCTGTATAAAGGCCGCAAATATTAAACTAAGAACTGATGCTTAACAATAAGCTAAGATTTCCTCACAAATTCCACCTTAACAGTTGTATTCTAATACAATATCCTTATTCAATTCTAACAAGACTCCTTTCAAACCGAATCCGGAATGCAGGTGGCCGCGAACAATGCAATTCTTCGAACAAATCGTGTCAGCACACCGTAGCACGTTCACAAGTGACGGGTAACAAATGCCCTGCCTCCTGCAGAACCTATGAATCCAATAATACAACGGGAACACAATCATTCACGCGAACATCTACATAATCTGAAATATTGAGCAATATAATTTTTCTTGTATCGATTTGTATCTGTCTAGCATAGAGGAAATTCAAATTTATCAGTATTAATTCGAAAACGAACGAGAGATTCACTGAAAGGAGAAAATTGACGATAGCATTAGCGTTTTGCTTTGTTGTAGCGGTTAGTACAGTATTCATTCGTAGTAGTACAATTAACAAACTACTTTAGCACTATATACTGTAATATTTATGATTTATTATTCTTTGTATTTAAAACTATACCAGAATTCGTATATTACAGGATTTCCCAAACTCTAGACAATTAAAATTATTTCTTATTACTACCAATCGACTTGTTTTCGCACTCCTCTGCAACTTCATTTAATATATAGTTTAGAGAGCAACTGTTGTCTTCACTAAGGTAGAGACAGTGGTTGCTCCTGCTACCTGCTTGTTAATAATTTTCTGTTTGTAGTTGCTTATTTTCTTGTTTCCAGAAACTTAGTTTAGGATACATCTTACCTCTTAACATATGTTTTCTTTTGACTTGTATTTTAATTGTAATGTATCTGTTTATGTTTTCTTAATAAATAAATAAATATGTAAATTATTTTATAATATTAACGTCATTGATTGAAACAGATTGAGAACCACTGGGATATATATCACGTACATATTTATCGCAGCGACAGTTATGAACATTCTAGAATAGATTTATTATTGTCTATATCCGAAAGTCACACATCAATTATAACGTCAAGATAGATGTAGCTAACCACGACTTTGAAAGCGATTAAATTTGGTAATTGAACATTTTTTATTTAAATAGACAAATATAATAGAATTAATATGAATATGGTAAACAAATATTATCATGCAGTTGGCCCTCTAGTAACAATTCTTTACTCACACTTTTTTGAAGTAGATAATTTTAATAGATGTTACTACATAAATAGCACCGGGCGGCCTTATCGCTAATAAGCGATCTCTTATAGACAACCCACAATATGTATTTATATCAAATATATAATATAGTTGAACAGGTATGGGTGTACACAAGGCGTGTCATATTTTTATATACATTGATTTAAATATGTTTATAAGAATATCAGATGAATAAAAGAGTTGTGTACGTAAATAGCGTTTGATTAAAATCAATGATTAATCTTGAAACGACTGACCATAAATGAAATTGTTTCGCTCTGTTAATGCATCAATTTAATTGTGGTCATAAAAGGGATGGGCTGATTTACTGCTTGACTTTATAGCAGACCTGTTTCGCCTTTACAACCAGTTGCCGACGTTATAAATACGTTATAATTTCAATGTAAATTTCGCCTTTTTATATTTGATGTTTGGTTGGCTTAATTTATTAAAAGTAAACCTTTTTGGATTCCTTACCTTTTACATTAGTTACTTGAGCCGGATATATCTCAAGGTTTTTATGTAAGCTTTTCTAATTTCCTTACCACGATCAATACGGTTTTCGTTAATAGGCAAGAGGTTTTCTGTGCCCAACGTTTATTCTAAGACACGTCGTCTAGTTGTCACTGTGAGTGACAACTAGACGTTAGCCGATCGGCTAAGTCTGTGTAATTCTATATGTAGAATCGAAAATATCACAGTTTGGAGTTTTACTAACTTATTATTACGATATTATTAGATTTTTTAATTGTAAATAGATAAGGTCATTAAAAATAATTCAAAATTTGAGAAAATACGGACTCGTTTTTAGTGGACGATTTATCGTAACTGTAAAAGAAAATTATATCCTCCTTAATTCGACAATTAGAACAGCTCCAAGTGATTATTGCCCTAATTGACTTCATTGCCGGAGGATTGAATTTAACTTTTATTACCTGTACGATAAACGTTAATTTACGTCAAATTAAAATTTGTAATTGCTATTATTTGAAACGTTAGAAGTGAAATTGTATATAGTCGATTAATTGCATAAAAAACTTATTATATTTTTGATATGTTTAAAAATCTTAAATATTACTACTGAATTATTTAGTTAAAAATCAATAATCGTCCGTTTATTGTATTGACCAATCAGAGCAGAGCTAGTGAATTGAAGTCTAGGCGCCATCTTGTTATTGAGTGTATTCGGAATCTGAGTTTGAACGAGTCACACACACACGAGACCCAGTCTATTGACAATGTGATCAATGTGCTGTGTCCGCTGCTCTTTATTGATGCTTGATAGTAAGACGGCAGGAAGTACAATACGAATAAAAAAGTAGAGAGTAGAAAGAAGATAATAAATAGAGGAACGAAAAAGACTACGACTAATTCATAAGAAAAAGTTTAGGAATTAATTAGCTCCAGCTTCATTGCTTCAAAAAGTTTACTGGGTTCATTTCCAAAAAGCAACCAAGCTAGGTTTCTTGTTGCTGCTTCTTCGTTGCTTGTTCGCGTACGAACAGAATCATTTAGATTTAAAACGCCTCCAAATGGTCCTATGTACCTTGCTCAATAAAGAGACCTTGATTAATCTCATTAAAAACAAATAAGTCCTTCACTGCTAGAAATGAATGATCTCTTTCCAAAGGAGGTTACATAGTTTTTAAGAATAATGGTTCTTTTACAGAAGACATATTTTCTGATAATATTGTTTCCACGTCAACCGCTATGTCCCAACCCATTGTTATTTTACAACGCATTATTATGTTTTGAATAAGTATCCACAAAGACCAATTCAATATTCGAAATCAAGAAGAATTTACATATAAAAAGAGCGATCTATTTTACATAAATCGATTTACCGATCCTTTTTCAAATAAAAGGCTTCCTTTCGCATTTCTAAATAAAGTTTATTTGTAAACAAAGTATGAATTGCTCTTGGGTATTACCAAATAAAAGTTTTCCTAAGCCGTGAAATTATTCGCAATTCTTTCTTGGCTTATTGAAAGGGAACTCATTCTCGAAATTACCTTTGAATTATTAACAAGGCGACGAATAACACATTTATATTGCGAATTTATATAATATTTACATAAATGAACATTTTGAGTGCTTTACACTTTGCCAGAAAATATTTCTAATTTTTAAAGTAAAGTCGTTTTTCAACGGATCGTGTTATATAAAAACGTAATGTGTCGGTATATAATAGTTAAAATCTTGTATAAGATTATTCTACTGCGGACGGCTGCCATTAGTATCTGTGACTTACTTAAGATCCTATGTCCCCTCGATGGGGCCATTTACAGCAATTCTCCATCGTTCTGTATCCGACATTTTACCTCCCTACCAGTCTTATTTATTTATTTTACTGTAATTAAAACGGCATATAGAAACTTACAATAATTAAAGATCTTACCGGCCCTCTACGCCCCGATTTGTGACGGCCCCGCCTCCGCTTCCCTTGAGAATTCCCGTCAAGCACCTGCGTCGGCATATGCTCGGTATCTCTCCGGACAGAGTGTGAACAGTTCCATTTGCGACGCTTTATTGACTGGGTAATTGGATAAAAAACTGAGACAACGTCTTCGAGAGAGTGTACCATTCCATGAAAGGTGAAAGCCAGCCGGTATTTAGGAGTGGTGGTTTTAAAAAAAAATACTTATTAACAAACTAAAGCTTACCATTACTCAGACCTCGTCGCAGCCCCCGATCCTCAGACTTCGGCATCCACAGGTCGCCTTCAGGTTGTCCTCCCATCTGTATATTTGTCCCTCTCTGGGATGCCACTGATATCACGTCCCTGGTCCACCTTACTTTCTTGCATCTGACAATATGACCCACTTCATATGTTTTATAACGTGATTTACATCTCCGATTATGTTCAATCAAATGATAAAACCGTTATTAAAAATGACAATGTTAGTTTGAAAAGAAAATGCTAAGCTCGAACTTAACGCGTTCCTTACTTTCCTTTGTAAAAGATAAATCTTTGATACAGCCTTTGTACAGCGAATGCAGCATCAAATCCTGTGTGATTGTGCAAAACAAAAGACGTAAAACATACGGAGTTGGGATGCGATTTAATACAGTTGTTTTTTTTTTCTTAACGAGTCGCTAGTCGACTTTTCACTGTAGCAGAATCCACAGTTTATTACGTAAAGGATATATTTTTACGTTATATTAATTTGAAATCGCGTGTATATACAAAATGAAGATCCCAGGAATTCATGGATGAACAGTCTTTTGGACTATCAATTCATGTTAAGGTTGTCTGGAATACATCGCTTGTTAGCGACAAGGCCTTCCTTTATATTATATATATATATTGATTTTTTGTGAAAATAAAATAATTAAATCAAATTCTCGAATGGGTTCCTCGGGCACTTTTGTTACTGACACCAGTCAGAGAAGAAGAAGAAGAAGATTTTGAAACGTCTTAAATCTAAATGATTCTACGCCTGTTCTTACGCGACCAAGCTGAGAAGAAGCGGGCAAGAATCTCTTGGTTGTTTAGTGATTATTCACCAAAAATAAGTTTCTACAGAATTAGTTCCCTTTATTCACTGAAGTAAATATATTTTAGTTTACCGCCATGTTCCGTATAACGTCATAAATATTCGAATCACTTTTTAATTGCACTTAACTGCGCTGTTATAAAACAGAATGTGAAAATTTTGAAGCAAATAATTTACGACGTCATATTCAGACTGCAATATTTTATAATTTCAGCCTTTATATTTTTAATACTGGTAATTGCCAAACAAAGACTAGTTAATAATCCATGGATTACTTTACGTGTAAAATGACTGAAGACTTTGATTAGATCCATGTTGTCTCCATCAGGAAAACCTTAAGGAGGTCATGAGATCTTTAATTATTTAAATTGTTATATAAATACTAGCTTGTCGCACGCAACGCTTGTCCATCTAATTTCTAAAAAACAAAAGTATTATGTATGTATGTATATACGGGACATTAAAAAATTAACAAAATTGACTTTAAAAATAGATGTTTGTCGATTCTCAGACCTATTCAGTATGCTCATAAAATTTCATGAGAATCGGTCAAACCGTTTCGGAGAAGTAAGGGAACGAACATTGTGACACGAGAATTTTATATATAAGATTTAATACTTATAAACATCATATTTCTTCTTAGATAACACAATAAGACTAATAGATAACAATACAGTTCATAAACAAAATTTTGCCTTTAAACATGCTTAGCGATTTAAAGGAGTGGCGGAGCGTTTCGTGCCAGTTCTTCTTTGTTTTGGGAATTGGCTGTAAATGAACGAATTTTTTTGTAACTTTTTGTTTTTTTGACGATTCATAACTGTACCTATGTGAATTAAGATATTTTTGATTTGATTGACTTACGAGTTATCTGGGACTAGCAGGTTTTTTTTCATATAAAAATAGCTGTCATAAAATTATACACAATTGTTAAACGATAATATACCGTAATGATGAGCATTATTTTCACCGCATAATACATTCAATTTATTATAATGAACAACTATAAAATATTTACATAAAACCAATGCACGGTAATTTGAATAAGTATCATTACGCTTAAGTGAGCATCGAAATGAGATTTATTCATCATTCATTAGTAGATTACGGGCGATAAAGAAATATTATTTACGGTGCCTGTGTTATTGTTAAGATTCGTAATTAGGCATATTACGCTTACCGCTGGGTGCCTGGTTGCCAGATCGACTCCAGTACCCTTTCAATTCGGTCTTGTAAGTCTAACCGAGGTGGTTCTAGTGGGTAATACCCACCTCGTCTCTAAAAATCAGAGACTCTAGCGTGGTTTGGGTTTCACAAATCCCTCTTCATTTCCACCTTGGAAAAAAATATGAACACACACAAACACAAGGTGTGCTCACTTTTCTCTCATACACCTCAGTAATAACTGGACTCGCCTCTCTCGTATATGTATATTTTAATGGATAAAATAAGTAATTATTACCGTACCGACCTTCCATATTCTGAAGTACATACAAAACTCAAAATATAAAGATAAAATCGTGGTGAATAGGAGAAATTAACGACATAATTCAACTTTTTCATGTTGAATAAAAGTTTCAGCGTATTTAAAATCAAGATTCATTCATATTGGGGTCACGCATTATGCCAATGAGCAATAAATTATGTCATCCGGTGCATCAAGAGCGCGTGACGTCACAGCTTACGGTGGATGGATGAGTGCGCCAATCGCAATAAATACGTTACGATAAATACATATGCATAGATTATAGAATATATTGAGCTCCGTCGTTCCACTGAGCTTTTCGATACTTGTATGAAACCAGCTGCCCGTCTGATAATACCTAGAGAAGAATAGCGCGTACCATTTCCTAAAACGCCACTCACTCCCACTCCTACTAACGAGCTCCCAGCCACTTGAGTATCTTGTTTCATGTTTTCTGTTTTCTCCATCTTCTATAAAAAAGATCTCTTTCTTAGGAGCGTACCATTTTTATTTCAAAAGGCCGTCAAAGCTCTCTTGAGCTCACAGCCGTGAAGTCTATGGGCGTTTGCTCCCTAATATCGCGACTGAGTTGCCTAAATAGCCGCCCGTCAGCCAAATAGAGGGAGTTACTTATATTTTTATTCGTTATAAAACCAATTATTATAATGTATATGCAAATACATTATAATTAAATAATATATGATATAAATCGGCTATAAAATAATCCACATCACTCATTAACTCCCGCAGCAACATAATTACACACACTAGCACAAGCTCACACTACATGCTCGTTCATCACTTCACACATCTGAATTTGGTCATATTCTTGTAATTATTGTAACATGTGTTTTTATACTGTAAAGGTTATATAATAATATAAAGATATAAAGAAATAGATAACGAAACATGTAAGAGTGTGTTTCACTGAGAATCGAACCTCACTGTATATCTAACACTGAATCGTATTTTGCGTTTCAATTTCACGCCCATTGTCTTTTAAGTCGTAATATTTTATTTGTTGTTTTACAGTTTTTGTTGTGCATTGCCGTATCGATTTCACCCATTCCACGAGTCTGATGTCGTACTTATACGCAGTCTGTGGACATAATATCTGTTGGTAGTTAACGGGGATTCAAACACGATCTAACGTCCCGTATGTGTTTTTTTTTTATATATACGGCCACATATTCAACAATAACACAGTACACTTAATTAGTTCTTAAGCTATATAAATATATAAAGATATTTATTTATTTTATTACATCTGTCCCCAAACATTTTATGTGGTAAATATATTTAAAAAACAATAAACTTATGAGATAATAAAACTAGGTACGACTATACACATGAAACAGTTATATGGGAACTTGAAACGTTATACAATAACAAAATACAATAGACATAATAATACGAACAAGATACGACATATATTACATGTGAACTCCATCAGGATTTAAAGGTTTGCTTTTTTTTAAGGTGTTTAAAATACCTCTACGAAGTAAATAGACCGATATCAACCGTACATCAACCGACTCGTCTACATTCACAATACTATTATAAATATATATAATTCCACTATATACTATAAGACACTTTCGAATAGTCATTTTTAAAATTACGTCAATTATCTCAGTGGATGACTTCTCAGTAGAAGAGGCGGCAAAAGACATGGAGTCTTTTAAAAATCTGCTCATTAGAAATAAAGATTACAAATACATTTACATACACGATTATTTCCAATTACAAAAGGATTATATTCAGCCACGTGTGGTCAACTAAGTGTCAATATTATGTAATAACACTAAAAGTACGAAACAAATTGTATTTCAACACATAACTCTATGAGCATATGCATTGATGTTTCAATTTGTGAAACAATGGCGATTCAGTATGGCGCTGCTTTAGCTTCACTGTATTGCTCGAAGCTATAAAAGCTACGTGATATCTATTCAATTGACCTATTTAATTCAACAAATTTGACTTTCCCGTGTGTATTTTCAATTGTATTCATTAATATCATGAGATTAAATATAGGAATGAAGATGTTTCTTTTGTTTACGGTATTTCTAAACCAATACGAATTTGGATAGGTAAAAGGCCGGCAACGCACTCACGACCCACGTGAGTATGGGCGGCGACATCATCTTTTTAATTGTGTCTCCTGCTCGTTTGCCACTTCTTATATAAAAAAAAATAACAGCCTTATATTTCAGATTTAAATTTTTCCAAAAAGACGCTGAATAATTGCCGGCCTTGCTGGAAACAGACTTAAATAAATATGAATATACTGAACTTTAGATTATGTATTTAGATGGTAGTGAAACATTGTTATTAATCATAAACGAAAATAATAATAACAATATACATGTAATATAAAAATGTAAGTAAACTGGCATACCAAAACTGAGCCTTTTTAAGGCAGTTTCTTCAGCGAACCACCCCTTTTTCGACTACGCAAGTATATTCAAACCTTTACGACTTTGGCCTACAAGAAAAGTGCGTAGCTCCCATAAAAGTCGGCATAAGGAAGCCACCGGGCATGGCCATGGCGGTGGTTAACACTTAAGTCAAAATGACCAGCTGATTTGCCCCCTTTTCCATATATAAACGTATATATAATCTTATATAGAAACTTAATATGTAATCCTAAGATTATAATCATTTATTATGCTAGAGGCTGTTATAGGTTTTCCAATAGTAATAATCCGTATTCATACGAACTACGTGTTCAAGGCTATAAGAAAGATGTAATGATTTTCAGATGCATTATATATATATATATAGTAATAAATAAATAAATATAAATAAATTTTAAATTCGATTATCTTCTGCCGAAGCCTATCGGCATGGGCGAAGATCTATTCATAGTATAACTAATCTAAAAGGTTAAAGTTTGGACCACAAGTACTGGAGTAGAGGACAGTCGCTTATTAAAGAATTAAGTATGCGCCTGGTAGTCAGTACTGGTGACCCAAGAGCTGTTCTTTTCTCGCTCAACGTATAAGCATTGCGATACAGTGAGGAAATGCCACCAGCATTATGGGTACTCTACGAGGATCGAACTTTACGAATTTATTTTAAATTGTTAATTAAATTTTATATTTAAAAAATGTAAAAGTAAAACTAAACGAACATTTTCTTTTTAACAAAAACCACAAACGCTCCGTATGTGTAAGGATAAATTCAATTTGTGCAAGATTGTCGATCCCAGCCGTTAAATCACAGAGCGTACAATGTAATATTGCAGTTTAATTAAGTGTTTTCTGTATTATGTATCTGTTATCGCACAGAAATATTTATCCTTCATTATTTAGCTTCATCAAAATTTTTTAATTAACATAAAGAAAATTTATATTCACATCGGAAACAAAACGTAATGTTTAATCAAACTTCCCGTACAAATATTGCGTGGGTGTATAAAAATATTTCAACTTTGCTCATTAAAACCCATTTACGTATAAGAAATGTGTACTCAAGATTACCAGCTTTTTGAATGTATGAAAGCGAATCATTTAAAGATGTTTTATTTCAACGTTAACGCTTTACAATGAATGAGGGACTCTCGACAGTGCTATTTTCTTTTATTTACTCACGAATCAAAGCCTTCAGGTGCAAGTGACGGGATCATTAGTACGTTCGCTCTGCTAACTTCTTTCAAAATGAGGTTTTATTTTTTTTCAAAAGATGTCCCAGTAACCGAAGCTTTTAAGGGCTCAACGTGATGCGGCAACTTTGTCTATGAATCATTTGGAATTATAATTACGTACTTTTGTTTATAGTAACATGCAATACTTTAAAAATCTTCTGGTGTATAGTTAGACGGACACGTTTCGTTAGTCCCAGGTTAACCGATTTATAGCTGTGTTGTGGTTAAAACAAACTCGTTTGTAGCTGTCATTAGCTGTTTTGTTTTCTATCATGCACGTCATGCTAGACAGACTGGACATCAGCACAGAGTCCCAGCTTCAGCTTTGAAGCTTGTATTTTGTGTTAATTAGACCTGGCTCAGTAGTCGTGGTCTAGTGGACTAGTCTAATGACCACAGCACGGATTTAGCGGGACCTAGTTTATATACACACGCTACGAACCAATCATATCTTTAAATTATATGATTGTACATGAATTTGGGTAATTAATTTAACAAAACCTCATTTGAAAAATAAATTCATTAAAACCTCTTTTTGACATAATGAATTTGTTAGAGGCTTTCTTAAAAACGTTCGATAGTTCTGTCAAGTCTGTGGTAAGCGGCTCTTCTGGGTCCGATTGGTGATCGAGATATACGTGTTATTCCTTGGTGATAGTGTCGTAAAAAAAATTTAACCAGCTAACTTTATTGAATTTAATAATTATGATAATTGTTGTGTTTTTGTTAATACTGCAAGTGATATATTATAATCATGACAAAAGATAATGAGGTATAATATATAATGACACGAAAAAATCTCAACTATAACAAACATATAAATAAAAGTATTTAATATCATAAAAATGAGTTTATAAATTCGGTGAAACTTAAAAACGCTTAACGCAAGGACGGTTAATGAAGCTATATTTTCATTAAAAATATTAAAATTAATAACCATTAACAAAATGAAAACTCGCAGATACAAGAGTGCTTGTATAAAGCTATCTCGTAGTGAAAATTCAATTGCATTAAATGACGTACAAAATCCACACAGACATAATACTTGATGAGCAGTGTTGTTCGAATGGGTTTGTTGTCGTGGGTTTGAATCCTGTCAAACAAAAGACTTTTTTGAAATTAACCCATATAGTGAAGAAAAACATCTGCCATCTATCAAGCTGTATAAGTTTCTTATAAAGAAACTTCGTATAAAGAAAGTAATAATTGAAATGGGGCAAATTGTAGCCATGTTTTATGTGGTTCGCGAAAACGGTATAATATTAATGTATGCCCAGTCTGGGTATCGGAATAGACTATCCCATAACGAACTTGGTATATTTAGATTCATTTATTGAGAAACGTATGTCGGTAAGTTTTTAAATAACCCAGGCTTATTTGGGTCGCTGGATAAGATGGTTATTATGTATTTGTTTTAAATATAAATAAAGATTAAATAGCTCGAAGGTAAGCAATTTAGGACTTGTGTTGATGCTAACCAAACTGAAACATGCTTATATGGGATAGTAACCTCGGTATCCTCTGCTCAGCAGTCCGGCATGCTGAGAAATGTACTATAAGGTGACTTGTACTACAGCTTTTAAATAAAAAAAAAGTTTATTATAAATAAAACTTTTAATCCTACTGTGTGTAGTTCGCAAAACATCTTTGTTAGGAATACTATATTATTAATGAATACATTATATAAAAAAATAAAAATTTATTTATTTGGCCTCTTCGAATTATGCAATCTGAACAGAGGTTCCATGGAATACTCTAAACAATTGTGTAAACATATATATTGTCTTCAGTTTTTTAATAAAACAGGAGGCAACTATCGGGGGGCCATGGACACCTGCAACGCCAGGAGGCCCACGAGTGAGGTTATCTCTCTTGGCTGTCTGTGAGTTACATAAGTATTATTCATTAAGTATTTGGCTTTTCAGTAAACCTAAATTATATCGTTGACCGTATATGAAATGAGCGATATATTTAATTGTATCAATACAACAACTGTACTGCATGCTTCGCAATTTATTTTAATCAAAGATAGCCTTTAGTAATCGTTGGAGTGTGCGATATGAGAATTAACGATGTAAATCTAAGTTGGTTCCATCCGACAGCGCATTACTCAGCCCCTATCTGATTGTCACCGCTAATTGACTAGAAAAAAAAGATACTATTTTTATATTTTTTTAATTGCTATCAGAATATTTGATTTTCCTGACGAATAATTTTAGATTGTCGATAATTTTGAATATGGTCAGGAGTAGAGATTTCTTAATTACAGAAAAGCTGGTGCGGCCGGAGAGAAGGCAGAAAGTCAAAGTACAAGAGTATTTCCTGCAACTTTGAATTTGTTACCAGTAGAGTTTTTGGACTTAGAGGTACAAGTCCAGGCGCCTGGTACTAAGTAACGGTGACCCAAGTTGTTGCTTTTCTCGCTCAGCGTAATTATCGGGATACAAGGTACAATACAGCATGTTAGGGCTCAGCAAGGGCTAAACTTTTTCAATTTGTTTTATTTTCGATTGCTTATTAGCTATAGGGCAGCCCGTTGCTCTTATATGTATTAACATCATTTACTTCTACTGTTTAAGAGAAATAAAGTATGAATAAATAAATATTTTTTGGTTTATTTAGGATTTTTAGTTTTTGCAGCTATTAAATTATTACTTTTTTATTTAAGTCACACAGTTATTAAAAAAAATAATTAATTATTTTACTAATAGAAAAATAAAAAATAAGTCTCTAGGTCGTGTTAATTATTATTCTTACGAAATTTCGTGTTATAATACCGGAGTTGCTACCTAGTAACAATCAAAACGCTATAATTGAATTTCCCCCGTCAAATATCTGTTACACTTAGTAAATTAAATATATATTTGTGTCTCGGTAAATGAAACATATTTCAAGTTATACCTTTATTACATTCATTTGTCGTAGACGCTTAACATTCAGATATAACACTTTAAAAGCATAAACAAAACAACTCTTATAAAGGAGTAAACAAGATTGAAAGGCAAATTTCATATGGTCCAAAGTATACTAATGAACGGACCTTTTGTATAACGCGTTACATTCATACATATAATACAATATTTACAGAGACATATTGAACACCATGGTCGGCTAACTGTTTGCAAGGAAAGCTATGACGGCTATAATTATGGCCAGTGAGTGTTCCAGGGAGTCGCCCAGAGGATTCGCGCCTGCTGCAGCCCGTGCTCGCGCGCTCCCCGTCCCCTCACCACGGCACAGAGCACCAGCGGCGCTTGACAAACTCCGCCCACGTACTTTCAACGGAGATATACACAAATTCTCCTCCGCAAAGTCAGCTGTCAGTGCCAAAGCGTTTGCCATTGGATCCCGCCCGCATTCACAAGGCAGATGATTCCCGCGTATCACTATATTAACCACTTCCAGCACCACCGATTCCGGTGATTCCAGCATATGGTTGCCTGTCATTTTGAAAGTTTGGACGCTATTATTATGTATCAACGAAAGCTCTTCAACACCATCGATCTTGTTGTTGCATATCTCGAAAACCTCCACGTGTCTTAAACCATCAAAAGCACCGACACGAATTACCCCAAGATCGGACTCACGTAAAGCCAACCGACCGACACGAGTTAATCCAAAAAACGTATCGGGCAGCAGCGCTGGTAAATCCATGTAAGCCAGCTCTAAAACCCCGACGCCCTCGAGGCCGAAGAAAGCCTTCGCCTCGATTGACTTAACTCCAGACGGTAATTCAATTTGAGACACATCGTTGAGACCGGAAAATGCATGCGCCAGTATCCGTTTTATAGGGTTATTCTTAAGTGAAATAAGTTTTATAAAATTGGTTCCAGCGAATGCGTAGCTCTCAATTTGAGCGATCCGATTATGCGATAATACAATTGACGATATATTCTGGAGCGCAGCGAATGCGAACGCATCGACCGTGGCGAGCGGCGTGTGTTGTATGTAGAGTTCATCCAGGCGTGGCAGGCCCCGGAAAGCGAACGGACGTATACGCGTGAGGTTACAGGCGTCGAGGGATAGACGCCTCAGTTGTCGGAGATGTGAGAACGCATCTGAGCGGAGGACACGGAGGTCTGCCCGCGACAGGGATAACTGCATTACATTCGGACTTAACGCTGATGGTACACCGCGTATACTTGCACTGTTGCATACAACCTGCAACAAGGGAATTCATTTGAATACATTGAAAACTTTATATAAAATGTATAAACTCAGGGTACACCCTTTACAACAGGGTTCTAAGTTAAACTGTTACAAATATAAATCACAATTCTTAGACTATACAGTAAAAGTAAACTTGCATTTCACCTTTCTCTATTTGAATACAACAGCTCAAAAAACAAAACGCTGCTTTATAACGTTATTCGGAATTCTTGACATTTAGAATGCTTTACGGCGTGTACAATCACTAGACAATAGACGTCCACTATTGAATTAAAACAGTGTACAACCACTTAAGCAGCTACGTAACCTTTCGCACCCTTTGCACCTGTCTTATTATATTTTAAGTATTCTTTTATCGTATGGGTTGTGTGGAAGAGATCGCTTATTAGCGATAAGGCCGCCCGTTGCTTTTATATGTACTAACATCTGTTAACGTCATTTGCTTCTAGTGTTTAAGTGCAATAAAGTGTAAAATAAATAAATAACCTATTTAATAATATCCCAGACATTACAGATACAGTACGGTTATGGATGATAATGATTTTGCGTCACAGTTTGTTTTGTCAATAAAATTAATCCCTCCCACATGGCGTGATTGAATTGTTTCAAACATAATCTTTACAAATAACAGACACCAAAATTGAAATGGATTCGTTTTATACGTCCGTTGAATTTGATAAAAGGTGGGCCGATTTCACAAGTTGCATACGCTCAATAAAAACCGATCACAGTTCGTTGTACGTTCGATTTTGATAAGCTAAATCCATAATGCAAAACTAAGTATGTATGATATACTTTTACGCTTAAACTACTTACCGATTTCGATGAAATTCTGTATGGAGATAGACTAAACTTTAGTGAAGGGCATATTTAGGGTAGGTTGAAGGTTTTGTACTTTTGGGAAAGTTTTGTACATTCTATTCGTATTTAAACCACGCGGACAAATTCGCGGGCTAGTATATAATAATATACTATAAGAACATTCTTTAAGACGGTACGTATGTGTATTGAACATATTTTCTGTTTAGTTACATGACAAGATACAACGAATGGCCGACAGATCTTTACATCTTTATCCACATACAATGGAAAGCAAACTCCATAAATTGCCTTTATTAAAAAATCATATCCATATTTTACCCATGTTGATGGCAAGTGATCTTTTTCTATCAACAGACAAACATAAGCCTAAGAATCTGGAATTAAGCTGAATAGCATCCGCGGAGTTTTAAATTTACAAAACATCGGTTCTAAATAATGTTTTATAATACTTTTTGGTTGAAATAAATTTTCAATTAGAAATGTTATCTGCCCATCTGCCCATATGTCATGTTATCTAAATCCCGAAATCTACAGATCTGGCTGACACGCTTCGTCTTGCTGGTTTCCGCGTGAAGTTCACTGTACAATAGATTTTTTTTTGTTTATTTATCAATTAAAAACAAATTGTTACAGTATTGTTCATAAAATACACTACAGATAAACCATTTAATGGTTTTGGTTGTAATGTAAACATAAAGAGAATATATGAAAATTAGAAAAAAAACAAAAAATCAGTAAAATGTCTATCTCTAGTTGATAAGTATTTTAATTTAAACATTTTCCAGACACAGTTAAATAACTATACACTGAAGTTTCTGTTTCTAAATGCATTATATGATAAATAAGCATTGTTTTCATTGTTTTTTAATTTCTAAGCTGCCCGTAATTATCTCCGGTTATTATGTGCCTTTTACGCATCAATTGGTGTTTCAATTAAAATTATTTGGTCGGGTGTTGGATTATTATTTTAGGCAGATATCTCATAAAGAAAATGTGTCAGAAAATTAACGTCATTTAGTAAGGATCTCTAAAATGGGATCGTCCTCGTTGGGACGCTTTTACTTCAATTGCCGGACACCAGGTGTAACGATCCATTATCCAAATTTGACTAAGATAATATTTGAAAGAAAATTTTTAGTTATTTGCGGACATTGTGAATATCGCGGTGCTTTTTACGATTATTTGTTCGCGTTAGCAAATGACACACTTCAATTATTATCACAACTTTATTTATAATACTAAACGGACATATTTACCTTAAGCTTATAAAATGTATGTATCATGAGAAATTAAGATTATTTAAGTATAAATCGTATTGGGATATGGATTACAAATTTAATTATTGAAAGAAAGAAAACACGTTTAAAAGATCACACACACACGGCAAATACATTAACATAATAGGTCAATAAAAATATTACAATTGTGAGATTATATACATTAATATATTGTAATTGTAAATACATAATAATACCACAGCCGTTGCAACAATATAGTATGTTTATTTTAGTTTATCCTTTTTTTAAATATAACTATATTTTAACTTATAATAATTAGTTTTTAGTTAAGTTAGAGAAATTAACTTTAGTAAAAAAAATATTTGACCTATTGCTGTTATATTTTGCCGTATTTTTTTTTTATTTATTCAAATCCAAAAACAATTTTTTTTTCATACATCTTAAATATACGTGTTTCTATAATTATTTCTAATATTTTAAAAAGATAAACCTAATAAACATATTTCATTGTACCCAGGATTTGTGTGGAGATTCCACATCACTGATATTTTTATGCCGTTATGATACCAAAATCACACAATCAAGACACTTTTACCAATACAAACATAGATGGTGTTATAATTTATTCATTTAAGATATCTTATTAATAAAATAACTTACCTGCGATTGTGATAAGCAGATACACTGCGTGGGGCAAGCCGGTACTAATGTTGACGTGAGTTGATTGTTGACAGGCACAAAGAGCACCCACGCAAGCACTGCTGTGAAATGCACCACCCACCTGCTAAAGAACGATGGTTTTAATACAGTTGATAAAAAATATATAGGTTAAGGATGTGGCCAGGATATGAAAAAATACATTACACCTGAGAATATAATAAGGGTTACAAATAAGGTAACTCACGCTATAAAACAAATGAAGCGGAAATGTGCTGCTGGTTGTATCATCAAATGTAAGGATTAAGGTTACCCCAGATAGAAGAATTAGTTAATATAGAATAGGCCATGGATTGAACTCCTAGAAAAATTATCCTATTGATAAAAGTTTTCGTTTTAAACAGTATAAAAAAGCTTTACAATAATTTATTTGATATTTGGCGTAGTCTCCCCACTTAACAGAGCTCATATTATATGTAAATTGCCAAAGCAATTAAATTTGTTTTTAAACGTTCATAAATGTATTAGTTCAACGCTTAAAAACATATTAAGGGATTTATCAAAGGAATATTAGTAATGTACTAAATGAAAATTGGTTTTCACTGTTGTGCGTATGTACTTGGCTGTATGTGAATATTTTTTCTTCCTTCAAGACCTATGGGGCAACACTAAATTATTTTTTGAGTTCAAAATATCAAACTTACCTGATATTTAAAGTGGGTGCCATGGGCGGGCGCAGGCCGAGCGCGGCGCCCGCCTTACGGCCTCACCTACGCGCCATTACCCATACCACAAGGGCCTGCCGACAATGTATATCAGACACTTATTTCACGTTAAACACCAAATCTAGTTACATTTACATAACATTTATTTACAATAATATTTATATAGGCATACCAATTGTAGCGATATCTATCGGCTACAATTAGTATAACGTTAGCAATTAGTTCTCTCAACCGCTAACATATACAACGTCTCGATCTTAGCCACATTTCGATTGGTCGAAGAAGATTGAAGGAAATCTTATTTATCTGTATGGAGCATACCTTCCTTTCGATTTTATACAGATAATAATTCATATGTCAGTATGAAAATTGGTATATAAATGTTATTTCTAAGGCAGTACAAAGTATGTTTATTTATACTTTGCTTGTTTATGGTTTATTTTTAAAAAAAAATACAGCTTATACAAAAGATAAAAATGTAAATGAGTGTAATTTACATTTGACATTTTTTACCAGCCAGTAATTTTTGATACATATAAAAATATCTGTAGTGGCCAACACAAAATGTTACAATACTCTGTGGTCGCAGCGATTTTTGGCGGGACAATTAGCAATGGATTCTAGATGGCCATGGTGTAATTTTGTGTAAATGCTCATGTTTACATATACTTTTATTAAAACATAACAGTCTTAGTCGCTGATAAAATATTTTATCTAATATATGATTCCTCATTTAGGCAACTAGGTTATCAGTAGTGAACAGTCTCATGACGCCTTACACGCTACAAGCAAAATAACATTATTAATAACAAAATTTCTAAAATCCCTTATGAATTTTTCATTACAATTACAAAAGTAGATTTAAGCCTACAAAACCTTTTGAAATACAAAAAAAATGTACTGTCTACTGGTTCCGATGTAAGTCTTTTAGAAAGGAACTGGTCCAATTCCAATTATGCTTAGTAAATTAAACTGAAATTGAATATGACGGTGTACTTTTACAGGTATATTTTGAACGATATGTTTTATCCACGGCTTTACTTGAGTCAAGATATCCATATATTGCTATAGAATATGGCTTGAACAGTTTGGCTAAATGGTTCAAGCTGGAACCAGCCGGTTGTGCGTTGAATCCCAGCTGCGATTGTTTTCTGTGTACTTGCTCTACCGAATTAATGACCAACGAACGACCAACAGCCATCTGGAATCTAGCGCATCTTATTATATGCCGATGCTAAGCAACAAGCCTGATAATAAGAAATCCTTATGCCTGTCAAATCTTTTTCGCGTGTATGTTTAATATATTTATTTTAGAATTACAATTGTTTTTTTTTTATATAATAAAAAAAATGCAATTATTTTGTTATAAAAAGATGGAATTAATTACTAGGTAGTAGAGAATAACTATACCTTACAGTAGAATAGATTTTGCGTCAAAATTGAGGGATTGTTGATTAATTAATGATTTGTACTCTGCTGATTGAGTTAGAAGAACGGGAAAGAAACTCGATACCTGCTCATTTTAAAAATATTTCACATACATCAAACTTATCCGTGATACAAACAGCATTTAATATAATTATTTTGTGGGACAGTCGTCGCTGTATCATGATACAAAACAACGCTTTGAAAAATGCCGGAGTGGGATGCCAAAATCTTAAAATTGCAAGAGTACGCTCACGTTAAGGATTCCCTCGTGTCCCGGGGCAGCCATTACATATGGCCTACCACATGCTTTTAAAACATAAGTTATTTGCAAATAGAGGAAACTTTGTCATCTTTGTATTTTAAATATATATATATTAAATGCTAGGTGTTTTGTTGTTTAGAATTTTGATTATTATAAAAATGTTTAATGAGAATTTTTTGTCTGTGTATGTTTCCTTAATAAATAGAAAGGCTGGACATATACCTAAATATGATAAAGTACCAAAGCGTTTTAATTTAAAAAAATGGTATATAAAAAGATGTCAATAATGTAATATTTATATAGTTAATTGTTATTAACTTAGTCTAGCTACAATTAACTATGACGTCATCATTATTAATTGCGCTTACGACGTTATCTCAACCGCTAAGTAGATTTACAACGATCCCAGCCACTGGGGCCTTCAGCCACTGATCTAGGATACCTCATCGGCTGGACGAAATGCATACCATCCTTCCGATTTTACAGATATATATATATTTACAAAATAATTCATATTAAAATTAGTACTTACATACAGTTTCTTACTAAGGCAGTACAGTTTATTTGTAATTCCCTCGTGTCAGGTTTATTTTTTAATTCACAGAAGACGACTTAGCGAACTAAAATATAAATTACTCATCTCTTAATTTTACATGAATTGTTTTTGACAAGGCATCTCATTAATGAATTTAAAAGAATTATAATTTGCGCTCGTTTATTCTAATATGTAATGAACGCATTACAGCTTCCTGTTCGTCGAGTTGCCAATTAATCTTGGTAAATTTTACAACGCTCAGTGTACTGGACAACTTTAATTGGTTCCACATAATCAATCAACGTACCGATACTTCTTTGGCGCGTGGGTAGCCGAAAATCGTGAAATGTGTGTTCGGTATCAATATTTAGTGAGACACTTTTCAGATTGACGCGTATGTAGATATGTTTTTTTTAATAATTTAAATACTAATATGGTAATATAAAAAGTGGCATAACTGCTGGGACAACGAGTTATGCCTACAAAGGTTTCCTATTTTAACTCATTAAAAATTGGTCGTAAAAATACAGAATCAATCAATTAATGAAAAATTCAAACTATCTTATTTATTTTAAAATAAGGTTAAAACATAGAACCGTCAATAGAATCTAAGATCAGAAAAAAACAATAACAAAAAAAACACAAAGAAAAAAAAAATATATATATATATACATATGAACAAGGGGAGTATATTATGTGAAGAACGAGCATTTAAGTGTGTGTGTATTAGTGTGTGCAATGGTGTTGCTGGGTGAATGAGTGTGCCAGGTTGAGTCTTAGTTTTTTTTTAAAAGAATTTTTACTTAGGCCAAATTAGGATCTAAGGACAGATAGGACTCATTATAGGTTCTTGCTGCGCGACACAAGACTGAGTTTTGTCCGTAGCTTGTTCTTGCATGACGGAACTGGAACAAGGCAAGACTGCGAGTGGGATAGGCGGGTACCAGAAAGTTTATGCAAACTATATATACTGATTATGAATCCTCCAAGAATCGAAAACTATTATATATATTCAAATTAAGTTTCCAAATCAAGGGATGGAATAGAGCGGATGGTAAGAACTAGATAGAAGTGTCTATAGGCCACCACCTTGCTACTTCCTGCTAGTTTGCCACTCTTCTCTAAAACATCCCTCCTTTAAATCGCCAAGTATGTTCCACGGAAGGTTTGTAAATACCTCATGCTCCAGCAAATGCAAATATCTCGTAGTAGTAAAAATAAAATGAGTTAGGAATCCTTTTTTGTCATTTGTTTCGTCACATGACTTATGATGCCACATATTTCCACGTGAGAAATAATTGTTCCATGACTATAAGTATACGAAGGCAATATTTTTTCTTTACCTTTGACACTTTAAAACGATCGTTTACCAAACGTTACATCACGTTCATCTCATTTTCAAATTAAAAAAAATTAAAAAGAACCATATTAAAAAGTTTTATACTCTGATAACTATAGAGCGAGTTGCTTAACAAAAAGATGTATAAATTTATTATATACATTTTAAATATAATATGACTAATAAAGTCTTTAAATAGGAAAATACCAATTAACAGTAATTTAAGTTTAGTTTTATTTTTTACGGCTGAAGCTTAAAACACATACGAGAAATTTGAACTTAAATTATACTTAAACCAACCTCAACCTCTTATATTTGTCTACTATAATTCCTAATACAGAACTAAGGATTTTTCTCTTAACATAGTCTACAATATTACTCACTCTGCCACTGGCTTTCCAGACGCCGCCAAAAAAAAATATGTATATACAAAAGACGTAAAATGTGTTCTCAATTCTGACCGCAGAACCGCAGACCAGTCCTTCCGGTAGTGATAAAATAATACTCTCATATCAAAATTCAACCAACATCAATATAATTAATTGCTAATATTTTTTTAACCACTCGTAGTACTTTGAAGAGTCCAATGCACCGAAGTGACTATGTGTGGACTTACACAGATTCGTGTGCCCACAGATTCGTTCCCAGTTATTTACAAGTAATAAGATACACTTTTCGCACGAGCTACGTTCAGTCTGAAATTCTGCTTTTCATGCTTAAATATACAATACGACCACGTGACTGGAATAGATTAACGCAGTTATCCCATTACGCCAATAGGACTTGAAAGGATATAGCACTGTTGTTAAAGTATATAATACACAATGCCAAGTAGTTCTCCGCTTGTCCTTGTAAATAAGGGCAAAGTATTCGCTAAAATTTTCGCTGAATTAAAGACTGGTGAATCTCGTACCGTTTAACAGTCAATTGTCGTAAAGAGTATTTTGGTTGAAAAGGCATACTATACCGTAAATGAATATTTAGAGGACAAAGATCCCTTTAATGTGTCGGCAATTGGCTCAGCAACGGGACAGTTCAATTCTTGAGTAGCCTTACAATGCTTTGTTATTTTAATTGTAACACAATTTTGTATTAATTGTTTATTTTAAAAGAGCAGCTACCGAGTTTCTTGCCGGTTCTTCTCGGTAGATGACTGCCTTCCGAACCGGTGGTAGTGTTAAAATTGACGATTCAAAAGTGTCTTTATAAAGACCTACTTGAATAAAGATATTTTGAGTTTTAGTTTTAATACAATGATGCTATATAAATATTAATATAGATAGATCTATAAAAGTTTTATGATGAATAATACATACAGAAACAGAACAATAAATAGAAAGAGACACATAATTTAATTTTGTATCAGCAGATTCTTAAATTGAATATGAAGTGGGAGAATTTAAAATTTAAGATTTAAATGTACATATTTTAATGTAGTTAGGGTAAGCTACCATTTATTTATGTTA
Source organism: Leptophobia aripa (assembly GCA_951799465.1). Lineage (NCBI taxonomy): Eukaryota > Metazoa > Arthropoda > Insecta > Lepidoptera > Pieridae > Leptophobia > Leptophobia aripa. The sequence goes on along the minus strand of OX637282.1, from coordinate 2,443,022 downwards.
GTTTATTGACGTACCTTCATTATTTTTAGTTTAATAAATAACTATTTTATTTATTCAACAAATATTTTCCTAAATATCACATGCTAGTATAGACAATATAACACAAAATAAAGGCAGCCTGTGCATCTAAAAGTTATAATAATTACTTGAAAGTGATTAATACAAAACAAGAAGCAGGTAATACATATTAGAATTGAAAGTACCAGCCGATCTTTGTTTCTTTAAATTTAACATAGTCAAGAACAATATTTATGTAATAACTCCTTAATTCTCCGGTTAAGGTCGCTTTTCTGTATATTTCTTATATTTTGTCAATAAAGCATAACAAATTGTTCACTAGTACTAACCGAACACCGTAAGAATTATGGAGATCTATATGAATAAATTGTTATATTTGTAATGCGAAGCGAATTCACAACTTCCGATATAGTGACAATGCCATATATTTTACACAGCATTAGAACAGGCTGGCACAACAAGATTAGTTAACTTTGGAAAGTTGGGCCGAAGTGGTTCGCCCTGTAAATTTATGATCATACCCGCAGTTTCATGTATTTGTCATACCAAATATAACTTGGATTGAATTGGAAATAATACTGATTTAATGTAAAAATGTATTAATTAAATCGATTCAAACACACAAAACCGTAACAGTAAAGTATTAGTACATTAGTACATTTTCTCGTTGTTATTCGATTTAGAGAAACTGGCAATTTTTATGTGAAAAAAAAGGTTATATAGGTGAAATGATGCTCGGGAGGTGGGTTGCGTATTTCAGCATCGTCTTTCTTATATTTGTTGCTTAGCTTTCTGAGCGAAGGCTATAGTTTTTACTTAGTTGGCATACCATAACTGCATAAAATTTCTAAAAACCATCTCGAATGTATAATATCCATAAAAAATCCCACTTTAAGAGTGAAATTTCCCGCGAGGAATTGTAACACGGGCGGACTAGTTGCTTCGAATTTATATTTTATAAATATGCAAATTCCACTTGTCAAAACTTCTATTGCCTTTTAACTTTGTTTAGATCGGTATTTTTTCTTTTTAATACGCCGATGATATTTTACTAATATTTAGTCATACCTATCAAGTTAGTTAACATCTGACAAAATTGCAATCGAATTGTATCAAAGTCAAAATATCTTTATTCAGTGAAGAAAGAAACATCTTAAAGGCAAGTGATTCAAGATCCAAGTGAACAGGCAAAAAAAACGGTTTGGTAGATTTGTTTTAGTTTATCCAATAATACGTCAGTCCACTAACCAATAGAGTGACAATAATTTATGTATGTTTGTAAGTTTAAATTGAAAATAATTTAACATCTAGTTATCAGAACATCTGTTGGAACCGTGCGTACTGTGTCCCGAACGATTTACTTTGAAACTGGCTCTAGCACTATTATGACTATAATTTCATGTTTATCGAGTGTATCATACAAATATCGCTAGAATTTTTATTGGTGTCAGTATTAAAATAAAAAAATAATGGTGTTAAGAGCTGTTGACATGGGAAATGTCATTATATAAATAATTTAACAGTAATTTTAATGACTGTTTATTTTAATGAATGATTATATTTTCAAAATAGCGAACATTTGTTTTTGAATCTGATGCGGGTGCAAAATGTACGAGACTAATTAATAATAGATTATCTGTATGGGACAGGAGGCGAGTCACTTTCAATAAAGTGAAAAACGACCGTGGTCACATGCAATACCGGATGGCTTTCTTTATTTTAAAATTTTCACTATTATTATATAGTGGAGCATTTAAGACGGGTATCTTGTATTTATTTGGAAAACCATTGAAACAAAATAATATTCAACGCTCCTAAAACTCAACATTCTAAAAATTTATTATATCAGCTAATATAAAAAATACATATATAACATGGTCACGCCTAAGGCTTCTGTTACTGGTGCAAAATAAACACATAACATCCAACTAAAATATGTTCTTAATACAATTGTTAACCGTATACAGAATCGAACCCAAGGACAAGGACATAGGAAAAGGATTAAATTTCCTGATTGCTTACAAAACGTAAAATGCGTTCATCAAATGAATTTCACGCATTGAAAATTCGAAGTTAAAAAAATTTAGAAAAACTTCAACGAAGGCTTTAATAAAATTAGGAAATGTTTTAAAAGGTTTTCGGGGACGGTAATAGGTCGCGCGACGTCTTGCCAGACAATTCGGAGCAAGGGGATTTTCCTGAAAGTCGACAGTGGAAAACACAAATTTCCACTTATTATTTTACTAATTCATTGTTCCTAACTATTATCGTTACCGATTTTAAGACGATAAAATTGTTTTTGTTTACAAATATACTTTTACATAAGATATCATTTTATTTATTTACACATTGTTACACAAAAACATTAAATGTACATAATATTAAACATCTTAGTACATAGGAGAAACGCCTTATCGCTAATAAACGATTTATTTCAGGCAACCCAAACATCATATATATTAGTGAGCCAGGTAGGTGTGAGAATATGATACTGTATGTATATTCTTGTTGCTAAGGATTCTATATAAAAAAATATGTGTGGGATTATAGTAGCTCCAATTTTAAATGTACTATGAGGTATAAAAAGGTGTTACACATTATTAAGGTCCATTCATGCTATGAATTGTTGATAGATTCGGAAAATTAACATTCAAGGCATACGTTGAGTCCAAGCTGCTCGTGTAACAATACAAAATAAAAGCTCAGCACGTAGCCGCGTTGAAAGGCGGACTTCCTCAAGTTACTTATTTCAATTCTTATTTCATATTGCAATAGAAATTGAAAGCACGATTTATTTCTCCAGGATGTTACCTGAATATCGGTAATCCTGTTTAATACAGAGTCTGTGTAGACAATTATATAATAAACTTTAGATTTGCGACTTTATATAATCCAGGTCAGTGAGTGTAATATACTGGATGCTGGTCTGCACTTTACGTACGCATTTAAAATCACTGAGTAGGACTAATACTTGGATAATTTATAACATACAGCATGTATAATCGTATGAAATATCAAGAAATTTAAAACGCTCATTGAGAGTAAAGATCTGGATGGTAAAGCGTACAGTTAATGAATATTTAGAGGAGAAAGATTTTAATGTGTCAGTAATTGCTCAGCATCGGGACAGTTTAATTCTTGATTGGCCTAACAATACAATGCTTTTGTAATTTGAGTTTGAGGTAATTTAATATCTTAGCGGAAATCATTTTTGATGCTAAATATTTTGTGATTTTCGGCTAAAATCCGTGAACATTTCAGTTAAAGAAGTTTTGAAAGCGCTTTTCATTGATTTCATTTACTATTAAAAGTTACTTTGACTTTAATTTGGTTCTGCTAAACTAGAAAGTATTGAATATTCTAAATATAAATCAATTAATTTAATATTTTATGAACTAAGTTCTTTTTTTGTAATATAGAGATACTATCCGGTGTATATTTTTATGTTAGATATGAGAATTTTCAGAAACGAAGAGCTCTTTAAAATTACAAATTATTCAGTTTTTTTATAAGATTTGTTGTTAACGTTAGCTCTCAGGATAAATGAAAGATGTCACTTTTGAATAGGTAACATATTTTGCCTGTTATATTGTTTTGAATGAGCCATCAATGTTGGTCAGCCATTATAGAGTTAACTGTGTAGTTACGACTTTCTCTTATATATACATAAATGTACATATCATATTATAAATAAAATGTTATGTTTTGTTGTGTAATTTATAATAAATAACTTTAATACAATAAACAAACTATGTGGAATATATAATTATATGAATGTATATATTATTCAGTAGAATAGTATGACATGAACCATTAAGTAGTGTTGGTTACCATGGTTACTATTAATAATATAACATCGTTACCATAGTAACAGCTCCACAAACAAGATTTTATAAAAGCCTTGTAAGACAATGTATGACATGTTCTCCTTATTTACAGTTCTTCTCATACCTTCCCGTTTTACTTTTTAATATTTCATAGCTACTTATTATATGAGTAGTATCTTTTTCTGAAAAGTAATGTACAATTCCTTACAACGCCTTACTTACCTAGGAAGATAATTTTTGTTTTATATATGATTTTTAGTTGTTTTTTATTATTGTATGCATTGTATACCTGTAATGCTGTGCATTCCTATAATTTATGCCCATAAATGTCTTGAGTGTTTTTTTTTGTAATTTTGTTCGGGTTGTGTTTGTATGTGTGTTGTTGGTGTGCCTTATTAAATAAATAAATAACATGTAACTTCTATAAAATGGGTAGTACAGTAAATTATTTAACCAAATTTCTCATTTACGAGCAGAGAATTCTTATCAAAGCATAAATTACAGTGGTTTCGTGACAAAACTTTGTCGATTAGAATTTATTATTTGGATATTATAACGTTTTGTATAGTTTGAGATAAGGTATTATCCGGAGCTTTCTCGTCTCTAGCTGGTTTGACACACTTTATTCTGACGCTAATAAGTTAAGTAGTGTATTTCTCACAAGGGGAAATCCTATGTGGGCGTCTGAGGAGTATGGGATTCTGAAATCACTAAGCTCAATTAATACCCCTGCCGCCACACCCTTACTGGATGTCGCGGATAACAGAAAAACAAGTATCAAATCTGAGATTTCTTGTACGTTGAAGGCAAACATCTTAAAGACACCGGAATGTTGGATCAAAGGATAATTTCTTTGCGCTACGTACGTACGTAGCTTCGCTACACTATGTAACGCCTACTTGGCATCTAAAGAAAATATCAAATAAGTGGCAATTCTCAGAATTTAAGGGCTAGTTCAGACATGCGGGAGCAGCACGATTCTATTTTCTGGTGGTTGCGTTGCCTTATATCTAAACGATTACTTAATAACTCATACAAATAAGACTCGCACGATTTCCATTCGATTCTGAAATCACGAGGTTCCCGAAGTATCTGAACTAGCCCTAAAACTACCTTTTGTTGATTTACCACTGGATTATGTGTGTGTTTGGGGGTTGTTCTCACTATAACTTAAATGTGTGCTCCTATTTCGCTTTGCCCACAGATGATAGTAAAGGTTATCTTTTAAATTAATATAGATATTGACGCATTCACTGGTGCATGGTGTAATTGTTGCAGAACTTTACAACCGTACTGTAAAACATGCTTGGCGATTTAAAATAGTGGCGGAGTGTATCTTGCCAGTTCTTCTCGTCCGCTCTACGCCCTTGATTTAGGAACTGGCAGAAAATGTAGAGTCAAATTTTTTGACGCTTCATAAGTTACTTAGTTTTTTGACGTACCATAGTTACCTATGTGAATAAAGATATTATTAATTTGAATTACATAATAATATATCAATCAACATAAATATCAAATAGCATACAATCTGTTTTACTAAAACTAGATGAAAGCGCTGCCTACTTAGGCCCGCTAGTTGATATCTTGTCTGAAGAACTTGGTAGCGCGATTCATGATATGACGTCATCGTACCAATTATTGCTCCGGATCATTGATGTTGCTACAATTTTTGACGTTAATAATTTTATTAATGAAAAGTTATAAATCGTTGTCCTTTTATAATAAATAAAATATAGAGCAGTACGCGTGACAAATAAATCTTTTCGTGAAATGCTTCAACACATTATAAATACACACACACGCACGCATTTTAATATAATACAAAATTCCACAGCTTACTGCAAATACGAGCGCTATTGAGGGCAAAAAATTATAAACGGAATAATCTTTTTCTCCTATCTTAATGAGTGCGGCAAATGCGAGGTATGCACTTCTACCTGAATTCAACGCTGAACTAAGAACACGATTAATGTACGCCGTCCATATGTAAATCGGCAAGTGAAACAAATAAATGATTCGCAAAATGTTTTCTCCCTTGGCGCACCTGATAAATGATTGCTACGGGCGTTATATGAAAATGCGTTACGATAAAACGTCACTGTGTTATTGCTTTATTACACGCCACGGGTGAATAAATCTGCGAATCAACATAATATAATATTATAGAGAGAATTATAATCGTTAATTATGCGTGCGATTTGACGGATAACAAAATATGATATGCTAATTGTCAAACGACCTTTTTCAAAATGAATGTCTAATTCTATTATGTATTTAATTATAGAATGTAAAAAATTACTAAGAAATGAAGATGTTGATGATAAAAGGACAAAAGTTAAGGATTGTATGTATTTTTTAAAGTGACATAATAAAAAAATAAACATGTGTCTAAAAATAGATGTCGGCAAATTCTCAGACCTACTCGATATGCTCACAAAATTTCATGAGAATCGGTCGAGCGGTTTTGGAGGAATACGGGAACGAACATTGCGACACAAGAACTTAAAAAAACTAAAATAAATAATAAAAGATCTGTTAATGTGTGTTATGCTTATTTCGAATCAATGCAATGTCAATGAAAAATGTAAACTGAACAATATAGTAAATTCATATTTAATTTATATTTTTATAATGAATACAAATGATTCTCGCATAGCCATGGTCTGTTTCCAAAACCATTGTTCACAACCAGAATCCAAAAAACCAGTAACCATGATCGTCATCAACTTAGATGGAACCTTAAATATTAAAAGCTTTAGGTTGTCATGTGCACCAAAAAAATAAACGTGGAAGTGGGTTACCTGGAAGAGATCGCTTATTAGCGATTAGCTCTTATATGTATTATCAGCCATTAACATCTTCTACTTCTACTGTTTATGTGCAATAAAGTGTAAATAAATAAATAACTAAACGTGCTTTTAAAATAAATGAATTAAAACATAATATAGAAGTTTATAACATGAGGGTACGTCCTAAATCTAATCATGCGTGCGTCATATAAAAGTCGAGTGAGTGTACTTGTCAAAAAAATGTTCAATAAACCAGATGTGGTTTGCAAATACTGGATAGTCTTTTCATTTGATTTCGTCGTTCGTTATTCGGGTTGATGTTTCCTTTATGAAGAGTTATTAGAGTAGTCGTATGTTATGTCAATATGTCTGCACTAGCAATTCTCGTGTATGGTAAAACTTTATTGAGACTTCACTTTGCAAAACCTCAATCAATATCTCAGCACACATCCCATTTGGAATAATTCAGCAAACAAGTTATATAAAGGAGGAAAATTTAACTAAAGATTTCAGGACGGTCGGCGCCCGCTTACCAAATAGTTATTACACTAGGACAAGCGCTAGTGCCGAATAGTAACTTTAAGTATGACATCGACCACTGTGAAATCTGCACACTAAGCCGATCTCTTATTGAGTAGGGTAAGAAAAAAATATATATACAGAGATGGCGGAAATTTATTAGTGAAAATTTCGAGGCAAGGTTGTATTATTTATTGAAGGTAACTACTAACCCTAACCGAGACTATTTCGCTTTCTATTAAGACGAAACACCAAAACCGACTTTAAAGTCATTTTCACTATTATAATTATAAAATTATCTCACTTACAGCTGAATATTTGGTATAAATATTAAATGTGAATGTTTGGGTGATAAATGTTGCCACTTAACTGGACATTTTGTGAATTAACAAAATGGTTTTGTTGTTATGCCGAAAATATATTAATATAATGTATATTTAAGGTAACATAAATAAGATTTAGCATTCATACAAGGCGCTTTCCGCGGCACGAGGTGACAGGTAGAATAAACAAGGAGATGTAAAAGAATAGGGATCATGAAAAATTATAAGGCACATTTTTGGTGCGGGCGAAAATTTTTCGTATAAAAAACATTACGGTAACGATAACAATTCTCATAGTAAATTTTAGGTTTTCTTGCCCAGTTTACATAATATAATTGCATTAAATTTTAATGCAACTTTAAATATATATTTTAAATATAGTAACTGATACACATATAGTATTCTCCTTTTTGTCCGCTCTACGTCTTTGATTTGGAAAGTGGCAGTAAATAACTTTTTGTTTTTTTGACGATTCATAAGTGTACTATAGTTACCTATGTAAATAAAGATATTTTTTTATTTGATTTATAATTAAAAATAAATATATATTAAAACATCCTTTAAAAAAAGGCAAGATAAAAGCCTCAGGAAAGTTTATGCTTAATTGGCTTAACGTAGAATCCTAGGAGAAACGTTAAAACCATAGCCTTACAAAGTTTTAAAACCCTTAACATTATCTATATTTTAAATTTGCTACAATTCCATATATATATATATATATATTACACACACGGTCGGTTAGTACCAATGTAATCTATTTATAATTATTATGAATCTATTGTGTAGGCATTTTTAATAAACTTCCAAATTATTTTACTAATTTTTATTATAGATTAACTTTTTTTTTAAATACTACATTCACTCACGCAACGTGTTAAAATAATCCTCAGTAAGTATCTTTACAAATTCTTGAGATTTGTTTCGTAACAACACGTTGTAAGAGACACTATAACTACAAAATGAATTAAAATATAAATCGGATAAATCTAAGTTTCAACAAATTAATTCATCTAAGCCGTCATAAACTGTTAAAGATTTTATGAATTGTCCTATACCATTAGTAGAATCATAACTGCGGTCGGAAGTTTAAATATATAGAATTTATTCAACATACGAATTACATTGTCTATACCTACGAACGTTTCTTTTTCGTTCAAATTTTTTCCCATTTACTATTTAATTTAAATAAATTAGTACGTGGATTTGCGGAGTTTAGTTTCGTTCTGAAATCACACGGTATGGCTTTATGGTCGAGGTCTGTCATAGACAGCATACTATACCTGTCAGACAATTTGCGGTTGTTGTAAACTATGTTTAATTATATAGACTAACGTCTCTACACAGTGCATTAAAATGTGGAATATTGGTCTTCAAACAAAATGTAACGTGTTCTTAAATAAAAATTAAATACAAATTCTTTGTTTGATATGTTTTAAAAATATAGTAAATTATTTTAAGTGAAACCCAAAATCCACATAACAAAAACAATATAAGTCTGCGGAGTCTTAATATACAAACCACAGACTCTAAATGCCCTTTTATTAAACAAAAAAAGCTTAACATTAAAAAGAAATAACTTCAAACGCCCAACTAATCCATTATAAATATGTTTTCACTATTAACGCATCAAACATAACGGGAGCTCTCAAAACGATATCTCTGAAACCAGCTTTTTAACTTTCGATATTGAAATAATAAATTAAAAATCTAACTCGACTAGTCTTTGTTTAGTTAAAAGGTGTTAAAAGGTGTAAGAGACAAACAAAATCAACACACACAGCGTCAAACAAAGTAACAGATCAACGAATAAAATTATCAACGAAGTTTGGCAAACTTTGTATATCACATACCGAAACTTTGAATTCCAACTTTGAACCTCTGCACATATATACATTACAAGTACATAATATATAAGCTGCACTTAACACTTAGTTTGTCACAGCAGCGATCTCACAACACAGAAAATAGAAAGACGTAGTTCGCTCTACTGCAGGCCGTTGACTGATACAGGACGGCCCAGACACGATTTGTGTTTTGTTCTAGCCACCGCGCAGTCGCAGGTTACTCATCTGTCTCAGAGCTCTATTTGGCCGACTGCTCTAATAACTTCCACACATTACCGACTTGCATTGATAAAGATTTTGTTTAATCACGTTTAACCTAATGTTTATTTTGTATGAATGAAAAGTAATTGAAAAAATCGTTGAGAAAGATTTAACCTGCTGGTTTCTGTGGGTTATTATTATTTTATTATTATTAGCAATTAATATTGCTAATTGGAAAGGAGCCGCCCGCCTATACCTCCTATTCTTTTTATTTCTATGGATAGTAAACGCGAAGTATGCAATTAACGACTTTATTAATAGCCAAAGCAATATTTTTTATAATATATATAAAATAGATATAAATATAAGTTTAAGAACATACTGAATACTTTAAATTTATTACGATATAAAATATCATTTGTATTATTTCAATAGTTTGTGTAAACACATGCTGGAGCACTATAAATACGGACGTATTGTAATCGCACGATACACGAATCAGTCAGTTCCACAGCGTATAACAACAACCAATAACAATATACCATCAACATCAAGCTGTCTGACGAACCGCTCTACACAAGACTGCAGATTGCAGAAATAAACCTTAAAATTGAACACCTGAAGCGAACAATATAAATTCAATAAACACAACCACGAATAGGAGTTCTAAAGTCCTTCCAATGGAGCTTAATCGATTGTTAATAAAACCGATAAAAACATTGACGTATTTTTTAACCCCCAAAGATGTCATCTGGCTAGTGATGGTTGGCCTTAAATGTAATTTGTAGTTGTTAGTATTGTTTATATTATATGTACATTATATAGTTTACATTGTTCAGTTTAGTTCTTAAGTTATTGTTATGCATGTATATGTCTCTTTTTGGCCCTTGTTTTGGAATTGTCTGTTCATGTGTAATGTATAAGGACGTATTAAAAAGAATCAAATAAAGTCCGGTAGTCCGGCATAGTAATCAATCTGACTGAGACACAACAAGGGAAAATAATGTTATCTTTAATGGTCAAAGGTCATACTATCCCCTGTTTGCGTTAGGAGCGATTCCCTAAAGGCGTACAGGTTACATACAAATACGCGAAAAATGTGTGTCAAGAATTCATTGGTAATGGCGTCGTTAAAAAAATAAAACTTTTTGACGTCAACGTTACAATATGTTTATAACGGCTACTCGAAATCTGAATATGCACAGTTGCCATAGTAACGCGGTGCTAACACGTCACAAAATTCACGATCTCAAAGAAAATAATTAAATTTTAAAAATAGAATGATTCAGTTAAATCGGCATTAGGGCACACTTCGTGACCCAACCACACCAAAATTGTACGACGATAACATTGACAATTGACAACTAAAGAAATGTCAAACAGCTTTTAGTAAGTGATTTTTGTTGTAAGTCTTGCGGCGAATTTATTTACAACATAAAAAGTATGGAATAGGCGATACACAAATATAGGTTCAAACGCCCCTTAACAATTTCTTTAATGAAATTACTAAAATATTAATAATTTCTCCATACCAATTTTGACAATTATTCTTATATCTAAAATGCTAGCTTTGTGAAATGTCAATTTCCAAAGCCACAGACCAGTGACCACATTGAAAGCGATTTCATAACGCAATAAGTTTGCGTTAAAAACGCAACTCTGTCGTTTAAATCTAATTTAATTTTGAAGTAGCGCTAGTGTTATAAAGTTAAGAGCTTTAATTTAATCCATCGTTTTCAGCAATTAATTAGGAGCTTCATTACAACACCACAATAATGTCGACTAGTTTCACAATTCACACTCGAATTTCGATCCTTTCCCAGCTATAATGCCCAACATTATCAGCTTTATCGCTACATATCACGTGACCTTTGAAATGGATCATTTATCCAGTATCCACATTCGCTGGAAACGAGCGTCGAGCGGCTTCCATGAAGGTGCAGACATTAGTTTGCGCTCAGCAGTCAGCACGACTATACTTTCTTATTTCTAAACGTTGTGCTAATGAGAATTTTCTTACACGTATATAACTTATAAAAATCTGTTGACTCTTGCTGAATAATGAAGGCGAGAAACGGACTTACTAGATTTTTCAACTGTTACATTCTTCGTGAGAGTCAGATAATAAAGGACGAACTATGGATTCGAGATGGTAAAATAGTGAATCCGGAAGAAGTGTTTTATGTAGAACAAGTTGAGGCCGATACTTCGGTGGATTGTGGTGGCCTACTTGTCGCCCCTGGTTTCATTGATATACAAATAAACGGTTGGTACCACCAATACTAATTGCTTAAAAATATACTAATAACCAGTTTGTTTTTTTTATTATTTCTTTGTATTTATGATAGTATTCTTTCTTTCGACATTCAATTTGTTGAATAGTTTTTCAATTGGTTTGGAAATATAAATAAATATGTTTAAATTATATAATTCTTCTCAGGTGGTTGGGGTGTGGACTTTTCATATGATTCGGAGAATGTTGAAGAGGGTATCCAAAAAGTTGCAAAAGAACTTTTAACCCATGGTGTTACATCTTTTTGTCCTACCATGGTCACTTCCGATAAAGAGAAATACTCTAAAATATTGCCTAAAATACAGAAAAAGCAGGGCAACAAAAATGGTGCAACAATTCTTGGTGTCCATCTTGAAGGTCCATTTATTTGTTTGGCCCGAAAGGGTGCACATACTCCAGAACTCATAAAACATCCTGAAAAGGTATTGTATTGTATATATTTCTTTTTCTTGAGGTTAAATTGAATATAGATTTTTTTTAACCATCCTGTCAACAATATTTACAAGTTGTTTATTTGTGGCAATATGGTAGAGATTACAGAAGAAACTTAAACAATTGTGATAAGAGAAACAAGTGCTACTTATCAATAGCCTACTTTTACAAATAAATCGGTCATTATGCTCTTATCAATAATGGTTTATTTGTGTTCTGTTTTATTAGATAAATGGATGCGTATAAATTTACAAACATTTTTATTTTGGTGAAATAATGATTGTTACCCTCAAAAGGAAAAGTTACGTTTATGCTGATGATTTTTCAGGGTTTTGATTCTCTGAAAGAGATGTACGGATCACTAGATAATGTGGTTATAGTAACACTAGCTCCAGAATTACCTGGTTCATTGAATGCCATAAAACATTTGTCAGAAAAAGGAATTAGAGTTGCTCTTGGTCATTCTGAGGCAGATATATCACAGGCTGAAGAAGGTGTTCGACAGGGTGCAAATTTGATCACACATTTATTTAATGCAATGCTTCCGGTAAGCTTTTAATTATTTTATCCAATAATATAAGTTTAATAATCTTTGAGTTTGATCAATATACATTTCATATAACACAAACAGTTTCATCACCGTGACCCAGGCCTGGTAGGTCTGTTAGCATCTACAACAAATAAACAGGTTTATTTCGGAATCATATCAGATGGCATACACACTCACCCAGCAGCTTTAAGAATAGCATGCAGAACAAATCGTGAAGGTTTGTAGT